>OY755215.1:4457684-5149119 GCA_963576765.1 Draba incana | reverse complement strand
CTCAGAGTCTTTAAGCACTTAGCTTTATTTTCACTTACATTCCCCCTCAAACTTGGGGTGGGAGGATCTTGCACACCAAGTTTGAATTAAAGTGAAGTGAATGCACTGTATGGCAGAGACTTAGTGAAAATGTCAGCGGTCTGTTGGTGAGAAGGAATGTGCTTCACTTCCAAAGCTCCTAAGGCCACTCTTTCCCGAACATAGTGGTAGTGTGTCTCAAATGCTTTGATCTCTTGTAAAAAGCCGGATTTGCAGTGAGATATATAGAGGAGAGGTTGTCACCATACAGTTTCGGTGTTTGAGGAAGAAGAATGCCTATTTCTTTGAGGAGAATGCAAATCCAAGTCACTTCTGAGGCAGTGTCTGATAAAGCTTTGTATTCAGCTTCGGTTGAGCTCTTTGATACATTGTCCTACTTAGCTGAGGACCAGGAGATAAGATTGCTACCCAGAAAGGTGCAGTAACCTCCAGTGGATCTTCTAGTGAGTTGGCATCCTGACCAGTCACTGTTACTATAGGCTCTGAGCATAAAATATGTGGCTTTTCTGAAGGAGATACCCATAGAAAGAGTGCCTTTCACATACCGTAGTATCCTCTTTAGTAGCTTGAAGTCTGAAACAGTAGGGGCGTGCATCTTTTAGCACGCGTAATTCACTGAGAACTACAAATCAGGCCTAGTTAAAGTGAGGTATTGCAGCTTACCTGCCAGACTTCTGAAGTAGGTTGGGTTCTCAAAGAGTTTGTCTTGGTCAGGCACCTTGTTCAGCTGAAGAGGTAAGGGAGTGGGCATTGGAGCATAATCCTTCATGCCAGCTACTGCCAGGATATCTTCAGCATAGGATTGTTGAGATAAGAACAATCCTTCCGAGTGATAGTGAGCTTGAATGCCCAAGAAATAGTATAGTTGACCAAGGTCCTCCATATGGAAGTGATGATTGAGACTTTGGAGCAGATTGTCTAGACACTCAGAGCTGTTCCCAATGATGAGCATGCCATCGACATATAGAACCAGCATAATAATGTCTTTTCCTTTCATGTAGACAAAGAGAGATGGGTCTTTGATGCAGCACACAAAATCAAACTCCAATAGATAGGTACTAAATTTGTCATGCCAGGCTCTTTGCAACTGTTTTAGACCGTATAGCGCTTTATGGAGAAGACAGTCATGATCTAGTTTTGAAGGATCCTCAAAACCTGCAGGCTGCTTCATGTAAATAGTCTCATTGAGGTCTCCATGAAGAAATGCATTCTTGACATCCATTTGTTTAACATCCCACTGCATCATTGTTGCCGTATGGAGAACACATCTCACTGTGGCTGACCTGACAACTGGGCTATAGATCTCGAAGTAGTCAATGCCTTCTTCTTGCTCAAAGCCTTTGGCTACTATTTTTGCCCTGAGCTTGTCTAGATCACCATCTGCAGTGAGTTTATTTCTGAATACCCATTTATTTCCCAGTACATGGATATCCGGTGTGTATGGAACTAGAGACCAGGACTTGGTTTCATCACAAGTATCTATTTCCTCAGTTATAGCTTTGTTCCAGCCAGGATGCTTAAGTGCAGAAGTTACAATATTGGGTTAATGGTGAATTACCTTTTGAGTCAAGAGGACATACCTGGGATTAGGTTTGATGATGCCAGCTTTAGTTCTTGTGAGCATTGGATGTGTAGAAGCTGACGGAGGTGCCATGGCAGAAGCTTCATATGTGTTATCCTGAGAAAGAGAGTTGTTGCCTATAGGAACTGGATCTAAGCCCGCCGTACACCCAGAACTCTCCTTCTTAGGTACATTGGAATCCACTGATGCAGACTCTATGGCATTAGGAGTCTGATGTGGTGATGAACCAGTAGACTCTGAATCACTTGGAGCTGAAAGATTGTCACTAGCTGAGGCAGTAGAGCCAACTGAAGGAGGATGGCAAACAACTGGAATCAAAGGCTGAGTAACTGAATGTTGTTCCACAGAGTCACCTTCATGTTCAGTTCTTGTTGAGCTCTAGAAACTTTGTAACCAGGCAGCTTGAAGAGGAGTAGTTAAAGAGGGATGCAGATGTTGATACTTAGCCTTGAATGGAAAGTTGTTTTCATCAAAAACCACATGTCGGCTAATGAAGACTTTTCCTGTAGTAGGTAGTAAGCATCTATATCCCTTGTATTTTTCGTTGTAACCAAGAAATACACACTGCAAAGACATGGGATCCATCTTATTCTTAGCATAGTTTTGGAGCGTAGGATAACATGCACAACCGAAAACTCTGAGAGCTGAGTAGTCAGGTACCTTGTTCCATAGACGCTCATAAGGACTTTAATGACTGGTCAAAGCAGAGGTAGGTAGAAGATTAATCAAAAAATTTGCCGTAAAGAAAGCTTCAACCCGGTATTTCTGAGGTAAGTAGCCCATGAAACAGCATGGACAGTCCAAGTTCTACTAAGTGTCTATGCTTCCTTTCAGCCAACCCATTCTGTTGAGGTGTGTGAGGGCAGAAAAGGAAGAGTTGGATTCCAGATGACTGAAGATGAGCTAGGAGTTGCTGATTTATGAATTCTCCCCCACCGTCACTCTGGAACGTACCAATCTTAGTTTGAAAAAAAATTTCAACTAAGGCTTGAAACCACAGAAAGATTGAATGAAACTCAGACTTATATTTCAAAGGGAAAAACCAAGTAAATCTTGAGTAATTGTCAATAAACACTGCATAGTATCTAAATCCTTTGAACCAAAATTATTGGTAAGGGCCCCCAAAGGTCACAGTGAACCCTCTCTAGAGGTTTTGAAGCAACAAAAGTAGAAGATACAAACGAAAGTCTAGCACTTTTGCCAAGAGAGCAGGCTTCACACATCTTCAAAGACTAAGGTTTATTTAGAGAGATAGCTTTATTGGACACTAGTTGCTGAAGAACTTGAATATTAGGATAGCCAAGTCTTCTATGCCACACTTCATCACTTGCACTTTGCTATCTAGGTGAATAGAAGGCTTGGAACTTGGTATTCTTCAACTTGTAGAGCCCATCAAGATTGCTTCCCAGAGTGCGAAGCTGCTTTGTTTCCTTGTCAATGATTTGCACAGTAACACAGTCAAATTCAAACTTATAAGGGTAATCTTTAGTGAGTTTGGAAACGAATAACATGGACTTTGCTATATCAGGAGCCACCAAGACATTAGTGAGAGGGAGGTTACCTGAGGATTAGGTTAGAATGGCAGACCTTGTGTGAGTGATGGGAAGAAAGCTTCCATCTCCCACCATCACTGAATCTGATCCATGATATGGTTGTGACTGACTCAGATTCCTTGTAGAGCTTGTAATATGTGCAGTGGCTCCTGTATCAGGGTACCACTCACTGCCTGAGTAGTCACTGACAGCGGTGATACGCAGAGCAGCAAGAGCTTGAGGTATTCCAGAGGAGTCATCATCATCCTGATAAGCTTTGTCAAATCTATACCAGCAACGAAGAGCAGGGTGTCTAACCTTTCCACAAGTCTTACGAGTAGGTCTTTGACCAGTGTTAGATGAGACCTATGAGATTTGTTGATGAAAGCCTCTTCCTTTGGTAGAGTAGGAACCTCGACCTCTACATGAACTGTTGCGACCACGACCTCTTCCATAGGAGGTGTAGTACACCACAGGAGACTCAGACTGATCAACATGAAATGCCAGGTGAGGAGTAACATTGGAACCAATAGAGTAGCTTTGTAACCTCTGATCAAACGCAGTGAGCCTAGGAACTATTTCATCAAAGACTGGAGAGTGATAACTATCTATCATTCCTTCAATACTAGTCTTAATGGGTTCATATTCTTGTTCTAAGCCATTCAAAGCACAGAAATTTTTCATCTTTTCACTAATAGGACTACCAATAGAAGAGAGTTGATCGCACAAACTCTTAATCTCTCTTATGTAATCTTCCATAGATTTATTCAGCTTAGATACGGTCTGAAGATGGAGTTGTAGTTCAAATAGCCTAGAGGAGGATACTCTATTAAAGTGGTTAGCAAGAGAGACCCATACCTCTAACGCAGTTGGAGCTGAAATGACCAGGCTGAGAATATCTTCAGAGAGAGTTCCTAGCAGCAGAGACTTCACAAACTGATCAGATCTGACCCAGGAGGAGTAGAAAGGGTTTGGTGTTTCAGAATGTGAGTCATCGAACCCTGGAACAACAATATTGGGAGATGGTGGAGGATTGAAGGCGTCAATGAAGCCGAGAAGCCCTTGGCCAGAGAGATAGGTCTCAAACTGACCTTTCCAGAGGATGTAGTTCTTCTCAGTAAGTTTAACGGTGACACATCTGAAGACATTTAGAGACGGAAAAGGTAACAGTTCCATGGTGTTCGCCATGGCTCTGATACCATGAAAGTAGCAACCAATAAGAGATTTTGCGTATTGAAGAAGATGATTTTATTGATTCATTCTTCCTTAACCTTTACATCTGAGCATAGTTTTGCTTTTATAGAGAAAGCAGAGTTAGGGTTTACAAATGATTTTCTTCTAATCTTCAGCCAAGTGTCACTCATCCAATTCAGCTCCATCAGAGGATAAGAGTGGAACGTATCGGTTGAAAGTCTTGACCGGATTCGTACTCACAGTTGTATCTCTATCTTTTGCTTTCCGTTGCTCTGTATTGAGTTTCTTGTCGTGGAGTGAGATAGAAGAAGACCGTTGCACTGTGTTGTCTTCATTCAGAGATATTTTTGGTTTGGGCTTTGACTTGGTCGTGGGCTTTGTTGCAGATCCAATAGCTTTAGTCTTGAGACCTTCGGTTTCGCTCAGAGTCTTTAAGCACTTAGCTTTATTTTCACTTACATGGCCTTTTATATGTTTGTTTTGGTATATGTTTCGTACAGATGGCATATCTTAAGGGGCATATAATCCTACCTTATCCTATATATATTAATTGAGGAGACACTAAAACTGAAAAATCCTATGTGTCATTCAAAGAGAGCTTTAAGTAACATTAATCCTATGTGTCATTCAAAGAGGAACTTAAGGAACACATTAATTAAATCAACCAATCAAAATATTTCAATTTGTCATGGTGGAAATCTTTACAGATTTTCAATATGGTTAATATATGCGGAGCATTGATGACAAAAATATATACTTACCAAATCCATTACCATATTGAGAAACTCAAACCGATTTAACTCATTTACGTAGTAGTATTTTAGTCAGTGATAAAGGTGGATTTAAAAACATTTTATAGAGTTATTAAAAACATTTTTTTTTTGTAAATATAAGATATATATCACTCAATTACATTTTTTGTCATACAGTATAAGACAATGTTCGCTTTTTGGTTTTGTTATTGTAAATCAATTTCTTTTACTTTTATATTTTTTATACACTTAAAACGTAAGACATATCATATTAAGACATTAAAGAATCAAAAATTGATCGATTAATTTTTTTAGTGGACATAATCATTTATCTAATATTTTTTTGGTATGTATGATTCAAAACAATATATTTTTATTATAAAATAAACTGAAATTTATATTCTCACGCTTAGCTTGGATCAAAATCTAGTTGAGGTTTATGCATGGATACACATCTAACAAATGATACCCTATTAAATAAAGGAAAACTCGAGAAAGGCAAACAGTTTTTTTTCTACCGCATATGTTCTTTGCTTAGGGCTTCATTAATTCTTGTTAGCAAATTGTTATCAAATCAAGAGCCCTAGCTAGAGCAAGATGCACGGTAGATCACAGGTTTTTCTCTAAGCAGATACCTGACATATATAGGTATAGATGAATTCACATGTATTGAGTGAATACTTGTAATTTTTGTGATGATTTACTTCTCTTTCATAACTAATTTTCTATGTTGTACTAAGAAGTAATCATCATGTCTCTTCTTTTTATCAACCATAATTCCTCTCTCTCTTTCATCATCATCATCACCACCAAACTTAATTCTACCTAACAAGTCCCATCAAATAATAAGAATATGTATAGAGGGATTTTGAGACATGGGAAATGAAGATCCAGGTCTTGTTGTTCTTGTTCAAGAGAGAAAGACCTAAAAAAAAAAACAACAAAATCACTAAAATGATGATAGCTCCATGGTCGTGGTGGGAACTTGATGTGTTTTTGGTGAAAAGAAAGGTTACATTGCGAAGTATCGTTGTCTAAATCTGAATCTCATCTCATGATCTGGGGAATGGAAGCATTACGGTCCGATCTTCATCTCTTAATATATATATATATTAATTTGTTTCTAAGAAATTTTCATTTCTTTTGAAGATTGATATTTTGAACTTTTCGATCTACATGACTTATGGTTGGTTGTGTTTGTTTTGATTATTAATGTTTTGATTTTTTGTATAACAATTAATTGACATTTTCGTTTGTCAACAAATCATTTGATTTTGGAGTCTTTAATTTGTCATATACATGATGTTTCCGCGTTAAGATGTCAATTGTACTATATTATTGATAAATAGTCAAATAGATCCATACACATGTGCTTACGGGTGGGAAAAAAAACCCTTAATCGAAAAACCGAACCAAAAAATGGATATCGGTTCATTGTCAGGTATTCAGATTATACCTATTGGTGCACCAAATTTGTAGTGCATAGACATTGGGTTTGGTTACGGTTTAAACCGAATATTTTTTTCAAATCTATTATATTCAAATAATTTTTTGGTAAAAGTTTAAATCAAGTAATGAAAATACCAAACTTAAAAACATAATAACATTCCCAAAACTCTAGAAATTATAACCGGTCAATCCCTATTTATTGATTATAAAAAACGTTGTATCTAATGGATTCACCAATGGATCGAGAATAGGAAGATGTTTCATGTAATCTAACCTATTCCTATAATGAATGATCTTATCCTTTGAGAAATGTAGCAATCCATAGATCTCATGCTTGTTAAAATCCGACCAATTATCAACTTGTATGAGATCTATGGATTGCTATCTTTCTCAAGGATAAAATCATTCATTTAAGGAAGAGGCTAGATTCCCTGATAAATGAAACGATCGGATGGAATGGACATTATTTTTTTGAAGCTGGAGAACGAATGTAAAGAAACACTTTGGTAAGCTTTAACAAGTATAGATCAAAGTTTTAATTGCAAAAAAATTTGATTTAGGTCGAGAAGACAAAGCTACCCATACTCTGACCCAAGGTCGGGCCTGAGCACATGCGAGTAAGGTATGGGCATTGGGCCCCTAAATTTTTTTGATTTTTTAGCATTAGCAAAAAGTCCCTAAAATTAAGTTTTACTACAGAAAAGATCCCTAATTTTAATAAATACTTCTAAAATTCTTTAAAAAAATTTATTTGGCTTACGGCCCCCAAAATTTCAGGGCCGGCCTAAGTCTGACCGCAATCCAATGATCGCAACGGACAGGTTTGGAAGCACGAGGTGTTCCAAAACCATAATTTCAAAGCATGCCTAATTTTTTGAAATTCCGAGGCAAACAAAAAAAGTGGATTATTACATTTACATAACTTTGATGGGCTTTCTGATCTGTTTTGGGCTTTTTATAATTACATTGTGTTATTTTAAAATTCAAAATTAATTACATAAATAAAAAAATCAGTAAAAGAAATAAGGAATTTGTGTCTGTCATGTCTCTTCTCTCTTGTCTTGGTGTTTCCAAACTTTCTCCAGCACAGTGCCCTTTATGGGGGTTTCCCCATGGAGCCTCCTCTCTTCCTAGGATTTTGGTGTATTCCACAATTCACGAGGCATGATCATCATTTTCCCCACTTTCTACAATTTTCAATCGAAGATCCCCAAAAATTGGGAATTTAACTCAACTCCATTTTCAGTCTCCGAAACAAAAATTCTTTTGTGCGCTTAGCAAAATCGAACAATGCCTACTAAGTCATCGCGATCGGAGAAAAAAGACGCCGGAGAAGAAGATGATCTCCGACGTAACCCTTACGAAGTCCTTGGCATCCCCAGAAATTCGACCGATCAGGAAATCAAAAGTGCTTATCGAAGAATGGCTCTTAGGTATATTTTCCAATTTCGTCAATTTAAGACGTTTTTTGTGTGATGCAATTTGGTTTGAGATTATGTACTGAGGTTTAGTGATTCAGGTACCATCCTGATAAGAATCCGAACGATCCGGTTGCTGCTGATATGTTTAAAGAGATTACATTTGCTTATGATCTCTTATCTGATCCTGAGACTCGCCGTCAATACGATACAACTGGCTCTGAGGTTAGATTCATACATGTCCTGAGTTTTTAACATAGTTTCTAGTTCAAATTTTGATTGAATCACATGGAATTTAGGTTGTTGGTACGGAAAACGAAGATCTTGAGCTCGATCTTTCGAGCTTAGGAGCTGTTAATACGATATTCGCCGCGTTGTTCAAGTGAGTTTCTGTAAAACAGACTTGATCAGTTATGAAAATCTTTACTTTTGTTTTGGGGAGATAGTTAAGAACTTGAGAATTTTGTCCAACTCAGTAAGCTTGGTGTGCAAATCAAGACGACGGTATCAGCAAATTTATTGGAGGCGGCGATGAATGGTACGGTAACGACTTTGCCTCTTGCGGTTGGGCAAGTTGTGTCTAGGAAGGTACGATAATGATTGTTGTAGTAGACTACTAGCATTTGCATTGATGTGATCTCTGAGATATTTTGCTTCTCTAACAGGTTGAGAAGCAATCGGCTCACTTTTATTTCGTTACGTTAACAGAAGAAGAAGCTCAGGATGGATTGATATGTAAAGTGCAGTCATCTGCTAAAAACAAATTCAAGGTTCGTTTGCTCTCGTTATTGTATTCCGTATTCTGTATTTTACGTGCTGATTCGTTTCGCTTTTCAGTTACTTTACTTTGATCAAGAAGAGAATGGAGGACTGAGACTGGCACTACAGGTATGAAATTTTTGTATTATTAATCTCTTGAGTTTCTAAATTGAGTTTTTGTTTTTATTTTTCATTATGCAAAAGGAAGATAGCAAGAAAACAGGAAAGCTTTCGACTGCAGGATTGTATTTTTTCGGCTTCCCTGTTTATCGTTTTGATCACAAGGTTAACTATCTTCTCTACTCTCTTTAAGTTAACACCTTTTTCGATCACGGTATACTCAGTTTTCTCCTTCTGATCATAGAGGGCTCTCTCAAGGGATCCAGAGAGCGGATTTTTCAAAAGGCTTGATGCGTTTCAACCGTTTGAGATCACTGAACTGAAAGCTGGATCTCATGTCTTTGCTGTTTATGGTGACAATTTTTTCAAAAGTGTAAGCTACACTCTAGAAATATTCTCATCTGCTCCATTCGCTAACGAGAAAGAGAGTCTACGGTCCACTGAAGCGCAGATAGTCTCTAAAAGAACCGAATTATTGAAGTTTGAATCTGAATATCACGAGATCTTTGCACAGTTCACAGAGATGGCTAGTAAATGTGCAGGTGAAGTACAAGAGGTGAGAAAATAACTTTACCCCTTTCTCCTATTTTCTTGATCTGAGATTATTGGCGTTTTTTCAGATCGATGAGCTTCTCAAGAGGAGGAACGAATTATGTGCGGCGTACACAACTTTCCCACCAATGAAGCAAGGTTCAAGCAAGAACAGGAGCTGGAGCAAGGGAAAGAGCAAGAAAAAGAACAGTCTTTTAATGGAATCTAGAGAAGGAGAAGTCACAGTTAGGGAAGAAGACAGAGTGAAGAAGAAGAAATGGTACAAATTTAACTGAGGCAAGACAAAAAAAAATAATAGAAAATCCTGAATATACT
Organism: Draba incana; assembly: GCA_963576765.1. Classification (NCBI taxonomy): domain Eukaryota; kingdom Viridiplantae; phylum Streptophyta; class Magnoliopsida; order Brassicales; family Brassicaceae; genus Draba; species Draba incana. Next base: position 5,139,407 of record OY755215.1, on the reverse strand, counting down.
ATACTGGAATCTTGAGTTTGTTTCAGGCACATAGCTACATTCCAAACAGATGTATCATAAAAACATAATCAGTGAGTACTCCTTAAACTCTCACTGCTTGAAGCTCCTCTGCCTCTCCAGCTTTCAAAAAAGCTGAAACATTATATACACAAAAATACAATTCCTTTTATTATCTTCTCTGTATATTTCTCAATGTATTGCATCTACATGGATTTTCTTACCTTTCTTCTTAACCTTGTTCCTGAAACCTCTTTTCCTACTAAACGCAGTTTCCTGCATATTTCATATGACATAACACAACAATGAATCACCAGTAGAGGAATACCTCTCTTATACTGAAAAAACAAAATTGAAATAATGGGAGTTTGATCGAATTTATACCACTGGCTGATCCGTCTTTACTGCTTCACGGATTGCTTCCACTAAATCACGATTAGCCTCGGTGTATAGACTGGTCACTGTTCCATATTGCCCAGCTCTAGCTGTTCGACCTATCCTGTGAAGAAAATCCACTGCAGAACTAGAGAAATCCGCCTGCAACCAAACCGAGAATTTCACAATCGGTTTAGAGAGTTAAGTACTTTGATGAAGCTAATATATTAGAGACAGCAACCTGAATAACATGTGAGACATTAGGAACATCAACTCCACGAGCAGCGGCATCAGTGCAAACAAAAACACCACCGTTTTCTCTGAAATCAGCTAATATATTAGCACGTTCTTCTAACGTGTGATTCTTGTGATAACGATAACAGTTGATACTAGCTTTCTCCAATATATCTGCTACTGCTTCAACCGCCTCAACGGTATTTGCAAACACCATCGTTCTGTCTTCGTCGTTGTTCTTGTTGCTTACAGCTTCTATAAGAGCATCAACTTGCGTGTCTACTGTGACCTCAATCCATTTCTGCTTTAGTCTGCAACATAGCAAAAGACAATTACAACTCTCGAGTGATGCGGATATGATGTTCAAAGAATATGAAAAGGACAAGTTTTCACCTAGGACTGTTACGGTGAAGAAAGTTTCCGCTAACCCAAATAGCATCAGGAAACATATATTTCAAAATTCCACCGGCAGTTTTCTTCCCGTTAACTGGAAGTGTGGCTGCGACGAAAATATACTGCTTACTACGGCTATAGATCTTTCTCACTCTTCTCCATCCCTTTTTAGTGTCTAAGCCAGTTTCAGTTTCATCAGTAAGGATTTGTTCTATATCATCAAGATACTCGGCGGCTTCCTCATCCTCTTCTTCAAAGATAGATCCATCTTCAATTTCTGCATCATCCGAGGCATCAATCTCCATTGGTTTGCCAACATTGGATGTAGCTAAACGAGACACTTGTTTCTCATCGAAACGCAGCATGTTTATCAGACGTGTAATCTGATTCTGGAAACTTCCACACAGAAGCATATCAGCTTCATCAAATACCTACAAAGTGATCCAATATTCAACACCAGAACACAACACAATACAATACAACTATATAACAAGAAACCATACCACGTATTTGACAGATCGAAGAAATTCCGCACGCCTATTTCTTTTCGGCTCGATATTATTCAGTAGAGCAGCCGGTGTCGAAACAATTACATCAGGCTGTTTATCTGGCCAACCCTGTGACCCGCAAACAGCTTCAACTCGGAGAAGCGGATTACCATCTTCTCCGAGAAGACTGTTAACCATCCGAACCACTTGTTCACATAACATAACGTTTGGACACAGGATAAGAGAGATGTTCTTTAACGAAATCGGTCTTTGCTCATCGCACGTATGCTCGGAATCAAGAACGGTGCGTGTTAATTGATCGATTATCGGAGAAAGATATCCATGTGTTTTACCACTACCGGTTTCCGCCGCAACGATAACATCTTTCCCGGATAATATAGACGGTATGCAAACAGTCTAACAAGTAAAAAAACAATACACAAATCCTTAAATTTTTCACAAAAATGGCAAATTTAACTCATCATTTTGACAATTTTGTTTTCAAATTCACAAAATTTGAAAACTTACCTGAGTAAGAGAAGGTCTATCAAACCCAGAATCACGAAGAGCTACAGAGACTTTATCCGATAACCCAAGAGACTTCCATGAAACAGAATTATCCGCGAAGAACGTATCATTACCCTTTTTATCTATTTCTGCTTCACTAGCAGACGCAAACGCACGAACCCATTTCCCATCAGATCGATTGAGAGATACTAATCGGAATGAAACAGACGACGCAGCAAAAGCGAACGAGACCTTAAACTTTCGAGATAAGAGCTTCGGCGCCGAGGAAACTCCACACAAATGAAGAACAGATACAGATCTTGATAAAATCATCGGATTCGATAAGGTTTGAGAAACCTAATCCAAAAGGGTTTATTTAGGGTTTAAGCAAAAATGAGATTCGGAGAAGACAACCTCTGCATCAGTCTAAAACGACGACGTCTAGGCACTACAAGTTTATCCGACTTAAAACGACGACGTATTGAGTATCAGTAGTTTATTTGAGTTAAAACGCGGCGTATTGATTATGTAAAGGATAAGCGTTTATGTTTTTGTCCCACATCGATTGTTTGGGAATGAGTTGTGTTGTATAAATAAGGATGAAGAAGCAATGGTGACCACGACCTTACTTGAACAGGATCTGTTCTATAGGCTTGTACCTCTGTATCCTTGATTTCTAAGGAGACAGGCCCTTAATCCTGGTTGACGAACCATGACCGTGCTATCAGAGCGTGAGTAACGGCTACGACCATTGAGAGATGTGTCTGGTGCTGTAGAGGATCGTTACTCGGCTAGGTCTAATCTTTGCCAGGGTGGTCGCACGGCGGTCTGACAGGTTTCTTTTTTTTAATTGCTCCTTAACTGTTCTGTTTCTTATATTTCCACCCACTTAACTTTTGCTTGATCAAAAACCCTCCTGTTTTCTCCAGTTCCCTCATTTTGCACAAAATTTACCATCCTTTTTGGTTTTTTTCCTAGTTATTATTCTCTTGAATTTTGATATTAGCAAAAACCTTAAAGCATCAAAATTTATTCACCTTTGAGTTAATTAGTTCAGTTGAAACATAATTCTAATGTAACAGAAAGAAAAAAAAGAAGCTCAAAATGATTCCACAATGTTGTTGTATGATATTATCAGTATTTCTTCCCTTGAGCCAGGTTAACTCGAATAGCCCGACCCTCTAGCTCAAATCCATCAAGCGATTCAAGCGCGGTTTCCATTTCGGCTTTCGAAGCAAAACACACAAAGCCATAACCGCGTGATTTCCCGGTATCTCCATCAAACACAACTCTAGCCCCAACCACATCTCCACATTCTCGAAACGCTCCACCTAACGTCTCCGATGTAACCGTCCACGACAAGTTACCAACAAACAATTTATGCTCTGTCTCTGGATACAATGGCTCTTTATTAGGCTTTGGCTTATCTGCAAAATTCACCTTCAAATTCCGACCAAAATAATCCTGAGAAAAATGAAAAAGACCAAACGAAAACGTTATTATTATTATTATTTATTTTTATTTTTTTTGCTAATCAGGTTTTTAACACCCGACTAATCCCCAAGATGATTTGAAACTTTTATAACTCAACTTACAGTTCCATCGAGATTATCGATAATGATATTGCAATCTTCGACATTGCTCATTGTTACAAAGGCGAATCCACGACTTTGTCCTGTATCTCTATTGTAAAGAACTTCGACAAGTTCAGGATTAGCGAAGTCTTGGATGATTTGAGCTAGAGTTGCACTGTCTACGTTATAAGGTAAGTTTCCAAAGTAGAGCTTAGTGTTAATGGTGACAGGAGGATTATTATCAGATGTTGTATCATCTTCTTCTTGTAATTTGACAGTGATGGTCTCAGGGAGGGCTTTGAATCGTTGTGAGATGAAGAGAGGTTTTGGAGGTGAAAAGTGGAATCTGAGGATTGATGATTGGTTGTAACGAAGGAGAAGGTTAGGTTGATGATGATGGAGTTTGAAGCAGGGATAATTTACTGTTGAAGCTGCCATTTCTCTCTGAACAGAGGAGAGACAGAGATTGACTTTGGGACAGAGACGATTCTACCCACAAAAAGATTTTGGATAAGGCCAAAAAAGTGATTGGCCTATCATCACATTTCTATAGAATAATATATATGGTTCTATGATCTACCACTTGGTTATAGATGGGGGTGGTTTATTTCGGGTTGGTCTGAGCTATTTCGGGTTGGTATGAGAAAATTGAAATTTTATTAGGTTTATTATATGTATGTTTTTGTTTTGTTTTGGGAGAAAAACTAAATCAGAAGTACACATAAAGAAATTTAATTTATTAATTAGATATCTTCTCATAGAGTCCAAATTTATTAACTGATATGGTTGGACTTATTTCAATAAAACCTGAATTTACTTGTCAAAAAATTATATTGTTAGATGTTTTATAATTGAACTTATGAATAGCTTAATTAGCATGCCAAATTCAATTTTATACATCTAACATGTGCAATAAGTATTTGGTCATGAAGCTAATTAGGCTATAATACTTGTACATGAAATACAAATATTCAATAATCATTGTTTTATATTCATTCAAAAAAGTTTACATGTTTTTTTAAGTCTACCTTCTCGATGTAAGAAAATAACATAATAATCCCAAATAAGTTTGGTTATTTATTTTTTAAAATAGGTTTCACATAAATGCTTGATAGGATGTCTATCAACCAATGATCATTCCAACTCAATGCAACTCTTACAACCATTTACACACTTCACAGACATTTAAAATTTTAAATCAAAGGTTTTTGGACTCATTTCTTTAATAAATCTGTTTGTGAATTTAATCTCATGAAATGGCCTTTTGCTACAATTTTATTCCTAAACATTTTTTTTTTGAATTTATTTATTCCTAAACATTAAAGAAAAGACATAAGAAATCGTAAAACAAATCTCTGTTTCTTCTGTTTTACAATACTTTTTCTTCATATGGAGAACTTATATACATTGACAAAAATAAAGGGACTCAGTTCTTAATCTCTGCATAGGTTTTTTACATCTGAGTCTATAAAAATTTCATCTCCTATGTAATGTAATAACCAGACAAATAACACAAGAGAACAAAGAAAAGAGTTTTATTCAGGAGAGAGTTTATATCTCTTTTCTTCTTCTGATAATCTCAAAACAGAGACTCTGTTTTCTTGCCCCTCAAGTAAAGAATCATCAACTCGTAGCTTCAGAGATGCTTTGTAACGATGGCCTCCATGTTTTTGATTTTAAGGAAGCTGAATTCGTTAATAGTGCACGTTGCTTCTCTTCTTTCGCTTCCTAAACAAACAAAATTACACAAACCCATTAAAAGAGAGATTAAAATCACCAATTTTCTTGGTTTGAGTCAAGAAAAGAGAGTGAAAAAAGCTTCAACTTTTTAACTAATTCGAGCAAAAGCTTAACCCTTTAGCTAAACCCATGTCTTAAATTCGAGTAAAGATTCCTTACCAGTTGATTTTGATTCTTGTCGGAATCGGAATCTTCATCAATCTTCTTCTCCGGCGATGGCTTCTTCTTCTCTTTACTCATTTCACTCTGATGCTTTTTCGTCTTTGCATACTTCTTCGCCTTTAAAACCTTCATAACCTCTGTAATCAAGTTAAACATTAATTTAATCAGAAAAACCATTAAAAAAAAAAAAAGAGATTTTTAAAAACAGAACAAAGTCAAACCTTGTGAAGTGATGAGACGGTAAGCATGACCAAGCACGAGATTCTCCGTTGGTCGGAGAAGTTTAACGCGCGTGAACCTCACGACCCTTGTTTGACTCTTATCATCACTCGCCGTGGTCGCCGGAATATTCGTTTCTGGCAAAGGAATAATAAGAGAAACGTAGTGACCAGGATACAAACGCATGATTTCGGCGACGGAGACAAGACTGTAATATCTATCGATCTTCCCGTCGGGATGTTGTAAAACCAAAGCCGCCGCATCAACCGCCTGACAATTCCCCATCTCTTCAAAAAAAATGAAAAATCTGTTTTTTTCTTTCAAAAAAAATATTTATGATTGAAAGCGAAGAAAAAAAAAACGGAATGAGAATGAGAAAGAGAAGAAGAGAGAAAAGGAGTCTTTTTCGGGACAGCGTGAAGGGTTAGGTCCACCATACGCCCTCAGCTTTGCTTATAAAACATGTGAAATCCAAAATTATTAAATTAAAAATTACAGTACTGTTTAGGAGTATTTAATTGGTTACTTTTCTGATATTTGTGATTATTATATTGGACTGTCATTTCGGATTTAATGATAAGTATAATAATATTATTAATAAAAGATTTGACTGTGGTTTGCAGGGGCAATATCTGACGTTTGCTATTGTTATTTTTGGAGTTTATAAATTCAATGAAATAGTAGAGTAATAGGATGGTCGGAAATTAAATAGTTGATTAGAACGGGTGGGTACCGGCACCGGAGATCAGGGACCGATGATTTTGACATTTTTGTTTCTTACTGTTTTAACATAATAATTTTTTAAAAATTAATTTGTTAGTCTATTTAGATCACACATCATGTGATTTATTTAATCCAATAACCATTGCTAGGAGTTAATTATCATATGTAATCACGTTTGACTTTTTAAGGAGTACCTTTCCAAAGTTATTTAACTAGTTCCATAAATTGCAATAGCAAAACAGTTAATGCAATATTTTTATTTATTTAATGTATAATTTAATTTGATTTTTGTTGTTGTAAAATTTGATGAATTGGGAAAATTCTGACTAGTAGTGACTAGTATGACAAGTTGACAACTGAACAATGAAATATCTAATCAATTGATAGGATTGCAGAAGGAGCTAAACTTGCTAAAGTTTATCCGGAATAACTAAAATCCATCTTTAGTAGATTACTTTCATTTTTTCATTCGTTTTTAACATACCTTCATATTTATCAAGCGACATGCAGTTCCATGTAAACATCATATACATGGTAATCGCTGTTATCGATAGCTACTAAGCACTAATTGTTGTGCGTGTAATATATCTTTACTTACAAGTAAAAATCATTTAACCTAGCATAATATAGCCATGGTTAAATTAGTTATCCTTTTAGCCACCGACCGAACTTAAGTAGTACTATGAATATTTTCAAATTCGGCCGAATATAACATTTAATGCACGTTGAACTTGGACCATGGACACAAAGTTATGGTATATAGATTTAGACGAATATGAGAAAAATCATAGATAACTGAAGATAACATAATTAATAGATCCAAAAATCAATTTTGGTACCATTCATGACGAGTAAAAATACAAAACTATTTATATTCTCTTTCAAATTGAAGACAAAATATAGAGATATCTCAAAAATATTAAATAAATAAAACAGGAGTGTGGATTGAGTGGACAAAGGGACACAGCAACTTCTTATCCCTTTTTCTCACTTTCACGGACTTTAATGCATTCTCTTGACATTTTTTTTTGTTGGTTTTATTTACTTTTGTATGATTCATCCGTTTGGTACTTCAGGGTTAAGAATGGATCGTCCCAAATCGTTCTTATTGTGATTACCACATTACCACTTTTTTGTACATAACAAAGAGATTGAAGAAAATTTTGTATTTGTTATATTTTTGTATGTATATATAAATAAGAATGTTATATTTTTATATGGAGAGTGATATTTTTTTATATGGAGAATACAAAGATAAATAACATACATAAATTTACTACAAGATTATGTAGTTGTGGCGGTAAATGTTACATGATTGACATCCACTAGTTGTTTCATATAACACTCAGATTTTGAATGTCTATCATAACAAAATAGTCAATTGTACACTTAAAATGATGCCTCATTAAAATTTTTACAAAAAATCTAAATAGAAGTGTATATTTACTCCTCATGATTAGTGCATGATTCGAATTTTTGAGACGACGATGCAGTGAGCATTCTTATTGGTCACCTTAGTGAATCTTAATTTTGTGTCTCAAATATAAAATATATTAAAAATAATAAAATTTGTGTCTCAAATATAAGATTGGTGTCTTATATAAGACATTTTCTCTCCAAAAAGTTAAACTTTAGAACACTTAAAAACTAAAAGTGCAAAACCCAATAAAAATATATATTAAAATATATTTAAGACACTTACTAAAATGTGACCAATAAGGATGCTCTAATATAGTGAACCAACTTCTTAGACCATTCACTAGGCCTGGGAATAATACCCATACCCGATACCCGAACCCGAACGCGACCCGATCTGAAGGCTTCGGTATGGATCCGAATACACAAAATTATCCGATCGGTTAGCAGATGTAATTGGATCGGATAACCGAACCCGATCGGTTATTACCCGATAACCGAATATAACCGAACTCAATCCGAACCATAGATCTCTAACACCTACGAGTCTCTGTCTTTTGTATCACAAGCGTAAAGGACAACATCTTTGAACAAAAACACCACAAAACTCTATTGTTATATATGCTCTCTATGTCCAGCAACATCTTTGAACAAAATATATGCTCTCGATTTTCCTTCTAATTTCTGGGGTTTTTTTTCCCGAGATCTTAGGTCTTCTTCATTGCCTTTGTAGCTGCGTTTTTCTTAGGCTAGCTCCCAAAAAAATGGGTTTGTTGAAAATTTAATTCTCTTTCAGTAGGTTTTGTGAAACGTGAATTGGTTTTAGACAGAGACGTGTTTGTGTTTGGTCAAGTTATAGATTAATCTTGAAAGGAAGAAGAAGTTAAGGTTTTGTGGAATTAGCTTAAGAGATGGAGATGTTTAATCCATCATTTGATTGCAGCAGTTAATGGGCAGATAAAGATCATTGAATTGCTTTGTTAATTTGAATTGCTTGTTTGTTTCCTTTTGATGCTTTCAAATGTCTGATCAAAATGTTGTGTATTTGAAGATGGATAATTCTGCATCCATGAATAATGATGATGGAAATACAGATGTTAATGAGGTCGGGAATCAAGAAGAAGATTTGCGTGTTTTGACTTATGCCACTTAAAGACTTGTGTGTTTCATCAAATCATTTATGTTTTTGAACTTTTCAAGCTTGCATTACATCGATTTTTATCTCACATTTGTCTGAATGAGGAGAAACAAATGCTCACTTCGGGTGTTTCGGATATATCCGAACTCGAAGTCACCCGATCCATATATAACTATTACCCGATCGGATTCAAAAACCTCTTACCGAAATACCTAAAAAATTTTAATACCCGATCCGAACCTGAACGGGTACCCGAACGCCCAGGCCTACCATTCACAATGGAGTGACTGAATATATTATTCAATAGATGTATTTGATGATGCAATATCCATCTCAAGCACCCCTTTATTCTTCTACTTCGACGAGTCATGAAAATGTTCCAAATGTCGATTTGTGGGACATAGCTGATTTGGCTATCATTATGAGATCATGTATCATATTGCATAATATGATTGTTGAGGATCAAAACTGGACCGATTATGATCAATCTGAGGCAAGTGGGTCTACTACATCGCAACCATTTTCAACCGAGGTGCTACTTGCATTTGCAAACCATGTGCGTGCTAGATCAGAGTTGCGTGATTCAAATGTGCATCACGAACTGCAAGCAGATCTAATGAAGCACGTTTGGGCAAAATTCTATGATTTTTAAAGAGTTTATTGTACTAATTATGTTATGTGTGTTTTATTATGTTGCGTGTTTATCTGCGTATTGTATTGAATTTCAATTTTTTCGTAATTTTATTGTTTTATAACATTTATGTCTTTATTCTATTATTTTACGAAAATTTTTAATCCATTATGAAGCAGTAATAATAAAAATTATCTGTAAAACTTTAATTTTAGTCAATAGTTTATTAATATGTAATCATAAAAGAAAATTATAATATAAAAATAAAAATTGTAGGGTAGGGTGTTGAATTTTATTAAGTAAAACGATTGTAAGGGATAAAAATTAAATGGATGATGAATTATGATGTGGAAGAAAGAGAAGATGATGTGGAGTGTAAAAAGGTGAAAAAGGGGGTTTGTAGGAGTCGAAACTCTAACAATTGAATTTGTAGGGTTGTAGAGGAAATGCGAGACTCCTGAGTAAATCACAATGCAGAAAATGCAGACACTTGCGTTTGCTGTTAAGAGAACTTTATTACTTTTGGTGAGGCCATTTGGATAAGAGCGTCGATCTGCTTTGGGTTTGCTTCGATGCCTCAGTAGGTTACTAAGTAGCCTAGGAATTCAGCGGAAATGACTGCAAATCTGCACTTTGTCGGATTCAGCTTCATGTTGTGTAAATTTAGATGCTTGAAACACTCTTCCAGGTGTGTTACGTGATCTTTTTCTTCTAGCAATTTGACGAGCATGTCATCTATGTAGACTTCCATGGTGCTCCCAAGTTGTTCCGCGAACATCTTGTTTACAAGCCTTTGGTACGTTGCTCCAACATTTTTAAGGCCAAAAGACATCACCTTGTAGCAGTAGATCCCGCTATCTGTGATCAACGCTGTCTTCTCTCGGTCCTCTGGGTTCATCATGATCTGATTATACCCGGAGAAAGCGTCCACAAACGTCAGCAGCTTGTTTCCTGCTGTAGCTTCGACCAATCGGTCTATGTGGGGGAGTGGAAAGCTGTCTTTCGGACAAGCTTTGTTGAGGTCTGTAAAGTCTATGCATACTCTCCACTCCCCATTCTTCTTCTTTACAACGATGGGATTCGCTAGCTAGTCGGGATACTTCACCTTGGTGATTGACCTGACTCGCAGAAGCCTTTCTACCTCGTCGTTTACTGCCTTTGCTCTCTCTATCCCGAGTTTACGTCTCTTCTGCTTAACATGTTTGAAAATTGGGTCAACATTCAACTCATGGCAAGTTACATTGATATCGATTCCTGGCATGTCTTCTGCCGCCCATGCAAAAGTGTTGATGTTCTTCTTCAGAAATGAGATAGGGTTATTCTTGATCTTTTCACCAAGTTTAACGCCAATTTCTACGCATATTTCTGGGTGATTGTTGTCTAAGAAGACTGAGATAACGGGATCGCAGGTGGGTTAGGCTTCTTCTAGGCGATCCTCGTTGAGCTGTAGTTGCTACAAGAGTTTAGAGAGTTCTTTGACCGGGTCTCGATCCGTCTTCATCTTCTTGCGCTGTTCCCTGGCACTGGGTTCCGTTACCTGATTACGGAGCTTGTGCTCAACGAGGAAACATTTCTGGGACTCTCTTTGACATCCTCTAATAGTCTCCTCTCCGCTTGGGGTTGGGAATCTGAGACAGAGGTGATAGGTAGATGGCACAACACGCATTGAGTTGATCCAGAGAGTGCCCAAGATCACGTTGTAGATGGCCGAGTGATCGGCTACTGAAAATTCTAAGATTTTTGTTATTCCACCAGCTTCGACGGGGAGTTTTATGGTTCCCATTGTTAAGGTTGTCTCAGAGAAACCGGTAACCGGCTTTGGTCTCCCTTATAGAGTGGAGAGATCCACACCCATCCTTAGGAGCGTTTCACGGAAAATGACATCCAAAGAGCTTCCTGTATCGATGAGGATGCATGACGTGTTGCAATTGTTGACGACGAGCTTGAGTACCAGAGGGTTGTTATGGGGGTGATCAATACCTGCTGTCTCTGCTTCTTCAAAAGAAATTACATCGTTGGGTAATTTAGACGGCTCAGACAGATTCTTGCTGACTTCAGCTCTCCGCTGGTAGGCTTTGATAAAAGCTACAATATCCGAGCAGTAACGAGATCCTCCCATGATCATTAGTTTATCAGGACGAGCTCCGCCTCCTGCTGGCTCGTTGTTTCTTCTTCTTGGTGCAGGTTGCTCACCTTGCGCATGTTGCTGCTCGTTGGTTTCCATCTCGAAGTCCTTGATTTTGATGTTGCCTTTAAGCTGCCCAGCGGCTAGCGCGACAGTGAGTTTTGAACCAAGAACGCGGCATTTTGCCGTTGAGTGCCCAAAGGATTTGTGATATTCGCAGTATGCTTCTTCGTCGAAGCTGCTCTGTTCTCTTGTCCACGTGTTTGACCAGCTACCGCGTCCTCGACCATGGTCGCGACCTCGGCCTTATCCCCCACTGTAACCTTGGGATTCCACTTGGTAATTATGAGCACCCTTGGATTCGTGATGCACGAATCCTGATCCTTGGTTACTCTTCTTAGCTTGCGGCTGAACTTGAGTAGGTGGAAGGTGAGGCGTAGACTTTGATTTCCCTTGAGCTTGGGCGAAAATAATCTTCTCGTCTTCGATTGTCTCGAAGTCAGTTGCTCGATGCAAAGTATCTTGAATTGTCACGGGTTTATTCAAGATCATTTCTCTCCAAAACTCGGAGTTGTGCCGTAATGACTTCTTGAGCGCCTCGAACGCATTCTTGTTACTTATACCTTCCACTTTAGATAGCACTGTCTTGAAGCGCTCCATGAAGCTTCTTAAAGTTTCACTTTGACCTTGTTGCAGATTCCAGAGATCCGCGTTGGATGTTTCAGGTTCAATGAAGATGGCGTAGTGCTTTAGGAATGCTGCATAAAACTTCTTGAAGTTATCAATGGAGTTCCTTTCCAGCTTTAAAAACCATTGAAGTGTTGCTCCCTTAAGGTGCTCCACGAAGAGAAGACAGCGCCCAACATCTTCTTTGTCTTCCCTGAAGTTAGCTCGTCCTAGAGCAATTGTGAATGCCGTCAAGTGTTCCGATGGATCTGTTTTGCCCTCATAGAAAGGCACTTTGAGTCGTCCTGGATCGGAGAATTTGATTTGCCTGATGCGATTTGTGAAAGGGGTATTCTGGACCTCTGCGAGTACTCGATCAAGTTCAGGTGCTTTGCTGACTACTTTGTGCAGCTCGGACCGAATGTCCCTCATTTCAGCAGCCGCTCGCTCTATGCTTCGTCGCACTCATCCAGCTCAGCCTTCTGAGCTTGGAAAACTGCATGTCGCTCCTCTTCGACCTCGGACTCCTCTGACCAGGTTATGTCGTCTTCTTCATCGTCGAAGCCTTGCTCTTGCTCTGCGTTGGCGTTGCTTCGATCAATATTTATTATCGTTCTTCCATTAGCGATGTTCCTTGTGTTGCGTTCAGCTCTCAGATTCTCGAAATTATTTATCACAGTTGCTGTGACATTCGGCCGCTCAGTTTCAGTCTGGGCAGTTGCGCCTTGCTCGCCTTGAGGGGTTGGCGGAGGAAGAGGTTGACGTTGCCCTCTAGGTGACCTTATTGGAGTTACGAAATCCAGAGACGTCAGAATTATGCATGTTGCGGGCTGTCTAAACATACCTGCTCTTCTGTTGCCGACCCGATTTGCTGTTGTGAGAACGCGTAGTTCTTGATTGGTCTTTTCTTGCTCCTTTGTCTTCTTGAGTAGCGTCTCTAGCATCGTCTTCATACCAGTGAGGAACTCAGACGTCACTGCTGTGACTGCTGTTGCTGGAGTGTCAGGAACAATCAGTGTGTTGTTTGTCGTTTCCCCAACTCCAGTGTTGTCATCTCTCGATCCGCCGCTGGTGTTATCGCGATGCTGCTGATCGGCAATGCGTCTTTCTTCAGTGATGCGTTGCTGCTCGACGGCGCGTTGTTCCTCAGCGATGCGTTGCTGCTCGACCGTGAGTTGCTGATTGTCATCTCCGGGCATCTTTACTTGCGTGGTTTGCACTGTGATCTTTTTGTGTAAGAATGTTTGCTGGTTCCCCTTAGTCGGCGCCAAATTGTAGGAGTCGAAACTCGAACAATTGAATTTGTAGGGTTGTAGAGGAAATGCGAGACTCCTGAGTAAATCACAATGCAGAAAATGTTGACACTTGCGTTTGCTGTTAAGAGAACTTTATTACTTTTGCTATAAAAATTCTGATCCCCTTTCTAGGTGAATACAATGAGCTATTTATAGCTTTTTAGAGTAGGGCTAATAATACATTTGGGCCAGGCCCATTAAACATTTAAATGACTTTTGGCCCATATTATTATTAAGCCCATTTTAATTATAGATTTTATAATATTATGGGCTTATCTTGAATTGGGTTTCTACAAGCCCTTTTATGATTTTTTCAAGCGTTTTTTGCAGAATCGTTCTCGTCGTTACATCGATCTCTTAGGGGTGAAATCCGACCCCTACAGGGTTGAATTTCATAACCATTGTACATGGTCTTAAAGGTAGGAAATGCATTTATAAAAACTCTCTTCCCTCGCTTCCTCCTCCAACCACCGCAAAAGTATATTGGGTCGGATTGATGTATAACACTTAAGTATTTTTCACCCAATTTTGTTTTTGTTTGCAAATTGGTGACAAATTAATTCAAGATGTATGAGAGCATGGGAAAAGGTGTGTACATAATCGTGCTTTTTTCCTTCTTCTTGAATGTAAGGCAATTATCGTGACCTTACCTCTTCCTCTGATATACGAAAGAAGACGTTAGCTCAGCTCTTAAATCTATACTCATGACTAAATTCAGATATTTTAGATGTTACGGAATCCAGTTCTCTTCATGGCACCCAAGCCTCTTGAGAGTAGGAAGATTTATCTAACATCAATTGTTATACAGAGTGCGTAGATGTGTTTGGACCATCTGACCACTCAACTTTTAGTCCGGCTTCCATCGTATAACGTGGCCACATCACAAAATATATTTGTCTAGAAATATGTGATATTGTTCGTCGACAAGTTATTTGAGCTATTATATATTCACACCCATATATACCTCTAGAGTTGAACCATAAGACTAAGCTAGACTAAACAATGGCATTAAAAATCAAATAAATTAGTTATACATATTACTTAGAAATTCTTCCAAAGTAAACAACAATATTTAGTCCTAACATTTTTTATCGTAATTATGTTTCTCTTATGTAAGTACTTTGATGCCTTATTTGCTTGATATAGAAGCAAATACTTTTTTCATTTGAACAATAGAAAAGTGTGGGTTGGTGGCAGAAACACATATATCATAACTCTAACATAAATTTTAAAATATTTGGGAGGTCAAATGTTTCTACTAGGCATCACTTACTTATTGTTGCATAATCATAGTTATTATATCATACTGTATATTTTTTCTTAAAATTTTTAGATTTTTTACGTCGTCAGCTTCTTTTTTTCTTTCTTTATCTTGAAATTAGGGGAAACATATTAGTATTAACCAATACACCACTTTAATGATGGCTACGTATGCAAGAAATGTAGGGTTCAATTATAAGTACCTAAAGTGAGATTTCAAGAAATGATTAGATACCAGATTAGATATATATACTATATCGTCAATTATGCATGCGAATTAGTGGAAGAATATTGAGAAATCTATAAAGTAAATAGTTATTCTCTTAACGAAAAGTTTTGCAAAGTTACATGGAAATTTTCAAGATAAACTTTGACATGCCACTTTACAATCATGTTATCATCAAAAATAATTTGCAAGCGTACCACTTTTAACATTTTTTATTTTTTAATTTAATTTCTTCAGAATTTTTTTTTAGATCTCAGATTTTTCTTCTTCCGATCTCATATCTCCTCTTTCTCTCTCTGAACCGAATCTCCTCACTCTTTTTCTCTCATTATCGGACTAAAAACCTGAATTTGAAAAAATGCAAAAAAAGAATAGATCTAAAATTAGATTAGGTCTGCGTGGATTAGAGAAAAAAAAATGTTCTCATAGAAAACGAAAATGCAAACAAAGACACAAACACACAAATGTTTTTAAAATTTTTGGGTTTGGGTAAACTATTTTACATTTAGAATATAGTTTTGAGGGTAGGATTTAGGGTTCGTGTTTGAATTAACAATTTTATAAAGTTTTAAAAGTTTTAAGATTTTTAAAACAGATTATGAGGTTTTTATAACAAATTATAATATTTTTAAAATTTAATAAATTTTTTAAAAATTCTTATTATGTGTTTATACTCTTACTCACATATAAAGATTATATTGTCCGGTCTAAAATAAAAATTATGCTCTTACTCACATGACGTAATCATAATAAATAGAAGAGAAATTGGCAGCTATATACAATAAAAAAAATTATAATTCAGAGACTAGTATTTTCTATCATACACAATGTATAATATGTAAGTATGACAAAATTAACCCGAATGGCAGAAGAAGTAATTTTAAACACGTGACAATAATAACGTATTCTTCACATAGTACATTACATAAGAATTTTTCTTTTTTTTGCTATATAACATAAGCAAACTTGACCTACAAGCTAGTAACATATCTGAATCAATTGGTGAAAAGCAATTACTTCGGTGGATTTTTCTTCTTCGCTCATAAGCAATGTTTTGATTTTTTTTTTTTTTTTAATGTTCTGAATTTTTCAAAACGAACATAAACGAAAACGTTTCGAGTCTATACTACTTAAAATCGGTTAAGATTTTGTTCAGATTCAATTTGGTTCTTTTGTTCCTGAATTTTTTTTACCAATCCTAATAACCAAAAATTTAATTAGGTTTTTGTTGACAAAAAAAAGATTATATTAGTGAAGGGATTATCATGTATGGTTTTTACTGCGCACACGCCACTTGCAGCCACAAACAACACGTCACTTCCTTAATGTGATATCCAGTCCACACGTTCGAAGGTTAGTTTGGTCAGAAGGATGAATGGTTTTGTTACTCAATTAATTAATGAGGTTCGTGGCTATATCCTTTATTATAAATCTCATTTATGTTATTAGCCAAATTCACCCTAAATAGAACCGAAGATTCGAATATCCTAAGGAAACATCCTCATGAATTCATGATAAAGATTAATAACCACATTTTTAGATATAATAAAGTGGTTACTGGCCACAATAACCTGACTCATGATCAGAGATTCAGAATGTACCCTTCAAATCTTAATAAAATTCTTTTATCAAAAACAAAATTGTTATAAATCATAGTGGATTGTCATAACTAGTTCTGGTCCGTTTACGGCCCATTAACACTTAGTCTTTAGGCCGGTTTAATGAATCCTAGTTGAATTAGGATTTTCCTTTTATGTACTTTCCTTTTCCCATTAGAAAAGGAATTTTCCTTTTCTCTCTTGTAATAATCCTATATAAAGGATCTTATGATTAATGAATAAACACAATCTTCCCCATTCGTTCTCTTGATTCACAACACGTTATCAGCACGAGTTGCTCCCTAAACCCTAAAAACACAAAAAACGCGATTACTGTTCATCGTTACTATTCATCTTACTGTTCATCGCGTACTGTTCATCGCGCACTATTCATCGCGCACTGTTCATCGACGATTACTGTTCATCGACGATTACTGTTCAAATCATAGTTCATACAACCTTTAAGGTTACGGCGAACTAGAAGAAAGTTCATACAGCCTATCAACGGTTACGGCGAACTAGAAGACTCACGGAGGTTAAGGAAAACAATAAGAAACCCTAATCTAAAGAACCTAGATTCATGATAATCTTAGAAACCCTAATCTAAATCATGCTTGTTATTGTTATTGCTTGCTTGATTGTGTTTATTGATTCATGATTCGTAATCACTAGAAACCCTAACTTGAAACCCTAACCTAATTCAATTAAAATCCAAACCGATTGCATGATCTGTACCCGTGTCGATCGACACTAGTTTTATGTCGATCGACACGTAAACTTCTGCCTGAATTTGTTGTTTGAATTAAACTGTGTCGATCGACACAAATCACCCGTCGATCGACAGTAAACACTCTGTCCAAATTTGGTTGCATATTTATTTGAACTCGTTTGTTTGTTTGCTTGTTTGGATTGATT
Organism: Draba incana; assembly: GCA_963576765.1. NCBI lineage: Eukaryota > Viridiplantae > Streptophyta > Magnoliopsida > Brassicales > Brassicaceae > Draba > Draba incana. The sequence continues at coordinate 5,121,725 of OY755215.1, read as the reverse complement.
CGTTGATTGATAAACATGAAACTGAAACTGATTGCATCATATAGACATAACATGCTTGATTAAAATCCGGTCATATCATCATACGGTTTAGAATTTGAATACTAGGCTTGCATCATGAGCATATAAAAACATTATGTTAGGTTGTTAAACATAAAAATCTGGTTTCATAAGCATCATGTATCCGTACCCGTTTATATAAGCACCCATGACCTATTTTGCATCATATGCATAAACTTTAAAATCTTATAGTTCTTAGAGAATAGGATGAATGTTTTCAGATGTCGAAAATCAACAATTTGGATTATGCTGCCCTCAATCTCTCTGGAGACAATTACTTACAGTGGGCGTTGGATACTAAGATAAATCTAAAGTCTAAAGGACTTGGCGAATGTATCATTGAGGATAATAATGAGAATGAAAGGAATCGATACAGAACGATATCGATCATTCGTTATCATCTTGTTGAGGGTCTCAAGGATCAATACCTAACCATTGAGAACCCTTTGGACCTTTGGAAAGAATTAAAGATAAGATATGACCACCATAGAACGGTGTTGTTACCAAAGGCCAATTATGAATGGAGGAATCTCAGGTTCCAGGACTTCAAGTCCGTGGAAGAATATAACTCGGCTATGTTCAGAATAGTTTCTCAATTGAGACTATGTGGTGAGAAGGTAACTGAGAAAGACATGTTGGAAAAGACCTTCTCCACCTTTCACACTAATAACGTGTTGCTTCAACAGCAATACCGTGAAAGAGGTTTTGAGACATACTCAAAGCTTAAAGCATGTCTATTACTAGCCGAGGAGAATAATACACTGCTAATGAGAAACAGTGAGATGAGACCTCCTGGATCAGCCCCACTTCCTGAAGCGAATGTGGCCATAGATGAAAAGAAAGAAATTAACCACGTCCAAAGTGATTATAGACATCGTGGTCGTGGACGTGGGGGTAGATGGCAAGGACGTGGCCGTGGCCATTTTAATCCATACGGCCGAGGTCAGGGCCGAGGCCACGGATTCCATAACGATCATTCTAACCGCGGGCGAGGACGAGGACGCGGATACCGAACTGACTATGATCGTAATAACCGTGGTATTACTTCTCAACCACGAGAATCAAACCCAAAATCAGTTTGCCATCGATGTGGAATAAGTAATCATTGGGCTAAGACATGTAGGACTCCCAAGCATCTGGTTGAACTCTATCAAGAGAGCCTTAAAGGGAAGAATCCAGAAACTCATATGATCCAGCATGATAATGAAGGAGATTTCGATCATGAGCAAGATGACTTAAGTGATTGATTTTGATTTTCTGTTTTGGTGTTTTGTGTTTTGCTTGTTTTACGTTTTACACTTTATACTTTGGTTTTGTGTTATTGCTTTCTATTAAACTTTATGGAATGAAAGAGTGTTATTTAAAAGTATCTATTGTTATCTCTTTTGAAGTATGAACGATATGGATGTGTTCATTGTGGATAGTGGATCAGGCCACTCGATATTAAGAGATAAGAGATACTTCATTGATCTTACACTTAAAAAGGCAAATGTAACCACAATTGCGGGTATAGCAAATTTAATTGAAGGCCACGGTCAAGCCCATATTTTATTACCTAAGGGCACGCATCTAGAAATTTCTAATGCGTTATATTCACCTAGTTCAAAGAGAAGTCTATTGAGCTTTAAAGACATTCGAATGAATGGTCTTCATGTTGAAACTAAGGACGAGAATAACAAAGAATTCCTTCAAATCTTTGAAACCGTCCATGGCTATAAGAAAGTCCTAGAGACTATACCTGCCATTTCTGTGGGCCTTTATTGTGCTAAGATCGGAATGATAGAAGCAAATGCTATGGTAAACAAAGAGTTTACTGAGAATTTCACTTTTTGGCATAACCGGCTTGGCCATCCCGGTGCTAACATGATGCGAAAGATATTAGCAAGTACTAATGGGCACACCTTGAAAGAAAGGAGAGTTATCCCAAAGAATCTCACGTGTGAAGCATGTTCACTAGGGAAACTCATTACTAGGCCATCACCAATCAAAGTAACTAAGGAAACGATAAATTTTCTGGAAAGAATTCAAGGAGACATATGCGGACCAATACACCCACCTTGTGGGACGTTTAGATATTTTATGGTCCTTATTGATGCATCCACGAGATGGTCACATGTCTGCCTATTATCAACTAGAAATGTGGCATTTGCAAGATTGCTTGCCCAGCTCATACGTTTAAGAGCACACTTTCTTGATTTTCCTTTAAAGACTATACGTCTTGACAATGCTGGTGAATTTACGTCCCAAGCGTTTAACGATTATTGTATGTCCATGGAGGTAAGTGTTGAATATTCTGTGGCACATGTACATACACAAAACGGTTTGGCTGAATCGTTTATTAAACGCATACAGTTGATTGCTAGACCGTTGCTAATGAGAGCAAAACTCCCGGTCTCAGCTTGGGGACATGCAGTTTTACATGCAGCAGAGCTAATTCGTATCAGGCCATCTAGTGAACATAAATATTCCCCATCACAGTTAATAACGGGTCAAGAGCCAGACATATCCCATCTTAAAACATTCGGATGTTCCGTTTATGTGCCTATTGCACCACCACAGAGAACAAAGATGGGACCTCAAAGGAGGATGGGGATATATGTGTGATATGATTCTCCTACTATCATTAAGTACCTTGAGCCAACCACGGGTGATTTGTTTAAGGCCAGGTACGCAGATTGTCATTTTGACGAATCTGTCTATCCAACATTAGGAGGAGATAACAGACTGGTAAAGGAAATTATATGGAATCAAACGTCCTTAAAATGGCAAGATCCTCGGACTCAAGAATGTGAATTAGAAGTCCAAAAGATTATACATTTACAAAAGCTAGCTAATCAATTGCCAGATTCCTTTGCTGACCCGAAAAGAGTAACTAAGTCTTACATACCAGCTGTTAATGCACCGATTAGAATTGATGTTCAAGAGGGACACAATCAAGTTGCTACAGAATCTAAACCACACTCAAAACGTGGCCGGCCAATAGGTTCCAAAGATAAGAATCCTCGGAAAAGAAAGAAAGGTGCTGAAATCGTGGTTGAGGAATCTGATGGAACCCCAGACATAACTGAACCGATAGTTCCAAGCAATGAGACTCGGGACGCCGAGTTTCATGGTTCTGACGTTCCTGAAAATAATGAGATCTCAATGAATTATGTTATGTCTGGAATACAATGGAATAGAAAGTGTGTGGAAATCGATGATATATTTGCTTTTAAGGTAGCACTTGAACTTATGGAGGATCTAGAACCCACGTCGATATATGAGTGCACTCAGAGTGAAAATTGGACTAAATGGAAAGAAGCTATAAACGTGGAGTTGAATTCTTTAAGGAAAAGGGATGTCTTTGGTCCAATAATTCGGACACCCTATGAGATTAAACCAGTTGGACATAAATGGGTCTTTGTGAGGAAAAGAAATGAACATGGTGAAATCGTGAGATATAAAGCACGGCTTGTTGCACAAGGATTCTCACAGAGACCAGGAATAGATTATGAGGAGACATACTCCCCTGTGGTGGATGCTACAACTTTTAGATTTTTGATAAGTCTGGCTATAAGAGAAAAGTTGGATATGCGGTTAATGGACGTTGTAACTGCATACTTATATGGTCTACTGGATAATGAGATTTATATGAGATTACCAGAGGGTATTGAGCTCAAAGATAAGAAAGGTTCTCGAGAATAACACTACATAAGGCTGAACAAATCCCTTTATGGACTGAAGCAAAGTGGGCGTATGTGGTACAATAGATTGAGTGAGTACTTAGTCAAAGAAGGCTATAAGAATGATCCCATCAGTCCATGTATTTTTATAAAAAAGTTTGCAAACAAAGGGTTTGTTATCATAGCAGTTTACGTGGATGATTTGAACATCCTTGGAACCCCTGGTGAAATCGTCCAAACAGTTGAATGCCTCAAGAAAGAATTTGAGATGAAAGACCTAGGCAAAACTAAGTTCTGTTTGGGATTGCAACTTGAGTACATAAATGATGGAATCCTTGTGCATCAAATGGCATATACTGAAAAGGTACTCAAGCGTTTTAATATGGATCAATGTCACCCATTGTCCAGCCCAATGGTGGTGAGATCTCTTGATCTAGAAAAGGATCCGTTTGGTCCTAAGAGAGACTCTGAAGAAGTCCTTGGTCCCGAAGTGCCATATCTCAGTGCCATAGGAGCTTTAATGTATCTGGCAAGCCACACTAGGCCAGATATATGTTTTGCCGTGAATTTATTATCAAGATTTAGCTCATGTCCGACCCAAAGGCACTGGGACGGGATAAAACATATTCTTCGTTACCTACAAGGAACGAAAGACTTGGGTCTATTTTATACTAACCAATCTAAGGACGGTTTAGTTGGTTTTGCTGATGCAGGTTATCTTTCAGATCCTAATAATGCACGGTCCCAGACAGGTTATGTGTTTACTCATGGAGGAACTGCAATATCTTGGCGGTCAATGAAGCAGGCCATTGCAGCTACATCTTCTAATCATTCAGAGATATTGGCAATTCATGAGGCTAGTCGTGAGTGTGTTTGGTTAAGGCTGATGACCCAGCACATAAGAGTGGATTGTGGAATGGCCGAAGGTAAGCAGGAATCGACGGTCTTGTTCGAGGACAATGCAGCGTGTATAGCTCAACTTAAGGATGGATACATCAAAGGTGATAGGACGAAGCACATTCTGCCAAAATTCTTTTTCACATCCGATCTACAGAAAGATGGAGAAATTCAAGTGCAGCAAGTACGATCAAGTGAGAATTCAGCAGACCTATTCACCAAGTCACTTCCAACCTCAACGTTCAAGAAACTTACTTATCAGATTGGAATGCGTCGTTTGAAAGACTTGCAGTGAGGTTCAGAACAGGGGGAGTAATACGTGTTGTACTCTTTTCCCTTCACCACGGTTTTGTCCCAAAATGGGTTTTACTTGGTAAGGTTTTAATGAGGCAACATCCAAAGCGTATTACAAGCCCATTAGAGTTATGACATCCAAGGGGGAGTGTTATAAATCATAGTGGATTGTCATAACTAGTTCTGGTCCGTTTACGGCCCATTAACACTTAGTCTTTATGCCGGTTTAATGAATCCTAGTTGAATTAGGATTTTCCTTTTATGTACTTTCCTTTTCCCATTAGAAAATGAATTTTCCTTTTCTCTCTTGTAATAATCCTATATAAAGGATCTTATGATTAATGAATAAACACAATCTTCCCCATTCGTTCTCTTGATTCACAACAAAAATCTTAATTATAAATGACAAAATTAAAAAGGGTTCTCCTTCGTGGATACATCCTTACAACCGTACCTAATACTTCCATCGATCATTCATTGATTTTGTACAAAAGTTTTTCGTAAAACTACTAATAATAACTAAAGTTAAAGATTCGGATTTTGCATTATATGGAGACCTAATCACGTTGACGTTTGTACGGCGACCAACTCGCAAAAGAAAATATCAAGATTTTGGATCGCAAATAATGTCGTTTGGTTCTTCGTCCACCCAACATCACAAATTATAATAGTCTTTACTTTCGTTAAACACAAACAAAACCAGCTATTTTCCATTGATCATCTTGGACTTGTTGGTGAAAAAAAGTCTTGAGATAATTTAATAGTAATATATAGGACTCATTAAACAAATTAACAAATTGAAATCCCAAGGATTTATATTATATATTTAGTTTAATGCTTCAATTTGTTGACATGTGTGAATACAGGATCTGATACAACGGTCAGAGAGTGTGTGGGCCATGTGAAGGTGTTGGGAGGATTTTCGTTTCTAAACTTATTAAATGTCTTTGACGATTGAAACTTCATTTTCAAGTTTGTTCACTATATCGCATAGGGGTGGACAAAATATCCGAAACCGAAAAATCGTACTGAACCCGACCGAAATTATCCGAACCGAATCCGAATCGATTTTTTAAAATATCCGAACGGATCTTCCATACTTAAAATCGAAAATCCGAAACCGAACCCGAACCGAACCGATAACCGGACAGGTACCCGAAATATACAAAACATAAACAAACCTAAATATATTTAGAGTTAAGGTCGGGTGTGTTCATATAGTTTATGTAATTTTTATAATTTTTTCTTTGTTTTTTTTTTTATCAATTCGGATATTATATATATATTTCGGTAAAAATAACCAATTTATGTTATTATTTGTAATATTACATTTTTTTGTTATTTTTTTAAGAGTATTTTTGGATAATTCGAATACCAAATAATTACATTGAACCAAATGAAAAAGAAAACGAGGTAATTATAAACTTTTGGAGTAGTTTTTAAATATTTTTGACAATTTTTCAGTATTATGGATAATCTGAACCCGACCCGAACCTAACCAAAACCGAACCGAACCCGATCCAAAGTTTTATAATACCCGAATGGATATTTTATCTCAAAACCGAAATATCCAAAAATCCGAAATATTCGATCCGAACCCGAACGGGTACCCGAATGCCCACCCTATCATCGCATATCCTAAACCATAATCAAATATTAAATTTACTAACGACTTATTTAGCCAAGTGGGTCTTGGATTGGTAGCGTTTCCGTTGTTCCCCCAAAAAAACTTGTTTAATCTTCACATTTGTTTTTGTTTATTTAAAATGTCACCGTAAAAAGCTTGAACCTAGATTCGCTTAGTAAAAGTTGGGACCAGCCGATCTAATATCACTGGACTTGATCTCCATAACTTCATAACAAATATACAATGTTTTGTATTGTATAACACAAATTATCCATCATAAAAGACGTAAAACCATTATTTTAAGTTTCAAAAAAAAAAAACCATTATTTTGTATTATTGTACATATATATAAGACAAATTTGGAAGGGGATTCTGATAATTATGATCTAAACTCTAATAAAGATAGGTAGGCATGAGACTAAACTAGGGTAGTGGTTGAATACTTGAATTCAACCGGGATACCCTAATTGCGAATTTTATTTATCCACTATCAAAATCACCACTATCAAACCCGAGTGAGAATAATCATTCGGCATGTAAAAGTTCAGGTGAGGCGTAATCATGTTTCATTGTTTTCCCCATCGTAGGTGTTTTTATATATGCATGCTCTAATGATATTGTTTGGCTAATTTCTAATCTGCATTATGCTTAAGATTTTAACAAATGGTGGGACAATTTATTATTTAATTTAATTTAATATACCCAATTGTATAAGTTACAATGTTTGAAGAAAATGCTCTGATCGTAAAATATTGAGTAGTTAGTGACGTATATAGTATCACCGAACTAGACGTTCATCTGTTTCTTTAATTCTTTATTATAGTTTTTTTTTTTTTTTTTTGTCAAACAATGTTTCTTCATTCATTCATAATCCAAGCATACAACAAAGGAATTAGCCATCCTTGAAAAACTACAATAATAGAAAATTGAAAGCAATACAAGATAGATTGGATAAATCATCGCACAAGATGAAGACCGCGAATCCGAAGCAAGCTTAAAATGCGTCAAGGCGTTCTTTACGGCAATGCCGGAGAATTTGAGTTTAGTCGATTGCAAATGCAAATTTGACTTTAAATACGAACCTATACCTCCGGTAATCGTCAACACGATCTCGGCTGCTCCAAATAATCATGAAATTATCACACAAAGAGACAAAAAGGTGAGAAAGTTCGGGTATGATCCCTGCATAATGCACGGGACTACGACCCTTCTTGACGATAGAAAACCGGACCGGCGAAATTTTTTTTGGGTCATGGGTCAATGTGGTCCAACCGGGTTGAACCGGGTTTAATAGTTTTTTAAAAAATAGTAATATAAATAGTTTTTGTATAACTATAATATCCAAAATTCCAAATATATAATATAGCCTTTGAATAAACATATATTTTTAAAATTAGGAAAATCATTTTAATAACAAAAAAACTATTCGAAAACAAAATTTAATGAGAAATAGTTAAGTTTATATGTAAAAAAAAATTAAAAACATCAAACCATAAATTAAAAACATGAAAATTAACTAAATTCAAAACTAGTATTTGTTTCTATAAATTTTAATCATAAAATATTTAATTATGAAAACAAAAATAGAAATTTACAAAAAAAAAAAAAAAAAAATTCTCAAACCCGGGTCAACCCAACCCGGCTAGCCGGCCGGTTCGCGGTTGAACCCGGACCGACCCCCCGGTCCGGTCCGGTTTTCAAAACACTGAGGAGGGTAGATTTGGATCGGAACAGTAGCGGCGGCAGGGAGGAGTTCGGTGGCTGAGGCGGGTTTGCCGGTGGTGAACTCGATGGTACAGCCTGTACAATGGCGAGGAGGATTTAAGTTGTAGAGGAGAGGAGTTTGATGGAACTCGGCGATGGAGGCGATCTAAAAACCGCCAGAGCAGGACTCGAAGCCAGCGGCTGCGCTCCCACCGACGCGAGCCTTGGCCTAGATAGAACCGGGGGTGAACTCCGGGGCTGAGGTGGAGGCGAGAGAGCGGTGAAGAATCTCCGACGATAACAACAAACCACATGCAGATGGAGTAGATCTGAGTGATTACGAGCTCGATCCGGAGGATCCGGTGGCTCCGGTGGGACGGTCATCCTCCGACGAGGAACAGGGCTGAGCGATTCCAATCGAGTTGTCGTCGCCGGAGCGGATGGCGAGGAGACAACTATCAGGAAGAAAACAACGGACTCATCGAGAACAATGGGAGAGAAACTCATCTGAACCAGAAGGAATAGAGGTTCTGATCAGAGAAGGGAGTTCTCGTTCGCCGGTGTCAAAAACGGAGGAGGAGGAGAAGCATCAGCGGCTACCTCGGGAGTCACGTCTGGGAGCGTTTAGGGCAAACTCGATAATAACACCCTTTGTTATAGTTTCTGATACCTCATTTTTAGATCAAAATAATATATCGCTGTTTCATAAAAGATAAAAAAATTAAAGTTATTCTTCTGACAAAAATAAAGGTAAAGTTATGGGAAATTAGCTATTGTACTCTTAGTTAAAATAAAAAAGACTCATACTCTTCATGACTAGCTAAAATGCTCTCTTTTCCTATGAATTAGAGTTTTCCGAAAATACCCCTAACCATTCAAAACCAATCCTTCCGATTCCATTCCCAAAACCAACAAAAACCAACCAAAACCAATTTGTACGGAACTCGAGTTTCCCGTTTCTTCCTCCCCCCGCCTCCGTCGAATCCACCCACCCAAATCCTTTCCCAATCACTCGATTCAAACTCAATGTCATTGGAATCGAACTCAATGTCATCAAACCGGATCATCAATTGAAGGTTGAAGCTTTTTGGGGAAAAATCCCGGATTTGATCGGAACCCGAGTTGAAGCTTCAAAATTGAGGTGAAATCATTTGAATGTTACTCCTTATATGATGTTGAGATGTAGAATTGAGTTGTTTATGCTTTATAATTGGTATTGTTGGATTTGTTGAATTTCAATGGATTTCAATATAATGGAGATTGTGATTAGCATTAGAGTTGTAAGGAATGATTACGGTCTTCATTGGTAGTAAATAGAGGAATGTAGTTAGGTATAGAACCTGGAAATGGGACAAACTAATTCACATTTTCAGAGGCAAGATGATTTTGCATTAGAAGAACTCTCTGCTCGGACAACTGGTACAAATAGGAATACTGATCATAGTGGGACAATTGGGATAAATGGTATAACTGTGCCCAGCGAGAAGGTGTTAATGAATTTTTTTATTATGTTTTGGCAGGTGCAATGTTCAAAACATTGGATGTGGATGGTGGTGTTGGAGAGGACGAGAGTATACCAAGTGGGAATGTGGATGTGGAGGATGAAGACGAATATGATAGTGAGGATGAAGATGAAGATGAATACGTATGATGGATAAGATAAACAAGAAAACACTCTTTGCTACGTATGATGGATAAGATAATCAAGAAAATGGTGGAGTGGTTTAACCGATATAGGAAGGAATCTGACGGAAGGAGTGGAGCAAGCGCATGGGAATTGGTGCCCGTTGTTGAGAACGAATTGTCCACTAGATGCTTTATTGCTAAGAGATTACATGTGGATGTGTTGAACTCGTTCTTGTTTGAGTACAGTGTGATTGGTAAAGATGGGAAGTCTTACTTGGTGGATTTGAGGAAGAAAAGTTTTAGTTGCAGGTGTTTTGACATCGACAAGTACCCTTGCGTGCATGCAATAGCTGCACTTCTTAAGTACATGAGTTGGAAAGAAAGGCCAGTGGATATCAATATACATGAATTATGCTCCAAATATTATTAAATGAACACGTGGGCACTAGCTTATGTCAGGACAATTTACCAAATCCTGCATCAGAGTGAGTGGTCCGGAATCCCTGAGCATATACAAGAATCGTGGGTGTCACCGCCAAAGTACAAGAAAAGAAAGGGAAGAAACCAAGTGAAAAGAATTCCGTCGACCGGAGAAAAGCGTCGGAAGCCTAGTAATACGTATGTGGGGATCAATATGGCGGGGAGTAGTGCCGATGCACCACAAGTTTGAACCTCTTTTGCTTTGTTTTTGTATTTTGCTTTCCGTTTGGACAACTGCGTAAAATTTGGGACAACTATTAAGCTATTATTTTCCCAGATTTATGTATCTCTTCTCTGTTCGAACAACTGGGGAAAACTGGTTACACCTATTCCCGAGAATCTGCTATTTACTCTCTGGTGTAACAACTGGAGAAAACTGGGGATAACTGTAAACGACTAGTTTAGAACAAAATAAAAAAACGAAATTGTCACCGAACACTAACCTCCCAATTATAATTCGCATTCTAGTAACGTGTATAGTTTCATACATATATGTTTGGTCAAAAATACAATCAAATTTTTGAATTTCATTTTCAACCATATAGAAATTTCCCCATAAAATACCTTACCCTTTTGTGTGTTGTTTCTTAATCATATCCAATTTACCTAGGTGAGTATCAGCATAATGTTTCTCTGCCAATTGTGAGTGCTTTGATATCTTTGGCATGTACCAAAAGTAGACAATTACAAGTGTGCAACCGCAATGTCAAAGATTTTTCAGGGTTCAACTATATATGTATGAAAACACACAAAAGTGCAACTGTTTGTAAGTTCGGACAACTAGAAAACTGGGGGTCCAACTGTTGGAGAAAATTTTGGAAATTTTCCCTCCAAATATTTTCCCTCCGAAAAATTTTCCCTCCAAATCAAATTTCCTTCTAAAAATTTTGTCTTCTCCTACGTCAAATCAACTATTAGGGAAAAGTACAATAGCTACTTTTTCTTCTCCTCCACCATATAATCCGACCCCCTCCCCTTCTCCTCCATCACTTCTTTACACTCCACCAAACCCAAACGCCCTTCTTCTCCTTCTCCTTCCATCTAAACCCCAAAAATGTCTTGAGATCCTTACAGAAATTGAGGATTAAACCTCCCTATGGACGAAAGCTCAAGCGAGGTGGAAAACCCCGTATTCCCCGCCATGTGCATTGCCGACGGGACCCCGGACGGTATCCCGGAGAAGTGTTTTTGTGGTCAGAAACTATTCATTCATCGTGAACCAAGCGGCGATAACAAGGGGAGGGCTTATTACGCTTGTAATGAAACCGATTGGGGTTCTCAATTCCGTGATGGTCCTCACTTCCGTAAGTGGTGGGATCACTCCGTGACAGAAGAAGTGGATGCGTTGAAGAACAAATCCTGCGAACAAAAAATCCGCATTCAACACTTGGAATCCGAGAATGCCAAGAAGAGCAATGAAATCGAGGAGTTAAAGGGGAGGCTTCTCGATCTGGAGGTGGTGGTGTTGGGGAAAAAGCGTTAGACGTTTTTCCGGTTATCTTCTCGGTCTCTGTTTGTATAACTAGTACAACTACGGTTTCTAGTTGTTCCTCTTGTTCTCGGTTTAATATTTGTATGGTTAACTTTTGTGTTTTAAATGTTTGTTTTTGTACTTGTTCTCTGTTATTCAACAATAATAGAGAAATTAGCTATTGTACTTTAGTTCAAACCAATGCTAAAATAGGTAATATGCTAGCAATAGATCCGAAATGCAAGGTTCCAAAGAAAAACAAGCATAGTTGTTTCGAGTTTTCAATAGTTGTCCAAAACAGAAACAAGCATAGTTGTACTAGTTTTCCCTAGTTGTCCAAACAGCAACACTAACAAACTTCAGATACAAAAAATGCTTATCAAAGAACTTTAAATTCCCTCTTTCCTCATAGTTATCCATGTACGGCCTATAATCTAAACCGAAAATGAGGGAGTGCTCATTCATAGAATACCGAATTGGAACTCTGTTCACGATAAACCATACTTTCTTCTTTTTCATGATTTTTGCGGATAATTACTGTTACAAATATCGTATCTATTCATAAAAAAGAAGCCATCACATACTGAAACGCTGATAACGGCGCTCCATCCGCAACAAGAATCGCATCACAAGGACTTTCCACAGCGTGATTTCAACAATCATAAATCACAATTCTCAAAACCTGCTTCTAAATCTACATTACTCAAGCAAAAGTCTATGTCTCTACCTTTGAAATAGCTCCAGGTTGGACCTTATTAAGGACTTTACAAAGGATCTTATTAAGGAATAGAGCAAGCAAATAAACTCCGTTCACGATAAACCATACTTCTTTATAAGAAGCAAATAAAGCATCGTTGTTTTGTGATTCACCTCTCTAGTCATGTGGAATAAGTGACGAAATTGAGGATGATTGTGGAACCATTCAATCTCGTTCGCGTCGAGAACTTTCTCTAAACTCTCCACCGCTTTGGCAACGTAACAATTCGTTGCTAGCTTCATGCTTTTCTTGTAGAATTCCGGCTTTATATACATCTTTTCCGGTAACAAGGCTACGGTTTCGTCATCCAAATCCTACAACCGAGAAAATAAATTCAACAACATCAATCTCAAACCAAAAATCAATCAAATTCAAACTCCACAATTCATTTCATACACTCAAATCATTCAATTCATTACCGTTTCTTCCGCGTCTTCTTCTCCTTCACCATCGCCTACTGTGCGCTCGATGGTTACGCCTCCGGTGGGCTCGACATCTTTCTCTCTGTCGGCTTCTTCTCCTTCATCGTCGCCTACTGTGCGCTCGGCGGTTACACCTCCGGTGGGCTCGACGCCTTTCTCTCTGCCGGTTTCTTCTACTACTTCTTCATCGCCCCTTCTTTCTTCACCATCGCCGACGGTGGTGTTCGAGATGGCCATATCTACGGCTACGGTTTTCCGGAGGAGAATGAAGGAGAAGGAGTTTGTTACTTAGCTCTCACCATGATTCCGATTTAATTGTACTAGTTGTACTCCTCAAGAACAATCGATAGATAGAGAGGGAAGAGAGATCGATTGAGTTTCGGAAAATCTTGTTTGTGTTTTGAAATTGAAATTTAGGGGAAAATTAGGGATTTTAATCGCTTTAAAATGGTTATCTTGGTTATGGGTGCCGGTTTAGGAATTAGTTGGTTAGGTTTCGGGTTTCCGGTCGGGTTTACAGGTTCGGTCCGGGTTGACCCTGGTTAGTCTTTGTAAATAATGTCAACTTCTTTCTGATTTGGTAAATGACCACATTTTGTCCATTTAAAAAAAAGAAAAAAGAAATTCGGTGGAAATGAGAGTATTATAGCCCAAGTGGTTTGAAGGAAGAGTACAATAGCTAATTTCCCGTAAAGTTATTCTATGATGTTAGTAATCGTCGTATAGATAAGGGAACCACTTATTAAGTGGAGAAAGTTAGTTTAGAATGTCATTTTGTTCCTTTGCCACTAAACATCCAATCTAATATATTTTATTGGTTAATAAAAGTTCTAATAGTACATCCTTTAGCACTGTCTTTTGGCTTCGTCTACCAAACCATATAACATTGAACGAAGGCATCCTTGTTCATTTACTTACTAAATAGCTAACACACAAAAAAAAATTCTAACCACGAGCCTATAGCTCAATTGGTAAAGATCTAAGGTAAAGCCTAGAAGTCGTTGGTCGAATGGTTCTTGTGACGAAACTAATATTACATGTTGTGGTTTTGGATCTGGAGGGATTATATGAGTTTCGGCCCAGAACCTCCTAGTAATTCAAATAAAAATAAAAACAATTTTTCTAGGTTAATTATCGTATTTATTATTACTGGATTACCACTACTAAATTTATTTATTTATAGTTTTTCACCATATTTTAGGAGAATAAGTCACCATTTGATTATGTTTGGTATAAATATTTATGTTCTAACAAGTAATGGTGATAGTAAATAGAAACAATACGATCCGATAATTGGGGTAAATAGATGGAGTCCAAGCTGTGAATGATAAAGGCAACACACAACACAAGTATTTAATGTCGATTTTTTTTTCTTATTAGCATTGGGTACCCGGAAATTCGAGTTTGGGAGTTGGGGTGGGGAAGGAGACTTTACGCCTTGTCCCAAGTTTAATACCACTATATCACCATTACTAAATTTATGTAGTTTTCACCATACTGAAAACGCAAATTGTCGATCTCATAATGTTTAGTATAAATATTTAGGTTATGACTAGTAATTGTGATTTAGGTATGACTAGTAATAGTGATAGTTAATAGAAATAGTGGTGAACAGTGGGGTAAATAGATGCATTTCAAGTTTTATGAATGATAAAGCAATACACAACACATATCCCAATGGCTAACAAAAGTGACTGAAGCAATTAGATAGTTAAAAAGGATAAATCCCGGGACTACGTATTTTCAATATTTTTCCTGTTTAAAAACTGTTTGGAAAGGGGACGAGTTATTTACATGTAGTAACAAAAACCCATATTTATCTCGTCTTATACTGTTATACTTTAATGTAGATAGTATTAAAACAAAAAAGTTATCTTGCATTTCTCTCAAAAAGTTTATATCAATCATATGTAAGAATATTTCCGTTTGTGTGGCCGAAGGATTAACAGTCCAACTATTATAGTTTAAGTTTAATGTAAGGTTTAAGGTTTCCGGTATGTAACGGGATACAGTGATGGACCGAATCAAAGAAAAGATACCGGAATGGGTTTGATGTCAACCCTCTTACTCCACCCAATAAAGAAACTAATCTAAGGTTCATATGCATTTATATATAATGGTTTAACTTATATAAATGTATATGTATTAAAGTATAGTTTATGTGTTATATTTAAATGAAGGGGTGTCTCATTAAGAGACACAAATCCTCCTCCCTTTAATTCAAATCACGTGGGCCTTCATATCAATGTGTAGAGGATGAAATTATCTATCCATCGGTATAAAATTCATTAAAATCCATTAAGTAAATCAAAAGTTATGGAATTTTAAAGTTTTGAAACTATAATTCGCGATGAACAGTCGCAATGAAGGTAACCGCAAGAGACCGGACCGGTCGGTCCATAAGGTGCGTAAAGAGGCCAGGAGACCAGACCGGTCGGTCCATGTGTTGGACCGGTCAGTCCATGAAGTGCAAAAGGATCTCTGGAAATCGGACCGGTCGGTCCATGAGATGCGTAAAGGTCCCTGGAAACCGGACCGGTCGGTCCATAAAGTGCATAAAGTCTCTGGAAACCAGACCGGTCTGTCCGTGTTCCGGACCAGTCGGTCCATGTCCCGGAAGAAAAAAAAAAAATTTAAACCGTAAACCGTTTCCGCTGTTTTCTGAAATGTGAAAGGCTAATCTATTATGGAATGTTAATATATATAATTTTTTTTACTAAAAACTTATAAGAAAAGAGTTCATATTACGTATAACTTGTTAATCACCAAAGTGGTCTGGTTATATTTAATGTGACGGTAAAGTAAAGATTCATAATTGATCATGATTAAAGGATGCTAAATGACATGAAAAGTTTATTGATTGATCAATTGCTTACTTAGTATATCCTAGGAGATCACCCAAAGGTGGATCATTGGGTGTATTAAATAACAACTAAAGTATTAATCACCCATGTTGCGGTTGATGGTGTGTATACCCAAAGGTAGCATTGCTATCCACTGTAACTGTGGATTGATTAATTATTAAAGAATATCTAAACAAGCATCAATTTAAGTGTATGTGTTTAAAGTATTGCCAAAGGTTGCTTGAATACATACAAATGAAAGTGTTTAGATTATTTGTTGTCGATGAATCTATTAAAGTCTCATAGAACTAATGGTAAGCATATATAAAATTTTGCAGCTCCGTTTGCTTCAGCAAACTCTGTCGTGAAGTTCAACGGGCTCAACTATGAGAAATGGTCTGAACAGATTAGGTTCTCCTTGGGTGTAATGTCCCTTGATCATGCTATTCTTACAGATGAGGAGCCGGTAGCCATTACGGCTACGAGCACCGAATTGCAAAAGTCTCGTTATGAGACTTGGGAGCACTCTAACCGGTTGTGCCTGAATTTACTTAGGATGTTGATGGCGTACAGTGTTAAGCCATCCATGCCTAAGACAGATAAAGCAAGGGAATTCATCTTGAAAATTAAAGAACAATCCCAATCGGATGTCGCTGACAAATCGATTGTAGGTAGTCTCATGAGTGAGCTAACTACGAAAAGGTTCGATTGGTCTCAGACAATCCATGATCATATCACTCACATGTCAAACTTGGCATCAAGGTTAACGTCCATGGGGATGGAAGTGCATGAGCCTTCTTGGTTCAGTTTATTATGAACTCTCTACCTATAGAGTATGGTCAGTTCCAGGTGAATTACAACACCATTAAGGATAAGTGGAACCTTCATGAATTGAAGGCCATGCTCGTTCAGGAGGAAGCGAGATTAAAGAAACAGAAGGGCGACATTGCACTGATTGCTGGACTAGATAGTGCCATGAGAAACTCCAAGAAACCAAGCAAGGGCAAAAGGAAGGATAAGGCTGTCTTCAAGACTCCTGAAAGCAAAATCCGTAAGGCTGTCAAGTGTTTCTTCTGCAAGAAGGAGGAACACATAAAGAAAGACTGTCCTAAAAGAAAGGCATGGTTCGACAAGAAAGGTACCGAACATTTATATGTTTGTTCTGAAATGAATCTTGTAGAAGTGCCTAGAAATACTTGGTGGCTTGATTCTGGAGCTTCTACTCATGTATCTCATATTGAATATGGATTCAGTTTGATCCAACCTTTAAAAGGAACTGAAAGGTACTTGTTCATGGGAAACAGGATAAAGACGCAAATAGAAGGCATTGGGACGTATAGATTGATCTTCAACACTGGATGTTTTGTAGATCTTGAAAATTGTCTCTTTGTACCTGAGTGTGCTAGAAACCTTGTTTCAGTAAGTAGGTTGGATGATGTAGGTTTTAACTTTGAGATTGGTAATGGTGTGTTTTTGTTGTACCGTAACAGATACTTTTATGGTAATGGTACATTATGTGATTCACTTTATAAGTTCAATCTTGATAAAACCTTCTCTGAATCTTTGTTTAATATTGAGTATCAAGGAATTAAACGTAGTGCAACTAGTGAAAACTCAGCATTTTTGTGGCATAAAAGGTTAGGTCACATATCCAAAGAACGGATGGTGAGGTTAATAAAGAAAGAATTATTACCTTCATTGGATTTTAGTGACTTAGATGTGTGTATAGAATGCATTAAAGGAAAGCAAACCAAACACATCACAAAGAAACAAGCCACAAGAAGTAATGAACTCTTAGAGTTAATTCACACAGATATTTGTTGCCCTATAGATGCTCCGTCATGGAGTGGTGAGAAGTATATCATCACTTTTATTGATGATTACTCACGGTATGGATATACTTATTTGTTGCATGAAAAGGCTTACTCGGTGGACATACTGAAAGTGTTCATTGATGAAGTAGACAGGCAACTTGAAAAGAAAGTAAAAGTTGTGAGATCTGATAAAGGTGGTGAATATTATTGTCGCTTCACCGAAAGAGGACAATGTCCAGGGCCATTTGCTAAATTTCTGGAAAGTTAGGGCATTTGTGCTCAATACACAATGCCCGAAACACCTCAGCAGAACAGTGTAGCTGAAAGGCGTAACCGTACTTTAATGGAAATGGTTAGGAGCATGTTAAGTAATTGCAAACTACCAATGTCAATGTGGACATACGCATTAAGGACTGCGACATATATTTTAAACCGGGTTCCTAGTAAAGTGGTTCCAATGACTCCATTTGAACTATTTACGGGAAGGAAACCCAGTTTAAAACATTTACGTGTCTGGGGATGTCCAGTTGAAGTAAAGCCGTATAATCCGCATGGAAAGAAATTGGACTCTAGGACGGTCAGTGGATTTTTCATTGGCTATCCAGAAAAGTCAAAGGGGTTTGTGTTCTACTGTCCTAACCACAGTACGAGAATTGTCGAGACTGGTAATGCTAGGTTCATTGAAAATGGTGAATCTAGTGGGAGTTCAGAATCTAGGGGAGTGAACATTAAAGAAATTTGGGTAGAAGATTCTTCACCCGTAGTTCCAACCCAAGTTGTTGTTCCTGTTGTCGGTGTACAGCCTAATATCGAAACAGAACAACTGAATGAAGAACATACGGACCCACTAGTTCAGGAAACCAAAAATAAACAAGTCATCATTCAAGAACAGAACGTTGTACCACAAGAACAATTAAGGCGATCTGTAAGGGAAAGAAGATCCACCATTACAGATGACTATGTGGTTTATGATGTTAAGAATGAATGTGACCTTAGTCTTGATGAAGAACCGAAAACATTCAGAAAAGCCATGGAAAGTGAAAATTTTGAAAAGTGGTCGAATGCTTCATATGAAGAAATGTCTTCTATGAACGTGAACCGAGTGTGGGACTGTAGGGGTCGGATTTCACCCCTAAGAGATCGATGCAACGACAAGAACAATTCTGCAGGAAGGCTTGAGAAATCATAAACGGGCCTGTAGAAGTCTGTTTTAAATTAGGCCCATAATGTTATTAAATCCATAATTAAAATGGGCTTAATAACAAGATGGGCCAAAGTTCATTTGATTGCTTAATAGGCCAAGCCCAAATGTATTATTAGCCCTGGTCTAAAAAGCTATAAATAACTCATTGTATTCATCCAGAAAGGGGATCAGATATTTCGCATCAAAAGGAATAAAGCTTTCTTAACAGCAAACGCAAGTGTTTATATTTATCTGCATTGTGATTTACTCAGGAGTCTCGCATTTCCTCTACGACCCTACAAATTCAATTGTACGAGTCTTGACTCCTACAATTTGGCGCCGGCTAAGGGGAACATCAAGACATTCTTACACTAGAAGATCACAGTGCAAACTACGCAAGCAAAGATGTCTGGAGACGAGAGTCAACAACTCACTGCCGAGCAGCAGCGCATCGCAGAAGAGCAGCGCATCGCTGAGGAGAAACGCATCGCCAGTCAACAGAATCGCAACAACACCAGCGACGGATCAAGAGACGACAACCCTGGAACTGGGGAAACGACAAACGACACACTGATTGTTCCTGACACTCCACCGACTAAGGGGAACAGCAAGACATTCTTACACTAGGAGATCACAGTGCAAACTACGCAAGCAAAGATGTCTGGAGACGAGAGTCAACAACTCACTGCCGAGCAGCAGCGCATCGCAGAAGAGCAGCGCATCGCTGAGGAGCAACGCATCGCCAGTCAACAGAATCGTAACAACACCAGCGACGGATCAAGAGACGACAACACTGGAACTGGGGAAACGACAAACGACACACTGATTGTTCCTGACACTCCAGCAACAGCAGCCACAACAGTGACGTCTGAGTTCCTCACTGGTATGAAGACGATGCTAGAGACACTACTCAAGAAGATAGAAGAGCAAGAAAAGACCAATCAAGAACTACGCGTTCTCGCGAAAGCGAATCGGGGTTGCAACAGAAGAGCAGGTATGTTCAGACAACCCGCGGCACGCATAATTTCGACGTCTCTGGATTTCGTAACTCCAATCAGGCCACCAAGAGGGCAACGTCAGCTTCTTCCTCCGCCAACTCCGCAACCCGAGCAAGGCGCGACTGTCCAAACGGAAACTGAGCGGCAAAATGTCACAGCAACTGCGACAACTAATTTGGAGAATCCGAGAACTCAACGTAACACAAGGAACATCGCTACTGGAAGAGCAACAACAAACGCTGAGCGAAACAACGTCAGCGCAGAGCGAGTGCAAGGCTTTGATGACGAAGAATACGACATAACCTGGTCAGAGCAGTCCGAGTTCGAAGAGGAGCGGCATGCAATTTTCCGAGCTCAGAAGGCCGAGCTAGATGAGATGCGACGTAGCATAGAACGAGCGGCTTCCGAAATGAGGGACGTTCGGTCCGAGCTGCACAAGGCAGTCAGCAAAGCACATGAACTTGATCGAGTACTCGCGGAGGTCCATAACACCCCGTTCACGAATCGTATCAGGCAAATCAAATTTTCCGATCCAGGACGACTCAAAGTGCCTTTCTACGAAGGAAAAACGGATCCATCGGAGCACTTGACAGCATTCGCGATTGCGCTGGGACGAGCTAACTTCAGGGAAGATGAAGAAGATGTTGGGCGCTGTCTTCTCTTCGTGGAGCACCTTATGGGAGCAACACTTCAATGGTTTTCAAAGCTGGAAAGGAACTCCATTGATAACTTCAAGCAATTGTCTGCAGCATTCCTCAAGCACTACGCCATCTTCATTGAACCTGAAACGTCGGACGCCGATCTCTGGAATCTGCAACAAGGATAGAATGAAACATTAAGGAACTTCATGGAGCGCTTCAAGACGGTGCTATCTAAAGTAGAGGGCATAAGTAACAAGAACGCGCTCGAGGCACTCAAGAAGTCGCTACGGCACGACTCTGAGTTTTGGAAAGAGATGATTTTGAACAAACCCTTGACAATTCAAGACGCTTTGCATCGATCAACTGACTTTGCAACAGTCGAGGACGAGAAGAGCATTTTCGCCCAAGCTCAAGGGAAAACAAAGCCTACGCCTCACCCTCCACCTACTCAGAGTCAGCCACAAGCTAAGAAGAGCAACCAAGGATCAGGATTCATGCATCACGAATCCAAGGGAGCCCACAATTACCAAGTGGAAGCCCAGCGTTACAGCGGAGGAGGAGGCCGAGGTCGCGGCCGTGGTCGAGGCCGCGGTAGCTGGTCAAACACATGGACGCGAGAGCAGAGCAGCTTCGACGAAGAGGCATACTGTGAGCACCATAAATCCTTTGGTCATTTAACGGCAAAGTGTCGCGTCCTTGGTTTAAAACTTGCTGCTGCGCTAGCCGCTGGGAAGCTCAAAGGCAACATCGAAATCAAGGACTTCGAGATGGAATCTAGCGAGCAGCAACCTGCGCAAGGTGAGCAACCTGCACCAAGATGGAGAAACAACGAGCCAGCATGAGGCGGAACTCGCCGAGATGTACTAATGATCATGGGAGGATCTCGCTATTGCTCGGATACTGTAGCTTCTATCAAAGCCTACCAGCGGAGAGCTGAAGTCAGCAAGAATCTATCTGAGCCATCTAAGTTACCAAACGACATAATCTCTTTCGAGGAAGCAGAGACAGCAGGCATTGACCGCCCACACAATGACCCCCTGGTACTCAAGCTCATTGTAAACGACTGCAATATATCGCGCATCCTCATTGATACAAGGAGCTCATTGGACGTCATTTTTCGCGATACTCTCCTGAGAATGGAGGTCGACCTCTCTACTCTAGAAGGAGGACCGAAGCCTGTTACCGGTTTCTCTGAAACGACTTTAACAATGGGGACCATAAAACTTCTTGTCGAAGCCGGTGGAATTACAAAAATTGTAGAATTTTCAGTTGCCGATCACCTTGCCATCTACAACGCGATCTTAGGCACTCCCTGGATCAACTCAATGCGCGTTGTGCCATCTACCTATCACCTATGTCTCAAGTTCCCAACCCCAAGCGGGGTGAAGACTATTTGGGGATGTCAAAGAGAGTCTCGGAATTATTTTCTTGTCGAACACAAGCTCCGCAATCCGGTCACAGAGCCTAGTGCCAAGACACAGCGTAATAAGTTGAAGACGGATCGAGAGCCGGTTAAAGAGCTCTCTAAACTCTTATAGCAACTACAGCTTAACGAGGATCGCCTAGAAGAAACCCAGCCCACCTGCGATCCCGTTATCTCAGTCTGCATAGACGACATACACCCAGAGAGATGCGTAGAAATCGGTGCTAAGTTGGACCAAACAATCAAGGATGACCTTGTCTCATTTCTGAAACAGAACATCAACACTTTTGCATGGGCAGCAGGAGATATGCCAGGAATCGATATCAACGTGACCTGCCATGAATTGAATGTTGACCCAATTTTCAAACCTGTTAAGCAAAAGAGGCGCAAACTCGGGTTAGAGAGAGCAAAAGCAGTAAACGACGAGGTAGATAGGCTCCTGCGAGTCGGATCAATCACCGAGGTAAAGTATCCCGACTGGCTTGCTAATCCCGTCGTTGTAAAGAAGAAAAATGGGAAGTGGAGAGTATGCGTAGACTTTACAGACCTCAACAAAGCTTGTTTAAAAGACAGCTTTCCACTCCCCCATATAGACCGATTGGTGGAAGCTACAGCGGGTAACAAGCTGCTGACATTTATGGACGCTTTTTCTGGGTATAATCAGATCATGATGCACCCAGAAGACCGAGAGAAAACAGCATTCATCACAGATCGCGGGGTGTACTGCTATAAAGTAATGCCCTTCGACCTCAAAAACGCTGGAGCGACGTACCAAAGACTTGTAAACAAGATGTTCGCAGAACAACTCGGGAACACCATGGAAGTTTACATTAACGACATGCTTGTCAAGTCGCTAGAAGAAAACAACCACGTAGCACATCTGGAAGAATGTTTCAAGCAACTGAATTTGGACAACATGAAGCTAAATCCGACAAAGTGCAGATTTGCAGTCACATCCGGTGAATTCCTAGGCTACTTAGTGACTCACCGAGGCATTGGAGCAAACCCAAAACAGATCGACGCCCTGATCCAACTGACTTCACCAAAAACGCAAAGGGATGTGCAGCGGCTCACTGGGCGAGTAGCGGCGTTAAATCGGTTCATTTCGCGGTCCACAGATAAATGCTTACCCTTCTACAACATTCTTCGCGGGAACAAAAATTTTGAATGGACAAAGAAGTGTGAGGAGGCATTCCAACAGCTAAAAGCTTACTTAGCAAGCCCTCCAGTGCTCGCAAAGCCAGTAGAAGGAGAACATTTGTTTCTCTACACCGCAGTTTCAGATACTGCAGTGAGTGGAGTGCTAATTCGCGAAGAAAGAGGCGAGTATAAGCCAATCTTTTATGTTAGCAAATCTCTAACCGACGCCGAGACAAGATATCCACAATTGGAGAAGCTGGCCTTATCAGTCATCATGTCTGCAAGAAAACTGAGACCATACTTTCAGTCACATACAATCGTGGTCCTCAGTACCTTCCCTCTCCGTTCTGTCTTGCATAGCCCTAGTCAGTCTGGACGATTGGCTAAGTGGGCGATCGAATTAAGTGAGTATGACATCGAATACCGCGGGCGAACATGCGCAAAATCACAAGTTCTAGCTGACTTTCTAATCGAGCTCCCGGAAGAGGCAGTCGCTAAAGAGAGTCTGAACCTGGTCTTGCAACTTCATATCGATGGGTCATAATCTAAAACTGGTTCGGGAGTTGGGATTCGCTTAACATCACCCGCTGGCGAAATACTGGAGCAGTCATTCCACCTAGGCTTCCGAGCATCTAACAACGAAGCAGAGTATGAAGCCCTTATAGCCGGCATGAGACTTGCGCACGCACTTAAACTCGACCACATTCGCGCATTTTGTGACTCTCAGCTGGTTGCAAACCAATTCAGCAGAGAATACGCTACAAAGGACGAACGCATGGAAGCATACTTTAACGTTTTCCAGGAGTTGGCCGCGCAATTCACAGAATTTACACTCACTCGGATTCCTAGAGGCGATAACACCCTTGCTGATGCCCTCGCAGTCCTCACTTCAACCTCCGACCCAAAATTAATGCGAATCATCCCAGTGGAGTTTATAGAGCATCCAAGTATCCCTATTCCAGAAGTGGTTAACATCTTGACTCGATCTCAAGCAGCCAAAAAAGCCAAGGAGAAAACCACTGCAACGGCGTCTAAGGAAACTGCTAATAACGTAGAAGTTCAGGAAGAAGCAGACAACTCTCTGATAAGCAAAGTCGAAGAAAGCGAGCCTCTACTTGACGGACGGCGAGAACCAGACTATGAGGTGGACGTAGCAGACGACTCAGTCGACCCTAGCGAAGTGGAACCCAGTAGTCATTTACCTGCGCCTCAAATCGACCAGGAGGTGGTTGCCATGGTTGAAGATTCCCACTCCCCTCCGGAAAAAGTCCGTACCACCGCTAACCCCTCTGAGGCAAATGAAGCAATTGCAATGGAAGGCGATTCACCTGAATCAGAATATGGTTGCGATACGCGCTGGCATGAGAACATTCGCAGATACGTTGAAGACGGCACAAAACCTACCGATAAGTGGGCGGCTCGCAAGCTGAGAGCCCAAGCAGCCAGATACATTATATTAGATGGCAACGTATTCAAGTGGAGCTTGTCCGGCCCGCTATTAATTTGCGTTGAGGGAAAAGAAGCTCGCAAAGTCATGGAGGAAGTTCATAGTGGCTTTTGCGGCAATCATTCTGGAGGACGAGCACTGGCACTAAAAATCAAGCGCCACGGATACTACTGGCCAACGATGATCAATGACTGTGTCAAGTTTTCAACCAAGTGTGACAAATGTCAACGCCACGCTCCCAAGATCCATCAGCCAACGGAGATGCTCTCTTCAATCACCTCTCCTTATCCGTTCATGAGGTGGGGTTTGGATATTATTGGCCCTCTGCACCCCTCACGACAGCGACGATGGCTACTTGTGCTGACAGACTATTTCTCAAAGTGGGTTGAAGCAGAAGCGTTCATCTCTATAAAAGACGCACAAGTGGAGCACTTTGTATGGAAAAACATCATCTGCAGACATGGTGTTCCTTACGAGATCATCACAGATAACGGGTCACAATTCATATCTGGACGTTTCGAAGGATTTTGTGAAAAATGGAAGATACGCCTTAACAAGTCTACTCCGCGGCGTCCACGGGGTAATGGCTTGGCAGAATCAACTAACAAAACGTTGATTGCCAGTCTCAAGAAGTGCCTCGACGAGAAGAAGGGCCGCTGGGCCGGCGAGCTAGATGGCGTCATCTGGTCTTACCGTACTACACCCAAAGAGGTCACCGGCGAAACTCCATTCGCCCTAGTTTATGGAACAGAGTGCGTCATTCCGGTCGAAGTTCAATTTCTAGGAGTACGACGAAGGCTACTTTCAAAGGAAGAAGAAGTCAACCGTCTCCTCTTACTTGACGAGCTGGACCTCATCAACGAACGCCGCGACCAAGCATTAACCCGGATTACCAACTACCAGCATTCAGTAGCAAAATATTATAACTCTAAGGTACGAATCCGGCATTTTTACGAAGGCGACTTGGTCCTACGAGAAGTCTTCCAGAATACGGCAGAGCGCAACGCTGGTAAACTCGGCGCCACCTGGGAAGGGCCTTATAGAATCACCAAGGTGGTTAGACCAGGAGTTTACAAAATTGCCACCATGGAAGGCACTCCAGTCTTGAGATCTTGGAATGCAATTCACCTGAAGAAGTACTATCACTGAGTATTTCACTTGAACTACGAGGCGGCTTGATCCCTGCAAAGGTTACGTAGGCAGCTCGTCTTCGGATGGGTTCAGCTGCCCCCTCTTTAAAGGGGGGGGGGAGTGGGGTACGTATACTCGTATACTCCCACCTCTCTCACTTGGTTTTTTCTGTAAGAAAAAATCAAATAAAGCAAACTTAACTAAACAGTTTTGCTTATAACACAGTCTTAACAGAAACAGACTTTTCACAAACAATTTTTGTTTACATCCTCCGTGGATGCTGATATATCACGGTTTTTACCCTGTTTAAGCCATGATATAAGTCCATTATCTAGAGTCTTTGTTATGTTTTGTGTTGGTTCTAGAGTCTTTTCAGGTACAAGGACGATTGGAGCTTAAAAGATGTTTACTGGGAGTTTTGGAGTATCTCGGAATGAAGCGGCTAAGATGCAATCATGGAATGAAGTTTTGGAGTCTGTGTCGAGCGACACCATCACACTGAGCATCGCTCGACACGACCATTTGTGAAGCAAAGAACCCGATTTTGAAGATTAGTGTCGATCGACACCACCTATCAGTGTCGATCGACACCCTGTTCGTAGAAGTCCGCTCGAAGCCCGAAGTTTCTAGATGTTTACTTTTATGTTCTGGCCGACTTTGTAACCTTATAAATACGTTTTTAGAGTCATTGTTTAGACTCACGCTTTATTTTACTTAACTCTTTGATTTATCTTTTAATAAAACCATGTTTTCATTATTCGATATGTCTGAGTAGTTTTCTTTGTTAGGTTTAGGGTTATTCGAAAGTGTTTGATAAATTGCTGATCTGTTCTGATTGTTAGGATAATATCATTAGAATGTTCTTCATCTTGACTTGCTTTTATTGCTGATTTTAGCGTCATGAACTGAAATCTGATCTTAGGATAATTAATAGAAACGAGAGTTTGATTAATTTCCTGATCTAGTCTTTGACGAGCAAAATTCCTATTCGCAAAGGAATTTGGCTTAGGGTTTTGTGAACAATTGAACTTGAGATTAATGCTTGTTTAGATTCATAGGATTCGCAAAGGAATTTGGTTTTCTAGGATTTATTCATAGATAATATTCGCAGCGAAAGCTGGTTTGTTTTACTTTCGTGTTCATGTTCTAGAACTGAGCTTTAATAATCCTATCAATTGATTTATTCTGCAATTTTGATTCACTGGAGATTTCCCTTTGCCTAGCTTCTTTCTCTGATTGATTTACGACCGTTTAAATTGCTTTGTTTACTTGTTTTTGCATTCTCATACTTTTGCCTAGCTTAATATTGTGTTTTCTTAGACTTCCTGTGGATCGATAACCCTAAATACTGCAATTGACCTCTTAATTTGAGAGAGTCTAGCTCTAGGGATAATTTGAGCCTATCAAATTTTGGCGCCGTTGCCGGGGAGTCTAGACCATTAGATTTATTTTATTAGGATTTTGTCTAGGTTTTTGTTTTTATTTTTGTTTTGCTAGTTTCTTTTTGTTTTGCGTTTCAGGCACATGCGAAACCGCAATACCAGGAGCAATCGACACGAGGAACTAGTTGGTTACAATCTCGAGGAACTTGCGCGTTTGGAACGTGAGAACAGAAGAACAACTAGAATGGCTGCTCAAGAACGTATTATACTGATTCCTGGAGAGGATGGAGTTCTGCGTGATCCGGCAGGTCTCAGATACAACGCCGAAGGGCCGAGGATTAACGATGATGGGAACGTGATCGTCGAGGAGATTGTCGAGCCAGTTGACGAGGGAGCAGTGTTCGAAAATCTAGCTGGCGTCGCTCGACACCACAACGGTGTCGCTCGACACCCTCATGAGCTACGTGTCGAGCGACACGGAGGGCAGATCGCTCGACGCGATCGAGAAGCTGGTGTCGATCGACGCCAACCCGGCATCGCTCGACACCCTGTCCGAAACCAGCACAGGACTTTAGCAGACTTCAACCGACCGGACCAGTTCTATGCGAATCGAGCTGCGATTCGTCCACCTGCATTCCAGAGGAATGATTTTGAGCTGAAACCTGCTTACTTCAGCCTTGTCGCACAGAATCCTTACCATGGTCTTCCCCATGAGTATCCTATGGACCACATCGAGAACTTCGAGGACTTAGCTTCTAGCATAAAGGCCGATGGAGTGTCCACCGATTATCTCTTCTGCAAGCTATTCCCATACTCTCTTAGTGGGGATGCTTCTTACTGGCTAAAGCAACTAGAACCGGGATCATTGACTACTTGGGGGGACACCAAGAACGCTTTCCTCAACTACTTCTATGATGATGCGAGATCAGAGGACCTCAGAACGAAGATCACTACATTTCGTCAAGGGCCAACATAAGCATTCAGGGCTGCGTGGACGCGTCTTAAGTCATATCAGAGAGATTGTCCTCACCACGGCTTCACAGATGTTCAGTTGCTAGGCATCTTTTTCAGAGGAGTAGATTGGCGATATCAGACGGCACTAGATGCAGCGAGTAGTGGTAACTTTAATACCAATTACCCAGAGGACGCGGTTACTCTCATCGAGAATTTAGCTTCTAGCAACAGCACGAAGAACACTGATTTTGAGAGGAAGCAGATGAGTGACAACAAGGATGGTGGGAAGCACTTGGTTGAGATGAACGCGAAGCTGGATTATATGAAGAGCATCCTCGTGGGAAAGAAGTCAGTACAGTTTGCTCAGGAAGTTGAGGCTACAGAGGAAGATGTGAACCACATCAACGATTCAGGATTTCAGAAGTTTAAAAATTAGCAGGGATATGGGTCGTCTTATCTGAAGCCCTTTCAGAGCAACAATTACCAAAGGAATTACGGATCCTCTTCTTACCAGAAACCTCCTGAGCAGGACAATGAGGTGAAGAGTATGCTGGAGCAACTCCTAGAAGGCCAGCAGAAGATGACTGTGAGCTTTAACGGAAAGATGGATGCAATGTATTCTGATCTGGATGGAAAGATTTCAGCGCTAAGCACTCACGTGAAAAAGCTGGACGTTCAAGTGGCTCAAACCGCCAGTTCTGTGCAGCGACAAGAGGGTTTTCTTCCTGCGAAGACTGATGCAAACCCAAGGGGCGCCTGCAATGCCGTTCAGACTGAAGAAGAAGATGATTTTGGGACTGCCGAGCAAGTGTCGAGCGACACTACAGATGACCATCGCTCGACACCTCACGAATCATCATCTCGGATTGAGGAGACAAAGCTAGTGTCGATCGACACTGACGAGAGTGTCGATCGACACCTCGTCCAGATTTGTGCTAAAATCGCAGATTCTTTGGTTCAAGCAGAAGAGAACGTCCACAAGGCCAAGGTTCCTTTCCCCAGAGTTAAAATGTCCAAGCAGGTGATTGAAGAAGCGTTCTGCAAGCAGATGATTGACAAGATCATGATTGAGATGCCTTTGGTTGATGCAGTCAAGCTTTCACCTGCGATAAGGAGATATGTCAAGAGAATGGTGGCAAATGGTATTAGTCCTGAGGAAGGAGCATTGTTGACCCGAGATATCAGAGCTATTCTTCTGAACACAATCCCAGTGCCTAAGAAAAAGAAGAAGGACATAGTGCTTTCAGAAGAAGTTAGTGCAATGATCCAGAGCAGGATTCCTGTGAAGCTGCCTGATCCAGGAAATTTTGTGCTCGACTGTTCTATCTCTGGTGAAAGTTTTTCTCACTCTCTCTGCGATACGGGTTCTGGAATCAATCTTGTGCCTCTCTCCGTTGCTGAAAGACTAGGAATGACGGATTTCAAGAAGACAAGATTGTCTCTAATCCTAGCTGATAGTTCAAAACGTTTCCCGAAAGGTATTCTAGAGGATGTGCCAATCAGAGTTCAGGAGTGCGTAATTCCAACAGACTTTGTCGTTTTGGAATACGATAAAGAGCCTTAAGATCCTTTGCTTCTGGGAAGATCTTTCTTAGCAACAGCTGGAGCAAATATCGATTGCAGAAGAGGAAAGATCAAGCTTGACCTTGGTGATGTTGTCATGGAATTTGACATGGACAGTACTAGGAGAAAACCCACCATAGATGGTCAAGCTTTCTCTGTGGATACATCGCTGGAAGACGAGCCAATCAAGGAGCCTTCGAAAGACATACCTGCTACGATCATTGAGGAAGTAGTCACCGCAGAACCATCTCTTGAAACACCACCAGAAGAGCCCAGGTATGAACCCCTTGTACTTAATTCGATCTCTTCCGATTTCATTAGTGTTAAAAAGGCAGTTACGCGCTCATGCAAGCTTCGAGTTCCTCAAAAGCTTGGTTTTTCTAATGAACTTGCAGGAAAAAGAGAAGATGAGGTGAAACCTAAGAGGAGTTCAAAGCCTTTCGCAAAGATGCGAATCATTATTCCTTTAGAGCTTAAAGATCAAGGAGAAGCAGTTCTTCAGGAAATGATGGAGAGAACGATGAAACTTTTTCCTGAGACTGTTTCTAATAAGTCTGGGGGAGCTGTCCAGAAGGTCCGTTTGAAACAAGTTGCCGATTCCGTTCAGGATCGAGGAAGTCCGATACTTCCTAAAGATCCACCATAGTTCCAAGTTCCATCACAGTCAAGCTAAAGACTGAAAACAAGCGCTTAATGGGAGGCAACCCATTTGTAAGTTTAATATTTATGTTTTCTTTTTATGTTTCTTTTTCAGTTTTACGCTTTGGTTTTGTTTTTGGTGTCGATTTTCAGGAAAATAAACGTTCGAATTGAAAGTGAGAATGAACTTCAATTGAAGGTGTCGATCGACACCAACAGGAGAATCGATCGACACCATGAAAATCCATAGTCAGAATCGGGACAGAAACGTGAGTGTCGATCGACACTGATGTTGTGTCGATCGACACGGTCCCCAGGTACGAATTCTTACTTGATTTTTCATTCGTTTCAATTCCTGTTTATCTTGTTTCACCGATCTTAGGCTTAATAACACTGGGGACAGTGTCGTTTAACTCTGGGGGAGGTAGTCGCTAACTTTTGTGTTTTCTTTTGGTGTTTTTGAGTCATTTTTAAAATTTTTAGAGTCAAAACCTCTCCTTTAGACTTGTTTTGAACAGCACTCATGGACCATTACCAATGCAAGTTGGCTGGTTTTACTGAGGTGGGTAACTGGAAGTGGATCGGTTTAACGGAGCGAGGTCAAAGACCCCGACCCTAATGAACTCTAATCTCTTGTCAAGGGCGTTGGCTAATCGCAAGACTTGATTCAGCTTCTAAACACTTGAAAGCGAGGAAGGACCACTCTTGAAAACTTCTTCCCGTATGATGAGTACAACTGTCCTAGATCTGGTGGTAAAAGATCCTCTGCTGAGGTACCCGCCATCATAAAAGCCTCATAGAACAACAGTAGTAAGCGCTGATCTAGTGAAATCATAGAGATGCCAAAGAAATAAAAAATCTGCAGAAAAGTGCAAGCCCGAATTCATATAGGCATTTGGTGGTAAAGGACCCTCTGCTGAGGTACCCGCCATCACAAGAAAAAAAAAAAAGGTTCAATAAAAAGGCATTGCATCTCTATGATATCCTTAATTGGATACAGTTTCAGAGGGAAGAGAGAGGGTGAAACGCGGGAAAGTGTTAAAGGAAGCGAAAGAATCTAGAAGGTCCAGCGATCGATATTCCCTCGAAAAGACTGCACCTAAATAACTAAGGGGTTTGCGACTGAAAGCGTGAGTTTCTCTAAGGAGTTTGGATTCAACCTGAAAGACTGCTAAACTTCTAGGGAAACATCGAAGTATCACCGGATTAGCTTTGCAAAGGTATGTGGTTCCTAAAGGAGTGATTACACTGTTTTGCTTAGGGACAAGCAAAAAGCTAAGTCTGGGGGAGTTGATATATCATGGTTTTTACCATGTTTAAGCCATGATATAAGTCCATTATCTAGAGTCTTTATTATGTTTTGTGTTGGTTCTAGAGTCTTTTCAGGTACAAGGACGATTGGAGCTTAAAAGATGTTTACTGGGAGTTTTGGAGTATCTCGGAATGAAGCGGCTAAGATGCAATCATGGAATGAAGTTTTGGAGTCTGTGTCGAGCGACACCATCACTGAGCATCGCTCGACACGACCATTTGTGAAGCAAAGAATCCGATTTTGAAGATTAGTGTCGATCGACACCACATATCAGTGTCGATCGACACCCTGTTCGCAGAAGTCCGCTCGAAGCCCGAAGTTTCTAGATGTTTACTTTTATGTTCTGGCCGACTTTGTAACCTTATAAATACGTTTTTAGAGTCATTTTTAGACTCACGCTTTATTTTACTTAACTCTTTGATTTATCTTTAAATAAAACCATGTTTTCATTATTCGATATGTCTGAGTAGTTTTCTTTGTTAGGTTTAGGGTTATTCGAAAGTGTTTGATAAATTGCTGATCTGATCTGATTGTTAGGATAATATCATTAGAATGTTCTTCATCTTGACTTGCTTTTATTGCTGATTTTAGCGTCATGAACTGAAATCTGATCTTAGGATAATTAATAGAAACGAGAGTTTGATTAATTTCCTGATCTAGTCTTTGATGAGCAAAATTCCTATTCGCAAAGGAATTTGGCTTTGGGTTTTGTGAACAATTGAACTTAAGATTAATGCTTGTTTAGATTCATAGGATTCGCAAAGGAATTTGGTTTTCTAGGATTTATTCATAGATAATATTCGCAGCGAAAGCTGGTTTGTTTTACTTTCGTGTTCATGTTCTAGAACTGAGCTTTAATAATCCTATCAATTGATTTATTCTGCAATTTTGATTCACTGGAGATTTCCCTTTGCCTAGCTTTTTTCTCTGATTGATTTACGACCGTTTAAATTGCTTTGTTTACTTGTTTTTGCATTCTCATACTTTTGCCTAGCTTAATCTGAAATTTATAATCTATTGTGTTTTCTTAGACTTCCTGTGGATCGATAACCCTAAATACAGCAATTGACCTCTTAATTTGAGAGAGTCTAGCTCTAGGGATAATTTGAGCCTATCAGATGTCGTAAGTCTTATCAGAAACAGACATAAAACCTCGCTGCTGGCCACAACGACGTTTTACTTCAAGCACTTCAGATCTGAATTTTACATCCTTAGCAGGATCGCACAACGCGCTATACAAATACATAATGTTCGTTAGAGGAATGGATGCGCTAGAGGAATGCGTGTCTGTAAACCCAAACGATCATTTCAGAAACCCAACTTACAAAGCGTTGGTCAACTCACTAGAGAATGTTTGCTTAACTGGAGCGGAAGTGTTAGTAGAAAACATGCCCGTAAACCCAAGTGTTCATAACAAAATCCAACAATCTAAAGCGTTGATCTTAACACAGAAAAATACTTATTGCTGAAAAAGGAAAGTTTGAGACAACATTTCTGCAACTGAGGCGAGAAGTAAAAATTGCATATTATATCATTATGAATAAACCAAAGGAAAAACAAAGTACCCAAAGAGGAACAAGCTATCGAAGCAACAAATAAATATAAAAGGGTAATCACCACCCAAACTGGAGAAAAACACTGAAAACCAAAAACCAAAAGTAAACTAAGGCAAAATCGCCTCAAGCTCCAACAACGGTCCCCTCGACTTGACTTGTTTCGACCTCGGTCTTAGAGTCTGACGAATCCTCATCACCAGATGAACTAGAAGAACTCAAAGCCGGATGAATCACCTGGCGAATAGGATCCACTACAACAGGAGCCTCTCCACCAGATCTTGGAGTCTTAAGGATCTCCTCGAGTTCGCGCATATGCTTCCCAAAAATCTCCTCTGCCTGCGATAATCCTTCCTCTTGTTTTCTAAGTTCAACAAGCTCCTCACTAAGGTCGGGCGCCTTGTCACTCTGAAGCAACCCCAAAAACTCAATGTTGCTCTGAACTTGGATAAGATCTAACACATCAGTCCAAGGCTTGTTGTTGAGCATCTTGAGCTTCTCTTTCGCTCGCCCCATCCTCGACTCATACTCTGCTGTCAGCTCATGCTTCGCCCGATCAACAGCTTTCTGAACGGATGCATCCTGAAGCCTGGCTGCATCCTCTAAGCGAGCGGTCAGACTGGCAACTTCTTGCTGCAAGCATCTCCTTTCAGCTTCAGACTCTGAAAATGTGCCATCTATCTTGCGGCGCTGATCCTCAGTCTCTTTCACAGCAGCTTCCAAGGTAGCAACTCGAGCCTCTGCTTGACGGCGTTGTTTCTTATGATCATCACATAGTTCCTGAACACTAGCAAGACGACGTTTCTGCGAGGTGGCATCCATCTCGTATCCTTTGGTAAGCTCGTTGATCGAAGCAATGAACTACCAAAAGGGTAATAAATCAGCGAAAGCGAAGCAAAATGAATAATGCCGTAAAGTTCGACAGAGGTACGTACCGACATTCTATGAAGGGCCACCTTTCTGTAATTGTCTCTCCTCGACATGTCTTGTGGAGGTGGAAATTCATTCCCTGGAAACACGATCTTCGACATATTAGTCGCCGCCATACTCCCGCTGCTAAATAAGTCTTCTGGACCGATAGCTTCCCTATTTTCATCTCGAGCACGCTTGCGATCTGTATTTGAAACATCGCGACGCTTCAGTGGCGAATCATGACGACGACTAGAGTGGACAGCAATGCTGCGCTCAAGCTCAGGACGACGCGACTTTGGCACATCAGTAGATCTGGCTCCTTGCGGGGCTCTCGTAGTAGTGCTCATTCTATTCTCGGCATCTCTCTTCTCGCGTGCGGTTAATCTCTTCCCGTTGCTCGACATTTCTGGTAGAGATGTTAGAAGTTGCGTTCCGAAATGATGAATGACTGCTTCTCGAACACGGCGCAAAGTGAAATCTTGCGTCCAACTGCTCTTCTCGGTGATGAGATCGGCGTGAAGATCAAATAAATCTATCGGGAACCTGTCAGCGCTGCTATAATCTGCAAAACAAAAAGTAAGAGCAAAAGGGTTAGAACCTGGCTAACTTGCAAGCAAGATAGAGACTATTGCTGAATTGAAAATACGCAAAAGACGAAAAACAAAAACAAAAACGCGACGAAGTCAACTACCACAGTGACCCCATCTCTTTCGAAGCTTAGGATTATCTCCGACTGTATCACTATTTATTCGCACAAAGAAAAACTTTTTCTCCCAAGAGCGTTCTAGGGGAGGGAAGTCTTTGATGACACGAAGATCAGGTTTGCCGTCAATGGAGTAATGAAGTTTATCTTTGCGACCGCACTTTTTGACAATCAAAAGATTCAGCAAGTGGTCCACCCCAAGCTCGCTACCACTCTCGTAACTGCGAATCATGAGTCCAACTAAACATCGCATCCCTCGAAGTGTTATCTGAGAAATGGCAAGGTGATTCTTCCAGAGATATTCGAGAATCGCGCGAGGGATCGGAAACCACAAAAAGCATGTCCGAAAATAAGCTTCATACACCGTAAAGTAACGTTCTGGAGGATTATCGGCACGATCTTCCGGAATAGGAGTAGAAAACTCGACATCTTCAGAAGCATTGCAAAGTGCAAGAATGGCTGCTAAAGACGTTGAAATCAACTTAGAAGACTCCGGCCCTCTGCGCGTCTGGTCTCTCTTGGTATCCCGCGGAGTCCCCACTTCGGTATCGTCAAACACTACCAGGGCATTCTGGAAGACTGTATCTCCTGAACCGCCATCATCACTAGAAGACATTGCGCCGAGAAAATCCGTCACTGCGATAAAAGCCCAGAAGTTCGAGTCAAAAACTCAAAATCCTTTTTCAGAATAAAAACGTTGACTTGTTGACTTTCTGTTGACTGTTGACTATTGACCAGAGATTGTTGACTGTTGACCGTTGACTATTGACTGGTCGACTGTTTGACCAAAATTAGGGTTCCCAAACGCGTTTTCAGAACAAATCGCCGCCGCTTGCAGTAGCGTTTTCGCCGCCCAAAACGGCGTTTTGTGGAAAATCGCGTTTCCAGATCCGATCTTCTCCTCCACCGTGAATCAACGCCGCCAAGCTCCGTCCACTGTCGAGGCGATTGGAGCCCCTTCTCCGCGAAGCTCCTCCGTCTCCGGCGAGGGTCCTCTGGCGACGACGAGGCTGCAGATTGGGGCTCCTTTTCCGCGAAGCTCCTTCGTCTCCACGGCAAAGGCGGAGGCAGATCCGGTTTGTAACAAAGACGATGGTAGCGGATCCACGAAGACGACGAGCCGTTAGTCGCGGCGAACGAAGCTCCGACGGCAAGCAACGGATGGCGACATCGGCGGCGGTTTAGATCTCATGATAGCGACAGCGGCGGCGGCTTACGGTGAGCGGGTCACGACGATTTGAAGCTTCAACGGCGGTGAGCGGGTCACGACGATTCGAAGCTTCTACGGCGGCGAGCGGGTCGCGACGAATCTAACTCCGGCGAGGCGGCTCCGGCGGTGGCAGATCGGGATGGATGAAGAAGATGATCCGCAATAAGAAAAAAAAAAAACTTTTTCTATAAAACCCTAATGGCACTACAGGACAAAAAAAAAAAAAAATTTGGAGGAGATTCCGAAAATTGTACCTGTTTTTGCTGCAGAAAAGCCAACTTGGTGAAAAAATAGACTGTCTAGTGGGGTCTATTTATACCTGAAGGATTTCCTGAAATCCCAAGGGTTTTTCAGGAAAATTTCCTGAAACTTTCCTAACGGGCTTTAAAGTCCACTTAAATGAGCCTGATAGCCTTTTCAATCTATTAATCTCATTTTCAACAACGCCATCATATATCCAGGAAAACACGACAGTGTCAACTCAACACGGAATTACTGCATCTTCCAGAAATCGTTGGTAAGACATCAACGCCTGGCTGCTTCATGGTCCATCGCATCGATCTCAAACTTCAACAGCTTATACCTTGGCATCATCTAGCTCGATACTACCAAGTTGGGGGGCTAACTGTAGGGGTCGGATTTCACCCCTAAGAGATCGATGCAACGACAAGAACAATTCTGCAGGAAGGCTTGAGAAATCATAAACGGGCCTGTAGAAGTCTGTTTTAAATTAGGCCCATAATGTTATTAAATCCATAATTAAAATGGGCTTAATAACAAGATGGGCCAAAGTTCATTTTATTGCTTAATGGGCCAATCCCAAATGTATTATTAGCCCTGGTCTAAAAAGCTATAAATAGCTCATTGTATTCACCCAGAAAGGGGATCAGATTTTTCGCATCAAAAGGAATAAAGCTTTCTTAACAGCAAACGCAAGTGTTTATATTTATCTGCATTGTGATTTACTCAGAAGTCTCGCATTTCCTCTACGACCCTACAAATTCAATTGTACGAGTCTTGACTCCTACAGGGACCTAGTAGAGTTACCTGATGGTTTCAAAACCGTTGGATGTAAATGGATCTTTACGACCAAACGGAACTCTAAAGGTAACATAGAAAGGTACAAGGCTCACCTTGTTGCTAAAGGGTTCACTCAAAAGGAAGGCATTGACTATACATATACCTTCTCTCCAGTTTCAAAGAAGGATTCCTTAAGAATTCTTATGGGATTGGTAGCTCATTATGATTTAGAGCTTCATCAAATGGATGTTAAAACTGCCTTTCTTAATGGAGAACTTGAGGAAGAAGTTTACATGGACCAGCCGGAAGGTTATGTGGCTGCAGGAAAAGAAAATCTTGTGTGTAGGCTGAGGAAGTCAATATATGGATTGAAACAGGCCTTCCGACAATGGTATTTAAAGTTCAATGATACCATTTTGTCATACGGTTTCATAGAAGTCATCGTTGATCGATGTATTTATATGAAAGTCAGTGGGAGCAAGTTTGTCTTTCTAGTATTGTATGTTGACGATATATTGTTGGCTACAAATGATATGAGTATGTTGAGTGATGTAAAGAAATATCTCTCCAAGAACTTTGAAATGAAGGATATGGGTGAGGCAAACTATGTGATAGGGATTGAAATAATCCGGGAAAGATCACAAGGATTATTGAGTTTGTCTCAGAAAGGATACATAGATAAAGTCTTGAAGAGATATGGGATGGAAAAGTGCAAGTTAAGCAAAGCTCCAGTTCAGAAAGGGGACAAATTTAATAAAGGTCAATGTCCAAAGAATGAACTAGAGAGGAAAGAAATGGAGATGATCCCTTACCTATCAGTGGTAGGAAGTTTTAATTATATTCAAACATGTACTCGACCAGACATCAGTTTTGCGGTTGGTGTCTTGGGTCGATATCAAAGTAATCCTGGAATGGACCACTGGAAGGCTGCAAAGAAATTTCTCAGGTACTTGCAAGGCACCAAAGAGTTTATGCTTACGTACAGGAGATCCGATAATCTTGAAGTAATCGGATACTCTGATTCAGACTATGCCGGGTGCGTCGATACTCGAAAATCGACGTTTGGCTATATGTTCCTATTAGCTGGGGAGCAGTATCATGGAAGAGTGGAAAGCATTCCGTCATTGCTACTTCCACCATGGAAGCAGAATTTGTGGCATGCTATGAGGCCACAGTTCAAGCATTGTGGCTGCGGAACTTTGTCTCAGGACTTGGACTTATTGACAGTATTTCCAAGCCGCTGAGAATTTATTGTGATAATTCCGCAGCAGTCTTCTTCTCAAAGAATGACAAGTATTCGAAAGGTGCTAAGCACATGGAGATAAAATACTTATCTGTAAAGGAAAAAGTGTAGAAATGCAGAGTAGCAATTGAGCATATAAGAACGGATATGATGGTAGCAGATCCGTTAACGAAAGGACTCCCTCCTGGTATATTCATTGGCCATGTAGAGAGGATGGGAATAATTGATAAGACCTTTTTGTATTGATATTATGCTATTGTAGAGATGCTAACTCAAGTAATATGAATTCAAATAAAGTTTTAGGTGTTTTCTGCAAAACTTAATATGTTATCATTATGATATGTACATGTAATGTTTGGATAACATATGAGTTGAGAATAAGGTTATATCTCAACATAAAGAAATTTTGAGAATTAAGTAACCTCTCAAATATTAAAGAAGTAGTAAAGTTGGAATTGGTTTGTGATGATGGAAGGGAACTTATCACTTTAAAAGATAGGGGACCGCCTCATTCGATCAATTCTGATTTTATGGTACTTAAAGAATTAGTTAAGCTTAATGAAAGGATGCACATTAAAGGAAGTTGAACCATTAAGTTAATACATGGCCAAGTGGGAGCATGTAAGAATATTTCCATTTGTGTGGCCAAAGTATTAACGGTCCAACTATTATAGTTTAAGTTTAATGTAAGGCTTAAGGTTTCCGGTATGTAACGGGATACGGTGATGGACTGAATCAAAGAAAAGATACCGGAATGGGTTTGATGTCAACCCTCTTACTCCACCCAATAAAGAATCTAATCTAAGGTTCATATGCATTTATATATAATGGTTTAACTTATATAAATGTATATGTATTAAAGTATAGTTTATGTGTTATATTTAAATGAAGGGGTGTCTCATTAAGAGACAAAAATCCTCCTCCTTTTAATTCAAATCACGTGGGCCTTCATATATAAGGGAGAGGAGGAAGTTATTGCATACACAAGTTCTCATTTTCAGAATAGAGACAATAAGAGAAAACACATAAACAGAAAAGAGAGATTAGAGATTGTGATCGGAATCGGAAAATCCCGGCTCCGTCGAATGGGAGATCCCAGTAAAGAAGGGAAGGAGAAGATCAAACAATCATCAAGGAATCATCATCATGTCTAACAATGCAATGGATCATCTCATAACCGAAACCTCCATCAATATGAAATTGTTGATTCATTTGTTCGAGTGGCGATTATGGGATATATTACAAGTATGTAATCATAAGGATAAACTTACATCATAATTTCTTTTGTTTTCAAACCTAAGGTTATAAGTTTAGGTATGTCCGTCCTCTAAGGACGACGATCAGAAAATTTTATATAATCCTCTTCCAAATGCTACTCAAACTATTTTACCATAATATATATATATATATATATATATATTTGGATAATTCAGGGAATCCGAGATCTATGAAAGGGTCTAGACTAATCTCTGGAAGAGGTGAAGTCCATGGATATACATACCCTTTCTTCGGATATTCAAATGGGCCGAAAATAAGGGTCCATATCCGCGTGGCATAATATTACATTAGCAACTACAATCTATTCAAGATCCTAGAAAAAAAAAAAAAAAATTGGAACAGTCGTAGAAGTTTCCTAATCTTCAACTCATAATCTCTCTGAAACTCAAAATAGGTTTTAGATATTTTTCTTTCTAAAGTAATTTCTATCCCAATGATTGAACTCGTACTACCAAAAAATACCAACTCTTTGTATTTCAATATTTTCTGAATGTTTTATGCTGGAGATCAAACGATGTTTAGATACATACACTTCTGCACGAGTGATCTTACCCACTTTTCAATATGTACTTTATCAGCATTTTAAACATTTGTTTAGAAGATGGACTTTTTCAAATTCGTTTAACTGACAAATCAAACAGAAAAAAGTACATGTAATCTTCTGACGAGAGATACTCTGAACTTCTTTGCATGTGTCGTTTATTATAGTTAGCTTTAATAATATAGTTTGCATTATTTTTTTGTCACTATAGTTTTTTGTTTTGGTCGGAGAGAGAGATAAAATCTCCCTATTTATTAAAAGTAAAATAAAGTAAATTACAATCGGAACTGGTGCGATATTGCAACACCACCAACGTCCTCCAACAAAATAAAATTAACAACATCCGGAACCAACTCAAACACATGAAGCGCTAACGGTAAAAAAAACGCATAGTTCGCTAACCCATCTGCTAGACGGTTAGTTTTCTATAAATATGAGAAATACGGACTATCCAGTCTCTTGATATGAAATTATGGCACAAACGTACATTATAGTTTGCATTATGTATAGAGTTAATTTATGAAAGAACCAAAAAAAAATTATAATTTGAAATCTAACCAAAAGCCCGATGGCTAATTATAATTTCTCTTTTTGTGGAAATAGTTATCTTATGCACATGACCACCAGCACCTACAACCAGTTTGATTGGTCATTCTTCATCAATTGCACATGAAATAGTTAAGCCAGTCAAACTGGTTGTCTAAAAAAGCTTAAGAGATTTTAATTTGACAACAGAAAGAAAAAAAGTAATTTATATTATGAAAGGAGAGTTGTCCCTCTCCATATGACTTCCACATGGATTCCCAAAAGAATAGCAAAAGTCTTAAAACGTTTATTATTGAATTAAAGTAGTAATAAGTTATGTTAAACATTATTGTCAAATTAAAAAGTGTTTTCCTCCCTTTGTCATAACCCCTTGGGATTCATACAATCACATGCGATGAAGATAAATTTCCTTTGAAGGCAGCTTTTTATTTTGTTCATCAGTTCTTCGTTCAATGAGTAAGAAAAACCCTTTGACATACAATAATCTGAGACTGAATTTTTCAGGTTCGGAACAATGTCGGAAGTCGCTTTGTTGTAGTAATGAAAGGGTCTCTCAAGTAAGCTGCACATGCTTCCTTAATTTTGCATCATTTGATTCTATTTTGTATCACGGCTACACTTAATATGAATGTAAATTTATCTTCTTTTGGGTGATTATATTTCCTAGGAAATGCGTTGCTCTCATTCTCAACTCAAGAAGAGGAGATGTCAAGCCATGTAGTAGTAAAGATATGGAAGACAGCAATGCTCCGAAGTCGGTAAAAACAAAATGTCCTCTCGGTTTCTTATTATTAGAACAATTAATAGCCAAAAGAGGTGATTTTTAAATGAAATTCTCGGTTTCAAGACCTAAGAATCAAGTATAAAACAACTCGGTTATTGAATCGATTTCCATTATTACGAAAGCTACTACGATTCCTTTATCAAAATAAAAATGTTACTACAATTCGTTATTAATGCTAATATATGTTGGAAATATATTGTTAATTCTTTCCCATCTTCTCATTGTGATTGTGCATATTTTGTAGAGTGCAACTCCTGCTTCTACGAAGAAGTAAAGAGATAGATTCCAAATTCTTAAGCTCCCTACTATTGAAAGAGTGGAAGCTATTGCTCTCGATATAATACCTCTTTTGGTCCTTCCTGTGTACCAATTACTCTACTTGTAAGATTCAAGAACCATGTACGTCGTCTTCTCCA
Source organism: Draba incana (assembly GCA_963576765.1). Taxonomy (NCBI): domain Eukaryota; kingdom Viridiplantae; phylum Streptophyta; class Magnoliopsida; order Brassicales; family Brassicaceae; genus Draba; species Draba incana. The sequence goes on along the minus strand of OY755215.1, from coordinate 5,080,052 downwards.
TTTTTCCATATATTTTCAGCTTTACCCTCTTAGTTTGAATTTGAGGGGATGGTGATGAGTGCTAAGGCATTGTCTTGTGCTTGTAATTTTTAGTACTTTTTATATATATATATAAGATGCTTTGGGTTTCCATGAACATTTTTTACTAGCTTCTTATCCATGTGGTTTCTAAGTATATATAATTCATGCCATCTTTGTTAGCTCTTTCGAAATGTCATTCATTGATACATACGGTTTCACAATGGGGCCGGGTTAGAAAGAGTGGTACAAAAAATTATTAACTTCAGTTTTCTATCGATTTACCATGCTTACTTATGAACTTATTCATCTTGTGTGGCTATTTGTTTAAGATCTCTATATAGGAATTTGGTAATGTTCAGATTGCACCCTATTTTTTCTTCTTCTTACTTAGTTACTTTTACATTGAAATTACTTGTTATCTCAATGCTAATAGATCGAGATAACTTACCTCTTAGGCAATTGATTAGGCAGAAAGTATTAAACTTTCTCCTCGGATGGTAACAAAGAGAAAGGGTTGTGAACCTATCGTGGTAAAATAAGGGAAATGATGCAGAGACTTCATTTCTAATTAATTTTCATTTTCACTTGAATGTGTAGTATCATTATTCTTTTTTTTCATTAAGTTGCTAAGGTCTTTTCACTAGCCTTTACGTTATGTATTTTCACAAAATAACATCGTTTTTGTATTGTCCTCTTTTGTGTCCTATTTGATTTATCCCTATGTAGATATGGATTTCAATTTATCTGTATGTAGATATGAATTAAAGTATAGATTATATTTTTATTTTTATTGGTTTCCATTATTTAGATTATCATATTAGTTCTGATGAATTGTTTTTTTTTATGCAACACTTAAACTAATAGTAAAAATTTAAAAAGACAACCCGCGCGTAGGCGCGGGTATCGGCCTAGTAAGTAAATGAAAACTCAAAATGAATGAGAGAGGACAAAAGAAAAGGAAACGACAGAAGTAGAAGTTATTGGCCTCTAATGTCACTCCAATTGCTTCAATCTCCAAAGAAAGATACAAAATTTGTTGTACAACATTATCCTAACGCTATAAAATTATAATCACCTCAACCGGTAGACTCCTTAAGCAACACTAATCATCTCAATCACGTGAGTAACAAGAAAGAGTAAAATAATTTTTGCTACTTCCTCTATGTTTTTGCAACTTCCAAGTATTATATTCCATGTTAAGAAAATATAATGTTTTTGTTTTACAATACACTATGGTAGTTTATATCTTGATCAAAAAACTAAATTAATAGGGGGAAAAGCACTACAAGAAAACACTGTAATTTCCGACGGAATTTTGTTTTCCGTCGGAAAACCGTTGGTGCTTTCCGACGGATTGCAGACGGAATGCCGACCAAAACGATTCCGTCGGAAACCCGTCGGTTATTTCCGATGGATTTCAGACGGAATGCCATTCTAGTCGGCATTATGTCTGCATTCCGTCCGAAAGCACCGACGGTTTTCCGACGGACACTAGCTGTCGGTATATTCCGACGGCATTCCAACGGAATTCGGACGGTTATCGATGTCGGCAGAGTTTGAATGGTTGATATATCGTCTGCGGTGGCCGATGTGATTGGTGGGGTGTTATGTCGGATGTATTGACGGATTTCCGACGGATTCCGACAGAAATCCCCTCTACATAAGTTTGCACATTTCTTCCGACGTTCATTATACCAACATCTGAAAACCAAACTAAAACAATTTGAGAGATGAGTTCTTCATATTTTCGGTCATGGATGGACGCGCCAATGATGGAAGAGGGGTCGAACTTATTAACGACTGAATACGCTCAAGGTATTTGCGAGTTCATGCAGTTACCTAGAAATCAAGAGGCGGCCAACAAAGGTCAGGATATCAAATGTCCTTAGTCTAATTGCTGTAATAGAATTAGTGGTTCGGTTAGTATTGTTTGGAATCACTTATATATATATGGATTTAGGCCGGGATATAAGGTTTGGTTTTTACATGGAGAAACCAATTATGAATATGGTAGTAGTAGTAGTAATGCACCTTATTTTCCGGATAGCGTAGGAGAACGTACACCGGAAGTAGATGTTGGGGTAAGTACGGTTGCGATGGTTAACGATGCGTTTAGAGAGAATTTGTAGTCGGGTGGGTATCATGAGGGTGATAGGGTTGAAGAACCTAATTTAGAATCCCGAAGGTTTTTCGAAATGTTAGACGCATCAAAGCAACCACTATACAGCGGTTGTAGGGATGGTCATTCACCGCTATCTGCTACTAGTAGGATGATGAACCTGAAGACTGATTACAATTTGTCCGAAGAATGTGTTGATGGATTCGCCGAGTTCGTGAAAGAGGTCTCATGATGCAAAGGTGATGCGAGGTGAAAGTTCTCAGCCACGCCCAACACAAGATTTTATTCGTGAGGTCATGAATGAGGCACCACAGGAGGACCAGGATTTTAGTAGTCCTCGGTGGACTTCTACTATCGATTACATAATCCGTGAAGGTATATATATATATAATTACCGGTTTAACTTTTACAATAATGATTGTAGCTGACAAATACTAAATCTACCATTCATTATCATGTAGGTTCTTCTAACAAAAGAAGCACACCATTCTGGACCCAGGTTGCAGAAATTAAATCCCCGCATTCACAATTTTTTTAAGTCAAAAAGGTTTACGTTTTGCGACATATTTTATTAACATTTTGACATACAATTTACCTGACAAGTATATTCTATATATTTTATTATCAGATTGTGGTTATGCTCTCTAGTTTAACCCTCAATGACCAAGGAGATTTGCTTGTAACCTTAAAAGATCCTTCAGGAAAAATCGAGGGAACCATGCACCATAACATCTTCAAGAAGGACGAGTACAGACTCACCACTGGTGTAGGTGCGGTGGTAATCCTGAAGAATGTTACCGTTTGCCGTTTTGATAGAAACCAAAAGTACCTGAACATCACAGAGCGGAACATTGTTAAGGTAGATACACCATATATACATTTATAAATATTTATGGGAATGCTTAACTAAATTCGTTTTTGAAACAGATAATCGGTGCTAATTCGATTATTGCTGAATACCAACCAATGGAAGGATCTACCATCGAGGCGGAAGATGGAGGAACTACTGGGTACGAGTATGAAACAGTTCCAGACTCTGATGAAGACTAAACATCCAACTCGTCCACAAATAAGAATAATTTAATGATAACAACTTTATGTTGCTTTTATGTTCAATAATGATCCAATATCTATTTTACGATCGTATAATATTTTCATGTGTTATATTTCCTTTTAATGATTATGAAATATTGGTGTTATATATGTGAAATACCTTTCAAAATATTTATTTACATAAATTGATACGCAAATCATTACAAAACAAAAGTAACTAAAATTATGAAATATTGGTGTTACATCAATTTATATATTTAATTATATAAAATATATGATAATGTTATTTTTTAATCATTATCATATATTTTATACAAATCTTATAATTTCTTTCCAAAAACCTTATAATCAAATTTAAAACCTTATCATATATTTTGAAAAAGAAAAAAAAAATCAAACACCGTCGGAATTTCGTCTTAAAGTTCAGACGGAATTCCGACGGTTTAATGTTTTAAATTAATTTTTATTTGTTCCGAGAAATTAAAATTAATAAACAAATTATATGCCGTCAGAATTCCGTCTGAACTTTAAGACGGAATTCCGACGGTGTTTGATTTTTTTTTTCTTTTTAAAAATATATGATAAGGTTTTAAATTTGATTATAAGGTTTTTGGAAAGGAATTATAAGATTTGTATAAAATATATGATAATGTTTTAAAAAATAACATCACCAATTCGAAAAATCAGACGTATTTATTCGGAGATTCAAAATTATAAGATTTTTTTACCAAATTTATTAAGTAAACAATTAATTCGGCGTACACACTAATGTCTAAATAAATAAAATGCAATTGAACAAACTAAAGTCTTATCAAATAAATTATATTTTCAAGTATACCAACACTTGCAACTTAATACACGAAAGTGTTACTAAAAGAAAAAAAAAATTGTAAGTAAACCAACATTCTGAAATAAATAAATCTCAACAGCTGAAACCATTTTCGGATGATTTGTATCATAAAAAAAAATTAGTCACATAGAAAAAACTAAATGGAACGGGAATATAGGATCGGGAATGGAACCGAACGGGAATTATGCCCCCCTAAGTAATACAATTTAAATTCCGTCGGAATACACATTAGGACGGAATTCCGACGGAAATGCGACGGAAAACCTAATGCGACTTGCCGCCAAACAACCTCGTGTTCGTCGTCAAAGCGGGAATTCCGTCGGCATTTCCGTCGGACTTTTTAATAACCGTCGGAAAACCGTCAGACTGCCGTCGGGCACTGTTATAAATCCACAGTCTTCGTCTTCCCCGCAGACAGATCTGCAAATCTCAAAGTTTTCTCCAAAAATCCAGTCTTCTCGCCGCCGATCTATCACCGATCAACCGCCGATTTGGCCCAACATCTATCTCAATCAATCCCCAAATCATTCACCACTTCTCTCACAATCACAATGTAAGTTTTACAAAAAAATTTGTTCCAAATTTAGGATTTGGGTTTGTGAATTCATTGGAATTAGCGTTTGTAGATTCGTTAATTCGTTAATTAGGGTTTGTCAATATTGCTTATGATAATTTTAGTGAATTTGTAATTATCAAATTTAGGATTTAAATTAGGAGAACATATTAGGGTTCATGATGATTTTTGTGGAAATTTATGGATTTTTGTAGAACGAAAATTATATAAATATTTCTTATTTTAAGAATTTGATTTGATTATGTTGTTGTTATTTTAAGGGATTTTTTAAATTTTAATCTATGATTAATATTTAAAATTGTACAAAAAAACCCTAATTATTTAAATTACATAAAACACATAAATTCCATAAAACCCAAAGCCCCAATATCCTTTAAATCCTTCAAAATTAATTTTTTTGTAACATTATTAAAACAATTTGAACCTATAAAATTTTAAACCTATTTAAAATTAATAAAATTTAAAACTTTAAATCCTTTAAATCCTTTAAATTTACTATTTTATAAATTTTAAAGTTTATAACGTTAACAATTTACACTTTTAAATCTTTCAAATTTATAATTTTTTAACGTTAATAAAATTTGTCAAATTAATGTTCAGAATTTTAAACAATTTTTAAAAAATTAAACCTTTAAATCCTTCATATTTACAATTTTTTTAAAAATTTTTTAAAATTTGTCATATTAATTTTAATAAAAACTTTTTACCAATTCAAGCTTTAAACAAATTTAAACCTTTAAAGCATTTAAAGCCTTCAAATTTAGAAATTTTTTACAAGTTTAAAATTTTTTGAAAATTAATGTTAATAAAATTTTTTAACAATTAAAAAATAATAAAATTTAAAACTTTAAATCCTGTACATCAAACAAAACTTAAAATCCATGAACTTCGGTTTCTGAATATACAATATAAAAAAAACCCAGATTACTTAAATTTAAAAATTGCAAATCACAAAACCACGTAATCCCAATTGAATTAAATTCATTTACTACAAAACTCTTCAATCCCCAATATCCTTAAATCCCATCATCCTAAATTTCCAATTAACTAAATCCCAAAATTTCAAAATCACAAATTCCTATACATTCCAAATTCCATAAATCCCGAAATCTCTAAATCTTAGAATTATGGAAATCGTAGGAATTATGGGCAGTTTCATAACTCTAGAGGAGGTGTGAGTTCCAGTAGGGGAGGTCGGACTACGAGTGAGACGGTTATCCCCGAGGATAGTCCCGACTTGGAGACACTCAGCCCTCGCCTACAGCTCACTCAGCTCCCACCTCGATGACCATCGAGCAGTTTGTGGCGCAACCCGGACGTGATAGGTTGACGCGTCTACATCCAGACCCGGCACCTAACACGACCTGGTAAGTCTTATTTAAACATGTAGTGGATTTAATAATTTTAGATAAATATTTAACTAAATGTTTTAATAGGTTCCAATACTCGGGAAACGGTATTACGGGTTCTATCAACGAAATGATGAATTCCATGCTCACTAAACCGTATCCCACATACACCGATATGCCATTGGAAGACCGGGACACTTGGTTCCGACAATTTGCGGTATGATTTTATTTTATTTTTTTCAAATGTATTTTCTATATGACTCACATTTTAATTACTAATGCGGGAATGTGGTGTTTTTTTGCAGCAAGATTTTACGTGGGACCCACCGCTCACATCGATGGTCCGAAAGGAATTCGACACAAAGGCTGCGAGGAAGTTCTCGTGGAAGATCAACGAGTGGAAAGACTCGTGGTATAAATACGGGAAGGTGCCTAAAGTTTTTAAATAAAAACAAGAGATGTGGGCTGGACTACTTCGACATTGGGAACTAGAGGCAACTCGGGCGGACTCCGAGAAACACTCCACTAACCGCAACAGCACCCGGAAGGGGAAGGAAAAAGCGACCCACAACCTCGGAGCAACGAGCAAGGCTTCAGCTGCTCAGAAAATTGTAAGTAGTTTAATAATTCAAAAAAATTTTAAATTCGCTAACGAAATTGTATATGTTAACAGTTTCAGCAGACCGGTGTCTATCCTTCCAACCTTGATTTGGTCAAGGTTTCGCACACCAACAAGAAGGCCGGTGAAATTCAAGACCCGCTTGCTCGTGAAATCGTGGAAGCCGTGCAGAGGCGGCAGGAGGAGTTCCTCCAATCGCAACCTATCGTGGAAGGAACTCCGGCGCCAACCGAAGTTCCAGTCGAGAAGATCAACGAGTTCACGTACGAGGTTAGTAACCATTTCACTTTTAAAGAAATTTAAACATTACTTTTAATACAAGTAAGTTATAAAATATAATTTTTTTTTATCGTAGGTGACTCCCAAGACCAGAGGCCGTGTTTACGGCCTCCCTGAAGATAGTAGCTCGTCTGTTTCGACGGTTCGATATGGCGGTGCTAGCAAGTTGGAGGTGGAAAACCGAGAGCTGCACGACCGGCTTAGGGAAATGCAGGAAGAGAGAGACAGAGATAGGGCGGAGTCGGAAAAACGCTTTAAAGCGTTGGAAGATCAGATGAACGACTTCTTCCGTACCCGTAGGCCGGAATAGACATTTATTAGTTTTTAAATTTATTGTAAAACTTTAATGTACTTTTGAAACAATTTTAATTTAATTTGGTTTTTTTAAGATTTTAATTTTAATTTTTAATGATTTATTGAATTGTAATGATTTTAAATTATTTAAATAGTTTTAATTTTTTTTTAAAAACATACGAATTCCGTCGGTATACCCTCGGTATAGAATTACGTCGGAACACCGTCGTGCCTTTTATCCGTCGGAATTCCCTCGGTTCCTTTTACCCTCGGTATACTGTCGGAATGCCCTAACCGTCAGAAAGGCTTCGGAAACTACCGGATCTCCGAAACCGTCGGTATTCCGTCGCCTAATGAAGTTCCGACGGTGTAACGACGGATCTCAAACGGAAAACGGATATCCGTATTCCGTCGGAGTTCCGTTGTAACAAAGAGACGGAATTCCGACGGATTTTTAATTCCGACGCGATAGATCCGACGGACCAAAACCGTCGGAAACATGTCGGAAATGGGTCTTTTCCGACCGAATTCCGACGATTTTGGCCGTCGGAATAGCTGTTGTTTTCTTGTAGTGAAGGGATTTATAAGTGTGTCTAAGAAGATGTGGATGCGTTTTTCTTCACGGTGATATATATCTTAATCGAAATAGATTTGGGACCAAAACTTAGACTAATTTTCAAAACTGGTAAAAAGCCATGTATTTTTGTTAGTAAAACTTGTTTTATGGCTTAGTCTTACTCACGAATCATAGGAGTATTTACCGCCACAATCGAGAATACTCAAAAACTAAATTTACTGTTTTAACCACAATCGATAACCATTTCCAACTTTACACAAGACCAATTCTTGCATTCTCTGTGAATTAGAAATTTGGAAAAATAGACAAATTATCATAAGCACAAATAGACAGATAATATAACCAGTTCAAGATTTTGTCGGAAAAAAAAAAAAAAACCAGTTCAAGATTTTAGGATATAAAAGGCCAGAAAGCACCAATTTTAGGGCCTTAAAAACTATTGAAATTCAATTAGTTTCACATCAATGTCAAATCTGCCAGCTAGAAAAAATGTTGAATACACATTTATCTGAAAACGGCAAGCTGTGTATATGCCTATGGGAAAACAGGCAAACACCACAGAAATAAACGGGACGCAGTTTAAGAAGACAGTTGCTATATTAGGTACAAAAGGTTATATACAGTAGAGTGGTCAAGCCAATGAACTCTTTAAGCATCATTTTGAATTTCACAAAGAAGGAAAATACTTGTTGAGATGGAAAGGCAAAGAGTAAAACTCTTCACTTCTTGTATCCGATTTAAACAACCTAAAACGATCCCACCAAAACATGCCTCGGTCTTTCCTCGTCTCGCTGTCTTTAGATGACAATGTTACATCAAGAAACAATGCTAAAATCCCAGCCACAAATGCTTCAGAAGAGAATGGAACATTGATCATATCATTGAACTGTGCAGAACACAAAGAAAATACAAAAATCAGCATTATTGTAAGCAAGAGGATATCAAAAACAGATTATGTTTGTGATTTTTACCCATCTTGCTCTTGTGTGAACGGGTCCATACTTGTTAAGAGCTGTATACTGGTTGAAGTACTGCGGTATCGATAGTCCCATGAAGACCGAGAATCCGAGAATGAATTTTGTTCTGAAGCTGTTTAGATTACAGAACTGAAGTAAACTTAGACCACCAGCACCTACAATATATATTATTGGTTTGAATATTAGAGATGTTTATTTATGGTTTAGAGATGGAAAAAAGAAAGGCATTTCAAGAAACGTACCAACATATGCAAAGAACAAGCAATATAATGCTGCGACGATAGGAGCTGGAATGGAAGCAAAGAGGGCCCCAAATTTACCAAGAATGGAGAAGAAGATCATAAAGACGGCTGATATTTGAACTACTCTTCTGCTACCAACGCGTGTTAGCGCTAACAAACCAGCATTTTCTCTGCACAATGATGATAATAACCATTGGATTTTGCGACAAAAACCATTGTTTTTGGGTGACAAATACTTTTAGTAAACAGAAGAGAAACCAGTCTTACACAGATACTGCTGCTCCATTTCCTGCTCCAAATAATCCACAAAGAAGTACTCCAACACCCTAATAAAATAAATTTATGTGTTAACAAATATGTCAAAAATATACAATCTAAAGGAAGAAAGAAATTTGAATAATTTGTTTAAATGTTACCTGCCAACCAATTCCACGGCTGAGAACAGAAGGCGGGGGAGGAGTTGCACTTGCGTACCTCGACACAGCAATGTAAGTCCCTGTGGACTGTTTCCATGAATCACAAGAATAAGAACAAGAACACGCGCAATGAACTAATTAAGAGTATGAAATTGATGTCTATACAAAAAATAAAATTTATATATGTATTCTAACCTCAACAAGGGAAACAAATGAAACAGCCATCATAGCAAAAGCTTCACCGGCATGAAATGTTGGAGGTCCCCATTGGAAAGGATATGGCACTGTTATCCTGTAATCATCAAGAACAAATCTGAATTATGTCGCCTAAAGTCACTAGAGAATGCATAAAGATAAAGAGATCATTTGATTACCATGGAGCGCCGCCAATTAGACTAGAACGATCTGTTCTGCAACTTGTCTGAGTTTTGATTCCTGTGTTCTTATAGGCTCCACCAACGGTGAGTAAGTGCGCGTAAAGCCAGACAATAGCCACAGAGAAAACCACAGCAAATCTATGAAAAACATGTCTTTCTCCTCGCATGAGATGAGGAATATACTGCAGCAAGAAACCGAAAGACGAGAAGTCTGGTTAATTAAGACATCTTTTTAAAATAATGACAAGAGCATTTCCCAAACCTGTGAGAATACGAGTAGAAGGATGATCTCAGGCAATCCAATCTCAATGCATTTGGCTACCTGCAAGATAAAACAAAAACATCTTAGTAAGACTCAAGAAAATGTTATAAAACCGTAAGAGATATCAATTAAAGGAATACGAACCAGAGGGAAACCGAGCTCATAAAGTCCAAAACCGGCTAGTGCTACAAGAGGAGCTGCAGAGAGAGGACTCAAGAGCCTAAAAGAAACAAACAAGAATCATCAGGAAGCAGCATTAAGAAATTGAATGTTCGTTGTGTGAAGAATTATCTTAGCTAACCTAACTACATTGCGCCAAAGCCCGCTGAAACCAACAACGATTTGAAGAATCGAGGCAACGATAAGAGCACCTTGAATTCCTCGCATGATCCTCTTAAATTTCTGCATTTGATTTTTTTACTCAATGACCAAATGTTACCAAAGAAAGATGGATTCTCAGTTTTCTTTTTACTAACCTCCTGAGGATCCAAAATGTCGCTGTACCGACCAGCCAAGATGATCGAAAGCGTGGTCGGTACATAGGTATAAGAAGCTCCAATGACGGCGGGAAGACGAGTCCCAAGTAAGCTTTGGAATAAAGTGTTAATCCCGGAAACAAAAAGCAATGTCTGAGTCATCTTTGCCTTCTCTTCCTACAACATAAAAACATATTTTGATGAAAAAACAAAAACAGAGTATTTTCAAATAGTGTTCATGGCTTATTTGTCTAAAGAAGAAGACTTTACGTTTCCTCCACCCATTTGTGGAACTAAGGATGTTGTAATAAGAACTATTGTTCCAAGCATCACCAAGTAATGCTGAAAAGCTAAAAGTATTGCCTCCGCTGAATCAAAAAACCAAAAAAAAGTGATCTTGAGTTGTTGTGAAATTACAAAGAACATTGCACAAAATGATAAGCAAGATTAGGAGAGAAGATGAATTACGCCAAGGAGGAGGACTTGTGATGCAATAAGAGATAGAAGAAAGTTGATCTTTCACCGGATGCGGCTCAAGCTCATCGTGTTTCATCTCTCCTCCGGCCATTTCCTTTCTCTTCTGATGAAACACAAAAAACAAGAAAGTTGGATTCCTGAAGAAGAAGTGGTTTTATTGGAAGCTTATGAGTAAAATGCAAAATTAATGAACCGAAAGTGCTAGAGAAATGCTGGGAAAGTGAAAGTGAAAGTGAGAGTGAGAAAGTGAAAGAAGAAGAAGTAAGAAAAGAGAGAGACATTTGTCGGAGAAATAGAAGAAAGAAACCGTCCATACAAGTAAAGAAAATGTCAACAAAAGTGGATTTTTCCGCGTTTTCGTTAAGACCTTTGAGAAGAAAGAACCACTTGGAGAACACGGAACCCATGATAAATGAATAATACCCCAAAAGCTTGAATGTGGAAAAGAAACATTTAAATTGTTTTTAAATGATGTTTAAAATAAGAAATTACTTTTAAAATTTGCTAATGTAATCATAGAAACTAGGGATATAATTATTATTCAAGATAGAAGATTGGCTATAATAAGCTCTTAAAATAAAGATACTTAAGTCCCGATAGATAAATTTCGGATATGTCGAAATTAGATAAAGATATAAAGTCTTATGTTCGGGTCCAAATCCATTAAATATAGTAATAAACTTATCTAGAATGTTTAGTATTTTCTTTATGTTTTTTTTTTTTTAATCTTGAAGCCGTTATATACATAAGCTATGGATATAGATCATCCCAAAATCCTAAAATTCTGTTATATGTACATTAGTTCCACCCCATATATAATAGAAAACCAAAATTATAAAACATGTTAAAAAAAAAAAAAAAACTGACGTCAAGAAAAAATCTCTAATGTTTTGACGTTAGGAATATTGGTATGCTAAAATGTGTAGTTCAAAAACATTTCTAGCAAATTTAAGCAGAGCTTTAGCTTTACGCATTTACTATCAAGTATATAGCCATTTACCTGCTTTGGTCTCTGACTTTGAAGAAAATGTAGGCCGAAGGTCAAGTATTTTGGTGAAAGACAAAAATTTGGGCAAATGTAGAAGAATAGAATTGTAGTATCCGTTTAATCTAGTATTTTTTGTACTCTGATTTTAAAATTTGAGATATTTATAAGTTAATTAAGTAAGAAAATCTAAAATAAAATAAATCACAAATATCAAATTTAAAAACTACGTGTCCATATGATGAAAAGAGAAGTAGAGAGAAAGAAAGTTAAACAAAATCCCCCATTCACAAGAGGTTTTAGTAAGAGAAAATTGTCTTATTGTCATTTTTTGGAAATTTTTATTTTAAAAAGTGCCATTTATTTCTAATGTATAAGAAAATACCATGATTTTATCTTTTAGTGAAAACAAAATGACTGTTATATCATGTAATCTATTAATATTTACGAAAATTAAATTAGATCTATGTACTGAAAAAAGAATTGATCCAAGGTTTAACCATATACCCCATTCCTTCAGTTTTGTATATTCAGATTTTTAGCCAAAGAAAAATTTAAATTTCTTTTCTCTAAAGTTGGTTTTGAGGTCCAAAATTTTGTTCTTGATCTTTTTGATTTTGCTCAACATTTCGTGCAATTTTAGCGAATGATTCTTCAATTCTTTATCCCTTATATTTATGCTTTTTTTATAATGGAAATTTTTTTCCGCCAACTGAAAATGTTAATTATCTTTTAAAAAAAAAACAAATTGTGAGAAAACAAATAAAATAAACACTCGTTCCTCACACTTTTTACAGCATCACGTAAAGCCGAAGCAATCCCTAGACGCATCTCTCTACCAATTAATAACTCCTTTTAAGTTGTTCGTTACTCTATTGCTATTATAACTATAAAAAGTTCGAATAATCTTTCGTAATTAATACTACAAGTGTTCTAAAGTGAAACTAGATTAGTTGGTTATGGGATATTCTATATATAGCGTGACTAACAATTCAAAAAAAATATATATATATATATTCAAATTAGATAAGTTAGTATCAAAAGAAAAATAAAGGCTTAGTCTTAAGAATCACATACAAATATAAAGGTTTAGTGTTAATCTAGGTTGAGAAGTTGGGGAATGAATGTTCCAGAATCTTGAATGTTTTGTGGGACAGAGGCAGAAAGCTTGGAACATGTGTTTTTTGGATGTGACTATTCTCAAGAAGTATGGCTCTACAGACTCTACTTCTTCTCTCATTCAGCACTATTCTGCCTGCTCTCTTTGGGGACATATTGGCTTAGTGTGTGAACCCTTCTACTAACCCCAAGCCACAACTTATGAACTATGGATGGAGCGTAATGCAAGGCTTCATAACTCAGTATTAAATTATGACAAAATCGTAGTGGCTATTGATATATTGAAGATAAAGTTTACATCTTAATTGATATGCAAGTGCAATCAACCAACACTACAAGAAAACAGGGTGATTTATGACGGTCAAAACCGTCGGAATTCCGTCGGAAAAGGGTATTCCACGGTCGGTTCTATCTCGTCGGAAATTCAGCTCCGTCATAAATCCGTCAGAAATTTATGACGGATTTATGACGGATTTAAAAAAAAAAAACCGTCCGTCGGAATTCTCCGGCGGAAAGTTTATTTTCTTCTTCTTCTTCTTCTTCTTCTTCTTCTTCTTCTTCTTCTTATTACCAAATAAGAGAATGTGTGGTTGGGTATAAAATTAAGGTAAATCCGTCGGAAATCCGTCGGAATTCCGACGGATTTACCCTAATTTTTACCGCCTACACATCGGCTTAATTAAAATGGGCGGAAATCCGTCATACATCCGTCATAAACCCGTCGTAAATTTCCGACGGATTTATGACGGAATGCCTCTTTTTTTTTAAATTGAAGAAAAAAAAACTCAATCCGTCATAAATTAATATAAGTTTTGTATAATATATGTGTTATAGTTACTTATAAATAAAAGTTTTATAACTTTAAATAATTATATGTAATGTTTAGGACTAAAATGTAAAAACACATAATATTTTGAAGTTTCATTTGAAGTTTACCATTGGAGAAGAATACACAAAAACATCAAATTTATTTTTTATATATAATATTTTATTTTTCGGTATAAAATAAAATAAAAAAAGATAACTTTTTTCATTGGAAATTGAAATATTTAATTTGAGAGTTCATGTCATGCGATGTACTTGTTAAAATGCGATTTCCGACGGATTTTACCTTAATTTTATACCGAGAAAACTATAATATTAAATTAAAACAAAATCCGTCATAAATCCGTCATAAATTTCTGACGAATTTATGACGGATTTAGTTTTTTTTCTTCAATTTACATAAAAAAGGAATTCCGTCATAAATCCGTCGGAATTTTATGACGGATTTATGATGGATACCGTATCCATATACCTTATATCCGGTATACGGTATACGGTATACGATATCCGTCATAAATCCGTCATAAAATTCTGACGGATTTATGACGGAATGCCTTTTTTATTTAAATTGAAGAAAAAAACAAAACTAAATCCGTCATAAATTTATGACGGATAAGAATGTTGTTTATATACATAATCTATGAGCTGAAAATGTTTTTTTTTGGTATTATGTAGACACTATATATTGCAGACAAGGTTCTACTTCACAAAAACGTAAGTTCTAAAACAAAAGAAAATGATTAAATTTCTCTGTTTTATCATACAATAATTTTTTTTTGTTAGAATACAACTGAAGTTGATAATTAAAAAAAAAAATTGGTGATTGTTTAGCATGTTTTAAGCTCGCAACTTGTAATCCGAATACTGCAAACCAAAATATTCATGCATATGGAGCCATCTTAATTGTAAGTTGTTTGCAATAACATGTTTTATTTTATTAGAAACCAATATAGTTTCTCCATGGCTCCAGTACTAATTCAAACGGAAACTTTATAATAAAAATATAATATTAAATTAAAAAAAAATATCCGTCATAAATCTGTCAGAAATTTCTGACGGATTTATGACGGATTCTTTTTTTTTAAATTTAAATAAAAAAGGCATTCCGTCATAAATCCGTCGGAATTTTATGACAGATACCGTATCCGTATACCTCATATCCGGTATACGGTATATGTTATACGATATCCGTCATAAAATTCCGACGGATTTATGACGGAATGCCTTTTTTTATTTAAAAAAAAAAACTAAATCCGTCATAAATCCGTTAGAAATTTATGACGGATTTAGTTTTTTTTAAAAAAATTTTAAAACGCAATCCGTCGGAAATCCGTCATAAATCCGTCATAAAATTCCGACGGATTTTCCGACGGCCGTAAAATCCGTCGGAAAATGCCTTGTTTTCCGACGGATTTTCTGACGGCCGTAAAATCCGTCAGAAAATGCCTTGTTTTCTTGTAGTGCAAGTAGTATTATGAATTGAACCACGAAGAGTTTTCATCAACAAACACTTTTTTTTTGTCGACAGAAGAAACACACAATGCAAGTAATTAACTAAGCTAAGCTAAATGGTGTTTTCAATTTTAATACAAATCTTAAACAAATTAAAAATGTAAAAACAATCAAATGTCAACTGAAAAGTAAACCACTAAAAACTTGATCAAATTAGGCAAGCGCTTTGGAAAAAAACAATTGCCTTGGAGTGATCAATGACTAACTAATGATGTTAATAATAACAATTCAAACTCAGATCTATGACATGCATCACTCAAATAAACTAATCAATTTTCATGGCACTAATTTATTTATTAACCATTTAATTAAGCTAATTTTTTAATTGCGATTAATGAATGATCAATAATCATTAAACATAAGTTCACAACCCCAATCGATCACTTTAAGCATATACATATAGACTATATAATTGGCATGTATATTACTTCCTCTATTTTTTTTACTTGATGTTCTAGTAAAAAAAATTGTTTCTAAAAAATTGATTTTTTACATTCTCAATGCATTTTTAATGATGAATTGTAAATTTCAAGACACATTAATTGGTTTTGTTGAATTACTATTGGGTTAGAGTTATAGAAAATTATTTAGTGCAAAAAATAAGACATTTATAACTAAGAATTAATATGTTTTTTTAATAGGTGTAAAAATTCAAGAACATCAAACAAAACAAAACGGAAGGAGTACTAATCAGTGGATATTTGAGGTTGCACAGTGTGCAAAATAAAACTCAAAAAAAAAAAAACCTTTAAATTTTTATAGACTTTAATACATTCCTCGCATTAAAAAAGTGTTACAAGACTTTGATATATATTTTTTTACTTCCACACTCTACTTTTGTTTGTTTGTTTTAATCCCTTGGATTTACTTACCCTTTCATGTTTAATATAACACAGCTAAAACTAATTTGCAAACAATCCTTTTGGATCAAACTTGATCAACATCACCATTTCCGAGCAAAAGTGGAATTGTCTGATCATCTGCGTCCAATTGATGATTATCGTTTTCCTCAATCGTTTCCTTTTGATGGTCTTTTTCAACTTGACTCCACATTATCAATAAATATCCAATTCCAGCTATCGCTGCTCCTAACACACTGTTCACAATAAATTCAACAAAATATATAAATTGAACCTATCATAATCAAAACGAAAATGAATACGAAAACCGTAATAGATTATGCAAATAATCACATTCAATTGTGTAGATATTATTCTGTAAATTAGGAAAGTGTATATTTGAGAATCCCTGATTTTATGTAATCTCTTGAAATATATATTGAGATGAATACAATGATAACATTCACGGGAAATACTTTGACTTTCAAACCGAACCAAATTCTATTGTGGTTGAAAAAAATTTCTTATAATAATTTTCAGTGTATGAAATCATAACCGGATTTGAACGGAAGCGGAAAATTAATCCATACTCTAGATTTGGATAAATCAAAATATATCTGATTATAAAATAGTTTAGAACCGGGATCAAAATCTTTCAAACAATCCATATTTGATTCGTTTGAACATTGTTTTATTATTCTGTTAAAATAAGATCCAAACCCTATTTCATATTGGAATTAGCTATCGATGTTGAATCATAAAGAAAATGACGATAACAATAATAAAATGGGGACTCGTTCTTAATAGTTTATTTAAGCTTTGTAATTTATTTTTACCTTCCATAGTGAAGACTATTGACAAAGAAGCTTGTGCCAAAAATGGTAGCCCAAAGGATCCCAAATGGCTTAAACAATGGCACATAATAAGGCCCCTTCATTTTTGAGCACTTCACTTGAACACTTGTTCTGATTATACTTCCAAATATTCCCTGTAAACCAACAATATGATTAACTAAGGACAACCCTAATTAAAGAATACATAATATATATATATATATAGAGTAAGTAAAAAATATGATCACATATGCATATATACCGTGGCGATAATGAGATATAGGTCCATGTTAAGTTGTAGTTTCCATTCACTTATGTCTGGCTCCATGAACGCTGAAAAGATTGCACATTGAAGTGTCCCAGCTAAACTATAGGCAGACACTACTTTCATCACTTGAGGATATTTCTGGACTGTGTCTAACTGATATACCGAAACCCGACAAAAACAATATAACTATATAAGTATCGAACCTTGAATGCATCATACTGAGACGCGTTAATTTATTTACAATTGATAATACGTCTTCAAAATACTTATATTTCGAAACGTAATTTTGATTACCTGGATGATATTCCAAATGCATATAGAGAACGTGGCGCACGCGAGAAGGAGAGAGCCGAGAGCCCAATTATCAGTGTTCTTGAAGAAAGTCAAGTAGTGTGAGATTGTAGTGAGGAAGTTGGAGTTTGGAGATGAAGAAGAAGGTCTAGTAAAAGGGCCGAAGTAAATAACTTCTACAAATGCTCCTGTGAAGCATATCAACGTGCCTAACACTCTTCTTTTTGTTCTTGTACTTTCCCATCCTAACCCTCCTTCCCTATATATTTTATATATCACATGTTTTACAAGAATAATAAGTTGAATTTACAAGAAAAATATTAATTAGAATTGAGTTATACAAGAATAATAGTAAAAAGTTGAATTTACGAGAAGTAATTAGTTTACCCAAAAGCAAGAGAGAGCAAGTAGGAGAAAGCAGGTGATTGCAAGCCCATGGCACATACCACAATTGGAGAACTATAACTTAACCCCAAAAATGCCAAGTTTTGGAACAAAAACACCCTGTTTCAAGAAAATAAAATTATTAAACTTCCTAAAATCTAATATAATTATTTGTTTCTAAAATGTTAAAATTAATTAAATCCCAGTATATTTAGTTTTTAATCAAAATTTGGGAGAGATATAGAAAGAAAGATATATATATATATATATATATATATACGATATACATATATAATGAGATAAATAGAGAGAGAAACTAACCCTGTAAAACCGAGAAGGAAGATACGGAAGAGGGAAGGCTTAGTGAGGAACGGTTCATCGTCCCTACAAGTGAATTAAAACATATCTATAACATTATATGATCATAACATGTCAATTTGAGAAAGACATAAACATATATCTTGCTCTTTACGTACCTCTCATCTCTATGGAAAAAGAAAGAGTAAGGGATGAGAAGGAGAGAGCCGAGAGCATTGGTGTAGACAATGAACACGAAAGGGCTCATGCCACCGGTCAATGCAGTCTTAGCCAAGATGGTGAGTGCAATTGTACATGCCTCCATCAACGCCATAACTATAAATGGAACTATGGTTTCCCATTTTGTTTCCATTAATCCCATATTTTGTGTGCCCGGCTTATAAATATACGTCGATGATGCACGGCCTGAGACCACCAACAGATCGATCAGTATATAAGCCAAAAAAAACCCGAAAGATTGTGATCTCTCTTTAGGAGAAGATTAGAGACTAAGTCCACAACACAAATGTGTTAGGGTTGGCTTGTAATGAAATATTTCATTTATATTTATATATGTGTTTGCATATGAGTGGAAGGCCAAATGAAAAAAAGGGTTTCTCTAGACGTGGAGAGAGAGAGAGAGAGTCATTAGTTAACCTTTCGAGAGGAGATGAAGCTAATAATACGTTGCGCCTCAACTCTTACGCTTTTATATCTGAATAGTTTTTGTTGGAGGAAATACGAATATTACCTTCTGTTTTTATTTACTAGGGGATGCCCTGGACTACGTCCGGGTATGTTGTAATCTAAAATATATTTAAAGAGTAGCTAGAACCATAGTCTAAGTCATAAATTTATACATGAAAGATTAATTTGGCCTACATATATACATATGTCCTGAATTTGGTGTGGTTAAAATTGTACCCACAAAAGTGAAGGACACTAAGGCATGAAACGAACATTTGAAAAAACAAACCATTCATTTGTTAGAAGTACTTCAAATGTCCATATATAAGTTTTTTTTTTTATGTTAAGTTGGTTTGAAACGTTCTTGTATTTACAAAAACATTTGGAAAAAGTTATCAAAGTGACTTTTCTAAGTTTTGGCACTTGCATATTTAAATTGACGTCATTTTAAATAATCGAACCACAATGTTCTCGTTAAAACACAGTTTCGCAATCTAACTAACATTTATGAATAAATTCAAACTAACAAATAAAGAAAGCTATATTTGTATCACGCAGTTATGATACCATAAAGTTATTAGATCAAGTAATATAGGAGAAGAAGAACACCCGTCATACCTAAGGTTCACAAACAAATAACACTAATGCAAATGGCATAAGAATGAACTTTAGATCAACATTATTCAATAGAACAAACTTCACCAATAATTTAAATTAACCATATCTTGTAGATTAATAAGAACCTGTGAATTAATCAAGATATGCAAATTGCAAGGAAAAATGTGGCACATATTACGTGGAGTCGAGAACAGAATTTGATGAATTGTTACTTTTTGTTTTTTTGTATGGACGACCATTAGCTGCGCAATATCATGCAGTGGCCAACTCGAAAATGTAAAAAATTCACATACTTTTTTTTTTTTTTGTAAACAATAATTCACATACTTGAAAACCTTATATGAGATTAGAAGTAGAAACTAACATGTTATATACCAAAATGAAGGTAATTTATATACGGAGAACCATACGCATTCGGTTATTTTCGGAAAGCGCACCAATATAATCTAAATCAACATTGTTAGGTTTGATTCCCAACATTCACTGATATATATAATTATATAGGATGCAAACCCTTGCCATCTTTTTGAGAGAAACCTGAGGTCCTGAACTGTATTAGAAGCTTGTATAGAACATGTAGTTTTTAAGTAAGTTTTTTTTCCTAAATTTCAGAAGCTTCTTATTGAACATGCATACCATATTACATTATTACCGTATATTTTTACATGAAATCTTATGATCGATAACAATATTGACGAAGTAGTTGAGATGCATGCCATATAAAGTCATAATGAAAAAATCATTAGTCATTTTCAATGTAGAACATGGTAGCAGAGAGCATTCACCTTTCATTGGATTATTCAAGATAAAAGAACATGGTAGTCGAGAACACGTACACAATTTTTAAATTGCTTCTATCCATGTTCTCATCATCTTTAGCCCCTCTTACTATTGCACAATCCTCTCTTTCATTCCCCTTTTTTCCAGCTCAACAAATATCTCAATTATTCTTGGGCGTTCCCCAATTTCAAAAGTGGGTTATATTGCCCACTTTCACAATTATCTCCTATTCACAGCACCATGTTTCCTTCTCTTTTATAAGGATTGTACGACAAAAACTTCATCAACATCCTTCTTCTATAGTTGCTTTAAAATGTGTAAGAATCACAAATTTGACAACATTAAAATGTTTAAGAATCACAAATGGCATACGAATGAGTGTAATAAACCACGAACTTCATCTCGAGCAGCATGGTGAGGTTGTTGTTTCTAACAAAACCCCAAACGGAGATTTGATGAGAACCGGAAGGGGCAAAAATTTGTGGAAGAAGAACGAATTTGGCAAGAAGGACACAAAGTTAATCAATCAATGATTTTTTGTTTTTTTGTGTGTGCAATGTTCAGAGATATATATATATATAGATGAAAAGCTGAAGCATATAAGCGGAAGTCAAAAAGGATTAGGCGAGAGAAGAAAACGAAGAGATGAAACGGAGGAGTTAAAAAATACAGGGGTTTCATTAGTCGTGAAACAATTAAATGGACTGCATCTGTGTTAAAAAAAGATGCGATGACGTGGCAGCCTTGGAGAAGAGTTTGTTTAGCTTATGTGGACACCCTCATGTAGGGCTGGGCATTGATACCCGTTACCCGTCTTCAACCCGTGACCCGTCTCGTACCCGTCTCAAAAACAAGGATATCCGTAGCTTTCGGGTCGGGTAACGGGTATCACAATTCTATTACCCGCGGGTAAGGGTCGGGTACCGGGTATCAATTTTTTTTCACTACCCGTCTTCATACCCGTCCCGTTACCCGTCTTATACTACCCGTTTTATACTACTCGCACATATTACATAATACAGCTATAAATTTATACATGTTCTCCCAAATCTTTTGGCAAACCAAACCTCTAAAATTCATTTCTATTCTTTTTCAGGTTTTAGGAATCCTAATATAAATATGATGGAAGAATCACACAGCAACGTGGACTTTTGGAATCTTTTTTGGCATTTCTGAGCTCAAGTCTGGACACCAGAAAATTAATTACAATCTTTAAGCTTTGGAGTTTGTAATTAATCTTTTGAACGGTTGCGTATGTGTTAAGTACAATATGATTTCTTCCTCTTTTTGTAAATCAGATCCTATGTGGTCTTTGAATCCTAAATATATATGTTTCCAGATAAAAAAAAAATTTGTTATGAGGTGGGTAAGGGTAAAGGGTCGGGTAATTACCGAGTCGGTTAATTTTGACCGGGTACCCGTTTATCCGGGTACCCGCTTTTTCCGGGTTGGGTACGGGTACTAAAAGTCTAATACCTGTAAGGGTCGGGTCGGGTAACGGATATCCCAAAATTCAAGGGTACCCGACCCGTGCCCAGCCCTACCCTCATGTGTCTCAATGAGCTCTTTTTAGTTAGTATAATATTTACACTTACGAAAAGAATAATTCAAAACTTAGTACGCAACATGCCAGATGCCCACCAAAAATCCTTAAACAAGACTATTTTTTAGTTTCTTTTTTTGGCGTATCAAATACAACAAATTTTCTTTGCATTTTCATATTTACCAAAAAAAAATAACTAGTGGGAAACTGTTAAGTTTCCTAGGCATCCAACTCAAAACTAATTAGCAATGAATGGAGAGGCCCAAGTCCCTTATATATCGCTCAAAGTTCCTATCCACTTCCGATGTGGGACAATATTCTTCACACCTCCCCTCGAGATAATGGCCCGTCTAGCCATTAATCTCGACAATATCCATGTCTAGGATTAGTTTCGGGTAAGATCAATCGGGTCTCTTTTGGACCGGATCGATTTCGGTTCGGGTGGGGGAGCGTGAGTTCAGGCTCTGATACCATGTTAAATTTCCTAGGCATCCAACTCAAAACCAATTGGCAATGAATGGAGAGGCCCAAGTCCCTTATATATCGCTCAAAGTTCCTATCCACTTCCGATTTGTGGGACAATATTCCTCAGAAACCCCTAATATGAAGATTTCATTACAGCTTAAAACTTTGGTTGTTTAGATTGTTCATACAAACTGGCTCCAAATGAATGATAAACATGTCATGGCTTTTTTTTCTCCTATACCTTTAGCATCACGTCATGCCTATCTCTAAAATTAACACTCCGTTCCCTTTTCTTTATTCATGAACAACACGATCTTACCTTTTTTACCAGTTATGTAAAGATTGACTAATCATAACTTGGTGAAAACTATGAGTATAGCCCGCAAGGTGGTGGGCCAGTGGTAGGGTTGCTTGGGTGAAAGGGTGCAATTCCCAGATTCTGGGTTCGATCTTCTTCCCCCACTATTAACATCAACTTGTGGGAAGTTTCAGTTGGGCCTAGGCCCAATTGGTTCACATGATAGTCAGAAATGCTTACAACCTGACTACCCCTGACATTAGTCAGAAGATATTCAAAACTCGGGTCAGGCAGTATGGTGGCCCTTCGGAGAGAAGTCTACTTTGTAGCATTTTAGTGCGTTCGAAAGAGGCAGACTAGATCAGTCGATAGGGTATATCAAAAAAAAAAAAAACTATGGGTATGTGTTATTAGACCAAAAGACCCCTTTTGTGTGTGAGTTATATACATATTTGTTTTGCAGTTTCCATAAACTAATGTTCATCTTACTTAAAATTGGTATATTTTTTTTTTATCAACATTGGGTTTTAAAATTGGTAATTCAATACATCTTTTTGTATTTTACCTAATTTAACCTCATAGCCTCTAAAAGAAGGAAATAAACACAAATATCTACATTGGGAACCATTACTAGAAGAAAAAAAAACAACTAATACCCAAATATAAAATACTAATTAGATGACTACAGACACGCACAAATAGAAATTGAAAAAGAGAAATTTAGCAAAATTACCAAAATTTTCAAAATTCTTTCCAAATCAACCATAATGTCAAAATCTTTTTATTTGTATACCACATTTTTTTTAAAATTCCGAAATTAACCTTTCTTTAAATTAAAAAAAAAACATTGTTTCAGATCTGGAAAATCTCTCTCTCTCTCTCTCTCTCTCTCTCTCTCTCTCTCTCTCTCTCTCTCTCTCTCTCTCTCTCTCTCTCTCTCTCTCTCTCTCTCTCTCTCTGTGTGTGTGTGTGTAAAAACAGAGCAATGAAAAAGACGAAGATGAAGATGGCGATGGAGACGGCGACGGATTGATTGCAGCGGTTCCAGAACATAAACTGTGGACGAATGCGAATCTGATGACGACAGTGGACAAAAACGGACTCATCGACTGGTTTGGTGACACTGACAGCGATGGTGGACGAAAACGTAGTCAGCGACGGAGACTGGATAAAACATGAAAACGGTGGACAAAATTGGAGTCGGCGACCGAGAAAGTGAAAGAGACGGTGTATGGTGGACAGAAACAACGACGTATGGTGGTGGACTAAATATTGAACACTGGTGGACAAAATAACATTGATATGCCATAAATTATAGTATAGGCAAATTGGTCTTTCTATCTCATTTGTGGTATAAAATTGAAAAGTCCATCAAAGTTATGGTAATTTGGAAAGATTTTTTGAAAATTATGACAATTTTGATAAAAAATCTCTTAAAAAAACATTATTTATAAGCTGAGCTAAGTTCTGAAATGAAACAATACGAAAACCCTATTCTCTATAACGGTATTTCTTTTGGTGAAGCTCAATATATAACAGTCTTTCATACAATCGTTATTTTAAATAAAACAAATATAAATAAACAAAGTTACACTTTGAATTTTTCTTGATCTTGATCAATAAGAGTCTCATTTCCTTTGACGCAGCAGTTGGGAGAATGAAACGTCACCTTGATATAAATGTTGGGATTAAATGGTGACGACATTTGAAAAATTCCCACTATGGTGAGGCGGGAAAAAAAAAAGTATATTATCTTCTTTTTTTTGTCGTAAAAAGTATATTATCTAATTTGTAACGGTCTTCAGAAATAAAACCAGTTATAAATAAAAGAATAGGTTCCGTATTATAATGTGCAGAAATAGTCGTAGCTATGGTAATTTTATCATTTTAATTAAGATTCTAGTTCTATAATTGCGTACCCTTACTGAACATTCTCAGGTAATTTGTCTTAAAGAAAAGCTATTAGTTAAATTGGATATATGAGGTACTATAAACCAATAATTACTGGATTTTTTTTTTTTTGCCACAAACAATTACTTGTTTTAGTATTGTAAATGTCGTGCTTCCCATTTCAAACGCGGACCTTTTCAGCTCCTTCGCCATAGCTATGCACGCAAATTTTGAATTTTGGAGTACAACAAAAAAAATATATATACAAAGGATCCTGTCGACCACAATGCTTATGGGGAAAAATGGGTTAAAAAATCTTCTAAATTTAAATTTGTCCATCTAGACCTTTATTTGACATTGCCAAAATTTGTCACAATTACCTTTTTAATATAAATAATTAGTTTTTTCAAACTTTTTTTTTTCAAACATGTAACAAATGAAATAATAAGACTTTTTATCAAAAGTAAATTTAAATTTGTAACCAATAGATTAAAATTTGGAATTCTAAATTCAATATATTTTGTACAGAATGTACATTCTGCTGTCTATACATGTTCCGAAAAAGTTTAAAAAATATAATCTACCAATTGTACTTGTTCTGCAACTTTTCGAATTTGTATTTTTAATTTTGCTCTTTGTTCTAAAAATTTGGAGCACAAACACATTCTAAACGATTTAGAACAAAATATCATAATACGTCATCTGCATATTGGTCTATGTTCTAAAAAATTTAGAGAAACACTAATATTCTAAAAGTTTTAGAATCAAATTTCAGAATACGTAATCTTTATTTTGCTCTACGTTCTACAAAATGTAGAATATGTATTCTTCAGTTTGTTCTATGTTCTGAAAAATTGAGAATACCAATTCTAAAATTAATTTTCAAAATCAAAAAATTTAAGAAATCAAATCTTTCAGTTAAGGAAATCAAATATTCAGTTATATTAGATTCTGCAAATAAGGAAATAAGATTTAAAATCTTTTGAAAATATTAATATATTCCAAAAATATTTATATATTCCAAAAATATTTATATTTTACTAAAATAAGATTTTCCGAAAATTAATATTTATATTGTAAATCTTAAAAAGTTTCAATTAATGTTATTAACAATTAAATGAATTTTCAGAATAAAATTAAAATAAATCTGAAATTTTATTATAAAATAAAATCAAAATAAAATTTGAAAAACAATTTGAAAATCCTACAATTAAGAATATAAAAGTAAATCCGAAATTAACAAATCCGAATAGGGGCAATTGCAAATATGCCACTGTTCACAAAATTTAATCAAATATGTCATTGTTCACAAAATCATTACGAGCGTGCCACTGTTCACTGACTTAATGAAAAAAAAAAATCTCACTTTCTCTCTCATCTCTCTCACGCCCAGATCCAATTTTTTTTCTCTCACAAAATTCTCTTCTTTGAAATTGCAAATCGGATTTGGGTTATAGATCTAGGATTTTCGATTCTCTTTCGTCCATGTAAATCTCTGTAAATTCCTTCAATCGATTTTGATTTCCTGAATTGGAAGGAAGAAGAAGAACACGTTTAATCCATGAATTTTTTTAAAATTCGATTTTGGTTACAAATTTGAGTTTTTGATTGGATTTTGGTCACGAATCTAAGCTTTTTTATTCGATTTGGGTTACAAATTTGAGCTTTTGATTCGATTTTTGTTCAGATATGGGTTTTGATTATTTTTTTGTCAGATCTGGGTTTTGGTTGTTTTTTTGGTCAAATCTGGGTTTTGGTTATTTTTAGGGTTTTCTCGTTTTTATTAAGGTTTTTAAACAGCTTTATAAGACTTTTTTACATGCTATTAAAAACCAAACTGTTAAATAATTTATAAGGTTTTTAAAAGGTTTTTAAGATTTTTATAAGGTTTGTAAAGTTTTTTAAAGGTTTATAAGATTGTTTAAAAATCTTATAAAATTGTTTCAAAACCTTATAAAACTTTACAAAACCTTATAAACAGTTTTACTCTGTTTTTAAATAGTTTTATAAGGTTTTTTTAACAGTTAGACTAAACCTTTTATAAATATTATAATTTTTTTTAACAGTTTTATAATGTAAAGTCAAAACCCTATCCCCATCCCCCCTCCCCCCTCCCAAATTTATACCCTAAATGCATAATAGTTAACCCAAAATCAAAAATTTACAGTTGTTTGTGTTTCCTCCTCCTCACCCTCATCAAAACTGTACTTAGCGGAAATCTTCTCAAATCTTCTTTTCTTATCAAATCTTCTTAGCGGAAATCGCGACAGAGATCAGAGATAGTGAAATTAGAGATGACGAGAATCGAATTCAGTGATAGTAAAATCCGATCTCATGATGGCAATCGGGTAGAGAGAAAGAGAGAAAAAACGAAATTTGGATGAGGGAAAAAAATTTGGATATGTAAGATGAGCATGAGAGAGAAGAGAGAGAAAAATAGATCTATTTTTTTTTCATTTAAGTGAACAGTGGCACGCTGGTAATAATTTTAAAACAGTGGCATAATTGAAAAGTGGCATGCCAATAGTGGCATAACTCAAAATTTCTCATAAATAAAAGTAAATGAATTTTTAGAATAAAATTAATATAAATCCAAAATTATTAAATAAAATCAGAATTAAATATGAAAATCAATTTTCAAATCCTAAAATTAAGGAAAAAAACTTATATTTTGGGAACAATTAATAAATTTAAGGGTATTAGAGGATTTTAATTCCAACTAAAGTGTATGTCACCAATCTAAAAAAATAAAGCTGTAAATCACCAAATCCAAAAAATTTTGGCCTAAAAATCTAATTTTCCAATGCTTCTGATTCCCCTTAATCTTTAGAAATTTTATTCGGAAAATTAGAATTTTAGGTCAGAAAATTTAAGATTTGGTGATCTAAACCTTTATTTTTCTTTGTTGGTGATATACACTTTAGTTGAAATTAAAATCCTCAAATACCCCTTAAATTCATTAATTGAATGATTTGTTTCCAAAATATTAGTTTTTTCCTTAATTGTAAGATTGTATTCTGATTTTAATTTAGAATTAAATTTCAGAATTATTTCAATTGTACTCTGAAAATTAATTTATTTGTTAATACCATTAATTGAAATTTTTTGAAATTTATATCAAAATAAAATATATAAATATATTTAATAATTTTCAAAAAATATATTGAATATTTGATTTCCTTAACTGGAATATTTGATTTCCTAAATTTTTGGAATTTGAAAAATAATTTTAGAATTGGTATTCTAAATTTTCCAGAACATAGAACAAACTGAAGAATACATATTATACATTTTGTAGAATGTAGAGTAAAGTAAAGATTACGTATTCTGAAATTTGATTCTAAACATTTTAGAATATTAGTTGTTCTCTAAATTTTTAGAACATAGACCAATGTGTAGATGACGTATTCTGGAAATTTCTCCTAAATCGTTTAGAATGTGCATTTGCTCTAAATTTTTAGAACGAAGAACAAATTTTAAAATACATATTCTAAAAGTTTTAGAACATGTACAATCGATAGATTACATTTTTTAAATTTTTAGGAATATGTATAGCTAGAAGAATGTACATTCTGTACAAAATAGATTAAATTTAGAAATCCAAATTTTAATGTAATGGTTAGAAATTAAAATTTTCACTTTTGATAAAAAAGTCTTATTATTTCATTTTTTACATGTTTGAAAAAACTAATTATTTATATAAAAAGGGTAATTGTGAAAAAAATTAGCAATGTCAAATAAAGGTGTATATGACCAAATTTAGATTTAGAAAACCTTTTAAATCAATTTTCCCAACTTTATTTATGTTGCATGTAGTCTGAAATTACAATAACAAAGTTGACAAAAAATATTATTTATACATTTATCATAAAAATAATATATATATTGGTGAATCGAACACCGTAAGCTATTTGGATCTTCCCAAACAATTGAGAGATTGGGTTTTTAAAAATAATAACTTGAAGAAAATTAAAACGATGAAGAAAATTTGTGACATGATTCATGTATTGAATAATGGGAAATTAGGCCAAATAACCATAAAAAAATTTATAATTTACAAACTAACAAAAATGGTCTTATGTGGCCAAATCTCATCCTTTAGATTTAGGTTTTTTTGCTAGCTTATAAATTATAATTTTTTTTATGGTTATTTCACAAATTGACCTTTGAATAATTGCGGATATCCCAATCAAAAGAAATATATTGCATATTTCTACAAATAATAAGTCGGTCGGATGAACTTATATTTGGCATACTTTTTAATTTTAAATGATTTTCCATTCGTTATGTTGATCTTTTACTTTTTTCCGAGAACAAATAGGTCGACTAAACATCGTAAGTTTGGACCAAGTTCGTTATTCTTGGC
The DNA here is from genome assembly GCA_963576765.1 of Draba incana. NCBI lineage: Eukaryota > Viridiplantae > Streptophyta > Magnoliopsida > Brassicales > Brassicaceae > Draba > Draba incana. The sequence continues at coordinate 5,051,090 of OY755215.1, read as the reverse complement.
CGAACTCATCTTTATAATCGTAGCTCGTATGTCTATCAAAACAGTTTTTCGGGTCGGTTAGGATCCGGGTCGGTCCTTTTAGCTGGTGTTATATCTGGCATTATCATATATTGTGTTTTAAAATGAATTAACTTTAAAAAAAATTATTTATTCTTGCGCATGACGGTAGACATCATTTAGTGCTTTAGTTGATAAGAGATTCATGGACAACTCTTATATGGCTCCATAATTATGTAACTAGATATAAATGACTCTTTACAGAATGTTTCTTTTCTATATTATAATAGATATTGACTTTTTATTTTAAATTAAAAATGTATTACTTAAATGTTGTGAGAAGTCCACTGGATTAGTATGAATGTCTCTTAACAATATATCTATATAAGGTTTGACATGCAATGTGATGATCGAATCTTATATTTTCTGTCGTTTTATTTTTATTTAAAATGCTTCTTGGGATTTTGAAAGGATAAAAGTTGATTGAACAAATATGTCTCCACTATGATGGCCAAGTTTCGGTCAACGAAGTCGAGAAAATATTTATCTAAATATATGCTTTTACAATTACAAACGATCTTAATGTCTTTTATTTTTATAATTTCTCTTCTGCTCAAGGTTCTTTAAATACATAAAAATTGAAAATTAACAAACAAAATAAAAAATAGTGAGATATGGTCCAAAAATAAAATTTTACTGAACGGGCTGAAGCCCAACGATTATCTTTAAGCTGACATTGCATCAACTGACCCATTCTGTAAAACAAAACAAAAAAATACGTATATTTATAAATGTATCAGTATAATGAAAATTATAAAATTTCTCATTTTGGTTGTTTAATACGTGAGTAGTACATAACCGCATATAGCTAAATCTTCGAAAAATCATCTCTTAGAAAAACAAAACTAGCATTGAGAGACAGAAGACTGATATTACTGATACACTTGCAGATGGTAAAAATGTGGAAAGAATAGTTGGAATTTATGATTTTGTAAGATACAAACAATATTTTACCAAATTAGTATTCGGGCAGTAAATCAAATATATATACATAATTTAGGAAATCGAACAGCTTGTTATTAATTAAAATTTTCCAAAATATAGAAGTGGTCCAAAAGTCTTGGAATCAAGACAAATTTATTTCATTCACTCTGAACTATATCTAGTCACAAAGAGTTGAGCATAGTATATAACTTGTAGCTCAAATTATAGTTGAGAAAATAGCTATATATTGTATTGCCAGATTCCTATGTGTGTGCTAACATCATTTTCAAATAACAATGTCTTCATGATAATTTCATTCTTTTTAAGTTCTTCGTAGGAATTGACTCTCACTTGATTCACATTGGATAAAAAGAATACGCTCAAAAGAGTTTCCAAACGTGGAATATAATTATACAGCAAATAAAAATATATTTTATACATTTTAAATCTTAAATTTCATCAGAACTTAAGCCGAATTTATGGTAAATAATTGTTCAACCGAATTTCGGTTCAAGTTTTTTTTGGTTTCTGGATTATGAAGAATAACCAAATGAAAATCTAATATGATTTCAAAGGTATGACATGGTTTCAGTTTTGTTAAGACTCAAAGTTTAGATTCAAAGAGATTTTGGTTCAGATCATATTTTCGTTTGATTCTATTTCGGTTTTTCAAATATAGTCATATAGGAAAAAAAATTAAACCGTATCAACATATGGTTTGGTTTTTAGGTTGATTGTTTCAGTAAAATATTGACTGAATCTGATTGGATCGGTTTTTCCAACGTTTATTAGACCTGAAATTTTGGTGTGATGACACTGTGTATAACAACTAAATTTAAATACTTGGTATTATTTCTTTTGTCAACAGTTGGTGTTAGTTCTAAAAACATCTTGTGTTATTCTATAATATTTTTGTTTTTATTGGGTTTATTTGCATATTCTATGGAATTTAAGCATGTTTTGAATGGAGATGGGTTTGATGAGAAGATAGAACAGAAGAGGATATTGCCTACACTGTGACCATGTCTCCCATGTGCCATCCTTTCTGTAAAGAAAATGGAAAATTATTAAATATATTTTTTGCTAAGCAAGTAAATGGATTGTTTTGACATTTGAAATGACATTTTGATAATTATAATTTTTACATATATATTAATTTAATAAAGTGCTGAAAACCATAAGAGGGTATCTTTAGCCCAAAGTCTTGGTTGGTTGTTAGGGAGAAGATACGCTTACCAAAGTATATATCACTAAGCTTTCTTTGGCTCTTTGAGAAGGACAAAGCACTAGCCACCTTAGTACTATTATGGCTACCTATACCGCAACTAATGTTTGATTCATACTTTTATATATATTCGCATATTATATCAGTACGATTTTATTTTTATAGTAGTATAAAAAGGCATTATGTTTATAATTACTAGTTTAATGAACATATCAAAAGAAAGAAATCGTTTCATGAAAATGTTTCTGGAAAAAATACATAGATTGCATGATTCGAAATTATTTAAATGGGTGGTCTCTTAGATTAATTTTTCAAAATCACTAGTATTATATCAAAATATCACCAATAAATCACGAAGGTTTAATAAATTATGTTCTGAAGAATCTTATAACTTCCAAAAACTTATAAAAATGGTAGCTAAGAGAACTTTTTTTTTTCTCTTGGTTTTATTTAAGAATTTGGGTTTGAAACACATTGGTGCAAAGAGCCGGTTTGTTTGAACTGATATTAAGAACTTTGACGATTACCGGAGATAGAAGTTCGTTTACAAAGTCACATTGGAAAGTGAGCAAATTGAGAATCTCAGGTTTTTCCGCGAAGACCTTCTTGATGCATCTAAAGCTTGTCTTGGATCCGCTGTCCATCTCTCGCGATGATCTAGCTGCTTTATGTTTTATTGCGTTTCAATTTCAATTATATTGTAGCAAGATTAGAGGATGTCTAATTCCCTCTTTATGTATGATGCAAGTTTAACTTAATGAATAATGTGTTAAAGAAAAAAACACATTGGTGCAAATGGTGGAATAAAAAGAATCAAGAAAACAGAACTAAAAAAAGAATCAAATCAAATCAAAAAGAAAAAAATAATAAAAAAGAGTAATAGAGAGAGAAAAAGTAAGAAGTAAGATAGTAGTGGAAGTGATGGATCCAATTATAAGTGTCTCTATCTAAAAAGAAGACCCCACAACAAGAGATCTCAGTCATATTGTCCTCCAACCCATAGAGCTTTAAGATGTTGGTTGCTCCTTTTCCTTTCCTCTATCATTGTTAGTCCCTTTCATAGATCTATTGATTTCACATTATTATATCTTCAATTTCATACCTCTCTACCCACATGAAAATTTGAGTTAGATTAATACATTACCATGATCCATCTTGATCATATTACGTTTAAATCATCTTTTCCTAAATATAAAACCCAAAAATATTAGTGGTCACGTTCTATACAATTCTTTTTTCTTTTTGTTAAAATGTTTATGTCATTTGTTTACGATACAATGATCGAGATTGTAGATTGGGTTTCATATTAAATTTTGTATATTTGTGTAAGAGTTCAAGCAAGTAGTTGAAACAATCCAGTAACCCAGGTTCGATCCTCCCCACTCGCTGTTATCAACATCTTGTTGGGAAGTCTGTCAATTGAGTCTTGGTCTAATTGGTTTACCTGGTAGTCAGAAATACAGGCGGCCTGGCTACCCCGAGCATTAGTCGGAAGACATTCCAAACTCGGATCGGACAATGTGGTGGCCCTTTGGTGCATTCCAGCAGCTCGGGGAGTTAGTTCACTCCGTAGCACTTAGGTGTATTCCTACCGGGGCCAACCAGATCAGCCGATAGGATTTATAAAGAAAAAAGTAGTTGAAACATCAAAGTAATGATATAGGTAGAAGCTACATCCTTTTCTCGACTGCTAAACATATTATAGTATATATTTTCTTATAACATTTTTCTCACGATTTGTTTGTTAAAAATGCGAGAAATCTACAATGGAGCCTTAGAAATGAAAAGCGAGAACCAAGCGTTTGTGGCCTAGTGGTACTTGAGGGAGGTAATTCCCAATACGGTCCCGGGTTCAAGCCTTGGCCACCGGGGAATTTACATTTGGGCATCGCCGACGACACAGATTAGTCTCTTGGGCCTAGAAAGCCTTTGGGGAAACTGTGTATAATTCAAAAAAAAAGAAATGAAGAGCGACTCCTAAACATATTATAGTATACATTTTCTTGTACATTTTTCTCACGATTTGTTTGTTATAAATGCGAGAAATCCACAAGCGAGCCTTAGAAATGAAGAGTTATTTTTTTTTCCAGAAAAGTTGGACACTGTATAAATGGTTCACATAGCTCGTCCCCTACGTATAGCAAGTACACACACTATACAACCTAATACAACGTACATACGCACGTACATATATTCCAATATAAATTTATTTATTTTTTGCTAAAAGGTTTTCTAATATATCATAAATCACATATGTGTATATCTATATATGTATAGGTGGACACCGTTGGTGTCGCGCATGACTTTGTAGATTCCAATAATGTTTTGATGAGTACTGCTCCAAATCGCTTACTTAATATTTGTTCTTGCTGTCATGCACAATTGAAATAACAGTAATTGTTAAATAATATTTTGATAAATCTCTCTTCCACACGTTGATAAATATATTAATGCTTCGTGGACCAACTTTAATTCAGAGTTGTCTAAGCATATATTCAAAATTACGGAAAGTGGGTGTTCTCCAAAACTTTTGATAAATCGCTTTCGCTTTTGACCTTATAAGCCAAGAAAGGTTATTATTTCTATGTATTATTTCCCTTATTTGAATTAAAATTCTCCAACTTCTCATTCTCTTAACTATCTTTATTATCCGTTGTTAAAAATCAGAGAAAATGTAAATTTTACTAAATAGTACCATTAGTATTGGACTTGGCCTTCAAGCGTGTTAGTGGAGTATTTGCACAATACTTACAAATTTAGTACTGGACTTGGTCTTCAAGAAATTACTAAAAAAATCAATTTAAGATTAGAAGTATTGTGCAAATACTCCACTAACACGCTTACATAGACAATGGATGAAAGCACATTACGTAGACACTGTATGAAATATGCAACCAAATGTCCTAAGCTGATCTGATTTATTAGTTCTAATTCAAAATTAATTGAGTTTTATTAAATTATAGCTAAAAGAGGAGGAGGACAAGAAAGGGTTTCACGTGATGCTTTGGGAGTTTTACAACCTGCAGCTAAGCTTCAATCCCTTCCTTCCTTTCTTACACTTGACCAACTTCTTGTCCACAATAAGATCTCTCTTCACTCAATTTAAATTCATTTTATTTTCTCTGTTTTTCTCTTTCTTTTCCTTCATTCGAATGATCATAACCATATACCAATAGAGATTAAATATGTTTAAATATCTACTGTGAAATTCTTATCTTACATTTTTTAGTACATGAAATTGTGAAAACTTAGACTAGTCTTGTATCGTTGGTGCATTTGCCATATAGTTTCTATTTTTTTATGAAGTGTACTTTAAGAATAAACATGAGTTGTTTATTTATTTAATCCTAATTAATAGTTCTCCTACTTTAGTTAGAGCTCGGGGCATTTTTTTTTGTTTTATAAATATATATATATATATATATATATATATATATATATATATATATATATATATATATATGCTTAAGTCGTGTTCAAAGTAATAAAATAGTCATATCAAGGAGATCTAAGAAGTTATTGTTTTTTTCACATATTGAAATAATACTATTGCAGTTATCTTCATTTTTCGGCATTTAAAAATCAACAAAATACTAACCTATCAATAGAAGGTTCTGAGACATCATTGATATATAGGTAATATGACATGTTCAATGGTGACACTTAAATGTCTAATGAAAGTGTCTTATGAATATATTAATATTAAACTTTAGAAAAAGATATCCTAAAGTAAGCTTAAATGTCTTAATTTGAATACTTTTTCAGATTTTAGACACCACAGCGTAGAGCTCTGTGATTGGCTCAACGAAAATAAAGAAAAGAAAAAATAAATACCGTTTGTCCGTTTATGATTTGGAAGATTATGTTTGAATTTTTTTTTATGCCATGTATGTTTTAAATTTTATTCGAATGTTTTTATGTTTTACATGTTTTTTAAAAAAAAACTTGCTCCAGTATGTTTTAAATATTTTTATATTTAATAAAAAAATTTATAAACTAAAATGATTTAAAAATACTATTTTTTTAAGACCTCCAAAATTAAGTGTCTCCATTGGAAGGGTCCATAATTAAAAATGTCTTAATTAATTAAATTTAATTCAAAATGACTTTAGATACCCATGTACATGCTCTAATGTGTGGGCACAAAGTAAGAGTCGACTGTAGCACAAAAAAACTACTAGTCACAACAACCACATAAAGTAGTTCTACCATTTCAACTAAATTAAAAAAATTGAAATTTTGATGGTCCAGGTGTTCAGCTTATAGCACCCGCTTAAGTGTTTAATATTTTCGTTGTTGTTTCAGTTTTGATAAATGGTGTTGAAATTAACTTAAAGTATTCACTCGCGCTTTAATATACTCAAACAAACACATTAATTTATCAATCACTAATTAACCAGGATACTAAGACTGTGCATCTGAATGTGAAAATGCCTTTTTCCTTAAGTAGGAAATGATTCACCATTTCGTTTTGTCCACTAGATTTAAGTGGATCAGAAAGAAGAAGAAAAAAAAGCTCATTCTACTTAACTTGTTAACCGGATCTCATGGAGAGTAAGTAATATTACCGGCTAGAAAAAAATGGTAGTAGCATATAACTCGCTCTTCCTTATTCTCCCACGTACTCTCTCACCCAAATGTATATACTATATATGCCAATACTATAAAAAACGTGTTTCATGTTAGTGCACCAAGAAGAGTGGTGATGAGTATCGTCGTTGCCCTCGAACATTAATTAAGCATTTCCCCTTTTCCATATGTAAGTCGAGCTACTTTGCCAGCTAGCTAGATTCACTTATCTTGTTTGGTCTAATTTATACGGGATATTAGACACTAGTGTAGTAGTGTTGCCTATACACGCACGACTCTTTACTCAGACGTATTTTAATTATGTAATTTGGCCGAAATCATGTAATTTTTGGAGTAATCATAAGATGAACGAAACATTTTATCCACCGGATTTTTAACTAGACATTTGGCTTAGTTCTTCTACATGATCATCCAAATTTTCATGAATATAAATCCCGGGATACGAAATTACGCCTTACTGCTTCAGTTACAAACCTCATGCATCAAACCATATGTATAAATATTATATCTATATAAATCTCCAGTTTACATTTTTGTTCTTATAACAATTGTTGTCTATGTAGGTATTATAATATCGAATGATAGGTGACGCCACATTTTTTCTTATATTATTAAAAATATATTTTTGATTCAAAATTCGCATAGTCAGTTTTTCGTATAACAATTATAACTAAAGTTCTTGATCTTTGTCCAAGTCGGAACAGATGTCCAAGTGTCCAAGCCAAGACCTAGTCAGATTATAAGCGAAAGAGGGAAGTAAAAAAAAAGGTTTGGTTAGAATCTTCGGACCAAAGTATATTCTATATGTAACATCCTGAAACCAAAATATGATATTTTAGTATGGGTGTCGATCGACACCAGTTGTTTTCAGTTTGTTTTTGGTTCGTTTTTAATTGTCGATTTGTGGCGGTTCGGTTCAAGGGAACCCTAGGGCTCGCATTTATAACCTTAGGCGTCGAGCAGCCGTGTTAGGGAGAAGAAAATTAGAGTTTTTGAGAGTTGAGAGAGGATTTAGAGAATCCTTGGTGCTCTTGAGCTCGTGGTTCCATTAGTGTGAGTTTTGGATCTTTTGAAGCGCTAGAATCGTTTGGAAAGTCGAGTCCTTCGTGGTTTCGGTTCGAATCAGCGACGTTAGAGCGTTTTTGGCTGCGTTCTTTGTGTTCATCGCTGTCTCCATCCGATTTCCCTTTTTAGGCAAATGTGAGTGCGTGATCGTGGTTACGGGTAACCGTTTGTTAGGATTGTGTGATTCTTTGATAGAATTGATGTCGTGCTAGCATAATTTCGTTGATTGTGATTGATGTGAGTTTGATTATCGTGTTGTATATTGTTGTGTTTGATTCATCGAGAAAACAGAGTCGAGCCGCGAGAGGATTTGGCTCGATCCTGGTTTCTCCGATGTAGTGTCGATCGACACCTAAAGGTAGTGTCGATCGACACCCCGTTGAGTTTCGTAATGGATTGCACTCGGAGTGAGAGTGTCGATCGACACCTAGTGGTAGTGTCGATCGACACCCGACGTGAATTCTATGTTCTGGTGTGGTGTGTCGATCGACACCGTGGTGGTGTGATGTTGTTTTTTTTTGGATTGTTAGTTCTTATTTTGATAATTCAAACATTATGAACTATTAAATGTGTGTGTAGCAATTGGCATTCGTTATCCTTATTATGTAACCAGTAGACGGGATGACCGCCTCACTGAGTATTTGTGATAATACTCACACAACTCTTTTTTCTATGTGTTGCAAGTAAAAAAAAAAAGTGATCGCGGAATCATGGCGTAGGAAGAAGATGATTAGGAATTTTGTTATATATGGTTGAACCGAGTAGAAACTAGTGTTAGGTTGCTAGTTTAGATGAACATGGATTTACACTTATTGGTTTAATTGTTTATTAAATTGCTTGGTTTATATTGTTAGTATTTTTCCGCTGGTTATGGTTGACTTGAAAATTAACCGTTGAGAATTAGTATTTATGGAAATACTAAATTCGGGTTAATTAATTAATTATTTATTCTTTAAAAAAAAAATTTGGTTGTTTCACTATAAATTAAAACTAGCTGACTAGCCCAATATAATAACAATAACCACTTTTTTTTTTTGGTAAAAACAACAATAACCACTTTGTTAATGTAAACAAGCGATTTTGTATGTTTTCAAAAAAAAAAAAAAAAAAACAAGCGATTTTGTAAATGTAATAAAGAAGCCAGTGATGGAATACATGATCACAATACAGAGTACTTGTTGCATGTGCATGGTTTACGAGAAGGCCACGAAATATTATACTCACTATGTTTTACAAAGCGTATCATTCTATCATTTTTCATACATATTAAAAAAAATTTATTAAAAATCTATTATAGGTTTTGTTAATACACTAAACAAATATTTTCTTCGCAAAAAAAAGTACACTAAACAAATATTTTTCTCTAATTAATATATTAAAATGGAGGTTAAAAATAGAATTCTGTCATAAATTTTACGTTGAAAATACAAAATAACATTTTTTGTGAAACAGAAATATATGGCTATAATAATATTTTTATGAAACAAAAGAAATATATGTTGAATATTATATATGTAACTAAGAGAGGTGAGGACCACTTATTACTTGGCTGAACGAATCATTCTAATATTTTAAAATCAATTTTTATTACTAAATGAATAAACTTTTTAGAGGTCCAAGGAGCTAAAACGATCGATGTTGGGAAATGTGGGATTCGTGTATATTAATAAAATAAGATACATTTATATATACTGATTAATTTATCTATATTAGCAGTATCTTATTTTTTCTATTTATCACTTCAAGAAAGACTCTGAAATTTAGGTTTTTGTTTGGACATCACCTTCAGCTAATCTAATCATGTCATATGTTATAGAAACAAATATTTGGGACCTTCTTAATTATTATTAAATGCAAAGAACATGCTATAATCTAATTATAAACTGTACGTTGTTTGTTGTCCCGTTTTAAAGAGGCAATATAAAAAAAAATGGAATGTCAAGGGAGACAATGATTTATCAAGAAAAAAAAAAGGGAGACAATGATTATATATCACCTTCCATATTTATTTAATTATTAATTACCTTTAAATGTTTTTTAATTTAGCTAGCATGTGATGAATCCAATTCACCAAATTCACATTTCCGAAAATAAACTTCGACCTTGACTTCTTCGTAAGTCAACTCCATGTTCGGAATAATGGAAAGTGGGTCGTATAAATATGTGTCTGAAGTCTTTTTGTTGTTGTTGTTCAACAGTGAAGTCTACTTTATGGTTTTCTTAGGTCAAGGAGAGCGCCAAACTAACTAAACTGAACTGGTTAATTTGAGTTAGTTAAGTTTATTAACCGGTGATCAAGCCAATCAATTAGGACCTTCAGTGACTTCTTACATCATGTTTGGCAAATAGTTGAGGTTAATTGTGTGAATCAAATTTCCTAGATTGGTTTAAGATACATTTCTCTCATACACATTTAGCGTGAATCCTTTTGGCTAACTCTCATTTCAAATTTTTACCAACTCTAGGTGAGTCATGGAGACCAACCTTGTATGATTAGATAATACTATAACTTTAAGGTGGATGATTATGATTGAACCAATGATGAATAAATAAAGAGAAGTGGTATAAGTTTTGATTAAGTGTTTAATTGATTGAAAACATTTATGATTATTGGTTGGCCGCAAATTTTTATGGTTGTGAGTTTGAAACTTTGAGAATGCAGGTAGGTTCTATACGACTTTTTTTAATTTTTATGATATTGAACTAGAAATATATGCAATGTTTTGAAATGGAAAAATGATGATGTTTCAATGATAAGCAACACATAAACGAAGTGAGCAAAATGTGACTGTGTGTGGAATTTTACCTTTAGACCAAAGGGGCTAAGGAACTATTGATGAAATTTATAAAAGATGATAAATGATATTAGTGAATGTGATAGTTGATAGAAAGTGGAGCATTATTTTCTTATGTGTTTCCAATTGATACAAATTCCGTCTGGGTGAACTAACAGGAATTCCTTAAATATAAGTTATGTGCAAATGGTACATTACGCTTAACATTTATTGCTAATCTAGTGCTAATTAGCTTTCTATTAATGTATTTAGAACAAAGCTTTTTATAAAAAAAAAAATAGTAATACTACGAGAGAATGGGTGGAGCAGAGATTCCACGTCCTAAATTAACGAAAATGATGGGGCATTCTCTATCTCAGTGTACCTCAAAATAAAATCAATGTATATGAATTAAATGCATGTAATACATATGCATGATATAATAAATTTCTCCACTTGTGTCCATACCAACTTTTTCAACATACAACAATTGCTCCAGATGATCACGGTCTCAACAAAAATATTTACATGAAGATCATTAGGCCAAAATAAAGCACAAATGTATTGGGAATTAATTCAGAAATATTTCTTGCACAAAAGTGATAGTTTCATATATATGGATATTTATTAAAAATTATGTTAAGTCTAGGATTGAATTTAGATTTTGAATGTTTTTCAATATTGCAAATGCTCAACTAAAAAAATAATATACAAAAATCATTAATCTAAGTGTTTTCAATATGCAAAATGTACAAAAAACTATTTAGTAGACATTTTTGTATGATGAACATAAATTTTTCGTTATGCAGACATTTTTAACAGCCTAATTTAATCCACTGTTACATCATAAAATTAGAACTTGTTAACTCTTTTTTTAGATTTTCTAACATCGAATATCTGGTTGCCAATATCTCAAAGTCGAAGTTATTGTTGAACTTTGAACTTTCTTTATTACGTAATCGAAAAAAACGTTGGTTATATTATTAAAATATAAATAAGATGTATTAATGTTTTTGCATTTGTTGCATAGGTTATTAATATTAGAATTTTATATTTGTAATTTGTTATCAATTAAAAAAAATCTAATAAAATATACTTCTACATCTTTTAAATAAAGTATAATAGTATTTTTGTACATAATATTAAATTTGTAGCATTTCTTTTATCTATAAAATAAAAAGATTAAGCACTAAAGTACTACTTAATTGTGAAATAAAATAAATTGAAAAATAAATTGCCATTTATATTATTTTTGATTTCATCAACTGAAGAAAAACAAATGAAATATTACATATATAAATACTAACTAATGTTTGAGATGAATTTGTTCTTTTAGTTTAGACAAATCTCTTAACGTCACGTCTAGAGATTGTAAGTGAAGCTATTATCGCCATGTGCAGTTAATTGAAACGAATCTCTTAGTTTTTTTTTTTTTTTTTGACAATTGCAAAAATGTCATTTTTAATATTGTTTACAAGCATGCCATTTTAAAATTATTTTTTTACAAACACGTTATTTATAAATGTGTTTAAAAATTTTATATCTCGAAAATTTTAATTTTAAAAAATGTTTTGATCTCTAAGAAACTTTAAACCCAAAAAATTAAACTGTAATATAACATAGTTAACCCGAACATAAATGATTTTAAACTTTGAAAATATTGATAATGGTATTTTTGCAAAGTGACATGTCAAAAATGTGAATTTTTTTTTTTTTTTATGCTTAGTTTGTCTTATACATTCGCTGTAGACATATTTTGGATTTGGCTTACAATAGTCCAGATATATTAACGAGTAAGATCACTTATCTTTCAATTTCCTCACCATATGCTATGGACAAACCATGGATAGCTGAGTTGTCAGAGCAATGAGGAAGCAAACATGGAGTTATAGCACATAGCCCGGGTTAGTAAGAAATAAATTCAAACGGGATATAAGAGCTAGGGAGAGTAGCTAGGAAAGTCATCAAAATGAAGAGAGGGAAGAAAATGAGAGAAATTCTCACCAGTGACGAAACGTCCGCCGATGGAAATGATTAGGATTAAAAACCTTCTACATTCAAAAGAAGCTAAGGAACAAAACGTCTTTTCTATTTCCATATATATATATATATATATCCGGATTTTTCTATAAACATAATTTCAAAGTGTTTATTCATTGGTTTATACAAAATGAGAATGTAGTGTATATTACATACATATGTATATAGAGGTTACATATATGTTTGCGCTGTGTCACTATTGAAAAGTTTTATAGTACTCAAGAGCTTACATCATCTCGTTCAGAGCTTGTCCCTAGTTCTGCTATGGCATCTTACCGTGTCGGAAATATTACAATTGTTTCTTATGAACAAGAATTAAGAGCATGTATATTAAATTTATATATATTTATAAAGAAATGTATAGTATTAGCTCTTATTCTTTGGCACATACGAAAATTTTAACAAAAGAAAAATCATTAGGTGGTACTATGCTAAAAAGATTAAATGTTTTGAAATTTTCTGAATTTTTTCTACCTTCTTTCTCACGGACCCTAGTTTATATTACTAAACAATATACATGTCAGATGTATCTATAATCTATAGACAGAAATAAACACTCAAACCTTGCTAAACGAAATGTTAAGTACTTAATTATCATATGCTACAACTTTAAATGGGTTATAAAAAAAACTCTTAGGATTCACTTGTGTTTTGTTTTGTTAATTAACTTACGATTTACTATGAAACTACTCCAGTTCAAATACTGTAACTTATGCAATAACTCAGAAAACATACATATATACATGATACTAGCATGTATGCACATGTATATGTACAATTTAGATGTAGGAAATATATATGGGTGCATATAATACAAAATACAAAATATGGGATGCCAGGGGAAGAAGCCAAGAGGGAGATAGTAGAGATTGCAATGTCTGTCCCTATCTAGAAAATCTAAGAGGTGTGGACAAATTGCTAGACCTATAAACATTAATGACTATGCATGTGAATTTCTTCATTTTCATTAATTAAGAAAATCTATCTTTTGTTTCCATAAGATCGATGAACCTTCTCAAACTTATTTTATTTTTAAAAAAACCTCTCAAATTCTAACGAAATCGATTTCGATATCGAACTCCACATCCTAAATAAATATTATTTTTTATGTTAGCCTATAACTTACGGATCTCTATTATAGTATTATGCTGGCTACATACCATTTTCTACAACATAACATCTAATCATTTCCTCGCACAAAAATAAAATATTTCACAATTTTCTTGTGCAAGATAATGTAATTCAGGTGTATTTTCTCCTTATAACTCACAATGAAAAAACAAATCTTAAGTTTGAAGAATATCATTATACCATTTTCACACGTATTTTTGAAAACTCTATTAAAAATGGTATTAAACATTTTTAATATACTTAACAAAATTTTCTTTTCAATTAATACATTAAAATAAAAAGATTAAAACAGAAATATTATTATAAATGATGCGTTAAAAATACAAAACAACATTTTTGTGAAACAGATATAAATGTTAAAATGACACTAATTGTAAAACGAAAGGGGTGAGAAAGAACATGCAACTAAATAAAATTATGAGAAGTAGAAGCAATATATGCATAAATAATTAGAGAAGTTGTTAATTGAAAGAATAAAATGAGAAGAGAAGGTAGGAAGAATGGTCAAAGACAAGAGCATAATGGTCTGCCCAAAAACACTTTCTTGGTGTCAGCCTCAGAGCTGAATTGAAAGCACTGAAAGCTCCTTTTAGTCATCATGTCTTTTTCCTCCAATCTATTTCCATTTTTTCTTCTTATAATTCTTACAATTTCCACATTTTTCTATTCAACCGTATAGAGAGAGATGTATGTATGATACATTAAATGAAGCATCTATTATTATTTCTACTTCTAGTCCTAAACCTAATATACGTGGGCACAAAATCTTCGTACCAAAATGATAAAAGTTTTCCAACGTACACAAAACAATGGTTTTTTTCTTCTTTATTTCTTTTTAATCTGTGCTTCAATCGCTGTCTACTGGACCATTAACTATGCTTTATAGAGAACTAAATTACAAATTTTAAGTGAACAAATGATATCAAAGCTAGATTTGTTTAAAAAATGAAATAAAAATGTTAAGATTTATACTATTTTCTATTTTTCATTGTCGATTTCAACTTATTTATAAAGAACTAGGTAGAATAGAAAAAGGCTAGGTTAGTTGTTTACGTAAATTATCTATTATTTTTATGAGGGCGTCGAAGTCTGCATGGATGGGACTATGATCGTCAAAGTCTTTGTTGTGATTCTCAATTATAACTCTAGATAAATAGATTTGGATGTCTGCGAGAATTGGAAGATCATGTTCAGTATACGTACTCTAAAGGAATTTTTTTTTGTAGATATTTGTCTTTAAGCTCACGAAAAGTGATTTATATAAAATGCCAGTTTACTAATATTTTGTTTTGGGTTAATCTTGTTTACTAAATCCAATGAAAGTGTTTATTTATGATTTCAAACATAATTTTTATCTGTTTTTCCGGTTACTAATTGTAATATTTGGTTTGCATTTATACTTAAAAGGCACGCATGTGTTTCATTCTACATAACTTCAATGATAGACAAACAACTGAAGTACTTAAGAAGCTTTGATTAAGATCTTTCACAAATATATATATGTGCTACTCAAAATAACACAAACTAAAAGTTTAGATGACAACGCTAATTAAGGATATGTCCTTTTATATATTGCAACAATTAAAAATTTGACTTCATTAGTGTTTAGATGTATTAATTAAAATATGTTTCGAAACAGTAAACTAATATAAAAGTGATACATCTAAACACTAATGAAGTTAAATTTTCAATTGTTGTCAAATTTTTTCAGTATACATCCTAAGTCTAATGAAGTCAAATTTTCAATTGTTGAAAACACTAATGAAGTCAAATTTGCTAAATATGTTTCTCTCCATAGGATTTTTAACATAAAAAAAACAAAAAATAATAAAAAGATAAAAGAAAGTAAGAGAGACGGTTCTTCATTCAGAGCTTTGACAACTTTGTTTAAGATACCCATTTGAGACGTGGATGAATATGATTGGTTATGCTTCTTTTTATATTTTATTTAAATAAATTAGTAAACAGTATTATTATTAATAATATAATATCACATAAGAGTTTCAAGAAATCTCTTAACCGATAATTTTACTACTAATATTAGGATAATTTGATTTATCATTAATCCCCATAGCACTCAATGCCCAACATTGGCGAGGGTGAGATTTCAAGTCCAAGATCACATCTTGAGACCTCTCGGATGAAATTGATACAACAGTAAAATTTAATTTGTAGGTTTGACCTACATAAGAGTATAATCATTGGACGATAGTTATATATATGAGAAATTCGAACATATGTCTCAATCTCCTTGTCCGAAAACGAATCATTTTAATTCGTCAAAGCTATCATAAGGATCCATGTGAAATTTGAAGTTTTAGCTCTACGGCAAACTGTGGGGTCCTTAAATATAAATTTCACAAACGTAACATCTCCATATGTAGAAAGATGTCTTCTTAAAATCCTAGATATATATGATGATTTCGATTTTGATTTGACTTAGACTATCATGGGTTTTCTGATTTTGGTGATATTGTATATATAATACGTCTTTAAATAAATTTCTTAGCATTTTCAATGAGAGTTTGATTCCTAAGACCATCGCATGTGCATAAATCCTCACACACATGTACGTCCATGTATATTTTGAGTTTTTGTGGCAAGTCAATTTTTTGGACAAAAAATTGATACATTGCATCTGGTTTAGATTAGAGTATACATATGAATGATATATCAACTGTCGCGCATGTAACGTGACATTGACACCATACAAAATCTAGGTGTATAACTCATTGAAATCATGGTAACTTACATTTTTATGAGCAAATATATATACACGTAATCATGGAGAAAAAAACAATATATAAACTAAAGTTTTTTTTTTAACAAAATTTTTTATATTATGTGTCGACGATTTTAATAGAAGAATAAGGAAAAAGAAGAAGGGAGGTGAGACAGATACATTAAAACACATGTACAAAAGAATCAAAAAAAGAGGTACAGTTTTCGTTAACTGACCACTGAACTGAAAATAAATGACTGTGTTGGTAAAAGGAAACCCCTAAACTTTATTTCATAGGATTTGAAATTAAATCAATTTGACAGTTTTTTGTCAGAACAAAATAACTTATTTGAAAAGTTACATTAACTTGCGTATGATTTTCAAGTGAATAGACAGTTTCTCATTTTGCGTAAAACCCAACAAGGGTGAATATATATGAATATGCTATCTCTAGCTACATTAATATTCAAATATGAATATGATATCCCTAACTACATTATAGTCAGAATTAAATGTTGACATAGTCATATATACCTTACAAAAATTGGTATCATTAGTTAAGATTCACTCAAACCAGTACATAGAGATCTCAGGAAAATATTACCTTATCGAATTTCTTATTTTATCGTCTTTATTTACTTACTAGAATTGGCTCGCGCGTAGCGCAAGAAGCTTTCTACAATTTTATTACATTTAATGACATATAGTTTGATTTATCTAATAATTTAATAATTATATATAACAAAATCAATCAATGTTTTAGAAATAAAAAAATAGTGATTGGTTTGAAATGAATTAGTGTTTTTCTCTTATCTATATGATATTGCATGAATATAAAATTAGACATTACTGATTATTATTTGAAAATGTATATCATTGTTTAAAACTTTGTTAGTTGTGTAACATCCCAAAACCAAGTTTGGGTAAATTGGTTAGGGTGTCGATCGACACCCATGGAGAGTGACGATCGACACCCATGGAGAGTGTCGATCGACACCAGTTACTGCAGAATCGGGATTTTAGATTTTTGATCGCGGTTCGGTTCGGTTTAATGGAATAAACCTAGGGCTTCTATATATAATGGTTCTGTAGTTTTGTGGCCGCGGGTCTAGGAGGAAAAACGCAGAGAAAACATTAGTTCGAAAGAGAATCGAGAGTTGTTGGAGAATTATTTACGTTTTCGAGAGTTCTTTGTCCGTTCGTTCTTGGTGATCGTTTGTGGAGTGTTTTCGGGTGAATTCCAGTGCGAGTCAGCGCCGTTTCAGCCTCGTAGAGACTGTGTTCTTCGTGCCTTTCGCCGTTTCGATCTTAAATCGCGAAGGTGAGTGCGTGATCGCGGGTTTTCCATTAGATTAGCGAATGATCCTTGTTGTTTGTATGATTCTCGTAGTTGATTGATTCTCGTGGATGGTTTGATGGTTATTGATGTTGATTGTGTGTGTTTTGATCGCTGTTTGAACCGTGTCGATTCCGAGTCGTGTCGCGAGAGGATAGACTCGACTCTGGATTTTGTATCGAGGTGTCGATCGACGCCTAGAGGCTGTGTCGATCGACGCCTAGAGGCTGTGTCGATCGACACCACCTAAAGATTGATGTTCGTGGTTAGCGAGTGTCGATCGACACCATGCTGGGGTGTCGATCGACACCAGGTTCTGAACTTTGAAAAATCTTGCGTTTTATTGTGTAGCTGGTAATCAATTGATGGTTAATTGTGGTTATAACTAGTTATTTATCTATTATTATGTTAATTGCTATTCTATGTTAAACATGTTGGCGGGATGACCGCTCCACTGAGTATTTATGATAATACTCACGCAACTCCCGGTTTCTTTTGAGTTGCAGGTAAAGGAAAAATGTGACCGCGGGATCGAGGCAGAGAAAGAGGATGATATGATTGTTTGTTGTTGTTTTAGACTAGTGAACTGATTGGTTTAGGTTGCTAGTTTATTTATTTCATCATTCCTGAATTTGGTATTTGATTTATTGGTTAAAGGAATTATTATTTAAGGGAATTATTGGATTATTATTCTGGTTTAAATGTTTATGTTTTCCGCAGTAGAAATGCTTAGCTTAAAAAAAAAGGCTTGGTTGTTTCAAGTTGCATATATAAAATTGATATTTTCATATATCTTATCTACAAATTATAGTACTTTAATGTACAAATATTCTATTATTTTAACATAAACCATTTTATTTTCTATTTATCATATAACAATACACTTTTTACGTAAATTTAAGTTTCATTATTCTTTAAGTTTTTAGATATTTTTTACTCTGACTTTTGATTAGTAATATTACTAAAGTGAAACTACTTGTTGAATAAAAAACTTAGTGATATAAAATTAAAAATACAATGTATTTGTAAAGTTAAAAATATGAGTTTGTTTTTCATACACCGACTTAGTAATTTAATTTTCTATTGTTTTCAAGATATTCTTACATGATATATGTTATATTTACATATGATTTTTTCTCTTTCGAGTGAAAAGTATTTAGATTTTCCATGTATGTCCTCATGCTCTTATAGTTACATTCTATTTTTGGGTTAAAAAGAAAATCACAAAAAAAAATCTTTAACTTTTAAAGCTTATAATATTTTTGGGGCAAATATTTCTAATTTGAGTACCCATTAATTTCTTGTTCTATTTTCCCCTTTAATTATGTATAATTGCAATAATTATTTAAGGTATAGCTGAATTTTATTTATTTTCTCTTTATAAAATGTAACACTTATCAACCTATATTTTGCTTTATAAATTGGTTGTAAAAATTGCTATACAACTTTACTTAATTAAATATTTATATTATAATATATAGTATAACCATATTTCTAAAATAAAGAATGTGAAATATTCAGATTTTAAAATTTTACCACGTATTGTACCCAAAATATTTCAGTTGTATTTTAATTGTATTTCGCCTCTACTTATAATTGTATTTAAAATTTCTCAGTTGATAAAAATATAATATAAGTTTAAATAATTATTTTTACTTTTGTTATGTATAATTACCCTTATTGTTTTAACTTTTAAGGATACTTTCAAATTGTTTTGGATTTAGATGTAGCAAATTATGTTTTTGCGTTATGATTTAATTGTAGATCAAGTTGTTTGTAAATTGTTATGACTCTTTTGATATTTTAGGATTTTTTATAATATTTGCAAATATAATTTAAACTAACTGAATATATATGAAATGTAAAATATATTAAATAAAACAAAATTTATTAAAACATGTTATTAATCTAGTAACTATATATAGATATCTATATATATTGGCATAACGTGATGACTTTTCAATTTTTTTTTCTTATGTTAAAATTACATGCATAATTGTTAATTAATTTATAAATTAAATTTAAAATTACAAAAAAGAAATAGAATTTATGATGTGGATGATGAGGTGGCTTAAGGAGAAGAGAGAAAAGCTAACTTTATATATATAGATAACTATATATAGATATATATATTGGCATAACATGATGACTTTTCAAATTCTTTTTCTTATGTTAAAACTATATGCATAATTGTTAATTAATTTATAAATCAAATTTAAAATTACAAAAAAGAAATAGAATTTATGATGTGGATGATGAGATGGCTTAAGGAGAAGTGAGAAAAACTAACTTTATATATATAGATATAGATATAACATACATGTTATTATATATTCATTATAACATGAGAATACTATAGTTAACTTAATTGTAGTGGTTAAGTACTAACATTTCCCATAAGCCAAATGAAGATCAGTGGCAGCTTAACGACTGCAAGTTTCAACAACAAAAATGATATTATATCTAAGGTATGGAAATTATGTGATTTTTACTTGAAAAAAAAGAGTAAATTAAACAAGAATAAAGTAACGTTAGGTAAATGGGCTAAACACGAGGAAAAGCCAAAGAGGTAAATAATTCAATTTCTTATCTCCATCCAAGCTTAATAAAATAATATAAAATAAAATGAAAAAAAACAAAAAAGATGCTTTGGGGTTGGATCTATAAGCTTATTATATAAAGGAGGATAGATAGTGAGGGTTTTCTACCTTCTTCTATCTAAAGAAAGTCTTTACACAGAGAACCCCAAACCAAAAAGAAAAGGAAAAGAACCAATAAAAAGAAGACAAATTAATATTTAGCCTTTGAAGATCTAGAATAAATGGAAGAACATCTAAATCCATTAGCAGTGACGCATCTTCTTCAACACACGCTAAGAAGCTTATGCATCCATGAGAATTCTCAATGGGTTTATGCTGTTTTTTGGAGGATCTTGCCCAGAAATTATCCACCTCCAAAGTAAGCTTATGATCAAGATCAACCATATCTAACAAATATGTAACCTCGATTTTTCATTTGGAAACATTCGACTTTCTTGCTGTTCGTTTTTTATGTTAATTTAGTCCTTTTATGTCTCTTTGAATTTTTGGGGGTTGATATATGTTATAAACCAATATGTAATTTTCTTTAAGAAAAAATATATTTGTTTAATGATAAATATTTGCTGATCATTTGGTGTTGTTTGCAATTAGATGGGATGGTCAAGGAGCTTATGATAGATCAAGAGGAAACAGGAGAAACTGGTACTAGTAAAACCTATTGTGTACAAATAAATTAGCCTTTGATAAATACATATATTTCAAGTTGTTTTTTTGAAAAAGTATATTTCAAGTTGTTATGCATCTACAAATATTTCTTGGTGTATAACTGTATATAGTTACTAATATTGTTGTATATAAATTATTGGCAGGATCTTGGTTTGGGAAGATGGTTTTTGCAACTTCGCGGCTTCTGCCGGAGAAATGAACTCCGGTGAGTGTAGTGGCGGTGGTGGCTCGACGGCTTATGGAAACAGTGATTTTCAACAATATCAAGGGCTTCAGCCTGAGTTATTCTTCAAGATGTCCCATGAAATCTACAATTATGGAGAAGGGTCGGTCTAAATAATTATAGACACATATTATTCACCAAAACTTATTAAAAAAAAACTACACAAAGAAATACAACTTTTTGTTATACATAGTACTTTCTCTTCTTTTTTTGTTAAGGGGTTTTTTGGACCGAAGTCCATCCTATTTCTATACCTATTTTCTTACTGAGATTTTATATCCATATTTATGTATATGTATATAAGTTGGTCTTAGAAAGTTATGAGTCAAAGTACCTTTTTCTAATTAAATTTTGAGGATAACTTGTTTTGATACCAAAAAAAAACTGATTTTTGAGGAGTATTAAATAAAAATAAACTGGGAAATATTTAATAAAAAATCATTGTCAACTAACTAAAGTATTATTATAAGCTGTTGTTAATTAATTTAATTATTCTCTAATGATTGAAGTGTTATAAAAATTTGTGCAGGTTGATAGGAAAAGTAGCTGCAGATCATAGTCACAAGTGGATTTACAAAGAACCTAATGACCAAGAGATTAACTTCTTGTCTGCTTGGCACAATTCTGCTGACTCGGTAACCATATTATATACATACACACATGCATACTTATCGTTAACAAGGGAAAAAAAAGGAAAAGTATCCATATATGTGAAATTTACTCTCACACATACATTCACTATATAATATATATGTATAAGCATTATATTCACCACACACTAATTAAAGTTCATGTAATTGTGCAGTACCCTAGAACATGGGAAGCCCAGTTTCAGTCAGGCATCAAAGTATGTTGATTTTCTCCAACTTTTCTTCTTTCTTTTCACATCTACATGTATGCATTATCATATATCTATTATAATTTAGGTAAAATATATCTAGATATATAATAACATGAAAATGTTTTGCAGACCATTGCCTTGATTTCTGTTCGTGAAGGTGTTGTCCAGTTAGGAGCTGTTCACAAGGTTCCTCTATCTTTTTCTCTCTCTCTATACATTATACATTTTGGGTATATGTATACATAAAGATTGATATATTTACGTATTTAAAATGCTATATTAAAGGTGATAGAGGACTTAAGCTATCTTGTGATGCTAAGAAAAAAGCTGAGCTATATAGAGAGCATTCCAGGAGTACTTCTTCCTCATCCTTCATCTTCTGGTTACCCTTTCATCAACGCTTCTCCTTCTGACACGTGGCATTTTCCCGGAGTCGCTCCTCCTCCTCCGCCGCAGGCTGAGCAACATTTCTACCACTCCGACCAACACAACCATCGTTTCTTGATGGGTCACCATCACCTTCAGCCACAAGCTGTAGGACCGGCTGGACCGGCTTTACCGCTTGCGATGAAGATAACGCCGTCGATGAGTAGTCTTGAGGCGCTTCTCTCGAAGCTTCCATCGGTTGTACCTCCGGCGACGCAGCCGGGGTACTTCCCGTTTCACCATAGTGCTAAAGAAGAAATGAGTCAAGAAGAGCAAAACGATGCGTTTGGGGTTCAGCATAAAGATTTGGTTGGTGAAGGTAGTAATAATAACAATAATTACAATAGTAATAATGATATTTATCACTATAACAATAATTGCAACAATAATAATAGTTACGATAGAGAGAATAAGATCGGTGGGTTTCTTAGTGAGGATTATTGATGACTCTCTAATAAAATCTATCTTTTGTCGTATAAAATTGTACTAAAAAATTTCGTAGTCTGACATTTGCAATTCTTTAGATTTTTTTTTTTCTCGTAGTTGGCCAAAAAAATAATATATTATTTTCATATAGTCTTTGTATTGTAGCAGTATGTATGTCTTGTCTCTGACATATTACATTGTTTTAACGGTACTTGTGTTCAAACTTTGCAGATTCTATGTCTTAACAAAATTTTACGTAGAACTTATCAATGAGAAGTAGATATTTTTTTTAATTAATTCGCAAAATAAATATATTTATTTTTCTTGCAATGGAATTTCTAATGTTATGCTTCTTTGGACTACATTAGACCCGAGTTTTTGTTCTTTATTTCCTCACCGTGTATAAATACTTCATTTTGGCCAAGAAACCATGTAAATTAGCACCAAAAGTTGAAAAAATCGTAGTGCCTATTTGTTTAGAAGTGAGCAAATACATTAGATAGCTAAATACATTCAAACTCATTTCTAGACTAAAACTTTGGAGAGAGATTATTCTGAATAGACCATCGAGACTCGAAATCATGAAAGAATCAATCTCTCGAAACGCTTACAATTTAGTATAATTTATTCCATCTTAATTAAATTTCATAATTTTAAAACTTTTGATAATAAAAAACAACTAGGTATCGATGCAAGGACTTTTATTTGTTTTGTTTGACTATATATAGCTACAATAAGTGTTGCAAATGAGAAAATTATTAGTTTGATGGATGTTTTCATCATATCGTACTAATAAACCAGAAAACTAATGAAGTGATAGCAGTACAATGTTTTATGTATGTTTAATAGATGAAAACTTAGTAAGATGTAAGCGGTTTAGACGGTCTAAAGACGTGTAAGCGGAATAGGTGATCAAGACGTTTTATAATAACTTTAATCACTCAAATTACAATTTTTTATGTTGAAAACTAAACTAGAACTTTCGTCGTCTGCCTAATTCTTCAAATCTTTTATTTATCTATTATCATAGCTAAAATTCGAAGCTAAAGAACAAAAAATAACTCAATTATCTTTTTGTAACCAATTAAATAGCTAAAACTTATTTTCACACAATGTCGTTATGGTTTTTCTTATGGTTTTTCTTACATCTCATGAGTACTATATTATTAATCTGTTATATATATCATGTTATTTCATTATTTTATGAATGTCAAAATTAATTGTTAAAACCGTCCACATTTTAAATGGAGTTGATACACTAATATATATAAGAGCTATGAGTTTGTTCACTTATTGCCAATTTTGATCTTTGATGACTTGGAAGCTAAAAGTCTCATATTAACTGTTCAAAATTGTCTAGACTCTGATTTTACGTTTAATGCATTCTACTTTTGGAACATTCGCCAATTGATTACCATGATATTCAAAACACGTCCGTGATAAGCAAGATCAGAGTGATATTGTTTCCATAGGGAGTTCCTTGGAGCCAGCTATATTATTGATCCATACTCAGAAAATATTCTCCTCTTAAATCTTTTTCATCTTTCTTTACTAATTATCTTAAACTACAACATCAAATCATATAAACTCATACACACTATTTTATTCAAAACTAAATACATTCTTTAAGATTAACATCTACCACTTAACAAAACATTATGGGTGGTACCAATCAAGAACAGATGATAAACTCGAATACACATACGGGTCAGATCAGATCAAATTACAGTTGCTCGGAGTTACGACTCAATTTCATCTTTAATATATGAAGATATTTCCTTCAAGGAGCAAGGAAAATCAACATTCGACGACACCACATTCTCATAACTCAAAACCATTATCAAAAATATATCTCTTTTTAAACCAAGATTTCACACAAAGCCAATGAACCACACGCACACATAAACAAACATTCTACGAAGAAGTTTATTTTTAGTCTATGTGAGGGACAGATGTGATGATGTATAAAAATTAGGAATCTGTATATGAATTATGATACTTGGAATACCTTAATACTTCTCATATCTCACGTGGGAAATTGTTGATTTGTCCTTCCTCTAACACATCTTTACCGTTAATCTTGTAACCTACCCTTATCCGCATCACAATGGGTTTCTGAAACGGCAAAAAAACAAAACCCGGAGATTACTCTGATATTTTTGCTGTCTCGGTTTTAACTATACCGTTTGTTGTATAGATCTGCTGAAGAGTGAGAGAGAAAAAAAGAGAAGCGTACCTTTCCGTGTTGGCTATTTATAACTCTCATAGTTTGTTTGATGTTTCCATTTGCTGGAAGAGAGTTGCTGCTAGCGGGATCCAGGTGAAGTTGAAGAAACTGCAATGTGTGTGATAACAGGAAATAAGAAATATTAGAGAAACCTAAAACATGCACAAATCTTAATTCAAACGATTCCAAGTTTCAAACTAATAAATAGGTAAAACTTTACAAAAAAACTTGAATTTAGCATGGCCACACAAATGTGGACCGATTTGGCCAAGAGAGAAGCACATCACAGCTTTTTGTTTAGGAAAGATTGTGTGGTATAAACTATGAAGCGCAAAAAAACAAATTTGGGAACTGACCTTTGGAACTGCAGCCTGGAAAAGAAAATCTGTGTACACGTTAGGAGTAAGGTTTGTGAAACTGCCCACAATATCTGTAGATTGAGGATTTTCTGGTTGCTTTTTGAAGTTGAACTCAATCTTCAAGGAGCTGCTCTCAAATGCAACAATGGACGGATATACTGGACCATTATCCTCTGCCATGGAAGAAAAGAGATGTCATCATCACATTTGAAAATATAAAAAAAGAAGGGAAATAGTGTAAAGTAACTTATTAATGTTTAACATCGCATCTTTACCGCCCATTGGCGTGGGGCCAAATCCATCCAATAAATCCATCATCGAAGAAGGGGCAGTTGGAGAATTTGATGAAAATGTAACAGTGGAGGCTATTGGAGCATTGTTATCTTGAATAGATAATAAGTCTCCATTCATCGAGCCATTTTGCGCAGGGACAGGACTTCCGATTGACAAGAGATCCAAAAGAATATCAGCGCCGGCTTTCGATGGCTGCATGGTACCTGAAATTGAAAGTCACAAGGAAGGGTAAACAAAGAGCGTGGAGATTTAGACAATACAATGCAACTTCACAGCTGAACATCCCCAACTGTTTACAAAATCTAACACTCTTTACTTATCTTAAATACACAAATTCAACAGTTTTCTTCAGGTCATAGTTAGAATTGGTCATACTGCAGATGAAGCCAATATGTTGAAGAAACATGACCAGAAATAACTATCCGTCTGAAGGATACATATATCCGACTTACACATATGCTATACAGATGTTTATCAACATCCGTTGCAATACCAGAAAACTCTGAATAGTCATGTAATTTTTTTTTTCCAAATGGTGGAGTGGAATAGTAAAAGTTTGGAAATCTAACCAGGTTGTACTGAAGGCTGTGTTAAATCACCACCAAGAAGATCTTGAAGAAAGTTGGCACTGGAGGAGGTAGGTGCAGGAGTATCATCAGAACTCAGGTCGAGTAAGTCTACAAGAGGAGCTGCAGCTTTAGAAACACCGTTCGGAATAATAAGCGAAGATTTTCCAGAAGTTGACACAGCTGTTGGTAAAGAACTAGCTCTCCTTCCATTAAATGTTGCCTCATCAAGGACCGGCATTCTTTCAACCAGGGAAGATCTGCATATATTGAGATCCATTGTGACGAGAAATTTAGTAGATCAATATCCGTGGAACTCTCTCATCCAAAACTGATGAAAATAGATATGTCCAGTAGGATCAAAAGAATTACCTTATATTCTGATGCTTTTGAATAACTGAACTAAACTCAGTCGATCTTTGTTGAAGTTCTAAGACAAAGCTACCTTTGTTCTGTCCTATAATACTTTTAACCCTCCTGTAAGAAAATACAACAAGCCCATCAATGCTTAGAAGTATTATTGACTAATTTTCATTGCAACCTAATTTATAAATAAAAATTACAGTGACGTGAAAAAGTGTGAATGCATAACTATAGCCAGAAAAATCTATAATCAGCTGTGTAGACATAGTAAAGTAAGGCAGGAATTGGCGTACTCTGAACAAGAAGGGAAACGAGATGAGATCTTTAAAAGAGCAATTAGTGCCATTGCCTTAGTTGTGACATCCGATGTATGATGCTTAATAGCAGCCTCGACAACATCCACAGCATCTGATTCTGTTACCTGATTACAGAAGCTTGGGAAAACAAATCAACATCTACTCTTCTCATAGAACAATTTATCTTCAGCATGTAAAGATGATCTTTCAAAAAGTTGCAGGCATAAATTTCAGTTATAAATATATTTGAATGTCAATAATATGCACACAATAACAACTGAAACCACTCTCTTCACTTTTTTATCAACCAGACCAGAAAATTAAAAAACAAAAAGTTAATATTAAATTTTGAGGTCTGAGGATCCCAAAGTAAATCAGCAAAGCAGAAAAATGTTACAAGACAAAAAAAAAATCAAGAAAGAGATCCCGTAATTGTAACCCCCAGGTATCAGTCACAACATTATATTCTTGGTGCAGGGTGATAGTACTAACCGTTATTGGATCTTCTACGTCAAGCATTCCAGCATTGTTTACCAACAGATCAGCATATTCTCCTATGCACCATATTGCAACCCGTACAAGAGTTTCCTGTCCAAACATCACAATGACCCTGTTCTGACCAAAAATAGTCGAAATTGTAAGGTTGTTTGACCAAAGAGAAATGTCATTTACCTGTTCTGAAGATGAATGTAATGCTCTGTACAAAGCCCTGACACTGTACCCATGGAGATCAGAGGCATTTGTTATTACAACAATCAGCGCGTGCCATACATCCTCTTTCACATAATTTCCAGCCTGTTACGAACGGGTCGAGATTAGAAATCTCAAATTAAGATCTACTTTCATGCGAATAAAACATTTTTTGTTATTTAAAGATGCCTGAATGTACATTGTACCCTGGTCCAGATAAGTGTATGGTAAAATGAAATCTCACAGCCTGGGGTTAAAAGTATACCTCAGATAGAACCCTTAGCATCTGATAAATGTACCAGATTTTATCTGGAGCAAACCTAGGCAGCAAGGAAATACCAAAATTTAGTACACCAAATAATCAATCACATCTGATGGATATCCAGGCCAGTATTCTGATAAAATTTTAGATTACTTTGAACATAAATCACATATTTGTTAAATATTAAAATGTTCAGTTACTATCATCTAGAAGAAGGATATCTCAGTACAAGCTACTTGAAAAGTTTTGCAACTTACTTTTCAACAATGGAGCATATCTTTGAAGTCAGATCTTCCTTAAAATCTTGTTCGCATACTTCCAAATATTCTATTAAGTCCGTTGCTAGTGACTTCACGTTATTCTCATTCACCAGAAGGTATATAAGTTCAAGTGCCCTTTTCTGAATTGAAGCATCTGAATCCTAAACCATAAGATATTAAAGAACAATTTCTTTTTAATAAAGAGTTATCTCAGTCACGTAACCAGGTCTGGATGGTTACATGTATTAAAAAAAAAAGACAAAGTCACTAGCGACACTAAGACAGGAATTATGTTCTGGGCCTGAGGCAAAAATTGCATTCCATAACAAGCAAAAACAGTGGAAACAACATACTCTGGTAATTCAATAAAAGATACACCCAACAAGGAAACTTAAGCACCACATAAAATACCTTAACACACTCCAGGATTGTAGCTCTGTGTCTCTGAACCGCTTGGGAATCAACAGTTAAGGCTCTCATCAGCATGTTTAATGCTACATACCTGAGAAAGGAAAGCTAAGTTATATATTTTTGGAAGCTGGTCAGTGGAGATGCGAGAAAGGGATCAGAGGAAGTGTGTTATCACTTATCACAAATGTCTTCCAAATACAATAGTTCCATCCATACACAAAACTCTCAAAACATGTCAGGTTTGGTTGAGTTTATCTTTAAAATCAGCTACTAATTTAAGTAGAGACAAAAAAAAAACAGAACCACTGCAACTTACACATATATGAGTGAAACAACAACTTCTCTTGGCATTATAGAAAACACAAATTGGAAGATAACTGTAGATGAGGATATCAGAGATAAGGTTACAGAAAACTCAATTATGGTGGTAAACCTGATATTATTATCTCGGTTGGACAAGAATTTTCCCAAGATATTGATTGCAAGGACACGTAAGCCACCATTTTCTTCAATGCTCATTATTGTTTGAACACATTCGTATAAGATAGCATTGCCTGCATTTTTGTTTGACTCGGTTTTTGATGCCACCTAAGACATTGCAAATCAAGTTGAAAGTTAAAAATGATTATATGTGATTATGATCCTGACTCATACAGATCAAAAAGCTTTTTGAAAGCAAATGTAACAAAAAGTCTGAGTAGCAAGGTGAGAAAAAGGCTTCATTTGTTTGGGATGTAATTTTCTGGATCAGTAATTCCAGCGACATCTGAATTATTTTACTATTAATTTTGACAAATAAGAAAGAACTAATAGTCTAATAGTATGAAAAGAACAAAACTTTTTTTGAAGAACAAATAGAGGATCGAAAGACTAGTATGACAAACCTGAGCAAGTATATCATTCATACAGTCACTAGCCTCTGCATCCCCTTGGCCCAAAATACGCAACAGCCTGAGCAATCTGATGTGAAGAAATGGATCAGTAATTCCAGCGACGTCATACTCAGGTGAATATGGACTATTTGCAATATCCCTCAGGGTTCTAACCAAGCCTTCTGTGCATTTCTGTAAATCAGAACAGGAAACCGCTAAATATTCATCATTACAAGAAGAACAAAGATTGAAAACACTCAAACGAGTTCAGCATAAAAGCAAAACTTATGCAAGGTTCCCAAGAAGATCATGAACCTACAGAACAAAATAGTGATTGCAGGGATGATATAGATGGCAGATTGAAGAATCATGGAACCATGAGACAGTAGGAGGCTAAAAGTCAGAAAGAGAAGTCTAATGAACAGACATAGAGCCACTTTCCGAATTTCCAAAAAAGAAGAAGAGTGCATACAACAACAGTTCAGGCATCCTAAATTTCCTTTAACTAAATTGATAGGATATCAGCAGATTACCTTGCGGAAGTATTCAAGGGCTTCAGAACTGACTTTACAGACTTCTGTACAAAGATGAACTCCTGTGATGAGAACACCATGATGCTTTTCTTTAAGTAAAGCAGCGCTAGGATTTATAAAGTTCTCAGCAAGATCAGGAACTTTTCTGATGATTCGTATGGCACAAAGGGCTGCCTAGATTATAAAAAAAAAAAAAGAACTAATGAATTAAGAGTCATGATAATGTATTTTTCTATGGATACAAAAAATGACAGAAGTAAAGAGAAGATTTGATGAACTAAATACAGAGCTCTTCAAATACAGCCTTCATTTGGCTAAAGCATGCACATTAACCTAGCTTCTCATCCTTTGCACCATTTCTACCTCTAAACCCCAATAAAAAAAACAATTGTTATCTGAACAAGTACAATGACAGGACAAGGGAAAACTCACTTTCTTGCGTATATTTGGATCACGAAATTGAAGTAATCTTTCAACTTCAGGTGCAAGATCACGAGCCATTTCTGCCGAACATATATTTCCCAAAGCACAAAGAGCAAGCCCCACTATGTACTGGTTTGTATGATTCAGGTCTCTAGACATGAGTCAAGGTTTTCACAAATGGAAGCTAAAAATTAGTATGAAGCTGCCAAAAAGCTAAATCCTACAAGGAAAATCAAATTCGAAAATATACAACACAAAGGATACTGCTTCAGCGAGTTGGTGACCAGCATTAATACTTCTTGCCTTTCATCAAGAAGCAACATTAAACCAAGATAACCAATCCTCTTCTCTGGAAATCCAGGAGAAGCAATTAATTTGAGGCATTCCATCTGCCCAAAATGAGTGGGGTAACCAAGCATGTGAATGAACATGAGCTTTGCTAGATCCCGATGCCTGTAATCCTGGTCATTTTCACTGATTGAGGCACGGATTGCAGCACACTCTTTCCTTACA
Source organism: Draba incana (assembly GCA_963576765.1). Classification (NCBI taxonomy): domain Eukaryota; kingdom Viridiplantae; phylum Streptophyta; class Magnoliopsida; order Brassicales; family Brassicaceae; genus Draba; species Draba incana. The sequence goes on along the minus strand of OY755215.1, from coordinate 5,019,975 downwards.
ACAGCACGTTCCTCAGCAGCGGTTTTACTTGCACGTATAGCTCGAATCATGTCACTACGAAATAAAATGTCAACAAGTGATGAATCTTTTTAAATTGTCAATTTATAAAAACTGAAGCAACGTATAGGCTTAAGTAAAATACATTACTGTATTCATCACACCATATCATGTATATTCTCAATTTTACTTGAAATGAAGCAAACATTTACATAATCAAACACTCTGATGAGTTCAACAAATGCAAAATAATAAGTGTATTTTATCAACCATGCCTAATCTCAATAAACAACCTATACATTTTCCGATCAACTTCACTTTCCAATCGAATCGAGCTACATTACGGTTTCTAAACTAGGAATGCAACAATGGAAGTATCGCATAGTCTCGATAACTGGCAATATAGGCATTGAGATCGGAGCAACTGATTTCTTACCTGAGACGCGTGCCGGAAGAGAAGGGATTCATGACTGTATCCACGGTGATGGTACGACGCAGAAATCAGATCCGGGAAGAAAATTGATCAGAGATTTGCTCGAGAAATGGATTCACAGACTGGGCAAATCATAGATCTAAGGAGCTTAATTTCCAGAGATGAGAGACATTATTTGGATCTGAGACTTTTCTTCCACTGTCGATGAAAAAAGATGAACACAGAGAGACGTTTGTGCGTGTTTTCTTTTTTTCTCTTTCGTAAAGGAAAACGGAAAATTACTAACGGAGTCGCGGATTCAAACGGAGTTAATTATCGAACTAGGGTGATTAAATAAAAAATTACTAAAAATCAGAAGCCTCTATCTCGTTCCAAAGGTCTACTGATAACAAAAATAATTTGGTCCGTTCTCTTTGAGCATTTGTAAAAGTGTAGTGCATTAACATCAAAACCGTGACAACATTGAAACAAAAATGTCACTACTGGTTCGTCACTAGATAGGTTTTTGGTATGTCTCTGACTAAATTATGTAACTCACAAGATTTCGTAACGATTCATATAAATCAGTCGATATCCATTTCTCCCACCAATATCTGCTTAAGCTCATTTACTCTCTTCCTCGCTAACTCGACACAGCTCTGCGAAAAGATTAAAACCCGCAAGGCAAATTTATAACAAAACCCGTGTGTAATCAATTTGTGGATTTATTATTTAGGAGAATGCTCAAAAAAACTCTAACCTTGATGGATGAGGAATAGGCGAGAGCGTTTCCTCCTGATTTATAGAAGGAAACCATTTGATCCGATGAGTCTAAAACAACAGTCACCAGAGTGTTCATGATCGATTCTTCTTCAGCTGTTGGGTCTGCTAATATGTAGTTTTTGTGAAGTATGGAGGTTAAAGCAAACGGAATGTTCTTAAGCGTAAGTTTTCTCTTCTCCTTGTTCACTGCTTCCTTGTCGGTTATCGATGCATTGTTCTCCTCTTCTTCTTTAATGGCAACTATTCTTCCATTGTCATTCAAAGCAACAACTGGAATTTCCACTGCCAAAATGAAAATCTCTACCAAATCAGAGGAAAACCGTAAAAGTTCGATCATTGAGCTATGCAACCAACTAAACGATGCGAATCAAGAAGAACGTACAATTCGAAAAGGCAGCAACGGCAGAAAGCAGAGCAGCATCGAAAAGAGAACCATCAGCATCCAGGCAATATATGTCCTATAAGAAAATTCACAGATTAGCAAATACTAAAGAATTCGCGGTGATCGAGTATAAGAGTGATGTGTACTCACCAGATAACCCATCCAAGCAGCTTTACCACTAACTAGACACAGTTCATTAAGATCAATCATTCCAGAACTGCAATAAAAGGGAAACAATTTAGAATGGACATTGAATTTGATGCCCAAGGAGAAAGATTTCAATTCACAAGACCTTAAAATAGTATCAGACAAACGCTTTGAAATAACAGGAGCACATTCATCTGGTCTTCCAGGCCTAACAGTTGGAGAACATATAGGAGGCATATGGAACTCAAGAGCTAAAAAAAAAAAAACCATAATCAGTCACAAAATGAAACGTTTTAGAAGAAGAAGAAGAGATAATAACATTAACCTATGCATCCTTCATTTGGTGAGTCAATAGAAGGAGTCATAACTTCCATTCTAATAGCAGCGAGCATAGTTGTGGAACCAATCTTGGCAAGAGCAGATCCATCAGCAGATGAAACAAGTCCAAAGTTTACACTTGTGTCTCTGGCTTTTCCAAGTGGTCTAGCATCAGGTCGGAGAGATTCAGAGAGATGACGTTCGAAGAAACGAAGAGGAAAGATTCTTCTAAAAGCATCAACTTCTACTTCTGACGACAAATCTTGAGATGAACCCATCTTTTGCTTCTGTCACCAAAACAATAATCGAATCAATCAACTCCTAATGCTACAAAATTGGACAAGGCAACAAGAGAAACAGTCGATCAAACCTGGAAGCAACTCAGGTGGAAAGATTTGTCAGACGGCGAATAGAGATCGGAAAACGGGAAGCGATAGGGTTTTAGACTTTTAGCACATAAACGACGACGTTTCATATAGCTTTATTATTTTTATGGGCTTTATATGAGCCCATTAACGAAACAATAGCCCTATCTCCATCTATGTTTGTATTGTGTACAGTGGGTTTATCCCATCTTCTGAATAGAGCAGAACAGTGTGGTTTGTTGGATTGTATTCAATTCTTTGCTATAGGTCTTACTATTCTTTATCTCCTATTTGCAGATGATAGTTCATTCATTTGCAAAGCAGAGGTGATCCAGAGCCATAACTTAGAGATCATTCTGAAGATTTATGGAGAAGCCACATGTCAGAAAACAAAATTTGGATAAGCCTGCAGTCTCTTTTGGTGCGAATGTGGATAAGAAAAAGAACAAGGGCATCAGAAATATCCTATGTTCATCTTCTAACTTGTGTCCTCCAAGTCAATAACTTGAGTATTTCTTTTTGTTATTTTTCGGATAATTTTGAGTTAAAATAATCAAATCGATTCAAATTCGGAAAATAATTACGTAATTATGAGTATTTCGGGTAACCGACAATAACCAAACCTAAATTCTAAAATATCCGAATGGGTAGTGTATTCTTAAAACCGAAAGCTCTATAATCAAACTGAAATCCGAATGGTTACCCGAACGCTCAGTCAGGCTAGTGGAAGGAGTTGATTTTTACTTACCGGAGCTGAGAGGAGAGGAGAGGAGAGATAGTTTATAGTTGGAATATGAATTATTTTCTCGAATACATAAAATAGAAGGAATATACTACGACAAGTAGCACCATTGGTCTAGTGGCAGATCGGCTGGTGTACTTTGAGCTATGATGAAATTGGCTTTCAAACATAGATGGGTCCGTTGATCGGATATCTGATTTCTCGATGAATTCGCCACACTCTGAGCGGAGAGGTTTAACGAGTTCTGAGAGGGTTCTTATCAAGAAAATTTAATAAATAAATAAATGGCAACACAAGGCTAAATAGATTCTTAAGGAGGAAAATTTAACAAAGCAAAAAACGTAGATCATACACCAAACAATATATACAAATACAATAGGAAAGAGAAGTCTCTTCTTGCTCACAAGTCGTAAATTATTATTATGCACATTCACAGGCTCAAATTGCAACATTAAGTTTTCTCCTTCTTTTTTTCCGTGTTCTATGTACAAATCATGTTTATTTTCATGATTTAGATTCACATTTTCTCTCCTAAATAACTCGGTAAACCTCGTTGATCTCTGATTTCTCAAACCACGCTTTCAAAGGAGACTCTGAGGTGAGAAGTGTACCTAGGCTTTGGGCTCGAAGTGTTGGCAAGTCCTTGAAGCAACTTCACTACGTCGGTTACTTCATCCAAGAAGTACTTGGCTTTGCTCGGTTTTCTTCCCACCGTGCAAGCAAATATCTCTGTAGTAGCCATTGACGATGGTTGAGCCGATAAGGTTGTTGTTATGCTTTCAAACATCTCCTCGTCTGACCTGTCGTCTCCAATGCATACCACAAAATCCGGTGCCTTCCCTTCCTCAATCATTCTGCTAAGAACTTTCCCCGTGACAAGACCTTTGCTTACTCCCTGTTACACCAAAGATCTCAGCTTAGAACTATGTAATAAACCAGACAATATAAGGACTGCTTTAATTCAATCTATTACCTGAGGCTTAACTTCAACGATTTGGTGGCCTCGGTTAACAACAACCGGTTCATTCACAAGAACGGTTTCTAAATGGTCCAGTAGTTCCTTGGCTTGACAAGAACCAAAGTCTGGATCTGCATCTTGGTGGTGCCACACCACAGCACTTTCTTTCGCTTCTATATTAGATCCATCGGTAGTCTCTGTATATAGTTTCATAATAGGTTCCACAATTTTCTTCCATTCAAGGTCATCGGATAAGCCGCTTGTTTCCCAATCAGAAGACTTATTCCACCTGTGTTACAAAGATCGTTACTAACTTGTTTTTATAAAACTTTCAGAATTAAGACAAACCAGTGACGTACCTTGTGAAGTAACCGTGTTCAGCCGCTATTCCAAGATTCTCACATGGTGCAAGCCACTCGCTCAAAGAAACTTTCCCCCTCCCACTAACAATAAATATAATGTTATTAGGATCACTACACAGTGTCTTCAACGCAGACATAACTTCTGCACTTGGGTCCTTTACGATCGAGGTTTCAGGAACTAGAGTACCGTCATAATCAAGAAATATAACTCTCTTGCTCGATCTTCTGTAAGCGGTTACAGTCTGCTCAACGGATAGCCTTCTGAAATTAGGAGAGAGAGCTACGAGCCTAAATCCCAAACCCCAACCCACACCCCAACACCGTTTATTGTAATGATCTCGTGATGCCCTCTCCAAATCTTGCGAAAAGCTGCGGGACCAGTATGCCACATCATGTGTACTAATGTAGTGATAGTGTTTTTTATGTCGTAGTTGCTTCTCAAAATCAGACATGGTGATAGCAGAATACATTGAATCGGCTACCGCATCAACATCCCAGGGATTAACCCTAATTGCGCCACTTAAAGAAGGCGAGCAACCAATGAACTCAGACAGAACAAGTGTGCTTGTGCGAGGAGAATCGTCGCTTAGTCCCAGAGATTTATCCATGTTAGGAGTACCCTGCCGACAAACAGTGTACTTGTACGGAACTAAGTTCATTCCATCCCTCACAGCATTGACTATGCAGCATTCTGCCAAGGCGTAGTAGGCAGACTTCTCAAACCGGGGAACAGGACGATCAATCAGAACCACTGGCTCATAACCAGGAGAGCCATAACGCTCGTTGATTCTTTTAACAGTATAATACGTCTCTTTCTTCGCTTCTTGAACATCTTTACCTGAACCTCTTGCTGGGTTTACGATCTGAATAAGAACTATTTTCCCTAGCATGCTAGGATACTGCTGTAGGAGATGTTCGAACGCCAAAATCTTTAGACTTAAACCTTTGAAAATATCCATGTCATCAACACCAAGAATCACCTTCTTACCCCGATACTTTTCTTGGATCTCTTTCAGTGTTTCAGCTGTAGAAGGAAGATTCAGAACAGATTCCAGCCTTCCCATGTGAATGCCTATAGGAAGTATCTTCAGGAAAACTGTACGGCCCAAGTAGTCAAGGGCAATATGCCCTCTCTTAGATTCATACTCCAATCCAAGCATTCTACAGCAACATGACAGGAAATGTCGTGCATAATCAAAGGTGTGAAAACCAATTAAGTCACAGTTTAGGAGGCCCCTTAGCAGTTCCTCTCGAACAGGTAAGGTTCGATAAATTTCTGAAGAAGGGAATGGACTATGGAGGAAGAAACCAAGCTTAACCCTGTGAAAACGCCTTCTCAAAAACGTTGGGAGAACCATTAAATGATAGTCATGAATCCAGATATAATCTTCCTCAAGATTAATCACACCCATAACCTTATCTGCAAATATTTTGTTGGCAGAAACATACGCTTGCCAAAGACCACGATCAAAGCGTTCACCATGATCAGGGCACATTGGTAACATGTAGTGGAAAAGTGGCCATAATTGCTGTTTACAAAACCCAAGGTAGAACTTTTTATGCACATCTTGTGGGAGAAAAGTCGGTACGCAGTTGAATTCCTCAAACAGTTCTTGAGAGACCTCGTCTTGCTCACTAATATCAACATCTGTCTTGAGTGATCCAACATAAATGACTTCCGTCTCTGGAGGAAAACCATCCTTTAGATGTAACAGAGGAGAATCATTGTCCAGGCTGAATTTCCACTTTCCAGTTTCTGAATCCTTTTTACCATTTAAAGGAAGAAAGTTGGCCACTATGATTTTCCGCTCACGGCAAGGTAATGAAATGACATCTGAATCACCGTCACTAATTCCATATCCATCGACATCAGAGATAATGCCAGGAACAGTCATAACTCGTGGAAGACCTCTCGGGGTCTGAGGAATGTCCAAAAGATCCCCAGAGGCCAGAGCTAAGAGATTTCCAAACGATTTTGACCCCATTATTGGAACAATAAATCATGAAACGCCCGAGCCAAAATAAAGATCCAAGGAACTATGCTTTACACCTAAAAGTACAAAAGAAACTCCATCTCATTAGCATTTTCAACAAATCAAGTTATTTGAATCTGCACACCAATCAAACTAAACCGGTAAAATACACAAGAGACGATGAAACAAGTGAGAGATATAACGACATATGTAAAGAGAAATTCAACCAGGAGGTGTTAAGAGTAAATGGTCAATTCATTACATTGCCCTTTCACAAGCACAGGGCCATTAGAATACAAATTTACACATGTGAAATAACTGATTCAACGAACAAATCTCATAAGAAAATTGCAAACAAATTCATGAGAGCTGCAAAACACAACTAATATCATATTAAACTTTACAAGGTTAAAGTTTCAACATAAGCTATGCATGCTAATCAACTTATTTTCAAATTTCAAACTAAACCAACTCATAGGTTACAAAGCATAGAGAAAGTTTGATAATTTGATAAATAATCTTACGAATGTGAAAAATACATCATAAATGTTAATGTTATATTGCAAATCATTATAAAATAACCAACTTTGAACATCACACAACACTTCCATTACTAAAATGAAGTGGAACTGTTCAAATAGGTAAAGATAGAAACATGAACATGAAAAAAAATTCATCTCCAGATTATAGTATTGCTTTCACTAAATTTCCCAGGGAGAAATGAAGAATATTTCACTGTTCTATACCAGATTAAGAAAGTCCGATCCTTAAAGGAACCCAAAATCTCCAATCCCAAGGGAAAATTCCTCCATAACCCATAAGATCAGAAGAGAAACCCATCAGAGAATAAAGGATCAGTCGATTCAACAACTAATAACGAAGATCAGAGAGGAGAAAAGTAAAAATTGAAAGAAAAAGTGAACGATTAAGAACAAAGTCAAAAAGCAGCTTACCAAGGGAAAATCAGCGGCGGTATGAGAGTAAGCTCCGTCGTAATTCCCCGTCACCGGCGTTGAAAAGGATTCGGAATCGAAGGAAGAGACGAGAGAGAGAAATGAATTTGGGAATCGAGGGATTGGGATATTCTGGGAGAGAGAAAGAAGGCTATACGTATTTTAATATTAAGTTGATTTAATCTTTAAAGTTTGGATAAGTTCGATAGACTCATAGACCCCTATTTTATTTTTTTATTTTTATAACTATTTTTGTTTTAACTTTGGACAGATAAGATAGTAATAAAATAGTAATAGAAAACTCGTATTTCGTAACATAAAATATTGAATGTATAAATAAGAATATCGTTTAGACTAAAGTAATATGAATATATAGTGGCTTGGTTACAAATCTTTATATGATACGACCACTTTTAAATTTGTACCCTTTTTTTATTATACAAATCACAAAAGTGATACCGAAAATGTTACCCTCAGCTTACCTCTCCAGTTTACAACTTATTACTATGCTTACAGCTTACAGTTGGTTACCAATCTGACGCACAGTACAAAAGCAACATAGTAGTATAATAAAAATAATAATAGTATTGTTTTTTGTAATGTAATGTGATGATATCGGTTTTTTTTCCGGTCCGATGGTATAACATCACTATTCAAATATATACCGTATTGTGTTGAATTTTGATTAGAGTATTGTTTACATTGCTTTACAATATAATTGTTATAGTTTGCAATTACACCGAACAAGTTGCAAGTCGCACTGTGTTTGTTTAGCAAAGAAGATTATCTCTTTCAATCATATCTCGCATAATTTCTTTTTATTCCTTTTAGCAGATGAAATTTATCTCGCATAAGAAGATTGTTAGCAAAGAAATTTATCCCTTTTAGTCTCTAATTGATCAATCTTTTTTTTTTCTTTTTTTTCTCCGTTTCCAAAAATTTCTATGTGATCAACGATGGCTACAACAACGAACCCGAACCCGACGACGACACCAACTGGTGAAACGACGACTCTGGTCACTACAAGAAAACAGGCGATATTCCGACGGCCTAAACCGTCTCATTTCCGTCGGAATTGGCCCTTTTCCGACGGTAGTCCGACGGAATAGGTCTGTTGGTTCTATCACGTCGGAAATTAAAATCCGTCGGCATTCCGTCGCCCACTTGCGACGGCTCTCAGACGGAAAACGGATAGCCGGATTCCGTCGACTTCCGGCGAGTACCGACGGAGTTCCGACGGTACAATAATACCGAGGGAATTCCGACGGTTTTCGGGTTTTTTTTTCAAAAATTAAAAATAATTAAACAATTTAAAATAAATAAATTATAATATAACATTTAAAAATATATTAAAATTTTTAAAAAAAAACTGATTAAATTAAAATTGTTTTAAAAGTATTTTTAAGTTTTACAATAAATATTAAAACGTCAAAAGGCCTATTCCGGCCTACGGGAACTAAAGAAGTCGTTCATCTTCTGTTCCATAGGTCGAAATCGTTCCTCCGCCTCCGCCTTATCTCTCGCTCTCGCTTCCTCGGCCTCCTTCTTATCTGCCTCTCTCGCTTGCTCCACTGCCCTAAGCCGCTCGGTCAACTCTCGGTTTTCTGCCTCCAATCTGCTACCACCGCTATAACGAACCGACGAAACGAACGAGCAACTATCTTCAGGGAGGCCGAAAACACGGCCTCTGGTCTTGGGAGTCGCCTACGATAAAAAAGAAATTAAATCTTAGAACTTAGGTGTATTAAAAATTAATTTGAAAATTGTTTAAAAGTGACACGGTTACTAACCTCGTAGGTGAACTCGTTGATCTTCTCGTATGGAACTTCGGTGGGCGCCGGAGTTCCTTCCTCGCTCGGTTGCGATTGGAGGTACTGCTCCCCGAGCCTCTCCACGGTCTCCACGATTTCACGAGCAATGGGATCTTGAATGTTACCGGTCTTCTTGTTGGTGTGCGCAACTTTGAGCAATGCAAGATTCGAAGAAAACACACCGGTCTCCTGAAACTGTTAACATATAAAATGTTAGCGAATTTTTAAAAATTATGAATTATTTAAATATTTACCATTTTGTTTGCAAGTGAAGCCTTGCTCGTTGCTCCGAGGTTGTGGGTCGCTTTTCCCTTCCCCTTCCGGTCGCTATTGCGGTTAGTTGAGTTTCTCTCTGAGGTCGCCCGAGTTGCCTCATGTTCCCAATGTACAACTAGTCCATCCCAACATGCGTCTTTATATTTCATAACCCGAGGCACCTTCCCGGTTTTGTACCACGCATCTTTCCACTCGTTCATCTTCAACGAGTACTTCCTCGCAGCCTTTTCGTCGAATCTATTTCGGACCAACGAAGTGAGCGATGGGTCCCACGTAAAATCTTGCTGCAAAAACACCACAATCTCGCATTAGTAATTAAAAGGTGAGTTATATAGGAAATATATTTTAAACTTATAAAATTAAATCATACCGCAAATTGTCGGAACCAAATGTCCCGGTCCTCCACTGGCATATCGTGGTATGTGGGATACGGTCTAGTTACCAAGGAATTCATCATTCCGTTGATAGAACCCGTAATCCCGTTTCCTGAGTATTGGAACCTAATAAAATATTTAGTTTAGTTAAATATTTTACAAAAATAATTTTATCCAATAGAAATTTAAATAAGACTTACCAGGTCGTGTTAGGTGGCGTGTCTGGATCTAGACGAGTCAACCTATCACGTCCGGGTTGCGAGACAAACTGCTCGATGGTCATGGATGTGGGAGCTGAGAAGACTGTAGCCGGGGGCTGAGACATGTGTGGGGTCTCTAAGTCGGGAGAACTGTCGGAGATATGCGTCTCACTCCCACTCCGACCTCACCTCCTCTAGAATGATGATATCGCGGATAGTTCCTACGATTTCTAAAATTCTAAGAGTTTGAGATTTCAGAATTTATGGAATATGGAATTTATAGGAATTTGGGATTTTGAGATTTTGCGATTTAGTTTTTTGGAAATTTCGGATTTAGGGATATAAGGATATTCGGAATTAGGGAAATTTAGGATTTAGGAATTAGGAAATTTCGGATTTGGGATATAAGGATATTAATGTTAATAAATTTTGAAATTTGAAGGATTTAAAGGTAAAAATTGTTAAAGTTATAAATTTTTTAATTTTTAAATTTAAAGGATTTAAAGTTTTAAATTTTATTATTTTTAAATAGGTTTAAAATTTTAAAGGTTTAAATTTTTTTATAAATGTTATACAATTTTTAAATTTGAAGGATTTAAAGGTATAAATTGTTTAAGTAATCAATTTTTAAAATTTAAAATTTAAAGTTTTAAATTTTATTATTTTTAAATAGGTTTAAAATTTTAAAGGTTTAAATTGTTTTGTTAATGTTATAAAATTTATAAATTTGAAGGATTTAAAGGTTTAAATTGTAAAAGTAATAAATTTTTAAAATTTTAAATTTAAAGGATTTAAAGTTTTAAATTTTTATTATTTTTAAATAGGTTTAAAATTTTAAAGGTTTAAATTGTTTTATTAATGTTATAAAAATTATTAATTAGAAGGATTTAAATGTTTAAATTGTTAAAGTAATAAATTATTAAAATTTTAAATTGACAGAAACCAAAGTTCATGGATTTAGGTTTTGTTGGCAAATTTACATTTATAATTTGACAAAATTTATTAATGTTAATAAATTTTTAAATTTGAAGGATTTAAAGGATTTAAAGTTTTAAATTTTAGTATTTTTAAATAAGTTTAAAATTTTAAAGGTTTAAATTGTTTTATTAATGTTAATAAATTTTTTAATTTGAAGAATTTAAAGGTTTAAATTGTTAAAGTTAGAAATTTTTAAATTTTTAACTTTTAAAATTAAAAGAATTTAAAGGATCTAAAGTTTTAAATTTTATTATTTTTAAATAGGTTTAAAAATTTTAAAGTTTTAAATTGTTTTATTAATGTTATAAAATTTTTAAATTTTAACGATTTTAAATGATTATCTTCTAATATTCTATATATGATATTTAGAAATATACAATTTTATCAAGAACAATTTTTTTGTTTGCAGAAAGCTTTTTTTTTATGAAGAACAAATTTTTTTTTTTAAGAACAAACTTTAAAATCATCACAAACTTACATAGATTTGTTGAATTCGTGAAGGAGGGTGTGAATTGGGATGGTTCCGGCGGTTTGTGTGGGTTTTCCGGCGGTTGAATGCGAAATCCCGCGGTGAAAGGTTTTTGTTTTTTCGTTTTCTCCGTTGTGGTATCGGGAAGAAGAAGAGACTGAAGGATTACACGGCTGGAAACAGGCGGTTAGTCGGCAACGGATCGGCGGCGGCAACGGATCGGTGGAGAAATTTTTTTTTTTGCAGATCTGTCTTCGGGGAAGACGAAGACTGTGGATTTAATAGAGTGTCCGACGGCATTCAGACGGAATTCCGACGGCCTCTAAAAACTCTGATGGTTTTCCCGCTTTGACAATGTTCACGAAGTTATTTGGCGGCAAGTCAAATTAGGGTTTCCGTCGGTAGTCTGTCGGAAAATAAGACGGAATTCCGACGGAAATTGTTTTAAAAAATAAATAGTTTATTTTTTTAATATTTTTCCGCCGAAATAAATTGTTTATTCCATAAATTTTTAGAGTTTGAGATTACGGGATTTATGAAATATGGAATTTATAGGAATTTGGGATTTTGACATTTTGCGTTTTAGTTATTACGAAATTTCAGATTTAGGGATATAAGGATATTGGGAATTATGGTTTTGTGGAATATAGAGATTAAATGAATTTAGTTTTCGGATATTTTGTTATTTAGGGACATGGGAAATTAAGATTTTTGTAATAAATGAATTTATTGAATTTGCGATTATGTGGTTTTGTGATTTATGGACTTTGTGATTTTCAACGGATTTCCCGCTTTGACGATGATCCCGAAGTTGTTTGGAGGCAAGTCAAATTAGAGTGTCCGTCGGTACTCCGTCGGCAATAGTGACGGTATACCGACGGAAATTATTATAAAATAATAAATTTTTTATTTTGTAAATATTTATTAATCTAATTATTTAATAAAATTCACAAACCGTCGGAAGGCCGTCGGTAATTAAGACGGAAGTCCGACGGATGTTGCTTTTTAATACAGATTTTTAATAAATTTGGTAATACAATAAAATTACCGTCGGAACACCGTCTGGATTTAAGATGGAATTCCGACGGGTTTTTAATTTTATTACAGATTTTTAATAAAGTTGGTAATACAATAAAATTACCATCGGAACACCATCTGTATTTAAGACGGAATTCCGACGGTTTTTTAAATATTTTTTCATATTTTAAAATTTTCCGCTAGTAACAAATACTTCAAATAAAATTTCGTGGACAATGTGAACGATTTAGAGATTTATTAAAAGCAAGACAACGTAGATAGAACTTGTGAACTTGTGGCTCTTCGATTGGCAGTACGATTGACGGTAATTTTGATTTGGTGATTTGGTGATCCCGTGGACAATGTTAACAATCAAAATTGGCTTTATTCATAAATCTTACATTACACAATATAAATTTATATACCAAAATAGTAAATATTAATTACACCTAACTCGTACAATAGATAGTAGAAAATTATGTAACATTAAACGCGGATAAACTCGTACAATAGATACTAGGAATTTTTTTAACATAAAAGCAACATAAAGACGTAATCATAACATTATTCTTAATAATGGACGAGTTAGATATTTATTCTTCATCGGAGTCTGGAACTGTTTCATATTCGTACCCAGTAGTTCCTTCATCTTCCTTCTCGATCGTGCATACTTCCGTTGGCTGGTATCAGCAATCATCGTATTAGGACCGATTATCTGTTTGAAAACTGAATTTAGTCAACCATTCCCAAAAATATTTATAAACGTATAGTGTATGTACCTTAACAATGTTTCGCTTTGTGATGTTTAGGTACTTTGGGTTCCTATCAAAACGGCAAACGGTAACATTCTTCAGGATGACCACCGCACCAACAGCAGTCGTGAGTCTGTACTCGTCATTCTTGAAGATGTTATGGTACATGGTTCCCTCAATTATTCCCGACGGATCTTTTAAGGTTACAAGCAGATCTCCCTGGTCATTGGGGGTCAAACTAGAGAGCATAGCCACAATCTGATAATTAAATAGAATATGCTTGTCAGATAAATTGTTTCTCAAAATGTTAATAAAATTGGACGGAAACATAAACCTTTTTTATTTTCAAAAATTATGAAAGCGGGGATTGAATTTCTGCAACCTGGGCCCAGAATGGTGTGGTCCTATTGCGATAAGAACCTACATTTATGAATGATAGATTTTATATTTGTCAGCTACAATCATTATATAACAATATATTGTAAAAGTAACAACGGTAATTATATATATATACCTTCACGGATTATGTAATCAATAGTAGAAGTCCACCCAGGGCTACTAAAATCCTGGTCGGCTTGTGGTGCCTCGTTAATGACCTCATAAATAAAATCTTGTGTTGGGCGAGTTTGAGAACTTTCACCTCGCACCACCCTTGCATCATGAGCCCTCTTGCGAGAAATTCCTTGCCTTACGACTTGGCCAAGTCCCGGTATTTCGGGCGTTTGGTTCAGGGATCGTTTCATTGGGTGGAGTGAAATTGTTGGTTGAGCATCTATGACATTTAAGTTATCGTAAGGAGGGCTTGAAGGAAGAAGAGTTGTGTTTGGAGTGTTTAGACCAGGGGCTTGGTTTTGCAAATAGTAATTCCATAGATCTTTGTTAGCCATTACGCAATTGAATATTTTTGTGTTATGATTTTGTTTTGAAGGAATGAGAAAATGTGCAAACATATATGTACAACGGATATCCGTCGGATTTTCGTCGGAAAACCGTCAAAACACTCCGACATAAAACCCCACCTATCCCTTCGGCCACTGCAGACGATTTATTAACCACACAAAGTTTGCCGACATCTAAACCGTCGGAATTCCGTCAGACATCCGTTACATAATTCCGAGGACATAGCTCCGTCGGAAATCCGTCAGTACAACTGACCAATCAAACTTTGCCGACATCGTGTAGTCTTAATTCTGTGGGTAATACGGACGGATTACAGACGGAATACCGACGGTTTATACATATAACTTCTACTATAAATACACCTTATGGAGTGTATATCTTCTACACCTCTCTATAACACAAAAAATTTCTTCTAACTCTCCTAATGACGACGCAAAAACAACATCTGAGGGTATTTTTTTTTATATTCTAAAATACTCGTGGGAAACCCCTGGTCATTGCGACAAATTCACTGAAGAGATTCCCACTTACTCGTGGAAATTTGATACGTGCTCACCAATCCATAAAGAAGATTCCACATCAACAATAGTGCCTGATAGCCATTGCTCGCCAAACATCCACCACATTTACGAGAGGCAGCCACAATGTCCTGATCATAACCGGGTTATCGAAGCCGAACAACCATGTCAATGGATGGAAAAGTCAGATACTGACGGTGGAAGTACTTCAAACGTATGTAAGGATAAGTAATATGGTTATGAATTCGCCCAAAGCCCAGAAAAGCCAAACTTAAATTTAGATGTTGATGCAATCAAAAGTGAATTGTGCAACGGATTTATAGATTCTCCACCAAAGGAGCATTACTATGATTTCGAATTCGCCCAAAGCCCAGCCAAGCCAAACATAAATCTAGATGTTGATGCAATCAAAAGCGAATTGTGCGACGGATTTGTAGATTCTCCACAAAAAAAACAAAAAGGAAAAGAACATCAGTAAATGGTTCTAACAAATGGTAAGTTCGGGATAGAAACCGAGAGATGATTGTAAAATGAGGAGTTTATTATCATGTACTTGTACCATAACCGTTGTGTGTTAAATATTTTCAAGTCTCTAATGTACCTGTTTAACAATGTGTTTTAAATTTTATGTTTCATTAAATGTTATGTTTTATTGGAGTTGCAATACCAATATTTTTCGTCAATTAGTCATCGAACATGACTATATATATACTATTAAAATAATATGATATACAAGGGATGAAGTCTGATTCTCCTGAATCTCCTGATCTACTTTTTATAGGGATGAAGTCTGAATCACACAACATTCATAAGTACACATTTATTCATAAATTATTAATCTGAATCTTCTGGTCCACTTTCACTTGGGATGGAGTCTGAATCGTCGTCAAATTCGTCACGTGTTTCCTCTTCGTCTGAATGCACTAGATCATCCCCGATATGTGTGACATCAATGACAAGGTCAATGTTATCCATCTCCTCAACATGTGACAAATGTATACTTCTCGATGGTTGTAGAGCATCTTGTTCTGGAACTCCATATATTTTTCCTCTCGGGTTAATTGGAGTTACTGTGATCCAAGGATCTGTACGATAGGCAACTCAAGGATATGGAATATAGCAAGCCTATTAATAAAGAGTTGATATTGTTATTATACATGAACAACAAACCTTAAGTATGAGTATGTAGGTAAACATATTATTGTATTCATACCTGGTCTTCTTGAGACGCAAGGATAAATGGATCGTAATACTATAGTTTCCGGCTTAAATTTATCGAAATAACACCACGAGGGTCAACTCGAACCCCTCGACCATCGGTTGGGTCATACCAATCGCACATAAACACAATGCACCTCAAGTCCAACATTCCTGGATAGTGGCTTTCCAACATTCATGGTTTCACCTGATTGCGCCGAAATACCATAGTCCGAAGTTGACCGTTGACGTCCTTCCTCACGGATCCTGAACGCATATCCCCTAGTGCAAAACTTGGGATATGATGTCGCGGTGCTGCGTAAACCATGAACAAACTCCACTAACCATGACGGGAGTGATTGACCACTTGCTATACTATCGGAAACCTAAAAATGATAGAAGTAAGAAATAAGTAACATATGAACGTGAAAACCTGGAAAAGTATGAGTAATTAATTATATTACATTTACATAACATTTCAACCACCCCTCAAATTCTTCATCTTTCAAGACAGCAAGTTCGGCATCTGTCTTATCATAATGGTAATCATGTGCGAAAGACATGTAGATCCTGTAACATAACAGTCGTTAGTAGATAAAGGCAAATAATTCCATAAATTTATTATAATAACTGATATACCTTTCGTACTCCAAAATTTCGTCACAGTTTCTGAGGATATACGTATGCAAATGTGTGACCTCTTGGGCTGATAGTTTGCGTTTCTTTCCTTTTCCACTTGCTCGACCAACTTGGGCAAACATATCAGGAACAACCACGGCATAGACTGCTTTCTCACCTCTATCATCATGTCAGGCAGGACATCTCGCCTTAGTGCGAACAGCCGATGGAAAGTAATATTCGGCAAAGTGTGAGACTTCCTCGTTTAGGCTTTGTGCGACAATAGATCCCTCAACCTTGCTCAAATTTTTAACCTTTTTCTTCAGGTGGAACATGTAACGCTCGAACGTATACATCTATCGGTATTGAACAGGGCCTCCTAAGGCTGCTTCTCGTGGGAGGTGAATAGGAAGGTGTTCCATAACGTCAAAAAAGACGGTGGAAATATCTTCTCAAGATTACAAAGGAGAACCGAGATATTGGCCTCCAAGTTACGTATCCCGTGGACGGTAAGCGTTCTTGAACATAAATCTCGGAAGAATGCCCCAACTCCTATAAACAAAAATTAAACAAGTTAGTACATATATATATAGCAATATTATGGTAGTAAGAAACTAATGGGAGTAAGAAATATACCTCCAATTGCTTGGTGGATAGGTTCTGGAAGAAGATATGCAAATTCAAATGGAAGAAGACGCTGCATCACGACATGACAATCATGACTCTTCATTCCTATAAACTTGCCTTCCGTCGAATCCACGCAATTACATAAATTAGATGCGTAGCCGTCTGGAAATTTGACAAATTTTTTGAACCATTCAAAAAATACTTTTTTCTTCCCAGCATCTAAAGAAGACATTGGTAATCTACCGTTTGAAACATGAAGAGATGGCCTCGAACAAATCAATGGCAAGTCGAATCTAGACTTCGAGTTGTCTTTGGTTTTTCCTGGGACGTTTAATATGGTGTTCATGATGTTGTCAAAGAAATTCTTTTCAACATGCATGACATCTAGATTATGCCGCAACAGATGGTCTATCCAGTAAGGCAAATCCCAGAAAATACTTTTCTTATGCCAATTGTGATATTCCCCACAACCGTCGACGCGGTGATGGCCATTACCCCCACATTCAGGAGTTCGCTAGGCACCAAAATCACGTAATTGTTCCAATATGCTGCGACCATCTATCTCCGGAGGTGGACCATATAACACTTGTAGATTCTTCCTGAAATGTCTTTTAGACGGACGATATGGATGATCTGCCGGTAAAAAACACATGTGACAATCAAACCATGAAGTCTTCCTTCCGTGCTGCAGTTGGAATGCTGTATTATTGTCTTGGCAATAAGGACAAGCCAATCTTCCATGCGTTGTCCATCCAGATAATATACCGTACGCTGGAAAATCGCTTATGGTCCACAAAAGAACCGCACGCATGTTGAAATTCTGCTGGACTAATACATCATAAGCCTCAACACCATGCTCCCACAACATCTGCAACTCACAGATCAATGGTTGGAGGAATATATTGAGCGAACGTCTTGGATGATCTGGCCCGGGAACTAGAATTGAGAGAAATAGGAACTCTTGTCGCATGCACATAGATGGAAGCAAATTGTAAGGTGTTACGATGACCGGCCATAACGAATATTTTCTTCCATGCTTGCCAAACGGGTTGAAACCATCAGTGGATAAGCCTATGTATACATTCCGTCGTTCATATGCAAAATCTGGATATACGGATTGGAAGTGTTTCCACGCTTCCGCGTCAGAAGGATGCGTGATATCTCCATCTTGACTATGCTCTGCATGCCATCTCATAGCCTTAGCTGTGCGCTTTGATTCGTACAGCCTCTTCAACCTCTCCGTTAAGGGTAAATACCACATCTGTTTGAATGGAATCTTCACCCTGCCACTTGTGTCCTGGAACCGGGGTTTCTGGCAGAATTTACATTTGTTCCGGTTCTCGTCTTCTCTCCAGTATATCATACAGTTGTCAATGCACACGTCTATAACCTGGTAGGGCAAACCAAGACCGGCGACAAGTTTTTGGATCTTGTAGTATGATCCTGGGGCCAGATTATCTTCTGGCAAAACATCTTACAAGAACTCGGCGAATGCATCAACACATTCTTCGGATAAATTATAATCAGTCTTCAGGTTCATCATCCTACTAGCAGAAGATAACAGTGAATGACCATCCCTACAACCGCTGTATAGTGGTTGCTTTGATGCGTCTAACATATCGAAAAACCTTCGAAATTCTAAATTAGGTTCTTCAACCCTATCACCTTCATGATACCCTCTCGACTGCAAATTCTCTCTAAACGCATCGTCAAGCATTGCAACCGTACTTACCCCAACATCTACTTTCGTTGTAGGTTCTCCTACGCTAGACGGAAAATAAGGTTCATTGCTCCTGGTACTACCATATTCATAATTCCTTTCTCCATGTAAATACCAAACCTTATATCCCGCCCTAAATCCATATCTATATAAGTGGTTCCAAACAGTCGGAACCGCAACACTAATTCTATTACAGCAATTAGAACAAGGACATATGATATTCTGACCTTTGTTGGCCGCCTCTTGATTTCTAGGTAATTGCATGAACTCGCAAATACCTTGAGCGTATTCGGTCATTAATAAGTTCGACCCCTCTTCCATCATTGCCTCGTCCATCCATGACCGAAAATAGGAACTCATATTTATAATTTTGTTTGGTACTCGAAATTTTGTTATGATGGAATGACGAATTCTGCAAACTTATGTAGAACGGATTTCCGTCGAAAATCCGTCGGAATTCCGTCAATACCTCCGACATAACACCCCACCAATCCCATCATCCATCGTAGACGATATGGGAACCACTCAAACTTTGCCGACATCAGAAATCCGTCCGCCCGTAAACGCTGACCAATCAAACTTTGCCGACGTCAGAAAGTCTGAATTTCGTCGATATACCGTCGGAATGTAACGACATCTCGTATCCGTCTGTCTTCCATCGGTTATTGCCGACGGTATTCCAACGGAAAGCTGAGAGTGTGGATTTCCGTCGGTATACCGTCTGAAAATGTGACGGAATTCCGACGGAAAACCTCTGTGTCAGCATTCCGTTGGAATACCGTCGGAACTATCCGACGGATTTTCGAGGGCATGAAATTTCCGTCGGAAATAAGCTTGTTTTCTTGTAGTGGGTGGAGATTGTTCGACAAACAATATCTCCTTACGACTTGACAACAGCCAATTATCCCGGTGATGTGATCTCTCATCCTTTGTTGAAAGGGATTAACTACGAATAATGGGTGTGTGGCTTGAAGACGGCTTTGAATACTCGAAAGAAATTTGGGTTTCTTGATGGCTCGATCCCACGGCCAGCAGAAGGTTCTCCAGACTTGGAGGATTGGTGGACAATCCAAGCACTTATGGTTTCTTAGATTAAAATGACGTTCGATCCCATGCTTCAATCCAACATCTCTCATCGGGATGTAGCGAAAGATCTCTGGGATCACTTGAAGAAACAGTTTTCGGTGACAAATGGACCGCTAATTCAACAGATAAAAGATGAATTTGCGAGCTGTAAGCAACGAGGACTCACCATTGAGACTTACTACGGGATTAAAGATTTGGGATATCATGGCAAGTCATCGTCCTCTGCGCTTGTGTAAGTGTGGAAAGTGCGAGTGCGATCTTGGATCAGTTCAAGAACAGGACCGTGAAGAGGACCATGAAGAAGATAAGGTACATCAATTTCTTTTTGGACTTGATGATACTTTGCTTCGTACGGTTCGGTCAAGTCTGATTTTGCGTACACCGGTTCAACCCTTGGAGGAGGTGTACAACATTGTCAGACAAGAGGGAGATCTAATTAATAATGGTGGAAAAATCCAAGAAGAAAAACAAAGAGCGATGACAAAGAGAAGATGGTGTTGTGCAAATATTGTCAGCGATACGGCCACGTATCAGAGAAGGAAGACTATATGTATTTTAATATTAAGTTGATTCAATCTTTAAAGTTGGATAAGTTCGATAGACTCATAGACCCCTATTTTTTTAATTTATTTATTTATATAACTATTTTTGTTTTCTTTGTCTGACATGTAACTTTGGAGAGATAAGATAGTAATAGCCAATGTTCAAAAACTCGCTAGGCGTTAATCGGGCGGTGGAGGTAGGCCTAGCGTCGAATCAATTATTCAGAAATTACTCGAGGATTTATTTTAGGGCTTTTTATACACTTTAATGATTATATTGTTTATATATCATAAGTGAACTTAGAAAACGTGGTAGTCTAGGGGTTATTGTATCATATCCTCGTTGATTAACTTGGGTTCGAGGCTCATGATTTACATTTTGGTCTGTTTTTAAAAAATTTCGTTTAATGAGAGGTAAATAAGGCATTTTGCCGTCGTGTTCTTCACAAGATTTTTCTGTCTGTAATCCTAAAAAATGGCGGCTTCTTGATTGGATTTTACAGTTTCATCAATTTTTTTTATTTCTTCTTGCTTTTTTGTTGTTTTACTTCCAAGAATGGTAGATCTATCAACAGATCGTCGATTTATGGCTTAAATCGAGTAAAAATTTTAAGTTTTTCCCAATTTCTGATTTTTATTCTGAATTGGGTGTAATCCCCGCGGTGCAGAATCGCCGAGCGAATTTTCGCCGTGTAATCGGCTCTAGGCGGCGTGTTTTAGAACAGGGGTAATAGCAGATGGAAAAAAAAAAGATAGTAATAGCATACTCATTATTTGCTTTGATATGAGTCTCATTCGTAACATAAAAAAACCTTACAAAAAAAAAAATGAATGTATAAAATAAGAATATCGTTTAAACTAAAGTAATATGAATATGTAGTAACAAAAGCAACATAGTAGTATAATAAAAATAATAATAGTATTGTTTTTTATAATGTAATGTGATGATATCGGGTTTTTTTTCCGGTTTGATGGTATAACATCATTATTCAAATATATACCGTATTGTGTTGAATTTTGATTAGAATATTGTTTACAATGCTTTACAATATAATTGTTATAGTTTGCAATATAGTTGTAACATTAAACCGAAGAAGTTGCAAGTTAACCAAGTGGTGGTGGTCTAGTGATTTCTATTTGAGGAAGAGTTACCATGTTGGTCTAGGCCAGAGATCGATTCTCCTCAAACATAAAATACCCAGAAAGAGGTTCTATCCATGAGTTGCACCTCCCCCAGAGATTAGTCTGGACCCTTCCATAGGTCTCGGGTTCCTGATTTATAAAAAAAATAAAATAAATGCAAGTCGCATTGTTTTTTTTTTTTTTGATAATCTCAAAGTTCGGGCCGAAACCTTAATGTCTGTGAATCCGGAGTCAGCCTTTAGTCGCATTGTGTTTGTTTAGCAAAGAAGATTGTGTTCGACTTAGCTAAGTTGATTGAGGTGTTTCAAATTCTGTGTTTGTAAACTTTGTACCGGTTGCTAAAGAGACCATGGTTTTGTGTTGGGGTTTTTGTCGACTCGTAATTGGAGGTTTATGAAGTTTTTTCTTTTTACCAGCAAAACTTTTTTGCAAAGTTCGGTTGCCGGGTGTGATTTGAGTATTTGGTCCGTAAATCCATCTCCTTTTGCAGCCGTTCGTTGACTTGGTGTGAAACTTCCAATCCGTCTATTTTCTTGATTTGGTTATATGATGACCCAAAAAAAAAAATGTCATAAGTCTCACTTGGTTTTAATCTCCATTTATTCTCTAGAAGGCATGTGGTTGCCACTAGGGGTGGGCACGAAGCGGATATCCGGAATTTTGACGGTATCCGCGATCCGCTCCGCTCCGCACGGATCAACATATATCTGATCCGTATCCGCTCCGCTATATTTCGTATCCGATTCGTATTCGCTCCGTTAAAATCCGGATATTTTCCGGATATCCGATCCGATCCGTTTAAATTTAAAAATAATTACTAAAATTAAAAAAAAAACAAAAAAATGTTTAAATTTAACAAACAATTGACTATTTTCATTAAAAATGATATTCTCTTATTAATTTGTTTATTTTTAATATTAAAATAATTAATTTGATGAATATAAATTTGTAAAATTTACATATAAATATAATTATTCTGCAATTTATATATGTAATTATGTATATATACATATAAATACACACATAAACGGAGCGGAGCGGATATCTGTTTTTAAAATTTTAGTATTTGTGATTTGCTTCGATTTTAACAGATATTGATTTTTAGTATTTGATTTGCTTTGTAAATATACGGATATCCGAATTTTTCGGATCGAATCAAAACAGATCACAGATCGAAGCGGATCTAATGGATATTTTGCCCAGGCCTAGTTGCCACGGGATATCAAATAAACACCATTGTGCTGTGAGCCTGTGACGACGTAGGCCCTAGCTTGGACCCACTAATTATCCACTTCGCCGCGTTTTACGGTTTTATTACAGCTTGGTATAACTTTTAAACTAAAAAGAAACTTGTTGTAATTTTTCCTAAATTCAGTCAACGGTTCGACTGGTGATCTCTAACTTACGGGTTTTTGTAGCGGATAGTAAAAGTTGTAATCGGTTACAAACTAGTTAAAAATAGTGGTACAAAATAACCGACAATAATGTTTTAGTTGTAACCGACAATAAAGTTTTTTTTTTTTTTTTGAACGTCTAATTTATTGATCTTTAAACTGTTCCGGGGTATAGATTCGCGGTGCTGGCCCAAATTGACCCAATGGCTGCACTGCCGCCAACTGCGCCACTGGCTGAACTAGAGCAAGAGTTATCCGCTGCGGCTTAGGACACATCGTCCTGATATGCCCGGACTCCCGGCAGTTATAACAGACTCTCACAAATGCCTGCCGCGGCTGCTGCTGCTGACCACCCTTCCCAGGGCAACTCGACAACTGATGCTCCAAACTGCCGCATTCAAAACACGCTCCGCCCTTTGAACCCTGGTTGGGCCTGGAAGAGCCATCCTATTTCCGTTTCTGTCCCTGCGTAGGCTTGCCGCCCTTGCCGGGACCAGAACCGGAACCACCCCGCAACTGCTGCTGCCTCGGCTGAACAGGGGGAACAACTGACACTGGAACCACCGCGGCTTCGGATCAGAGTCTCCGAAATACGGTTGAAGTCGCAGTTTAGCGGTATGCCTGATCAGAACGGATGTTATTCTGGCGGAAAAGGGGGTCCGCTGAGTCTCGGCTAAAACCCGGTCAATCTCCGGGGCCGAGCTGAGGGCTTGATGCATCCGTGAGCTCATCTCTCGAAGCTGGTTCTTCATGTCCTCGAGCTCGGAGTACTGAGTATGAGTCATTCTGCGGTCGGGGGCAGTTCCCTGCCAGGCGGCGAGGGTTTGCCGCAGGTCCACAGTTTGGCCGAGTCTCCCAAAGATTGACCGGGTTTTAGCCGAGACTCAGCGGACCCCCTTTTCGGCCAGAATAACATCCGTTCCGATCAGGCATACCGCTAAACTGTGACTTCAACCGTATTTCGGAGACTCAGATCCTCCTCGATCCCCACAGCAACCTCTACCAGCTTCGCCCTGGAGGCGTACTCAGTCACTCTGCACCTGGTCCACAAATCTGGCTGCAGTCCCCTCAGGAACCTCTGGACCTGCGTCCGCTGATCCACTATGTCGCCCGCATATGCCAGCAAACGCCCAAACTCAGCGTCGTACTCACGCACGGTACGATCTCCCTTCACCAGATCCACAAATCTCGACGCGAGACTATCTAATGAAAATATTTGGCGTTGAACTCAGCCACAAATTCTCCCCAGGTCCATACTGCACCAGGCCTCCAGGCCTCAATATCTCTCCACCAAGCGTGCGCATCACCACCCAGATAGTGGATCGCCAGCTCTACCCGATACTCCTCAGGGCCACGAATTGAACAGAAATTGTGCTCTACGCGCATACGCCACTCATCGGCCTCCTCAGGACTGACGCCACCCGAAATAAAGCCGTACTCATCTGCCGCATTTGACTCACCATCTCCAGGTAAGACGGATGCACCTCTGCAACCGCAGCCCTCTGCTGCACCTCCGCCACAGGCGGAATCACTGGAGCCTGAACCGGAGCCGCCGCCGAAAAACGCCCCAGTATCTCCTTCATGATATCCTCCATGCGATCCATACGTTCATGAGCTGGAACGGCACCCACTCCCGGGCCCGCTCCTCTACCAGCCATCCCGGCGCCTCTCCTGGCACCCACAACACTCACGCTCGCACTGGTCTCGCTTACAGAACCCGTATGATGCGTAGGAGTCCCTGACGAATGCGTAGCACTCGAAGACAACTCAAACAATGGTCCACGACCACGACGACCTCTGCCACGACCTCTACCACGACCTCTAGCTCCGGTGTCCATCTCTCTGCAACACTCACAGAACAGGACTATAAGCTACAAGAAGTCACAAACAAACACAAAACTTACCGTGGAATCATTTTAAAAGGCCGAAGAGGATGATACTAAGACTCTATTAAATTGACTAAACACACGAATCAATTTAAACTCATAGTCTCAGGCATCTAAATTCAATTGTCCTAAAACTGTCTAAGCTCTGATACCAAAATGTAACACCCAATCTTTTTTTTTTTTTAAACTAACATTTCTACTGCGGAACAAATAATTAACACCATTAAATAATTCAATAAATCCAATCAATAAATAAATCCGTTAAGTCAATTTAAATTCAACACCAGAATTCAAGAATGAAATGAAAACTAGCAACCTAGCTCAACAGTTTGCTAGACTAACAACATAATTTAAAAACTCTATCATCCTCTTCCCTCGGCCTCGATTCCACGATCACATTTTTTCTTTCCCTGCAACTCAAAAGAACACGGGAGTTGCGTGAGTATTATCATAAATACTCAGTGGAGCGGTCATCCCGCAAAAGATTAAACATAGAATACAATTTTAACAATTCTCAACGATTAATAAACAGTATAAAGTTTTCATAGTTTTTAACCTGGTGTCGATCGACACACCACGACGGTGTCGATCGACACCTGATACTCAGGTACAGGCAACTACACCAAGTGTCGGTCGACACTACCTCTAGGCGTCGATCGACACTCGCAGACAACGAGTATCATTTCTTATGTGGTGTCGATCGACACAGCCTCTAGGTGTCGATCGACACCCTGTTACAGAAACCAGAGCCGAGACTCTCCTCTCACGTCTCGACCCGGAATCACCTTTTTATCAATTTCCGATCACACACACAGAATCAACACGAACAATCATCCACAGATCATCAATCAATAGTCACGATTCACATAATTCAACACACAAACGCAATTATCGGGAATCTACGAGTAATCCTAGCGATCAGGCACTCACCTCGCTACTCGAAGATGAAGAACGGATTGGAAAGCGACGAACGAACGACCTCCAGACTCTGATTCACCACTGGAACCGCAAGGAAACTCGACACGAACACCACAGCCACGGAAAAGACGAAGAACCTCGAGAATTGGGACCAAACTTCGATGAACAAACACGATTCTCTCTCGATTCTTTCTCTCCCACGAATTCTCACTGATTTCTGCTTGAAACCCGACGGCTCGCGATCCCAGACCATTAAAAAGGTCGAGCTTAGGGTTTTCGAGAATTAAACCGCGTGAAAATCGCGTTTTTCGCAAACCAAAACCGAAACTCAGAACTCGTGTCGATCGACACTGCCCAAGGGTGTCGATCGACACTTCCAAAATATACCGATATTTTGGACTTCGGTCGTTACACATGTCACTCTTGAATTATATTCTTACAAACATGACATTCATAAATGCGTTTAAAAACTTTATATCTTGAAATTCTCAATCTTTAACAAAGTTTTGATCCCTAAGAAACTTTAAACCCGAAAAACTAAATCTTAATATAACATAGTTAACCCAAATATAAATAATTATCAAATTTGAAAATAATGATAGTGGCATTTTTGCAAAGTGACATGTCAAAAGTGACATTTCTTGAGAATTTTCAATAATTTTACTTAGTTTTTTTTTTTTTTTTGTAATATACATAATTCAGTCATTGAAAATAAATAAATGCATACATATGACATAAACATTACTTGATTACTACTATACTTATTTTTTCTAATTTGTTAAACAGTCATGCTTTATTTTTTCTAGTATTTGTACCTTAATATAAACATAACATAAAGATTTGTTTTTTCAATTTGTATTTTCATCTTTAATTTAATTAAGTTTATTATGCTTTTGTATAATTGTATAACCTATGTTTATTTTAGCATTAGCATGACCTATATTTTTATGTTGACTATTACAACACACATTATTTACTGTCTAATTACTCAAATTTGAGAAATATATAGTAATTATAAAAATAAACATATGTTTTTCTGGAAAAAACATAATTCTTTGATTAAGAGCATGTGCAATGGAGAATCATTCACATTGGTCTTAGCACATTTTCTATTAATAAATTTAGGACATCACAATTAGAATACCTTTAAAATATCATAATTAAGACACATATCCAAAAGTTTAGATCCAAAAGTTTTTTAGTTTAATTACATTTTATTGTTTAAACACCACAATTAGACACACTAAAATGTGCATAGCATATGCTATTAATGCACAAACGGTTGTCTAGTAAACACAACCGATCAATAATTTGTTGTGGGACCTCCGAGTGCTTCGCAAGAAGAACGTTTAACGTAATTGAAAATCCTAGTAAAAATGGCTTCATTGCAACCATTGACACTTTTGATAAAGTTTAAAGATTTTTCAAGGTTAATGAATGATATGGTTCCTGCATCAAAAAAAGAAGATGTTTAACACAATCGAGAGTTTTATGACAAAACTTCAAATATAAAGTAAATATATGTTTTTCTTATAATTAATAAATAAAATGATGCAAAGTAAAGTTGTTTAGATTGTTGTCTATTGTATAGAACATAAGTTTATTCATAAGCATAAAACATAAGCATTCTTGAGGGTTAATGAATGTTATGGTTATGCATCTAAAGAAAAGATGTTTAGCACAATTGACAATATCATGACAAAACGTCAAATATTTTGCACAAAACAAATATTTGTTTTGCTTAAAAACAATAATAAAAGTGATGCAAAGTAAAGTTGTTAAGATTGTTGTGTGTTGCATAAAACATAACTTTTTGCATAAGCATAGAACATATGTTAATGAAGGATACGGTTCTGCATTAAACAAAAGAGATGGTTAACACAATTGATAATATCATGATTAAACTTCAAATGTTTTGTTTAAACAACTTTTTCTTTCTTTCTTATAAACAATAGAAATAGTGATGCGAAGTAAAGTTCTCAAGATTATTGTGTGTTGCATAGAACATAAGTGTTGATCATTTATATAGAAGATATTTTGGAAAAAATTTAAAAAACATTTTGGTGGGTCAAACACCAAACTTACGATTCACCAATCTTTCAATGTCTTAGGGCATCTCCAACCTCACTCTAAATCTCACTGTACAATGAAATTCAGAGTAAAATTTTCTCGAACCCACTCTAAATCCTACACCAAAATAGAGTAACTATCTTTTCTACTCTACATGTAGAGTAAACATATTTTCCACTCTATTCTAGAGTTGAACTTTTTTATTTATAAAAAGGTTTTTTAATCTTTTACTCATTCTACTTTTACACTTAAAATATATTATTCAAAATATGTTTTTGTTATTGATTCTTTAATTTTTGATTAAATGATTAATGACCCTTTAACAAAATTACAAAATGATAATCAAAATTAATATAAAAAAAGAACCTTCTACCAACACAATAAAAATGCAACAACAAATTTTAAATACGATAAAATTTATTAATGGAAAATAATGAAATTAAAATAAATAACATAAAATGAATATTATAATTATTGAATTATAATTCTAATTATTAACTATTATAATTTTTTTTGTATTTTAGTGAATTATTACTAATTATAAAATAGTTGGGTAAAATGTGTAATTTTGATAAATTAAGGATTAAACTGAAAAAGAATATACTAAGAATATTATTTTTAAAGTGAAAAATAAAATAATGGGTTGGAGATGGTCTTAGAGAATCTCCAACCCCACTCTACTACCTCTCTAAACTCTGTTGTTATAGAGTAAAATCATCTTCAACCCACTTTATGTAACATCCCGAAACCAAAATATGTCGATCGACACCATGGCGACACCAATGTTTTCGGTCAAAATTGGTTTGATTTAAAATCATCCGGTTTGTTGCGCGGTTTAGGAATGCAGCCCTAGGTTGAGTTTTATAAGTTCCAGCACAGAGTTCACGAGTTCAGGAGAAAAACCAGAGAAAGAAAAAGGGTTTTGAGTGTTTCAAAGAGATTTGTGGTACGTTCTTCTTAATTCTTCGATCGTGAGACTCATGAGGTTGTTGGTGCTTGGTGGTGGTGCGTTTCCGGTGAATTCCAGCGTCAGAGAGTGTGGTTTCGTCGATGTTCCTTTCCGTTCTTCGTGTTCTTCGGGTTTATCCCTTTTTCGTCGAATAATCGAGGTGAGTGCGCGACCGTAGGCTCGGATAGGTTAGAATTCGATTGTTAAATGGTTAGGATTGTTCATGGTGGTTGAACTGGTTGTTGATTGCGTGTGATTATGATTTTTGTGTGATTTCTGTGATGAATTTGTGTGATTTCGTGTTTTGGATCGAATGTTTTAATATGTTCTTGGTGGTAGAACAGGGTGTCGATCGACACCGCGGTGAAACGACATCACAATTGTCGAAGTGTCAATCGACACCTAGAGGTAGTGTCGATCGACACCCATTTGAATCATGTGTGCATTTTAATTGTTTATTATTCGGTTTTAATTTATCCGTACTTAGCATGTAGACGGGAAGACCGTCTCACTAAGTATTTATTAAATACTTACGCAACTCTGTTTTTCCTTTTTGAGTTGCAGGTAACAGAAATGCGTGATCGCGGAATCAAGACCAGTTGAAGAGGATGATTAGGGTGTTGTAGTTCCCGTTTAGTCTAGTGAAACCTGGTGTTTAGGTTGCTAGATTTTTATTATTTCTGGAATTTGATTTATGGAATTGTTGGATTATTGTTTTAATTAATTATTGAATTATTTTTATGAGAAATTCTGCAACTGTTTAATTTAAAAAACAAAAAAGGTGTTGGTTGTTTCATTTTATATCTCACTCTCAAATAGAGTAATGAATAGTAAATCGTCAAATATATAGTAATACTATTCATTTCTCTTTTTAAGAGTTGAACTTTATTTTTTACAAATTAGTGCTATAAATTTTATGTGCTTTGATTTTATGTTATAAAAAATATTGTACACCATTTTTTAATTATTAACTTGATGAATCTATAATAACAATAATAAAAACAATTATTAAATAAATAAGTTGTAAAATAAAATATTAACGAAATACTTTTTTTTTAAATCAAAAATCAATTATTTAGTTAATAAAAAGTTATAATGCAACTAGAATAAAAAAATAATTAAAATGCAACGATGACGTAGATTTAATAAGAACACAATAGCATATTCACAATAAACTCAAAAAATACATAATCAATACGATATTAAAATAATATTGTACTTTAATATGTTACTTAAAATAAAACTAGGTGATTTACCCGCACCGTGTGCGGGTGTGAACAATACTTTATCACGTGGTTAATTTTAATATTGAAAATATTATTAATTATAAATTATGAAAATCTAATATATATCGTAGCATAAAAATTTAGATTGAAAATGCTGCATAACGCTTACACAATGATTATGATTTTATTAGTCCTAAATTTTACCGTTGATAAGGCAACCTATAGTTGTTCATGAGAGAATACATGTCTAGATAGAAACGAATCAATACTTTGTAGGATTAATGTTACGAAGATACATGATAGGAACACAACCCTTTAATGTCAGACAATGCTTAGGTAGCAATTTTTTATTTTTAAGGAAAACCATCAAACTTGAAATAAGATTGATCACAAAATCCTGAAATCTCGTAGAAATTTTTAAATCCATGTTCTTAGAAAAATAAAACCTACGAAAACGCGCCTAAACTGATTCACCCAATACAAAAATGAATATTTTTGTGTACGTATAAAGTTATGTTCTCTTTGCATACTTAAAATATCCAAAAGATTAGTGCTGTTTTTCCAACTCATACATTTGTAAATTTTTCAAATTTTACTAAAACGACTTCTCATATAATCTATATGATGATTTTCTTAGATTTATGATGATATAAAAAAATTGAAGAATATAGATGGTTGCCTAAAATGAGAATGCAAAAATAGTACTTAGCTTATTCATTATTTTCTTAAACATAAATATGTAACTATCGTGGTAGAATGTATGGAATTTATTTTTCCACAAACGTAGAAGGTATCATTTTCATAAAAGATTTTTTTTATCATCAAAATCAAGAAAATTAATATATTTGGTATTTGTTCAACGCATTAAAGATAAAACTAAATTATTTGTTCGAAGTAAAATATAGTAGTGTTCTACAATTTAAGACACATATTTATCTAAATGTAAAATATTAATAGAAAATAAAAGAGACTATTTTTCCTACACAATTTAATATACCATAAGACATTA
The DNA here is from genome assembly GCA_963576765.1 of Draba incana. Classification (NCBI taxonomy): domain Eukaryota; kingdom Viridiplantae; phylum Streptophyta; class Magnoliopsida; order Brassicales; family Brassicaceae; genus Draba; species Draba incana. The sequence continues at coordinate 4,988,903 of OY755215.1, read as the reverse complement.
CAATACAAAATATTAGAAACTCATAGTATAGGTTATGTATATGATTTTTATTTTAGACCATTTTTTGAATTTTTAATAAATCACAAAAGGTTTTTCTTTTTTAAAAATTGTTATTGTTGAGATTGAGTAAAGATTGATGCCAAGTCATATTTTTTCAAAGACATGTCATTATTCCATGTCATAGTTTTTTTTTACATAAACCAATAAAATTAAAACAACTAAGCCTTTTTAATAAATGGACTTTGCTTTTAATAGTAGGAGGATGTAATTGTTACATAACTAATTTGTTTTTTTTTTAATTTATTTGACGTCAATGATAATACAGTTGTGCATATATGAGCAAGACATGTAACAGCATGGTTCCTACATTTTAATAATGAAAATATATTACTTTATTTTGATTACGAATAGGCCCGGCTCATCATTTTTGTGCTCCAATGCACAATTTTTATAATCCATATTTTAATACTAATGTGAAAAGAATGAATTTTTTATAATCCACTTGCACAGGGATGTTAGGGTGCAAATCACTTTCTATTTTTGGTATTATATTTACTGATTTATCATATTGATTTATTATCCATTATATTATTTCAAGTAATTAAAAGAAAAAGCAAAGTGCATTCATTTTATTTATTAGTAACAGTGTATAAAATGAAACATAATTGTCGACCAAAAAAAGAAATGAAACATAATCATGGTAAATTTTGTTCGGAGATACAACAAAAGTGATTATTTGGAATGAAAATTGAAATAAAAAATAAAATATTATTTTGATTCTGGTGAAGATTTGATTTCGTACTCCTTTCCGTTTGATTGTGTTCTTCAACTGGAAAGATTATAACAAATGAAAGAATCAGGGGATATTTGATATAAAGTGATGACAATAAAGAATTATGTTGTTGACAAAAAAATACAAGGGAATTGTGTTAGAATTACCCAAGTATAAAACCATGAACTTCAGGGATGTTAGGGTTCAACATGAATTGAAAACCAGGAAATGTAGTAGATGAAACCGATATTAGACCTGGTCAACAATAGGATTCATTGTTATTTAAAAAATGATTTAAAAAGTTTTAATTGGTACCAATTTTTCATTCGGTAGTTATAGTTAGAAAATTCAACCTCTTCCTTTTATAATTTGTGCAAACCTTAGCACAAGAATTTTCCTGATATCAGAGTTGTTATTCAAAGCATGATGCAACGATTCTGCATGCTTACCCCACAGTGAACATATTATGCCAAAACCTCTGCAATTTGTTTAACAATAATATTAGGTAATTGGATAGATAAAAATGTAACAAAAAATAAAATGAATAAAGGCTCATTATTTTGAATCTTTGCGTACGTTGGGTTATGGAGTATAATTCTCATCATTTTCATGTTTGCTCTTGTTGTCAGAACACCAACACACACGACTTGACCAATTAGATCTAGCATAAATCGGTGCAATTAATATTGTTGTTTAGATAAATGAAGCTTTATATATTATGAGGAAAGAATGATACGCACCAATTAAGTATGAGGGATTTATTGTGCCGTCAACGATTTCTTTAAAATCCGCGAAATCGAAAAAAAGACTGTTTGACAACGGAGGAGCACCAAACACAACAGTATCATTTGTAAACACAATCTGAAATTGGTGTCGATTTGTCATGATAGCGTTGTTTGCAGAGGTAAGGTCAAAGTTTCGTATATATGACCAACTTGGATGCCTGTTCAATAGAAGTCCATTATTTTTAACAATGGTCTTTTGAACAGAAGCTTGGATCTTATCACCCTACGGGAAAAAAACAGTACACAAATTATTAGTAAAATTTTGAAAAAAAACTGTGAAGCACAAAAGATATATACATGAAAAAATAAATATGACGGTAGAAAGTAGTGTTTTTAATTACCCTTTCATCAGCTAATATCATTTCAATAGATTCACCATGTTTCCATAGACTCAATATTTTAACACAAACATACCAATCAGTTCGATCAGGTTTTAAATTGGCAACATTATCTATTTGTGCCATGATAATTTGTAATGATAGCTCTACTAATCTAAAATGTATATATAGTGAATGTAGTTGTAAGTGTTTAGATATTATTTGATTTGGTATCGTACAAAATAACAATACAAAATCAATAAACAAAATTTAAAATATTTCGTTAGATATTGTAAACAACTAAATTTCTTAAAAATCATTTATTTGAAAAATAATCATTATCCGAAAAAGATTTTGTTTTATGTTTTTGTGTTTTTGATTCGGTGTCTTAGATCTTATAATCAAAATTTCGATCTTATCATATTTTTAGACAATTGAAAAAGGACTGACTTGAAAATTGGGGGTAAATGCTCTCTGATGCTTCTGTAGCAGCTTCTTCATATCAGCAAGCGTTTATTCTTCGTCATTTCTCTCTTCCACTGATTGAAGCGAACGGTTATGTGCGAGCTTCGAAGAATCTCTTCTAGGATCGAACTGTCGGCTAGAGATCTTGAATCAGATCATTGATACAAAAATTGATTTTGCCCTAATGGAATCGGCTTGAAGTTCTGATGCTACTGCGTCTCATTCGGTACGCATTTCGTTTTTCGGATTCTTCTGGGCTTAAGTGTTGTTGTGATTGCTTGAAAATAGGAGAAGAATTTGGGTTTAGTTCAATATTCTGGTAATGGAATATTGTTTGATAAGTATAATTCTCTTTGAGGACTTTCTTGAATAAGTTATTCTATGTGTCATTGTGATTGTGATTGCAGCCTAGTGCGGTCCTTGTAAACACCAAACCTTGTCTCTAGAAAAGACTTATTATTTTTAAAAACGTGAAAGAATACACAGAAACAATAATAAGGAAAATCTAAACTTATTGGAAAAGATGGAACTAATTATTCTAAGTTGATTGGAACAATACTTAATCCCCCTTTATGCAAAGCTTCTTGGTGACAGAGCCCCTATCTTCAACAGAAGATTCACTCATGGCTTTTCCATTCCTTTTGGAAGTAGGTGTGGTTGACGTTAAACTCCAACTCTCCGAATTCTCCTCACCACTTGTAAGCATTAGTGGTTGCTACAGTTTTAGACATTGTAATACTGTAATTAATAACCACATGTCATCTGCACTTTAATAATTGATGGTGAAACCATACCTGCGAAATAGGTCGTGCTTCAAACTTTTTGATCATATCTTCATTGTCCCAAATTAGAGACACTACATATGGAGAATTAGTTCGCTTTTGGTTTTCAGCTCCTATAGTGATTTTGACGAGAATTTTCTTGCCTATAAGGTTGGTTAGAGATGCAGGGAGAGAAGATGTAGCATCCTATAAAAGATAGGCAAATCCAAATATTATATGGAAATCCATATAAATTTATGAATAAGAAATTATGAAGTTATTGGCGTATCTATTGGAATTTGAAAACAATACCTCAATGCCTTCCATAGCAAGTTCAGCAGCAGGTATCTTAAGAAGCTGAGTAGCCTCATCGTTGAAAAACAAAATCTTTCCTTGGGCATCTGATTCATGAGAGACAATCAAAACCAAGTAGTATCTACAAAATCAAAAATATATTTAGGATTTATAATAACAAAAAAAAAAAAATGCAAATCATCTAAGAAATTGATATATTACTTTGTAATAACATCATGAATGTCACCACAGTTTTCACAATTGTAAAGAGGTTTTGCATCCAGATCATCAGAGTCCTCGCCATATTCTTGAACCTTCTTATTGCATTTGCAAGCGTAATAATACCAATTTTTTGCAACATCAATTGATTCAATTGTGACACATGTAACACAAGTACCGGCCTTATGAAAGTGAAACTTGTATTAGTTTATTAAAAAATACAAAGATAGTCAATTAGAAACTCATTCTACCTGAAATGATTCAGTTATGCCCTTTATAGCCATCCTCACATTTGTTTCGAAGAACTCAGTCATGTAATTAATGGGCGAACGAAGGGACCATTGGCTTTTGTTATCATTATGTGTGACAAGTTGATTATCACTTGGTAACCTGAGGTAAAACAATTGTGCAAAACAAATTAAATAACGATAAACACATTGTGTATTAATATTAATATTTAATGAGACATTAAATTTAATAATATAACTATTATACATACATGAATCGAACATTTAGTATTTGAGCAATAACATTTGGATTATGATTTTTAATGTAAAAGTAAGTATGAGTCTATAATTAATAAAAAAAGATAAATCAGAGATAAATTCATATAAAAAGTGTTGATGGACTTACCAATTAAGACATCTCTGTTTAGATTTCCACCCTTAATGTCTTGAAAATCAGTAAAATATTTTTCGGGAAATGGCTTAGGAGATTCATCAACCGGCTTGATGGTCGTTGTTCGAATAACCAAAATTTTGTAAGGGAATGGACTGGTCCTGTATTCGCCACAATTTTCCTTCAGTTGGAAAGCTTTGAAAGTTACTAAATTACCTTGTTTAAGGTATTTTAGATCATTATGATGCTTTTTAAGCATGTCGTCTTCGATGGTTGCATGGATTCTTGTTCCATGCATAGAAAGAGAAATAAACTTTTTGTAAGAGTATGAATTCGGTATATGATAATAGTAAAGTTAGTAAATTGTCATACTAATAACTGACCTCTTCATCTATTAATACCATCTCAATGGAATTTCCTGTGGACTTGAACGATTTCTACAAAACAAAGATTTGAGCTTTGATTTTTTGTTTTTCTGAAGATGGCAAAAGATTTTCAAAAAGTATGAAAGGAGAGTTTTGTTTTGGTATGATAGACATTATGATAATAGGTTAGAATGGATGGAGTGAGTTTTTGATCATATATATATAGAGTTTTTTTACGTGATTGTATGATAAGTTAGATATTTTATTAGATATTTAGAGTATATTTTGGAATATCCTTAAAAGAAATCAAAACCGAAATATACCATATAACTATTTACGTGATTATAAATATTTTATTGAACAAAAAAATCTCTACCATATAAAGATTCGTAATTTGGGCCACCATTAGTTCTGAGTTTTGTTTTCATTTCCACGCATTTACAGATAAGCATCAAATCTCAACAACTTTTGAGCACACACTAAAACAGTAACAATGCACTTCAATCATACAAAAAAAATCTACGTGATTATAAATATTTTATTGAACAAAAAAATCTCTACCATATAAAGATTCGTAATTTGGGCCACCATTAGTTCTGAGTTTTGTTTTCATTTCCACGCATTTACAGATAAGCATCAAATCTCAACAACTTTTTGAGCACACACTAAAACAGTAACAATGCACTTCAATCATACAAAAAAAATCTACCATATAACTTCCAGGAGGTTTTGTTCAACAAACCAATAAAACAACCGTAAAGAATATTCTTGACGAGAGACTCAAGTATTCCCTGCTTGAACACTATGACTTGAATAAAACTACTTTTAAATGATGCATTGCATCTTCCCCAAATGGGTTGAATTTGTTGCCGTCATTTCCCCAAATGGCATTGTCTCTATGCATCTTCACGATCGGGAGGACTATGGTTGTGCCCTTAGGGATCTCTAGGCTTCCTAATTTCATATCTTCTGATGCTGTTCGGATCATATATAATACCGGTCCATATAGACGAAGTGCCTCCATCAACACCATGTTCATCTGCAACGATTAGCCGTAAGCGTTAGTTAAGAAAAACAGGGTTTCTTCAACCACAAGAAAACTATTGCATTAGGTTAAGAAAAGCGTTTCTTCAACCGGAAGAAATTATTTTTTATTTGTATTTACCAGTTTGAGTTTGGAGCATGCTTCTGTGGGATTTTGTCTTTACCGCATTCGTTGGAAACCATGTTTTTGTGAAAATAGTTATTTTTCAAATTAAAGAAATAATTAAAATAGTGAAAAACTATGTCATCTTTTTCACCATCCATGTCACCATTCCAAGTCATCATTTTTTTAAGAATGGACCAATGAAATTAAAACAATTAAACACCTAATCATTCTATCAATAAAACAACTTTGCAAATAATAGGAAGGGGATAGTCGGGTAAAAAATATAATTTTGATTCAAAAGGTATAATTGAAAATTTATAATTAAATATAAATTAAATATATTTAAATATTGGTTTTAGAGTGGAAAATAATTAATGCATTGGTGAGAAATCCAACTATATTTTAGAGTTACTTTATTATAGAATAAAAGATAAAATAATGGGTTGGAGATGCTCTAATACAAACTATCTACACCCATGATATCAAGTTTTTTAAGTAAATCAAGTAGGATTGTAGGTTTTTGTTCCGCTCTTAATGTTGTGTTATGGTATAATATTTTATTATTAGCAGCATACAAAATTTCATAATCTAGCATATATAAAAGTTTAAAAGAAAAGTCAATATAAAACAAACCAAATAAAAGGAGAATTGTTTAGAATAAGAAATTTATGTGACAACATATTTTATATTGCCAACAAAAACTAAGTGAATTTGGATTATCATGCAATAAAAATACTAGTACAAAACACCATACTACAAACATAAATGAATTTGGTATACCTATATAAGCAGATTGTAATATTTTATTTCTTCTAACCATAACAATATGAATACTAAGAAATTTTCCTACTATGCTTCGACCTCACGGTAACAACAATCACAAACGTCAACCGCAAGAAACAAACCCTAGTTCAAGGAGAAATGCATTAGACCATATAAGTCATCCCAGCTTGCAATATGTTCATATGAGGAACAGTCAGATTCGCAGCACCGGCTCTGCAATTCCTCCTCAGAAACGCATAGAAGTAATTAATCACAAGCTTCTTCACGAAAATCGAATTCTTCTTCGCCCTCACATCTCCATGAGCCAGCAAATACGTAAGCCCCGAGTCCGTGGCTTCTCTCAAAGCCGCAAGCTCATATTCCAGAGCTGGATCTTCCTCCATTGCCGATCCTACGCTTGAAGACGGCAAAACATCTGTATCCAAATCTTGATCTGGCTCAGACCGCTTTGCTCGGTGAATGAGAGGGACCGTGAGGTCGTCTGTGTAAGTATCACTTGCCACGGAAACCCTATCGGGATCAAAATCATTAAGAGTGCTCTCCAAAGCATCCTCTAAGGCTTCACACCTCAAGAACTTCTCTAGACTTTCAATAAGAAGCTGTTCGAAAACTCTTGAATCTTCTTTTCTGACATCTTTGTAACCGTACCTCGCGATGCACCTGAACATATGGTAGTCCTTAGGACAAACCCGTCTGAATAAGAATCTTTCTTCTTGAGGAACGACCGGGACAGGAACATATTTGATGCAGACAATGATGATAGTCGAGTGAATCGCGGGAAGTGTGAGCAAGAACTGTCCCAAAATAGAAGGTATGCCTTGAACAAGCTCATTGTAAAGGAGTCCAATCCCGGGAATTCGAATTGTTCCAAGAGTCGAACCGAGTTCACGCATAAAATCCATGGAGATCCTTTCCCGGACTTCGCTTTGGTACTTGAGCACACTTCCGTAGTTCCATATGTACATTACAGTGAGAAAGAACATGGCAAATACTAACGGAACCCAACCGCCTTCCAAGATCTTGGTGAGAACCGCAAGCAAGTAAATCGTCTCGACGGATCCGAATACAAGCGGGAAACAAAGGGCAAGAAATAGATTGGTTTGCCAAATCAGAAGCATCACTAGTGTTACCAATACTGTACTCACCATCATCACACCTACCTCTGCTATGCCTGCAACACAAAAATAGAAGAATGTGTGTACACATATCTCAAAACCGAGAAATCTGAACTGAACTGAACCGAGAAACTAACCGTAAGCATTGGCGATGTGTGTTGTGCTTCTGAAGATGGAGACAACGAGTATGCACATGATCATCAAGAACCAATTGATGACGGGAATGTAGATTTGACCCATCCGTTTTTTGGAAGTGTGGATTATCTTCAGCCTCGGGAAGCAACCAAGAGCCATGGCTTGTTTGACACATGAGAAAGTCGCAGAGATCATGGCTTGGCTTGCTATCATAGCAGCTAATGTCGCAATCACAAAAACCGGCCAGAACAAACTCTCTGCTTAAAATTTCATTTTCACAAACATCAGTATAGAAACAAATAATGGAGCCGAGGCGCTGGAGATAATGATTAATTACCGGGAACTGAATCATAGAATATGCGAGCTGAGGCATCAGGATGCTGTGTTAGATAAGCAGCTTGACCCATGTAAGCTAAGAGAAGGCACGGGAACACCACGCAAGTGAAAGCCATCTGATCCAAATATCGTTATTACGGTCATCATCATTAACATAAGCAATATGATCACACGGTGATGCCTAACCTGTATAGAACGAACTGAGAAATGTCCCAAATCTGCAAACATTGCTTCGGCTCCTGCGTAGTTTCAAACATTTTATAAGAAAGGTTAGAAGTTGTGAGGTGAGTGTGTGTGTGTGTTTTTTACCTGTTATGCATAAGACACATCCACCAAGAGCAGACCAAGCCTGTTTGCTATTCTTGTTGAAGAACAAAACAATATAATACGGGTTTAGCGCTCTTATGACAGTGATGTCGTACTTCAACAGATTATAGATTCCAATAGCACCGAGAGAGAAGAACCAAACTGCGAGAACTGGAGCAAAGAGAAAACCTACTTTACCCGTCCCAAACCGTTGTATGCTGAACAAAGCCACGAGAATCACAATCGAAGACATAACCAATGCATCTGACACAACAAACAAACACCAAGATTGGATATTAACAATCAAAATGACACAAAGACAGAAATTTCTTAGACATGTAATAGTGATACTCACTTGTTCCAAATCCTTCAACTTCACCTTGTAGACCACTCATTGCAGACATCACTGCAAAAGTTACAACCGTATGAATCCAAATCTTTAAGGTAGCTATTGCAACAAATAAAATACAATTTAGACTCACCTGACATAGCTGGTGTGAGAATTCCATCGCCAATAATCATTGAAGTTCCCATTAGAACTAAAAGCAAAAGAAGAGTTTTCATATACCCTTTTGTCTCCAAAGCTTCTTTAATCCTCAGAGCTCGTTCCAACTCCGGAGTTGGGAGTTTAAGCCTAAAACTCGAGATCTGCTCATCCGCAGGTTGTTGATTTGGCAGCTTATTCACCTTTGCATACCTACAAATTAGCGAATAGAGCGCAAATGTCCCTCCTGCATACACACACACATACTGAGAACCACATAACACTACCTTACAAAAACATCGGTTTTGGATACATTACCTTCGCCATTGTCGTTGGCTTTAAGGACGACGAAGACATACTTTGCTAAGGGAATCACAGCGATAGTGTAGATTACGAGAGACAAGGCACCAAGAACATCAACTTCTGATCTTATAGGAACTTTACTAAAAACATCACTGAACACATACAAAGGACTTGTTCCCATATCACCATACACAACACCTAACGTCTGAAACGCTATCCCAATTGTACTAAAAAGTGATAAATCCTAAAACCAAAAAAATTGGATTTCTGTCAATAACACAAACACCTTATGTGCATTAAAAAAAAAAATCAAAACTTGATTTCATGAGTCAATCTAAATTTCAAACCTTGAGATTGTGACTATGAGCACCTGCAATTTCCATAGCTTCAACATCAAGAGAATCAGCTCTTTTGGGTTTTTTCATTAGTCTTCTTCTCAAATTCCCAAAGTTGTTATAGTCACCATCTCTGAATTCCGAAAACGACGGCGTTTCAGAGTCGACTTCGCTTCCGTCGACCCATCTCCGGTCACTACTTCCGGTACCAACACGTCTTAAGCTCAAGCTGTTGTTGCTGCTTCCTTCTTCAATCCTATCTTCTTCCTCCATTTTCAAAAAGGAATGATTTTTATTTTTGGTTGGAGGAAAATATGGATTGGTCCTTTCTATTCTTGTATTATTGCTTGAATGTGGTTTCACTGACGATCTCTGTCACGGGAGCAACATGCTTTTTTTTTTTTTTTTTTTTCGTCAAAGAGATTATATTGATTATGAGAGTTAATACAATGGCCAGCTTACAACATAAGGACGAGAATGGACTCTTGATTGCTTTGCTAAGTGATCTGACCTATCATTGGCATCACGAGAAACAAAATGAAATCGAAAATTACCAAGCTTTGCTACATGGGAGATATCATATAATTGAGTAGATAAATGCAGGACCTTGTGTTCCTGAACTTTGAAGCACCATCCTCTTTGAAGAGTATCATAAAGCTTTTGACAGTCCCCAGCAAAAGTAACATTTGAATATCCAAGCTTGTGTAATTCTCTAGTTGCCATTCTCAATGCCTCTGCCTCTGCATGACCTGGAGATTGCATAGGTGGTAGGGAGCCTGATCCGTATATAACCTCCTTTAAATCGTGGTTATACAGTACCCATCCAATACCAATACTGTTATACTCCGAGCTCCATGATGCATCAACCAAGCAATAGTATGGACTTGTTACTTGTTCCTTTAGCTGAAGCAAATTCTTGGGAGGAAAGACTGCTTTTTGGCTTACATTATGTTTGAGCTCCTGGCTAGACAACTCATCTCGATTCATTTCCTGTGCTTCTTCCCATAACTGATGATCATGAATTGCTTTTGTGATCGTTAAGGGTATAGGCCATCTCTTATTCTGAAAAATCACCTCATTTCTTTGCTTCCATATTCTCCAGCCTACAAGATGAAATAAAGTGACATAGTCCTTCATATCTCGGTTAACTTTTAAAAAGGCTTGGTAATTGTCATGAAGAGAATTTGAAAGCAAATCGTTTAAATTCGGCTTATGTATAGGGGCCATCTCCCATATTTCCTTACTTATTCTGCACTGAAACAACATATGATTGACTGATTCCTCCACCTCTCCACAAACAGAGCAAACACTGTCTCTTAAAATCTGCTTCTGCTTTAAATTTCTTGCAACAGGCAAAGCATCATGAAGAACTTTCCACCAGAAGTGTTGAACTTTAGGAGGTAAGGACAGCTTCCATAAGAATTTAAATTGAGGAATATCTATAAAGGAAGGCTGACCTTGTTTTTCCTTAAGGAAATTATATCCAGACTTTACCGTGTATCCTCCATTACTTGTATGCATCCAAGTTAAGGTATCTGCAGCTCCTGTAAAGGAAGGTCTAATTTGTTGCACAAGAGCTACGTCCTCCGGATTCATCAATTCTTGAAGCTTAGCCTGATCCCAAATCCATGTTCCATGATGAAATAAATCCTTCACTCTGAGTTCTTGATTGGTATTGGTTTCCTTTGGCTGAGGTGTTTTATACAGATTATTTGGCAACCATCTATCCCTCCACGCATACACTGACTCTCCATTGCCAATATTCCAATGAATTCCCTGCTTCAACAACCTATTGCCTTGAAGTATGCTGCGCCAAGCATAACTTGAGGCCCATTTTTGTTTAGCCTCCAGCAATGTTGTCTTAGGGAAGTATTTAGCCTTATAAACTTGAGCCAGCAAAGAATGAGGATTTTGAAGAATACGCCAACTCTGTTTAGCTAGCATAGCAATGTTGAAATCTTTTAAATCTCTGAATCCCAATCCCCCTAACTGTTTTGAATTGGTTACTTTGCTCCAGGAGATCCAATTAATTTTGCCTCTATCCTTGCTATTAGACCAGAAGAAATTTCTTGTTACCGCTGTCAGCCTCTCAATCAACTTCCTTGGAAGCATAAAACAGGACATACAATAAGTTGGAAGAGCAGTGAGGACTGCTTTGATTAAAGTCTCCTTTCCAGCAGATGAGAGTAGTTTTGAATACCAATTCTCAACTTTACCCATCATTCTTTGAACCAAATAAGAGAAAGTATCAACTTTGTTACGGCCTATCAGCTCTGGCAGACCTAAATAACGACCAAAGCCACCAATCTTCTGAATATTGATGAAATCTATAAGTTGTTGCTTAAGATTCTGGTCAGTGCCTTTGGAGAACATAACTGCTGATTTGCTGAAGTTAACTTCTTGACCCGAAGCATCCTGGTAAGTCTTAAGAATGGTCTTTAGTTGAAAACATTCCTCCATAGAAGCTTTAATGAAAAGGAGAGAATCATCTGCAAATAATAAATGGGTAATGATTGGACCTTTATTGCTTACTTGATATCCAGATATGTGACCTTTTTTCTTCGCATCAGTAAGAAGAAAAGATAGTGCCTCTGTACAAAGCAGGTAAAGATAAGGCGAAAGAGGATCTCCCTGCCTTAAGCCTCTCGTTGGCACTATTCTATCTGTTGGCGTTCCATTTATCAGAACTGAATAGGTCACTGTAGATATACATCTCATGATCCAATTACACCACTTTTCTGCAAATCCCAATTGCTTCATTAAATTCTCTATGAAAGACCATTCAACCTTATCAAAAGCCTTGCTAATATTAAGCTTTAGAGCCATGTAATGATCCTTTGTTCTCCTAGTATTTAAGGAATGAATCATTTCCTGAGCAATAAGAACATTATCTGTTATGAGCCTACCCTGAATAAAAGCTGATTGAGATTCAGAAATGACCTGAGACAAAATCGACTTCAATCTCTCAGCTAACACTTTTGACAACAGCTTATAAGCAACATTACTGAGACTTATAGGCCTAAAGTCTTTTACTTCCAGAGGATTCTCAATTTTTGGGATAAGACAAATGTGAGTATGGTTCAAGTCAATATCTAACTCTGTAGTTTCAAAGAAGTGCTGAATGTACCTCACTATGGAGTCTTTAATTATATTCCAATGATCCTTATAGAAACCAACAGTAAGGCCATCTGGTCCTGGAGACTTATCCGAGTTCATTTGTTGCAAAGCCTCGTATACCTCTCCTTCAGCCACAGGGTGAGTAAGAAAATGGTTCATTTCATCTGTAATACGAGGGGTAATATCTTTAATGAACTCAGCTGCCACAATGTCATTTGAAGAAGTAAACAGACCTGTGAAATAATCCATTACGAGCCTCTGAATGTCTTCTTGTTGGAAATAGATTTGACCAGTAGAACTACTAAGAGAAGTAATTCGATTATAAGCAACATGCTTACAATTACTACCATGAAACTGACAAAAGAGCTGATTTTTTTTTATTTATAATGATTTTCTTATAAAATCTATAAATTTTTTAATAATCGTTTCAGTAAACAGAAAATCCAAACGGATATATATATATTTTTTTTCCCGTCAACACGGATAATTAAACATCGTAAATTCATTGTGTGTTTTTTTAACGCTACATTTTTACTATTGTTCTATTACGAATTATGAGACTTGTTACATCGACGATTCTACAACGGATAAGTCTTCCGTTTTAATCCACGCCAAACGATTATATCGTGCCCCACACTCCTGCAAGCTTGTTTCCATTAATCTGCAAAAAAAAAAAAACGCATTTTCTAGGATTTGAACCCACTTCTTGGTCTTTTAGCCGACCATTTGGACCAAATGGGCTTCCAAAAATTCATTTTGTTCATCAATTTTTTTATTAAAATCAACACAAAATTAAATATTTAAATGGACGACGTCAAAATTCGAAATTTAAATGGGTCTAAAATTGAAATTTGATGATTTAAATGACCTTTTCCCCGATCTTTGTACAATTATTCGAAAACGGGAATTTGAAAATCCCGTTTAATAAATTTGGGCCGAGAAAGGCCCATTTAAATATGGTCCAACAATGATTTGCCGACTATGTAACAACTCAAAACAACCAAAAATCTCAGATAATCATCGCTTCTCCTTCTTCAATTTCTTCTTCTCGAATCTGGTTTTTGAAATTAGGGTTCCTGGAATAAGGGTTTTCTTTTGCGTTCCTTGTAGAAGATATGGTAAGCGTTTTCATCAACCCTTCTCTCTCTCTTTTGTTCGTTGTTTCAATTTTCTCAGCGATTGTATCCTCTGCTTCTTCACGGATCGTATGCCCTAGCTTTACTTAACTGTCTTGTCTTCTCTGTTTTCTTCAATGGTTACTTCTGTGTTCATTATTCGCAAACCAAAATTCACTAAATTACGAATCTTTAATTGATTTCTTGACACTTTAGTTTCAACATTATCGAACCCAGATTTTGTTATGTTGATTAAACCTATCGAATGTTCAATTTCTGGTTTAGGGTTTCCGAGATTTGACTTATCTTGTGTATTCGTTTATGATGCTTTTTCAATGGCTCTTTTGTATATAAAGCTAACTTAATATTTTGGATCTATTGTAGGCAACTCTTGAAGACTCTTTCCTTGCAGACCTTGATGAGTTATCTGACAATGAAGCCGAATTGGTGAGTGTGTTAAACAATTTGATTACTTTCTGTTCCGGGTTTGTTTTTGACAATGTTTTGATTGTAGTTTGGTCGATTATCCATATTCAGGACGAGAATGATGTTGATACTGGAAAGGAGGAAGAAGATATTGACATGGACATGGCAGACTTAGAGAACCTTAACTACGACGATCTCGATAGCGTTTCTAAGTTACAGAAAACTCAAAGATACGCCGACATTATGCAGGTCAGTCACCGTGCCTCTTTTCTAGCTTTTTTGTATGTAATTGAATTCAATATCTGATTATATGTTTGCTCCTTTTATATTTTAGAAAGTCGAAGAAGCTCTTGGAAAGGATTCTGATGGAGTGGAGAAAGGAACTGTACTAGAAGATGATCCTGAGTACAAGCTAATCGTGGATTGCAATCAACTCTCGGTTGATATTGAGAACGAGATTGCTATCGTTCACAACTTTATCCGTGACAAGTACAGGCTTAAGTTCCAAGAGCTTGAGTCGTTAGTACATCATCCGATCGATTACGCTCGTGTTGTGAAAAAAATCGGCAATGAGATAGATTTAAGCCTTGTTAATCTCGAAGACATTCTTCCATCTGCTATTATCATGGTTGTTTCAGTTACTGCTTCAACCACGAAAGGGAGCCCATTACCGGATGATGTACTGCAAAAGACGTTAGACGCTTGTGATCGGGCTTTAGATCTTGATTCTGCACGGAAGAAGGTTCTTGACTTTGTTGAAAGTAAGATGGGATCTATCGCGCCAAATCTTTCCGCTATTGTTGGGAGTGCTGTTGCAGCCAAGCTCATGGGTACTGCTGGAGGTTTGTCAGCACTTGCAAAAATGCCTGCGTGTAATGTTCAAGTCCTTGGTCACAAGAGGAAGAACCTTGCTGGATTCTCTTCTGCAACGACACAGTCCCGTGTGGGTTATCTAGAGAACACAGAGATTTTCCTAAGCACGCCTCCTGGACTTCGTATGCGCGCTAGCAGGCTCTTGGCCGCTAAATCGACTTTGGCAGCAAGAGTTGACGCTACTAGAGGAGACCCGTCTGGAACAAATGGAAAAGCTTTCAAGGAAGAGATAATCAAGAAGATTGAGAAGTGGCAAGAACCTCCTCCTGCAAGGCAACCTAAGCCACTTCCTGTTCCTGATTCTGAGCCTAAGAAAAGAAGAGGTGGGCGCCGTCTTAGAAAAATGAAAGAAAGGTATGCAGTGACAGACATGAGGAAGCTTGCCAACAGGATGGCGTTTGGTACACCCGAAGAAAGCTCTCTAGGTAAAATATCTTGTACAATCTAACTTGTTAATAGCGCGTTTTTTTTAAGGCACTTAAATCTAACATGCGTGTGCTCTTTCATGATGATAGGTGATGGATTAGGTGAAGGATATGGAATGCTTGGCCAAGCTGGGAGCAACAGGCTTCGTGTATCTAGTGTTCCGAGCAAGCTGAAACTTAATGCCAAGGTCGCCAAAAAGTAAGTGGTTCCTCCATTTCTCCAGTGGTTTTCGACATTTCCTGATCCTGTCCTGTTGTTCAATCGTATCTCTGCCTCATTGTGATTTTGTGTTTATCAATGGCTTTTTTCAGGCTGAAAGAAAGAACATATACAGGTGGTGCTACTACTTCTGGGTTGACATCAAGCTTGGCGTTCACTCCTGTGCAGGTACAACGAACATTTTAATTCAACCTTCGTTAAATGTTTCATCTTACGTGATTCATTTGTGTCTCTTTCTGACTTTGGAAAATTCGATTGTATGTTGCAGGGAATAGAGCTGTGCAATCCTCAGGCTTTAGGATTAGGAAGTGGGACTCAAAGCACTTACTTCTCAGAGTCAGGAACCTTCTCCAAGCTCAAGAAGATTTAAAAACTTGCCAGGGAGACTTGAAGCCGAACACTTGCTTTACTTACTCTTGGGATTTGTCTTTAGGAAATGATGGTGTAAGTGAATGAAGACACAAACGTAGAAACTGGTTTTTTTACTGCTTTCTTTATTTCTCTTTTGTGTTTTACAGTTTTTGTCACTAAAAGAGAGTAAAGACACTGTTTGATACGGTGACTCTCCCGAATCGGTTTTAATGGTACCACCAGACCCCTTGACCCTTGTATGATATTTTAAGATTCTCACTTCTCGGTTCTCAGTATAAGGTTGTTGGATTTTGGCTTTTTGTGTTGGGTTCGAGTTTAAAATTAACTTTCTTTGCACACAAAATTTTAGGTTATGGTGTAATCCGAAGGAGAAAAGGATTGGTTTAGTACGTTTTCTCTTGTATTCATGATTCAATTATAGTAGTTTTGATGAAAAAGAAAGTACTCCACTGATTATTAAAATATCATGATGGGATGGGTCCTCGAAATAACACGTTTGATTTTTCTATTAGAAATTAGCACCGTCCATTGTTTCCTGAGAATTCTATCTGACCCCCAAAAAAAAGAAAAAATAAAAGGAGACAATTCTTTCTATAAAGAGCAGTCTTGGGTCCTAATCAATAAAATAAGACCTGGAAACTTCGAACCAGCTTCTAATTACCAATTATCACAAAGAACAGTGGCTAATTATAAATTTTGATTCGGAAATATTTAGCTACAATTTATTTCAATTACCTTTGCCTAACACAGAATAATATAACATCACAGATTTAATATTAACAATATTTCACGATAGCTCAATGAAAATATATTATTTTTTTCAAACAGATTAAATTATGTACCCAAACTCTTAAATATGTAGTCCTTGGAGAGTATAAAACTCTTACTTGTTAAGAAATCAATAGCAAAAAAATAAATATATATATTAATTACATAATCGAAGCTTTCCCATAATTAATAAATCAACTACATATTATTGGATCACTCAATCAATCGAAATGCGTGCTTATCTAAATCTGAATAGATAAACAAAGAAAAACATTATAAAAATCATTGAAGAATGAAATATATCAGAAGTATCGTCATACAAAATTGTCGGCTCCTTCCACGCACGAACCTCACGATTGGAACTGGAAGTTCCAGAACAGGAGGTGGTCCTACACACACTTCATCGCCACGGTATACCACGTGTCAAATTTATACACCCAAAATATATCAACTAATCATACGTCTTCACGTGTCGCAAACTTGTAGATAGTTCAAAAAACCCACATACACGAAGTGTATATATCCTCACTCATCAACACAAACATAACTAACCTCAAAAAGAAAAAACACTTGAAAAATATTTCATACTTATCACAAACTATGATCCATACACAAACCGGATCTACTCGTCGGATCCTAACATTTCCGGCGGTCAATCCGTGCGAATCGATCGCGATAACCACTCTCCTCGATTCGCTATTACAAATCGTCGGCGAGATTCTTAGCTTCAAACAAAAACACTTCTCAACCAACAAAAGAAGTGTCAAAGAAACTCTCCGACATATCGAAAACCTCGTCCTCGTCTTCGCGGAAATCCGTATTCAAACCCGGGCGGGTCGTTCGTTCCCTCGTTCAGCAATCTTGAGCCTCTCGGAGCTCCACGCCATCTTACAGAAACTCAAGTTCCTTATAGATGACTGTACACGAGAAGGAGCTCATTTATACACGTTGATGAACTCCGATCAAATCACAGCTCATTTCCGTGTCTTGACCCGATCCATATCCACTAGCCTCGACACGTTTCCAGTCCGGTCTCTTGACTTACCTCGAGAAATCAACGAGCTAATCTATCTACTAATCCGTCAAACCCGTAAATCCGAAGCAAGACCTGACCGGGACGACAAACGGGCTATAGACTCGATCTATTGGTTCTTTAATCTCTTCGAAAACAGAATTAACCCGAACTCGGATGAAATAATCCGAGTTCTTGATCGCATTGGTGTTCGTAAATGGAGAGATTGCATCAAAGAAGTCGATTTCATAGAAGAAATGATCTCCTTGGAGAAGAATAGTAAAGTCGAAATCGAGCTTCTAAGCAGCTTAATGGGATTCATAACTTACTGCAGATGCGTGATACTTCGAGGAATCGACGATGATGATGATCAAGAAGAGAAACACGAAGAGGACGATTTAATCCGAGGTTTAAACGTTGACGATCTTCGTTGTCCGATTTCTCTAGAGATTATGAATGAACCAGTAGTTTTAGAAACAGGGCACACGTATGATCGGAGTTCGATTACTAAATGGTTCGCTTCCGGTAACATTACTTGCCCTAAAACCGGTAAGAGACTAGCGAATACCGTGTTAGTCGATAACGTATCCGTCAAGCAAGTGATTCAAAGTTACTGCAAACAAAACAACATCAAGATTGTTGATGAGAAGAAGAAGAAGAAGAAGTCATCGATTGTACTACCGGAGAGTTTAGCGGCGGAAGAAGCCGGGAAACTCACGGCGGAGTTTCTTGCCGGAGAATTAATCAACGGAGACGAAGAAGAGATGCTTAAAGCATTATTGGAAATTCGAATTCTCACCAAGACGAATAGTTTTCACAGATCTTGTTTGATTGAAGCTGGAGTTATCGAATCGTTGATGAAGATTCTTCGTTCGAGCGATCCGAGTGTTCAAGAGAACGCCATGGCTGGGATTTTGAATCTGTCGAAAGAGATCGCCGGAAAAACTCGAATTGTCGGTGGATTACAGATCATCGTTGAGATTCTTAACGAAGGAAGTAGAAGAGAGAGTAGACAATATGCAGCAGCTACTCTGTTTTATCTATCGTCTACCGGAGATTACAGTAGATCGATCGGAGAAATCTCAGATTCGATTTCAGGATTGGTGAGAATCGTTAAAAGTTGCGATTACGGAGATTCAACGAAACGTAACGCGTTAATCGCGATTCGGAGTTTGCTGATTCATGAGCAATCGGATAATCACTGGCGTGTTCTCGCCGCCGGAGTTGTTCCGGTACTTCTAGATCTGGTGAAATCGGATGAGGTTAGCGACGGAGTCACGGCGGATTCGATGGCGATTCTAGCGAAAATGGCGGAGTATCCCGACGGGATGATATCTGTGCTCCGTCGTGGAGGATTAAAACTCGCGGTGAAGGTTTTGGGTTCGTCGGAGGTTTCACCGGCGACGAAGCAGCACTGTGTGGTTTTGATTTTGAATCTGTGTGTTAACGGAGGAAGTGACGTCGTTGGAGCACTCGCTAAGAATCCGACGATTATGGGGTCGCTTTACACGGTGTTAAGTAACGGCGAATGTGGATGTGGGAAAAAGGCAAGTGCTCTAATCAAAATGATACACGAGTTTCAGGAGAGGAAAACCGGTACGGTTGAACCGGTTCTAGAAAGAGAACGGTTCATACACGCCTTGTGATTTGGTACACACAGTAATCAACTCTTTGAGCTTTTTTATCAAAAAGTTCACACTAAATTTTTTATAGGTTAAAGTAGGACACACTATTTAATTATATGTATAGATTTTACATATACTATATCTGTAAATGTTAGCTCTGGGATTTTTAATAACCCAAAGAGCTAATACTACATTGTAATCAGTTTCTGGTTTTGAAATAGAAGCTGTGTACAGTATCAAACGTGTACTATAATTATACTATTGATTTTCTAGAAACAAATGAAGAAACATAAGTCAATTTTGTAATATATTACCATTTCCCCTCGAAATAAATCACTAGCACAAAGTATATTTTACTCATTAGAAGGAAGAACACAAGTCAATTTTGCAAAAGTGAATGAACTAATCCACAGTTATCAATAGAAAGCTTTGTGATTTGAAAATACTTTTCCAAATAAAAATAACTTTCATAAACTCAGTGAGTAAGATTGGAAAGGCAATAAACATCTTAGAAACTTATTTCATAAATCAAACTAAACAGAAGAACTAAGACAAGCTTTAAATTCGAGTGGTGCCATATACTGTGAACTAGAATGTGTTTTATATCAGTCTTGTAAACATGGTGATTCTTCTTTAAATCCAAAGACAAGAAAAATTTCGAAAAAAATGGAGACACTAGGCAACAAAGGAAGAAAACTCTTTTGAAAGAAAAAGTTTTAGGCTTTGGATTTTACCGGGACTTCAGCTTCAACCCGTTTGATCTCAAAGATGAGCATTCTCCACATCTTCAGCACAAACATCTCAGCTTCCTCGTCTAGTATCGATTGCAACTGCTCAAGCATCTGAGAAGCTTTCACGTGCTGTTGAATGTTCGACACAATGAAATCCACCAGTGTCGCTTCCTCTTCTCCAAGAAACTCCATGATTTTCTTTGAGATCCATGGCTTCAATCTTTCATGCAATTGGTGCTTTTCAATGTTAAAAAAGGCAAAACATGTGAGCACCAAAACAAAATCACAGGGAAGGTAACAAGAAATCATTGATTTAAGTAAAAGTAGCTTACCTTGTCATACATAGCCCAGTTTATCTCGAAAGAAAATAATTCTTCCTTTGTTTTTGGGATTGTATCTATCAACTGTTTCGCATCCACAAGCTTCTTGGTATCAGGTATCTTTGCTTTTCCAGGCTCTTTAGTGTCTTTAGTTGAACCACTATGCCCGTCACCTCGGTCCCTGACTCTGTCTCTGTCCCTGTCCCTTTCCCTGTCTCGGTCCCGATGGGTTCCCTTATCATGAGAACGTCTGCTTCTTTGTTTTTCGGTTTCTGTTGTCTCTTCCTTGGGATTAGTACTGGAAATTCGTTTTGCAAATTCAGCGGCTAAAGCCAAATGAGGTGGTGTAAGCTCTGAGGCACCATGTGCCACAGCTTCCTGTTCCTCGGTCGAGTAATCTATAGGAACCAAAGGTTTCATCTTTATATCCTTATGCGCTTCGTCTTCATCCTCCTCGTAGAAAACTGAAGGCACAGATGTCCGCTTTCCGGATCCCACAAGCCCAAATCCCAGTTTCTTGGAGGGAGCATTGGCCTCTGATCCACTATTATTATCAATAGCCATGGACATCTCATTACCAGAACCATTTTGTTCATAATCTGCATCGTGCTCATGGACAGATTCCCTGACAGTTTGGAGAGTTGCCTTCTGATCGGTTTCCATGGGTGACGCCTGAACCGGTTCACTTCCAATAAGTGCCTGTCCAGATAAGAGCCTTAAGGCATCTAACTGCTGCTGCTGCAAGTTTTGCTCCTCGGCATTCCTCTTTGCCTCAGCGACTTCTTCCTCTTCTTTCAATCTATCAGCTAAGTCATCTTCCTTCTCTCTTAGCCGTCGTCTTCTTCTCTCATCTACCGCACCCCTATGATATCTTCTTCTCGAATCATCATCGTCTTCATCCTCATCTTCCTCGTAGCGGACTTCCTTTTTCCTCTTACGCTCTTTGTCTTTCTCCTTCTCCTTCTCATACTGTCGTTCCTTCTCCTTTTCTCTTTCTCTACGTTCCCATTGTCGAAGACGAGTCTGGTAAGCACGCTCAGCATCCTCAAATTTTCTCCTGTGCTCTCTCTCTTTCCTTAAGCGTTCTCGCTCAGCCTCCCTCTCGTGTCTATCCATTTCTTGGTCTTTTTCACCTCTGTCTCTGCTTCTTCGGTCATTTCTCTTACTCCAGTCAGGCGAACTGGTGTCAGGTCTATTATGTTCTCCAGGAGTCTCAACATCATTTGCAACAGAATCTACATGAACGAGACATCTCATCAGACAAATGATACAAGTGGAAAACAGCAGCAGAGTATTTTTTTTGAAATTTTTTATTGAAAAAAAAAAGCAAGATAAGAGGAGACAGAAACAGACCACTCCTAGCTATGTCAGTGTTCGAGTCTCCATCCTTAATTTTGAACGCAAATTCCATGCCTGAACCATCAACAGGTGGTGGTGGAGGTGGTGGAGGCAGAGGGTTTGTCTTTAACCTTTCTTCAATAGCACTTTCAATCTTCTCCATAGCCTCTCTGTCAGCTTCTCTTTCTTCATCAGTTAGGACCGCAGAATTTGCAATATCAATGTTCTTTAGTTCTCCATCCTTTCCCATCTCGCCTAAGGTGGGCCTAGCAGATACAATCTTTTCACCACTCTCAGTTTTTACTCCATCATTCTCTTTGCATCCTCCATTTTCTTGGTTCTCTTCAGTTCCTACAGCTTGATTTTCCTTGGTTTTCTTTGCATCCTCTATTTTCTTCTGAACATATTTTAGCAAGTACTCCTTCGTTGCCTGATTAACATTCACCTACCAACCATATAAAAAAAAGATGAGAATAAAGCTAAGATAAACAGAAGTGCATCTGCATGGAGAACATAAACATATTTTGAAAATTGAGTAGAGAGATCCACAATTACCAAAAGCTCTTGTCCATCTATGGTGAGTTTGGTCAGCAGGCGTATTGCACGGAGAATCCCTTCAGCTGATTCAAATTCATAGAAACCAAAACCTTTAGGTTTCTTGGTGGTGGGATCTTCTGCACGTAAACAGTTTATGACCTTTCCACAAAACTGCAAGAGAAGTGGCAAGATCAATTCTTAATAAAAAAGAAGATAGATGGAAGCTAGTGCCTATAAGTCAAAGTAGTAGAAGGGAAAAATGCAGAAAGAAAAAAGAAAACAAACCCCAAGAGTAGACATCATAAAGTCATTTTCCACGGTTGCTATCTTGCCAATGTAAATTGTCGTCTGGGGTTTCTCTGGTGGTGTAGCCAGAGGAACAGATGCTGGTCTAATCATAGGAGCCATTACAGGACGGAGGCCAGGCATTCCTGGGACAGGGGGACGTGGTACCAGTTGCACCGTACCAGGCGGTCGCATAATAAAACCAGGACGAACCATTGTTGGATATGGAGAAGGATACCGGAGAAGCCCTGCATAAACAAAAGATTCTATGCAAATTCATCAATAACTGTTTTACACCTTAATAGAACAACTACATTAGCATAAATCACAATTGTCATGAAGCGGAATTGAAAATTCATTTTGTAAAGTTACCACAAACTAGAGCAAATTAGATATGCACACCAGAGGCAGTACAAATACCACCCGGCTGAACAGAGAACCTGAAGGACACATCAAGAAGATAGCACCAGTATCGTAGTCATTATTACCACATTAAGTAGTCGTACCTCATAGGGCAACATGAAAGAGATAAGAATCTATAACCATCTGACAAACGTTGGATATGAGATTGGATAATACTGAAACCCTCATCATCTCATCCCCAAATGGAACTTAAAGGAACTAGTATGTATCATCATTTAGCTTTATCTCAACCATTATTAGCTTGACCACAGAACCGAATGTGTAATTTAAAAGAAAATGCAATACCTCAAAAACCAAGACCAAGGAGCACTCAGTCTTTAGAAATGCTTGCTTCCGGCAGTTGGCTTACCCATCAAGTTCAAAGTTTTTTAAAAAATTACAGTAAATCTCAATCCAACATAAATTTGGGGAACATGAGGCGATTCTTCAAAAACTTTAAGGTCACTGGTTTGTTTAAAATGTGTTAACAGTGCTACCTTCAAAAGGAGCTAACACTAACTAAGCAATGTAAGGAGAGAAAAGAAGAACAAAAGCGAATTTGCGCATACCAACATGAAGGAGTCGTAGAAGTGAATCGTGAATCCCTACTCAATATTTGATGCCTCGCAACCTTTCTCACGGAACTCAATCAAGACGCTGTATGAGAAAACACCCGGTCATCGGTGTTCCTGTTCTAGTTTTTCTCCCTAATTCCTCTTTCAATAAAATTCCTTTCTACTACCTAAACCTTTATTTATCTCATCTAACTACATATGAATCGCATTCAACATACACAGAAAGCAATCGCCACAGAAACATAATTCTACATCCTAAATTGCATCAAAATCGACTGTAAACTTAAATAAAAAGTGAGACTTTAGAGAATTAAACAAGAGAGAAAGGTGGAAAAAGGATAGAAGAACCCACCCGGAGGAGGAGCAACACCGTGAATTCCCGGATAACCATTAGCCATAGTCGGAAAAGGTCTCATAGCAGCCGGATTCGGAAGATGACCAGGCTGCGGTTGATAATTAGGCATAGAGTTCACGCCGGGAGGAGGAACTCCAGAATTAGGGTTTTGAAAGTTAGGAGCGAACTGCATACCGGGACGGAATGGTGGTGGCGGCGGAAGAATTGAACCAGGAATCTGAGCATAAGGTTGATAGACCGGAGTTTGCGTTGTTGGGTCGAGAGCAGCGACTTGAGGCTGAGGCGGTGGTGGTGGTGTTGGTGAAGGATTTGGGATTGAATTGGGATTGGGATTGGGAATCGGAGTAGTGGGTGGTTCTGTTTTGATCGAATTGGGAACCCCCGTGGCCGGAGAAGAAGAATCGTCGGCCATGGGAGTAGAGTTTGGGTAAAAGCTTAATTGTCTTCTTCACCGAATCTGGGTTTTTTGCCCTAAAAATCACTCCCAATTTTACTCTTATCTCTGTGTCAAAGTTCACAACTTGGTTGGCCCTAAAAAAAAATATACACCTTGTAAACATGTGTTTATATATCATAGGCTAGTTGTTATTCAAAATTCACATCAAAACCTTGGAACTATGGTATTTTATAAATCTTTAAATTTTTATAATTATTTATAAAAACATTATTTAGTTATTCTTAATTTATCAATTTTTTTAACAACAGTGAACTTAAAAAAGATAACAACGAATTGAGCTTAAGAAAAAAGTCTAAAAGCTTAAAACTACGCCTAAAATCAGATTATTTATGTGGCGTGTTGTGGCCGGTGCTTTAGCGGTAGCAGACCGTCTTAGGACCAGAGGTATGGTTGTGGACAACGTTTGTAAAATGTGTCGGACTTCTATGGAGACAATCAATCATGTTTTATTTCAATGTCCGGTGGCGATGCAACTCTGGTTACTTTCCGGACTACCGGCTCCTACATCTGGTTTTTCTCATCTCTTTGAGGATAATTTTTCCTTTGTTCTCGACTTGATGGAGAATGGAAGTGTTCATGAGGTGTCTCGCAATGCTATTCCTTGGATATTATGGGTTGTATGGAAAATAGAAATTTCATCTTGTATGCACAACAACAAACTGCATTAAGCTCTGTTATTCAACGTGCATTAGAAGAATCACATCTGTGGCTTGAGGTGAACACAAAGATAGATGAGGAACCGTTGAATCGAATGCATATTCATAGTAGAGAAGAACGGTGGGTGCCACCTCTACCCGGTAGTATCAAATGAAATATTAATTCAACATGGAGAAATGCATCTTTACATAATGGAGGAGCCTGAATTGTGCGAAATCATATAGGGTATGTTCTTTTCCATGCTCGGGAGGCTTTTACTTGTTCTCGTAACCGTATTATTTCGGAGTTGCGATGTGTTATATGGGCATTAACAAGTCTCCGTGAATTGTGTTATACGGAAATCGTCATTGGGTTGGATTGTCATGCTGCATTTGAAGCGATTCTTAAAGAATCGGCGTGGCCAAGATATCGCGTGTTAATTTGAGATAGTAACACGCGATATCTTGGTCACGCCGATTCTTGAAGAATGACTTTGAGTCGTGTACCTGTACTCTTGAGTCGGCAAAGGCTAATGCTACAGTACATGCTATAGAGACGAGTGTAACTCGGGATGGACGACTTAATTCTTATCTCGCGATGGGAGGACCGGCGTGGTTTACATGATCTACTTGCTCGAGAAGCAACATGTTAACATCTTTTATCCCTTAATGATTGGGTATTGATGTTTTGGTTGAGCTTTGTTTGTTCTATTTCTCTTATGTTTTCTCTGCTTTTGAAGTTTTTCATTGTTCATGAATTTTGATTTTGGCTCATTTCTTAAATACAGTACTCAGACGATTAAAAAAAAAGAAGATCACAACGATTGTTTTTAAGAAACTTCAATCACCGTCAAAACAAAAGATTCACGACACAAAGTATTTGAACACTCAAAAATTGGATATCAACACGACTACGAGAGAGTTGAGTATACTCCACACTTGATTATGCAGTTATGTCGACCATCAAAATGATGTATATGAAGTTTACTCCACACTTTTGATTATACAACTATGTGGACCATCTAAATGTCTATATGACTAAAGTCTTTCCTCTTAAGTCACATTTTTTTGCAATAGCTTATGTTATTCTATTAGTTGAAACTCTAACCTTACAAAATTCACACACCTCAAATCCATGACTGAGTTGACGTATTTGGTCCACAATGTTCCAATACCGTGGCTATTCTCATAATCATAATATCGTTAATATGGCAATTTATTATCGAAAACTACTTCAATCTTAAGATAGTGAATATCACATAGCCCTTTCATTACCCACAATGTACACTTTAACTCCACCGTCCATCGAGAGCTAGTGGCAATAACACACATCTCAACTATGTAATTGCGTCTTCCCATCATGATCACGAAGGATCTATGCATCCTCAAATAAAGAAGTCGCATTCACCCAAGAGGAAGTGACGTTGCATTTAGTCAAACCTTCCCTAGATTTACTTCATCACCTCTATAATGACATCTATATTTGTTTTCATGTACCACCATCTTCTCTATCTTCACCAGTGTGTGGCCTTTTCATGTCCCTATGTTATCAACTATTCAAGATCTCTCTGAACCCCCATAATCAAGATTTCATTCCTATTTATCCATATTGCCCACAACACCCACAAAATGGATCTATTATATTCACTGATAACTCATCACATTATATCTATAAAAACTAAATATTAATCTCAACGGAAACATCTAAAAAACTGTGAACATGGAAAGGGATTGCAACCAGAACAAGTACGTGTCACGCCACGGTACAACAAAAAATCACATCGCATATTGTCTTCGTAGCCACACCCAAAAATTTGGCATACCAAATTGACTTATATTCCATATTATTGAAGTTAATCCACTACGGTTAATGCCCCAACCAAAACTCTCCAAAAGAAGAATTTAAATTTAGGCATCGTTTCAATCCTCCAAACACGGTTCTTTATCTCATTATCAACTGTCATATTCAACTTGAATAATTGTTTCTCCTTAAACAACAAGTTGAATTTGTGATACCCCGGTTTCAGGGCATATGCGATATATGCGGAGAGGCTTAAAAAGAATTGATTTGGCTACCTATATCACCAAAGTGCACTTATCTTTTCGTTCACATGTCTTGAGAAAACTCCAAAGTTAAGCGTGCTTAAGCTGGAGTAGTTTCAGGATGGGTGACCTACTGAGAAGTGATTTTCATTATCGTGTGAGTGAGGTCAAAACACGAAAAAAGATCGCGTGGTAATTTGCAGGATTAGTAAACATGACTTCCGAGCCTCCCGGACTAACGTACCGACCGTCTGCCATGGGTGGGCCTATGGGCCGAAAGTGGACGTAGGGCCTATTGAGAGATAAAGATTTTTCTCGAGGGGATGAGGATTTCCCCTACGACGGCGGTCGGGGCGTTATAAGTGGTATCAGAGCGAACCCTGACATCTGTGAAGAATCAGATTGTCGGGGTAATGATCTTGGTATGCGCAACGAGGACGTTGCGATCTATTAGTGGGGGTGATTGTGATACCCCGGTTTCAGAGATATGCGTTATATGCGGTATATGCGGGGAGACTTAAAAAGAATTGATTTGGCTACCTATATCACCAAAATGCACTTATCTTTTCGGTCACAGGTCTTAGGAGAACTCCAAAGTTAAGCGTGCTTAAGCTGGAGTAGTTTCAGGATGGGTGACCTACTGGAAAGTTATTTTCATTATCGTGTGAGTGAGGTCAAAACACGAGAAAAGATCGCGTGGTGATTTGCAGGGTCAGTAAACATGACTTCCAAGCCTCCCGGACTAACGCACCGACAGTCTGCCATGGGTGGGCCCATGGGCCGAAAGTGGACGTAGGACCCATTGAGAGATGAGGATTTCTCTCGAGGGAATAAGAATTTCCCCTACGACGGCGGTCGGGGCGTTACAGAATTAGCCACTAATGTTTCTCTTTAAGAGACGATTCTGAGAATAATATTCTTTGGCGAGATTAACAGTGGTGATGAGTCATGGTGGTGGTGGATTAGTGAGAGAAGAGATTCAGCGATATAAAAATTCGATCTTTGAAACAAAGAGTCGTTATTGTTATTGCTCTAGAAGACAACATTACAAGTTTCAAGAGTTTATGACTACAAAGGGTACAACAAGATTCTCTATTATGTTTATGAAGCATAAAAATTAAGTCAATAACTACATAATTTCAAGAATCAATAAAACAAGACGACAATACCTCAAGAAGCTCTTTAATCCTTCTCAAGTTTCAAGATTATCAAGACAAAATCACTAATCAAGACAAATGTGTCAATTAGGGTAACTTTACTCCATGCAGATTTATTTCAACATTCAAGATCAAAAAGGACAAAAATTTGGCATAACGAATGGACTTATTTTCCACGGGATTAAAGTTAATCTGCCGTAGTTAACGCCCAGATAAAATCTTCCAAAAGAAGAATTTAATTTTAGGCACTGTTTTAATCCTCTATACACGGCTCTTCGTCCTCGATATCAACTCTCTTATCTCAATTTGGAGAATTGTTTCTTCTTAAACAACAAGTCAATAGAGCGGTGATGTTTTTGAGAAAAATCTATAAGCGGTATTTCCCAGAATAAGATTCTTCGGCGAGACTAATACCATTTTCAAGCAACAAACCTAATTGGCTTTCTTGAACGAACAGATCCCCAACCCTCCCTCTAGCTTTGGTTTACACACATCTTCCAAACTATTTTAGCTTTTTGGGTTTAATTTCGCCCCCGATCAAAGTAAAACCAAACTTAATATAACAAAATAAAATATATGGTCCTTAGTAAAACTAAAAACTAATAAATTAAAGATATTACTATATTTTAAGAAGTTAGTTAAAAAAAAGTTTTTCCCGCGTATATCGTTGAGAGTCACACGATATCTATATAAACCGAACACGTTAAATAGAAACTATTTAGTTATGTTAAAAAAAATTGTATATACGAATATAATATCAAAACAATTTTTTAAAAAGACTATTAAACTTGATCTATTAACACTATTGTAAAGATATTTCATCTTTTAGCAAAAGATTAATATTTGAATTATTAATAATGTTTCGTTACCCAATTTCCAAAATATTTTCGTGTGGTCAAAATTACCAGGTTATTAGTTTCTCGGGAATGCTTACGAAATAATAAAGGTAAAGGGTTAATTTGGGGAAGAGAAGAGAAGATTCTGCAAATGGCCGACTGAACTAAAAAAAAAAAAAAACTGTTAGTTAATAATGAAGAGGAAGAAAGTAGAGGTAGATTCAGTGGAGAAGAAAGATTTCGAGATTGATTGGAAAACGGCGTTGGATGACGACGGCGGAAAGGAAGAGTTAGTGATTGTTAAGCAGCCGATTCCGCCGCCGTCAACAGCCGACGATCAGATGGACTGTCATAAATCCCTAACCGATCAAGCTCTAAACGATAACCTAGAACGTAACAAAGCCTACCTTGCCAAATTTGGTCCCGGATTACCTGACAACGGCGAGAAAATCCGTTTCAAAATCGCCAGTCTCGAACAAGAGAAGAAGCGTAGGGTTTTACACCGCTCCAAAATGGTTTGCATTCCCTTGTTTTGATTTCTGGAATCTGAGAGAATTTTTGTTACAATGTGGTTTTCAAGAGCTCAATTTTGTATTTGATGAATGGATTTTTTTGTGATGATTATCTGCTAAGCACTATGTGGACTATGTGGTTTTTGCAGGATTTGGATACAAGTTCAAAGCTTATGCATGCGTCAAGCTCAGGTATCTTGTTATGGAATTGTATGTTTATTCTTGGTGGACAATGGTATTGCTTCTAAGAATTAAGTTGAAGGAACTATTATTAGTCCTGCTTGTGGTAATTAGTATATGTATATGCCAATAATTTGATGAGCTACGTTTCATCTAGGTTCAGATGTCTTTGTGCCAAGGAATGGAGCCTTGAAAGATACATCTAGACAAGGGAATACTGACTCAGGAGAAGTCACACGGTCAACATTTGCTGCTGTTTTTAATAAACCCAGAGTGCGGAGCTTCTATACTATGTCCTTTTTCAAAAATTGTTTTATATGGCTACTTGACGATGCAACTTTGTAATTATGTGTTCAACAGACGTATAAGCGGTCAATGAAAGCGTTTGGTAAAGAACTAGAAGATTTGGGATGTGGAAGTGGGAAACACAAGGACGATAAAAAGACTGTAACAAGGCCGAACAACAGGTGGCGGATGTTGCCAAATGTAGGGATACCTGAGCGCGGTGAAAAGCAGTTTGATTCTGGATGTAAAGGGTTTAAAGGCAATCAGAAATCCAAGGAATCTTATGGGAAGAAAAAGCTTAAGGACTCTTCCTCTTATTCTCTCGTTGACGAGGATGACAACAACTCCATTAGCCATGAAACTTCTAGGTCCATTTTCTTTCTCCTTTTCCTGCTGTTTCTTCTACTAGTTTGTTGTTTTCTTATGGGGTTCTCAAGTATATACCAATTCTGGTTACTGCTATTTCGTTGTGACTTGCCGTTGTGTAGTCATATTGTAATCTCTCAATCTCGTTTTCTCATAGGGAGTGGTCCGGGGGAGAATCTCCATCACGGAGTTCAAGGCGCCGTAAGGTATTCTTGCTTACTCCTTCACCATATATGATGAATTACATTTTTGTATGCAATCATTATAGCCTTTTAGAAATTTACTCCAGTAGAACCAGGGATCCTATTCTAATAATTTTGCTATTTCCCAGCCAACAGTTTTGATAGATTCCTTAGAAAAGACTTCAATTTTTGCAGTTAATTTCTCTTTTGATAAATTGCAGTCTGTGCGGTTTAGAAAGATTTATACTTGACAAGAAAAGCGTCCTACTTGGATGTGGCGTTTCATGGCTTATCTAATATTCGCCTCACTCTTACACATTCGCTAAGTTGTGCTTCTAACTTATTATTCTCCGATAATTCTATAGAAATCAGATAATACAGTGATCAATGTGGATGAAGAAGAACCTCAAACTTCAATGGTGGTGGAGCAAGCAGTTGAACTGCCTGATGGGTAAAATTGACTGGTTTTCTGTTTTGCCTCATTAAGTTACATTTCTGGCTGTATATAACCTAATATTTGATGAAAGCTGCAGCTTACAGGAAGATATATGCTACCCATCAAGGTAAATTTATCTCAACATTGGTCTAGGCTAACTTACTATATGTCCGTAACTCTCAAAATATCATTGTTTTAACTTCACTTCCATCTGGTGATTCAGGAATGATCCAGACTTTGTTCAAGTGTGTCTTAAAGATCTTGAGTGCCTTGCACCTCAAGAATTTTTAACATCACCGGTTATGAATTTCTACATCAGGTAACTTTGGGGTGATATCTTGCAAGAATATGCTATCTTGTATTATTCTAGCACTACTTTCATTAAATAAGTGTCTATCGAGTGCATACATAGTACTGGCGAGTTTGAGATTTACCTGTGAATTTGGTGAAAGCATCACATGATTTTGTATGTGAATATTGTCTCTGTTTTCTGTGTCTAGGTTCTTGCAGCAGCAGGTATCTTCCGCGGATCAAATCTCTGCTGATTGCCATTTTTTTAATACTTATTTCTACAAGAAGCTCAGTGACGCTGTTACGTACAAGGTGATTATTTTCCTTGGTGCATTAGGTTTGGTTTGCATTTAAAATGTTTTCTCGAACTGTTTGAAAGTCTATTGTTTTATAGTCTATAGAAGGATCAAAATATGAAGGCAACTATTTTACAATGTGATCTTTAGAAACTAATTCTCTACTGGCATTCTTGATTCACATTTTTATCCTTTTTACTTATGTCGGCTGGTCTATCCGTTTGTTTCCTTTCGATAAAATAGGGGAATGACAAGGATGCCTTTTTTGTCAAGTTCAGGCGGTGGTGGAAGGGTATTGACCTATTCCGTAAGGCTTATATATTTATACCAATACATGAAGAGTAAGTCCTTAAACTTTTACCTCTGTAATTGCATATTTATGTGAAGAGCCTAAATTATTATTTCAATGGCCATTGTCATCAAAAAACAAAATCCACCTTATACTGCCTTTCTGATAGAGATGTTCTTACTGCCTTTAGATTGATTCATAAGATTTCTATAAAATTTTATGTAATCACCATGATTCTTTTACCATGTTTCAGTCTCCACTGGAGCCTTGTAATAGTTTGCATCCCTGATAAGGAAGATGAATCGGGGTTAACTCTACTTCACCTGGATTCATTAGGACTTCATTCGAAAAGATCAATTGTTGAAAATGTCAAAAGGTGAGACACCAGGAGCTTTACTTTTTTTTTTTTGCGTACTTCATATTTTCACGTGTTTGGCGTTCAGTGCATATGGTTTCAGTACATAGACAAGTTATTACAATGGTTTGAAAATGTAGCTACCATTTTCACTAGACTCTATGTAAACTTGTTGCAGGTTTCTAAAAGACGAATGGAACTATTTGAAACAAGATGATTATTCCTTGGATTTACCAGTCTCTGAAAAACTATGGAAAAACCTCCCGCGTAGGATCAGCGAAGCTGATATACAGGTCAGACTTTTACCTTCTTAGTCCCATGATTCAAAGAACTTCGTTAGAACGGTTTCTTCTGGATTCTGACTAGTTAGACAATAGAAACTTCCAAGAAGATCATTCATCTTATGATATTTCTTTGTGCAAGCAGGTTCCGCAACAGAAGAATGATTTCGATTGTGGTCCGTTTGTTCTCTTCTTCATTAAGCGGTTCATCGAAGAGGCACCTCAAAGGCTGAAACGGAAAGACCTTGGAATGGTTGGTTATCTCAGACCCTGTTCCTAATACCAAATCGTATATATCTCCTTACTCTTGTATAAACTTGTGTGTTTCGATTCGTACAGTTCGACAAGAAGTGGTTTAGACCCGATGAAGCCTCTGCTCTGAGAATCAAAATTCGAAACACGCTCATTGATATATTCCGTGTCTGTGACCAGACAGACGGATCCTGTATAGAACAACAAACATCTGATGACAATGCTGCATCCAAACATTGCTCAGTGCTCTAACAGAGTATTAAGTTATTTTTTGTATAGACACTAAGATGAAAGTATCATTTGGGTTCAAAGTTGAATTAAAAACTGGCTCCATACTCATTAGGTACAAATTGTACTTCAATTTTCATCTTCTAATTATAGTATCTTCATTAGAAATTGCCAAACAAAAAACTTCATTTGATACTGTTATAGTTTCAGCTTTTCACAAAAACTTATAGTTAAAGGACCTCTGGAGAACAACAAAAATTGACATCAAATCAATGTTGCAACATTGTAGAGATTTTGTTTTTTGTCCTCATCCAACAGATCAAACTGATGCTCTTAGAGCAGTGCGGAACTGCTCGGGGACCCGCATCACCCGTGCCTGAACCGTCCCAAGCATGCCAAGCTGTCCACAGGCAGCCATTTGATCGTTGCCTCGACTAAACCGCATCAAAACGGTGCAGCCTCCTTCAGCCAAAATGTTACGAAACTCGATCATCTTGGCTTCCTCGGTCTGTATGAACTGAGAACCACTGTGTGGGTTGAACTGAATAAGGTTGATCTTGCATGGAATCCCCTGCACAAGCTCCACTAGCCTCCTTGCATCATCCATGCTGCACAATCAAAGGGTTCCTCGTTGATTACGGTTTCAGAATTGAACCATACAGTGGTCTCTGGTAATGATTTCACTTACCTGTCATTTACTCCTGCGAGCATCACGTATTCAAACAACACTTTGTATTTGTGCCTTGTGCTGAGTTCTTCTCTGAGTGTCTCAAGGAGCAGAGATAACTTGTATTTCCTGTTGATGGGCATGATCCAGTTTCTGACCTGCACAGTTAACATTCACCAAGATCAGATCATGCCTCAGGAAATGATGACTATTTTAAAGAGACGAGTGAAAAGAACCTCATCGGTTGTTGCGTTCAGACTGACTGCTAAAGCGCAATTCGACTCACGGAGAAAACGCTTCAGCTGAGGAACAAGACCACTAGTCGAGACTGTGACCTTACGGGGACTGAAGTGAAGTCCGTTCTCGTCTACCATTATGTTTGCTGCTTTGATGACATTCTCAATGTTGTGAAATGGCTCTCCCATTCCCTACAAAACACATCCAACTCCATCAGAAACTGAAGAAACCGTAGACTGTAATTGTGATCCAAATAGGTTTAAGCGAACATGCAAACCATAAATACGACATTTGTTATTGACCCAACTTCTTGGGAAAGCAATCGCCTAGCGTAAACAGCCTGCTCAACTATCTCAGCAGTAGTGAGATTTCTCTTCAAACCCATCCTGTAAAAACAGATAAACTACATACATTACACCAGATATCGAAAAGCCAAGAAACTGTATCTTCATTCTGAGCTTACCTGCCAGTGTAGCAGAACTGACAATTCATAGCACAGCCAACTTGGCTCGAAACACAAACCGTCGTCCTGCCACGTTTACAAGGTATAACAACAGTCTCGATCACAAGTCCATCATCCAACGTAAACAGAATCTGCAACATCCTGCGAGTTACGAATCAATGAGAAGATTCCCCAAAAACTCATTCATCTACATAATATCTATTCACCTTTCTAGTTCCATCTGAAGCCGAACGAATATCCTTGAGAGATAAAGCTCCAAACTCGGCATGTTCACTAATCATTCTCTTGAAATCTTTGTTCAGACCTAAACCAATGAATCAATCAGCATTACTGAATCAAAAAATCTCTTCTGAACAAATTACATATCAGTAAAACAAAGACCTTCAAGTTCATCAACATCATTTGCCCATATATTGTCTTTGTATAATCTCTTCCACAGCATCAAAGCCTGACCGGGTCGAAAACCATACGATTCAACCCATTCCTTTGAAATTGACCAAAATTCCAATTAACAATTTGTTCCCTAATGAAGATTAGATTGAGAATTGAAGAAACGTACTTGGAGAGAAGCATAACTCATACCCTTCAAGACCACCTTCTTATTATCATCCCTCGTCACAGAACCTAATCGATGATTAACTACATTGAAACCAAATCCTGAATCGGAGCAGTCATTGATTACGAGTACTTACCTGTAGTTGATGAGAAGGAGAAGTAGACGAGGTTTGGGGATTTGAGGAAATGAATGGAATTGGGGAGACGGTGGTTGCGGAGAGGAGTTAAGGGTTCCGGGGAAAGCCGCCGGAGTGAAGACGGCCGAATTTGTGACAGTGATGAGTCCAAGACGCTTCATTGTCGATAAACGAATCATTATCTCTGTTTCTATCGAGTCTAGACATTTATTTAGAGAAGATTTCTAAAACATTTCACATTATTATGTGTAAAGATTAAAAATGATGAATTTCACATTATCTCAGAAGCATTTTGGAAGCACTTTGCTTAGGTGTCATCCCACAATTTTTCTCTTCTTTATTTTTATTTATTTAATTTATTATCTTATACTTATTGTCAAACACATTTAATTCCAAATATACTTATTTTGATTACTATAACTCTAATTACCAAACACATTTGAATCTTCCTAAACTTGCTAAAATTAAAATTTTTGAAATTTTCAACTTGCCAAAATTAAAATATTTCAAAATTATAAATTTAAATCATAGAATTAAATGTGAACAAAAATTTAACATATATACAAAAAAAAATTGATTAAATAAAATAAAACTATTTATTATATTTTGAAAATATGTGAGCATGTAAAAATATGTTTTTACTGTTTTGTTTGACAAGTAGATGTTTTTAATTTTTCATAAATGCACCTTCGTACAAGTAAAAATATAATTATTAATGAAATTTGTTGGTTTAATTATTTCATGGGTGAAACGCATTTGTATGCAAAATAATCACAAAATTCAAATATATAAATTAAGTCTTAGGTTATGTATAATTATTCTTCATAATATTTTCTTTTAACTAAAACTATTAATTTTATTCGATAATTATTTTATCCCGCGTATAACGCAGGTAATTTTCTAGTTTGTGTTTATATGTTTAGTCGATTGAATTTCTTATAATTATAAGAAAATTTAGCTGTTTTTTTTTTTTATGTAAGATTTATTTAATATGTCACAAATCTTCTGTTATTTTATATTTTTTGTTAAACTTTAAATATCATTAAGAAATGAATTGTTTAGATATTACAAAAGAGTAGAATCTAGATTACAAGAGCAACAAAGGCAAAAAAAAGTAATAACTTGATTACAATAATTTGGGGAAAATTTGGATGTGGTATGGTTGTTGTTACCTAATCCAAAAGGACATTAGGTTAGTCCAATGATTCCTTCGACGCCTGGAGTTTATAGTGTTGCGAATTTTCCTATCCAAGTTCTTGAAAGTCACCTGAGGGGGAGTGAGTTGATTGTTATGGAGGACATTATTCCTCTGTCTCCATATATGGTACACCACTGCTTGAGCCACCACTTTCCGAAGAAGAGAGGGACCACTGTTGGTAGATCTTCTTATCCAAGAGAGAAGCTCATTCCAATTAGTAATGATAGGCTCAGAAAGAGAAACCCTTGTGAAAACCTGTGTCCATATAAAGGTTGCGAATGGACATGTGAGCATGAGGTGGTCTCTGTCTTCAGGTTGATGAGGGCATAGACAACAATCTGAGGTATTGGAATTTTGTGCAGCCTGTACCGGTTCGGCAACCTAACCTGTCCAGATTACAAACCCACATGTGAGAAGCATGCTTTGGCACCGCAGCTTTGTACCACACTAGATCAGACCATCTCTTCTTTATTTTCCTAGGTCTCAATTCCTCCCATGTTTTCGCAGATGAGAACCCTTTACAAACATCACCATTCACAACTCAATCAACGCAGTCGTCTTCCATACTCTGAGAAGGTATGGGAATTGTAGTCAGGTACATATGAAGCTTAACCTCCTCGTCTGATCTGGGATTGCGTATCTTCCAACCCGAGGAGTGACAAACGTCTGCCACCCTTGCGTTTAAAGGAATCCCAGTAGAAGTAGGTCCTGAGGAGTTTATCACGTCGATTAAGGGACCCAAGGGCGTCCAATGATCCAGCCAGAAACTTGTGTTCCTCCCATTACCTACTGTGTTCCTGATGAATTTCCTGGCTAAGGGTCTCAATCTGAGAAGGTTGGTCCAGTTCCATGAATTTTGATGCGAAATATTAAGACTCCAAAAGGAGCTTCGGGAGAGATTCTGGTGATTGTGCCACTTCGACCACAATGAAGAGTTATTGGACAAAAGTAGCCAAACTAACCGGAGACAAAGAGTCTTATTCCATGTAGAGAGTCTTCTCAGCCCCAAACCACCCTCATCCTTGGGGTAACAAATCTCTTTCCATGCCACCTTTGCACCCTTACTACCATCTATTCCACCTGACCAGAGAAATCTGGAGCAAAGGGATTTAATCTTACGAAGACAGCCCAGAGGAATAAGAAAGGTTAATGTCCAGAAGTTTATAGTGCCATAGATAACCGAAGAAATCAACTGATCTCTACTCGCAAAGGAAAGAGCTTTGACGGCCCACATTCTGAATCTATTGGAGATCTTCTCAAGTAAGGGGGCATATTCTACAATCCGCAGTTTCCTATGCATCAGAGGCAGCCCAAGATAACGAACTGGAAGTACCCCCACTTGATAACCAAAAGCAGAAATGGCATAAGCTTTACTATTATCAACACCAACAAGAAAAAGGCTTGTCTTTTCTTTATTCATCTCTAATCCTGACCAGGATGCAAAATCACTTAAGGCCTCTGTGATGCCATGAAGAGAGGAAAAACCCCCATCAAAGAACACCATTACGTCGTCTGCGAACATTAAGTGAGTAATAGACAGCTCCACCGTTTTAGGGTGATGATGAATATAACCGGCTTGAAATCTAGCCTTTAGTAAACTTGAGAACACCTCCATACCCAGAACGAAGAGGTAAGGTGATAGGGGGTCCCCTTGCCTTAGCCCTCTAGTACTCTTGAAAAAACCATCCGAAGTACCATTCACTGAAATAGAGAAAGTGGGGGGTTGTGATGCACTGATCAATCCAGTTTATAAACCTATCCGGGATTTGAAAAGCTCTAAGGGCAGAGAGAATGAATTCTCAATTGATGAATCAAAAGCTTTTCTCAGATTAATTTTCAACATGCCTCTAGGCTCTATATTCTGTCTGTTATAACCCTGGACTAATCCGTAGCCATGAGAACATTTTCAGCAAGGAGTCTTCCCGGAAGAAAAGCATATTGTGATGGGGAAATTACCTGATCAAGAAGCTTCTTAAGTCTCGTTGTCAACAACTTTGTTATTACCTTGTATATAGTATTTAAGAAGGAGATAGGCCTAAACTCAGCTGGACTTGAAGCATTGGCAGTTTTTGGAATGCACAAGGGATGTAGTGTTCCATTGGGGTAGTAACTGCCCTGATGAGAAGAATTCCTTGATAGCATCAATCACCTCTACACCTACCACTTCCCAAGAGCCATTAAAGAACTCAGAAGAAAAACCATCCGGACTGCAAGTTTTATTTCTTGGAAGAGATTTAAAAGCAACTTTGATGTCAGCAGCAGAGAACTCACAATCCAACTCTTTAACTTGGTTTGTAGAAC
This sequence comes from Draba incana, assembly GCA_963576765.1. NCBI lineage: Eukaryota > Viridiplantae > Streptophyta > Magnoliopsida > Brassicales > Brassicaceae > Draba > Draba incana. The sequence goes on along the minus strand of OY755215.1, from coordinate 4,950,225 downwards.
ATCTGAATGGGAGGAGAAGGTTCATATCTGACTGAATGATGAGAGGAGTGATGGTATCACCCCCTAGCAATTTGGAGAAGTAGTCCACACAAATTTCTTTAATTCCCTTCTGAGATTCAACTTTATTTCCCCGGTTGTCAAAGAGAAAAAGGATCTTGTTGAATGCATGTCTAGCATCAGCCATTATATGGAAATAGTTTGTGTTGCTATCTCCATCTTTAAGCCACAAAATCCTAAATCTCTGGAAAAAGAAACTCTCCTCGGCTCTTAGAAGCAATTCCCAATGACTTTGAGTTTCTAGTTCCAATGTCGCATTCACCTGGTTTGGGTTTGAGAGGGTGAGTCTCTGACATTTGAGTACCTTATTGTGCGCTTCCACAACTCTCTTCTCCAGATTTGAATAGTTATCTTTGCTGAAATCTCTAATATGCTTTTTCATGGCTTTTAGTTTCTTTGATAACCTCAGCATAGATGACCTTGTAGCATTTATAGAAAACCAAGCTTCCCTCAACATACTTAGATAATTAGTGTTCTGAAGAAGCAGATTGAAGAATTTGAAAGGCTTTTTCCCCCTCTGTCCACTCAGGGGAAAGATGACCTCACAAGAAGCATGATCTGAAAAGTCGGGTTCTCCAAATATGGTTATAGAGTTGGGGAAAACACCATACCATTCATCATTGACAAGAATCCTGTCTAGTTTTTTTGCCACCGGTCTAGACTTGCTCTTGTTCCACTAGGTGAATGAGTTACCTTTGAAAACCAAGTCATACAATTCAGCGTTGAGTAAGCAGTCCCGAAACTCCCTTATTTCCCATTCACATTGAGATTCAGGTTTGTAGAGTGTTCCTCCGGATTTAGCACTCGTTAAAATCCCCTAATACCTACCATGGTTTACCTATTATTCTCTGATCAGAAGACAAGTGCACCATCTCTTTCCATAACTCTTTTCTTTCATTCTCGTCATTAGACGCATACACCACTGAAATAACACACCAAACATCACTCTCAGGAAGCAGCACATGACAGGTGATCATTTGCAAGGACTTTGCCACAACAACAACCTTAACTGATGGGTGCCACAACACCCAAATCTTCCCCAAATTAGAGAAACTATAGTTTTCCTCAAAAGACCAACCAGCAAATAACTCACTGATAAACTTCTTCTCTTTTGGTTGTTTTACATTGGTTTCTATTAAACCCCCAAAAATTGGTTGCTTTACCTTGAACCATTTCTTGAATCCGCTTCTATGGTTGAAAATATTAAATCCACGGACATTCCAATAAAAAATCTTTGTACACATTATTAAACAGATGTTTTGAGGCCCTTGCCTCTCAACCCTTTTAGCTGTTTCTTCTCCAGCTTCTTTAATATCTCATCTTCCTCACTATTAGTATATTTCATGTCTGATGAGTCACTTTCCGGTTCAGAAACAGACTGTGAAGCATAGTGGTCCTCATTACTAACAATAGAAGTCTCAGCTGTGTTGCCATTATCACTAGTTGTGTGACTAATAGTCTTACCACAAGATTCCCCATCTGCTTGAAATTTAGGATCTCCTAACACAATTCCTTTAGATGATGAGATCGTCCCTTTAGTGGAGAGAGAGGTACCTTTCTTTGGTGGGAGAAGGAAACCTTTAACTCCCACCAAAGAAAGGTACCTCTGAACCTGAAATAGCTCCTTTTGGTGATTTGGATCTCCTTCTACGTTGGTTTATAGTTGGTTTAGTTCCAGCCTGTTTAGCCTTGGGACATTGCTCCTCAGAATGAGTGGTTACTTTGCAAGACTTACAAGGAATAGGGGCCTGTCTATAGTGACAGAGACTATGACCAATTTCCTTGCAATGTGCGCAAACCGGAGGCATCCATGGGCTTGAGACCTTAACTCTGACTATTTCCCCTGACTCGAATTGGACATTCACCGCCTCGGGGAGAGGTTTCCTTGGGTCAATAAGGGTAAACTCCTTAGCAACATCCAAGATTGTCTTGTTGGCCGTAGCTGGGTGCAAACATTTTGGGTCGCCGACAAGTCCTGCTATGTGCTCTAAGCCTTCTTCATTGAAGAACTGGAACAGGACATTGCGCAGTTCTAGCCAAATAGAAGCTTAGGTTAGCTCTGGTTTAATAGGTACTAGCCCCGGGTTCCACTTAATAACGAACGTGGTCTGACCTTCTATCTGCCATAGGCATTGGTTTAAGACACGATTCCTCGTCGCTTGGTTTGGGATACGAAAGTGGAATGCGTTTCCTTCCATTTTTGACACAGCAATATCTCTCATTTGTTTACTCCAGATTCCATTCACAATATTGTGAATGATTCCTTGTGATGCTGGGTCTGAGTAGAACTGACCCAAGATGAAACAATCCCAGGCTTTCTTGTTCCTCTCGATAACATTATTTGGTATTTTTACGCACGCTTCACCAGATGAAAGAGTGAAAGCCTGACCTTTTTTCTTCAAAGGTTTTGTCGATCCTTTGACTAGATTGGCCCATGATTGTGAGTCAGCTTCCTTTGAGATTGATGTCGAATCCCTTGAATCTGTACAATTAGGGTTTACTGTTTGCTCTGAGGTTGGAGGGACTGTTGGGTAGCTCTCTCCGGAGCTGGTACAATTGGACATGGAACTGCATCCAAGCTTTTTGTAGCACGATCTGGTTCGTCAGCGATGCTCAACAGATCTGATTTTTCCTCGACCGCCAAGACAGATTGGGAAATCTTCAATTGGGTCTCGGATGAAATTGGGGGAGAGGTGGATCCCAGGATCTCGACGGCTTCACCGGAGTTCACCATAGGTCCAACCTGCGGAGTTGGCTTTGCTGTCTCAATGGACAAAATTGGAGGATCGACATTTGATACGGGCGGAGGTTTGAGAGGGGTTTTTTGTGTTTGTTCTTCCTCATAAGGTGAGGAGGGCCTGAAGGAGACACCGGCAAAGGATTCCGGCGTCTCGAGAGCCGTCGTTGAATGACCGAGAAAGAAGTCACTGTATCACTCTTTTGAGAGAGAGATAAGAAGAGAGAAAGAGACCTTAACCATTTTGGATTTGTTATTGAACTTGTGATTTTAGAATCCACTTCAAAATCCAGCATTATTGAAAATGTTTTAAGCAGTGGTTTTTAGGAGATTTGTTGTGATTTTAATGTGTTTTGGTGGAATTCTTTAATTATAAATGAGACAAAGCAAATCACATTGTTTTAGGTGGGATTCTTTGGAATTTTAGTTAAAATCACAATAATTCCTCTAAATCATCCCGAATCATTTAAAAACTCAACTACAATCAAATCTGTTCAATACACCCCTCCATGGTTAATTAACAATTCTCCAACTAATTAAAAGTTATATTTTAAGCCTTTGTCCAATATGAAATTTTAACAAAAAAATGGGCCATAGGCCCAAGTGTCAATATCTCTAATATAAATTCTGTAGCATAAAATGCAAATACAAATACAAATGTAAACAAAATAATAGAGGTCATTTCGTGTCTCTTTTTTTACTATTTTTTTGATAAAACACAAGTGGGTGGCGAAAAAACTAAGGATGGGTCTAAGTTAGGGTTTTACAGTTCACACAGCAGCTGCTTCCTCCTCCTTTCTTCTTCATCTGCCTCTCTTCCACACACAAAATTTTTGTCCTTTTCCGACAAATCACAAATACCCTGTCTTATCTCACCTCCAATCGCTAATTCCTTTCGATTTCGTGAATGGAGCTTGCTGTTACAAGCAGGATCCAAACGGATCAGGATCCGCATCACAACAAAAACGGATCTTACACTGTTTCCGCTTCTGCTTCCCTTAGAAAGATCGAGTTTCATCCCGCAAGGAAACCCTTTTACGGATTCTCCAATGGAAGTTCCGATTTCAAAATCGAAACTTTGAATCCTAGCTCCGGTAACAAACGATCCTTTAATTCACCGTCTGTTAAAAAGCCAGACCCTTTTGATTTGTTCGAACATGGGTTAGATCAAGAGCTTAGCTTTAGCATCACTTTCCGCAAAATCGTGAGTTTTGGTTTCAATTTTTTGTGATTTGTTAGCTGATTCGTGTTAAAGATGATTCCTTTTTGATGGGTTTTTGTAGGGTGCTGGTTTGAGGAATTTGGGGAATACATGTTTTCTTAATTCGGTATTGCAATGTTTGACATATACCGAACCATTTGCTGCTTGGCTGCATAATGCTGCACATCAACAACGTTGTAAGTTGCGGTTTAGATGCTCCTTAATGATACATTTCTTATTGGATTTGTGTGTTAGTCTCTGAAACTGTTTGTTTGTGTATAGGTCGTGTGGCTGGGTTTTGTGCTTTATGTGCAATGCAGAAACATGTCAGGACTGCTCGTCAAGCTACCGGAAGAATATTAGCACCGAACGATTTGGTTTCTAACTTGCGATGTAAGTGTTACACTCTTGTGTGTCAGTTTTTTTGGATTACTAATCAGATTAATGATCTCGATTTTGGTTTATTAGGCGTATCGCGAAACTTTAGAAAATGTCGGCAAGAGGATGCACATGAATACATGATCAGTTTGCTTGAATGTATGCACAAGTGTTCCTTGGCTTCTGGTGTACCAAGTGAATCCTCTGATGCTTACCGGACTAGCTTGGTACACAGAATATTTGGCGGTAGTCTCCGTAGTCAGGTAAACTTGCTTTGCTTTCATCTTTTGGTGTGGAAGAGTTCTGTTGTCTCACTTTGCTGTTATATTTCTAATTCAGGTGAAATGCGAGAATTGTCACCATTGTTCCGACAAGTTTGACCCATTTCTTGACCTAAGTCTAGACATTTCAAGGGCAGATTCATTGCAGAGAGCACTTTCACGGTTTACTGCTGTTGAGTACTTAGATGATGGTGGAAAGGTTTACCAATGTGAAGGATGTAAGCAGAAAGTTAGGGCTAGAAAACAGCTAACTGTTTCTAAAGCACCTTCTGTTCTGACTATACATCTTAAGCGATTTGAAGCACATAGATCCGAAAAGATTGACCGAAAAGTCCAGTTTACCTCTGCAATTGACATGAAACCCTTTGTCAGTGGACCCTATGTAAGTGTTTAGATGATCCTTTCATATATATATCATTGAGCTTCATAATTTCCTTTATAACAATAAGCTACTTGTGTTGTACAGGAAGGTAATTTGAAGTATACTTTGTATGGCGTATTAGTTCACTACGGCCGAGGCATGCATTCGGGTCACTATGCCTGCTTTGTTCGCACTTCAACTGGCATTTGGTATTGCCTTGATGACAATAAGGTAAGCAGCAGTGTTGTACATTCACTCGGTAAATGATGCGGAAACAATTAAAAAGAAGAGGATCAAGTTTGGCTAGTAGTAAGCTCTTTACATTGTTGCTGTAGGTTTTCCAAGTTAGTGAGAAGGTTGTGTTTGACCAGAAGGCGTATATGTTATTCTATGTCCGTGATAGACAAAATGCCGCCTTGAAGAATGCGGTTACCGTGGTTAAGAAAGAGGTTCCGAAAGAGAGCCTTGCCACAACCAAAGCTTCTTTGATCATACCTTCTAACATAAAAGATCAAGTGAATGGTTCAACAGTCTTCAAACCATGTGGTTTAAATGCTCGTGTTGCCAATGGTCCCGTATCAGCACCTCTTGGCGCTCCTGCTGTCTTAACTCAGGAAAAATTAAATGCCAACCAGACTCCGAAAAACCCCCCAACTAGTGTGGAGGCAAATGAGATCCTTAAGAAGGATAACGACTCAGCACCCTTGAAATCATGTGAGCCAGATGCTCCTGCTGCCTTATCTCAGAATGACTTAAATACCAAAGAGAACCTTTCGAAGGAAGCGCCACTTCCACTGGGTAACGGGGAAGGATCTATGGTAAAGGAGGATTCAATATTACCAGGGAAGGAGATTTCTCTCCTGAATGGTAGCACAAACACTGAAACACTTGTGAGCTTGCCTACTTCTAGACCTAAAGCTGAAATTAGTGTAGACGAGAAGAATTCTGTTAACAATGTCAACGAGCCTGACTCACTGGAGGTAAGTTTTTCATTATATTTCTTATGGCCACATTTTTGATAATGGGATTCGACTGTTTCTAACTTGCGTGTCACTATTACTCTCCAGGTTAAAACTTTATCCGTTGGTGATTCATCTATTTTTCAAACTTTGGGACACCATTCGGAAGAATCTGCCACTCCAACGGAGTCAGTAAAGGCGATTTCCAATGAGGAGATTCTCCCCACATCAAGAAAGATTCGCAAGCATAACATGAAAACGATGCAGGTGGGATTAAAGTTTTTCAAGCTGACCGTGAGCTCACGCAAAAAGAAGAAACATAAAAGGGGAATATCAAGCATTTTATCTGTCCCTGAGGTCCTAGCCAAGGAAAAAGCTACAGGTCAAGAGCATTCCACTTCACTGATAGCTAGTGAAGTTGCTTCTGGCTCTGCTAGTAGTAGTAGTAATGGGAATATGTTGCTTGGCTCTCCCTCGAGGAGTTCTGACTTATCGGCAGCAAGTCAAAATGCCAAAAGAAAGAGGGAGGCCTCAAAAGAACAAATCAAATTACAAGAAGAATCTTTGAGCATTCTCACGCGGGGGTTGCCAGAGACATCTCGGGGTAAGTTTTCCGAGTTCTTAAACTTTTTACGGTAAATCTTGTGTTTAATGGGCTTTAATCTTCTATCTATCATCAGGTGCCAAGTGGGATGACAACGTATCAACATCTAGAAAGATGGGATCAAAGAATGAAGGCAAGAGCATCGGTTACGTAGCAAATGAGTGGTAAGTGTTGTGGTAATCTGCTATGGTTTTGGTTTACATAATCGGGAATTTTTTTAACTTAGGCGTAAATGTTATTGAATTTTGTGTGGCAGGGATGAGGAATATGACAGAGGGAAAAAGAAGAAGATAAGGATTAAAGAGGAGAGCTATGTAGGGCCGAATCCGTTCCAGTTGCTTGCCACGAGAAAAATAAACGAGACGAAGAAGAATTTGGCGCAACGCATGAATACTGCAAAAACAGGTTTTAGGATATGAAGAAAGAACTAAAACCATAATAATCTTATAAAATTATATGTAATCCACATGTATTTTGGGGGAAAGTAATGTTTAACAAGAGAGGGAGAGTAAGAGAGACATTTAGAGAGTGTTTGTTTTTCCTCTCAGTTTTGTAGTAAACAAAGACAAGAGTGTATCTTCTTCTGTTTTCTTGAGTAATATTATTTGCTTTTTTTTTCCTCCTAGAGATAATTGTGTTATATTTGATCCTTGTTTGTAAGAGTTGCAATAAAATATTTCTGAATTTTTGTTAACTTTTTCGTGTTAAAATCTTTATTGATAAGTTTTTCTCTCAGACTAGAGATATAAGTATAGTACATTGATTTATGTTTAAGCTAACTGCTCAATTATGTGTCGTTAGGTATGCTGTATTCTAATATACTGTTTGTGTGTCATTGTGAAGGATAGTAACCATAGAGACACGATTAGAAGAACACTTTGAGTCAAGCAATAAGTATGAGTGAAAATATCATATTATGCCAACGAATAAAGTAAAGTATAGAATCCGAATCAAATAAATTTGTAAACACAACAAACCTTGATAGACAAAATCAATTATAGAAACAATGCATTTGTTCAAAACCTTGAATACATTTTAGTGGATTGGAGAAAGGAGATACTTGGACCAGGTCTCGGTTTTGGCTTCGGGATTGAGTATTGGGTTATGGTCCAAAAGATATATTCCTTTAGAGCATTTCCAATGGTTCTCTATTTTTGCCTTTTTACTCTATTTTTAGAGTAAAACCAGCGTCAATAGTACTCTATATCATGCTCTAAAAATAGAGAAATGAATAGTAATTCTCTATATTTGGAGAAACACTATTCATTTTCTCTATTTTTAGAGTATAACTTTTTTATTTACAAAATAGTCCTACAATTCGACAAATTTTTTATTTAATACCTAAATAAAATTTATCATACATATAACACCCACAAAAATATTTTATGAACCCAACAATGTTACCATGTGACAAATTTATAGTTTGTATATGTTTTATAAAATATTTTAAATTACTTTTAATTTAAAATACAACAATTACACATTTAGTTAAAACATACAAGAACATAATAAACTCAAAATTACAAATACATATCTAGTACCGGAAATTAAAAATAAAAACACCATTACAAAAAACACTAACGCAACACATTTAGTTATTTTTTGTTGTACTATTATTACAAATAAAATATATGGGTAGAATTAGTAAATTTGAAAAATAAAGGGGTTTAAGAGAAATTAATAAGAAAATAAAAATAGAATATATATATATATATATAATATTTTTTTGATAAAAAAAAAAATAGAGGCAACTATTGGAGTAAACCTCTCATCTATTTTTAAAGAACTCTATTTTTAGAGTAAAAAATAGAGTAAACCATTAGAGATGGTCTTAGCGTAGATTCCTTTCGAATTAATTGTTAATTAGGGCATCTCCAACCTTACTCCAAAATGGAGTTTAGAGTCAAATTTGCTCCAACTCTATTCCATTTTTAACTTCAAAATAGAGAAAAAATGAGTTTACTCCAAATATGGAGTAATCTCATTCTTCACTACATTTTTACTCTTAACTCCATTACCTACTCCAAAAGAGAATATGGTTGAAGTAAAACACATTTTATTTTAGAGTTATTCCATTTTGGAGTAAAAGATGGAGTTATGGGTTGGAGATGCCCTTAGTCAACACATATTTTCTCCAATTAATGAGTTTGTAATGTCACCAATTAACTAAAGACAAAAATCAGTTTTCATAATTTTGTAACATAAAGCTTAATGTGAATGTTAATATGGAGGGAATAAATACACTCCGTCTCCCTTTATTGCCTTACGTTAAATAAATAAAGCTTATTGTGAATGTGATACGTTGTGCATATTGACTTTATATAAGACAAGACAATCCATATCCTCCTCCTTTCTAGAGATTTATCGAATCATAAGATCATCAACATGATAACATGATCATCACAACAACAAAACACATCTCTCCCAATTTCTTTTAATTTATTATTTTGTCTCCGACGGTCAAATTATAACACATAAGTAGCATTTGTTAAATTATACTATTGAGTTGTACAAAACATAATTGATTGCATTTGTATCATGTGATTCGGAACGCCACACAATCGAAACATTTTGAGCGTTTTCAGAATTAAGAATAAATATCATATCTTACCTCAGCAAATCTGTTATTTTCCTAATTCAAGTATTGGTATTGTTATTGTCATATCGCTTTATTTATATATATCGTATTTTACAAATTTCAGTTTGCTTATATAGTAATGAGGTGATTGCTTTGGATTTTGAAACCCTAGTGTTCATGGCGGACATGTTGTTCGTGGTGGTAACTGCCCAACGTTTAATGTCGGTTAATGTCGTAAGTTTTTTTTAATGTTGAATCATCCCCATCGATTTACATTTGCCTCAAAAAGGAATATTACTTCCAACGAAGATCGCTGGCGAAAAGAAGATCGTTCTCCATGTCTCCATAAGCAATAGGATGACCAGGAATGGCGTTACTCATATCGAGATCTTTCTAAAGTTGAATCTTAGAGACCGCGATCTCGATTTGGCTAATAAATATAAGGGTTAATTTAGTGTACATCAAATAAAAAAATTATAACTAATAAAGTAGCCAAAAGTGGCATATGGGGCCAAATCAAAATCAATTATTTTAGGGTTTTTAGCTAGTTTTTTTGTTATATTTTTTCTTTGCTGCGTATCAAATTATCCCTAAATTTAACTATAACTTCAATTCAATTATATCTCAAATTCAAAAAAAAAAAAGAGAATTCTGTAAATTCCATAATTATTTCCCAACTATTCCTACAAAATAAAGAAACTCTTTCATCTAGGCTGACTATACAAACTGAGATTTGATGTATAATATCGAATAGGGATTCAAGACTACTACACCGTCTGATTCGGCTTGGTTGAGCTTAAGTAGGACAATGGAGACATTGTACTTGTTGGAAAGCACTTGAACAATCTGAAGCAACTCTTCAAAATTTCTTCCATCAATATAACCTTCATTTCTAGATGATTGGGCTTTACTCTTGTTCACATGGCTTTTCTAGTCTCCTGAGCTCCTCCATTGTTTCTTTTGAGTTGTTCTGCATTTTTTTTCAAGTTGGCAGCTTGAATGGCAGAATGGGAAGAAGATTGGATTGTATCTTTCAGCTGCGTGGTGGATTTTTGTTTCTACTTCTTCTCCTTTTAGTTGGTGTTATCTTTTCTTGATGAAAATTGTGAGAGAGAAAAAACAGAGCCAAAAATTGAGACTTTAATTCCAATGACACTATACTTAATCACAGTCAAAGAGGCAACAAATAGTTGCAAGGAGAAGATTAAAAAGCTTTTGTGTTCTCAAACATTTATTCAATTTTGATACCCTACACGTCTATTGGGAGAAAGGCTTGAAGAAAGCTAGGATTTTTGAGTTGACATTTGTTAGACGATTAGACCGTTGTTTGTTTAGCTTCGAAGCAATCGCGGTTTAGATACACTGCAGTTTGATAAGGCACAAGACCTTATTCTTCTTCTCCGCTTCCGCAAGGGTGTATTCCTCCATGGTCCATAAGACATTCACCACTTCTTCGTCAACAAGATATTCTTGTTCCCTCATTTCGTGGAACTGAAAAGTCTTCTTCTCACCGATAAGCTCCCCGGTTTTTGACTCGATGAGACTCTCAGGACCCATGATCCTCCAATAGCCACCATCGCACCTATCCGTTTTGCCACTATTCTCAGTTCGGTTGGCGTAGAAACTGGTCCCGTATTCTGCAAACTTGTCATCTTCAGGATCCACAAGCGTCAATGGATGCACGCGGTACACGTCAATAGTAACGTAGCTAGGCCAAGAGTTTCCATCAAAACTTGCGGTCTATATTGTGACAAGAAAGATTGAATGTGTTAGCTTTGTCATCCATTGAAACATAGATGGTTGAAAAGCTGACAACGTGAGTTTAATGAATGATTTTGGAGGCAAAAATACAAGGAGAACAATATTTCAAAAATAAATTCTATTTTGCTATTTTTTTTTATTTTCTTACTGATTATTTGAAATTATAAATAGTTTAATGGAGTTTTAATGTGTTTTTTTTATTTAGATTACTATTTTTATGGTATTGAAAAATGTACGCAAAGGCACATTTATACAAATATGCATACGGCATCCGAAAAGATTGAACCGACACTATCTCCATCGCGAACCTTCCCTACAAGATATCCCAGGATTATCACTTCGTCATCTAATCGCATGAGATCGTTGTGGATTTCTTAATGAAACACCATACTTTCTTGACGATGAAGCAAAGAAGAAGACGAGAGAAGAGAAAAAGATTTTTTTTTTGTTTGTCGAGAAAAGCAGCGAGTGACTTGTTACCGTTATATATTTTTTTTCCCATTTGACGGATTTTTCCTTAAACATACAACCACAAAGATAGGGTTTTTAGAATCGAATACCTCACTAGGGTTCTTGCTGAACACGTTTGCGTCTTGAATGAAGTGATCATGCTAGTCATGTCCGTAATAGATCATCATCTCCAGTTAATAGAAGATTATTATATCGTCTTCCGCTCCGACGAGCTCGTCTTTGATAAATTTATAATCTGCAGCCAATACTTCCTCCATTGTTAATCTCAATCGAAGAAAATGATGTGATTCAGAGACAAAGAAACGCAAGAATTATGTGTTTTTGTGAGCGATTCTTTACGGTTTCGTGGGGAAGAAGAAAGACGAAGACTGAGGTTAATATGGATGTGCTTTCTCAGTTAGTTGGTACCGTTATAATATACTTTTTTGTGTTGACCGATTTACCTTTAATTATCTCTCGTTATTCTGCAACTACCCTCGTGTTTACTTTTTTCTTTGGTTACACGCGAAATATTTGTAATTGTATTAAGGTTTTGTACAATATTGCAATTGCAACTGTGTATTTGTCACACTTGAGAAAATGACCAATGATCGGATACGGATTTTTTTTTCATTCCGTCTATTAGTTTTTATACTATATTTGTTTGGTAAATCAAGAAATTAAATAAGATGTTTATACAAACCTTGCAAATCTTGAATGTAAGTAACACTATTGAATTTCTAATGACAGAAGATACCGTTTGATTTATATACCAACATACATAAATAAAAATGGGAGAAAGTACTAAGTCATATGTTCACACGAGCAGCAAATACAAGACAACTGCAAGGTATGAAAATCAGTCAAACAGGACCGAGTGTCAATCATTTAATGTTTGCCGATGATGCTTTTTTCTTCTGTCACGCACATCCTAAATCCTGCTCTACAATTATGAGAATCCTCGGAGATTATGAGAAAGTATCAGGACAAGCCGTCAATCTAAACAAATCTGCCATTACTTTCGGAACCAAGGTTAATGAATCAATGAAGACAAGACTTCGACATATCCTAAATATCCACAATGACGGAGGTTGTGGTAAATATTTGGGACTGCCGGAGCAGATCGGCAGGAAAAAGAAAGAGGTGTTCCAATACATTATAGACAAGGTGAAACAGCGTACACGAAGTTGGTCTCACCGTTTTCTCTCCGAAGCTGGTAAAGAAATTCTCCTCAAAACAATAGCTCTAGCTATGCCGGTATACACAATGAATTGTTTTAAATTACCTAAAGGGATTGGTCAAGAAATCAATAAGGTGCTAGCGGATTATTGGTGGAGTAAAGGGTCGGGTAGACGCTCAATGCATTGGCTATCCTGGAAACGTATGTCTTTACCGAAAAAAGAAGGTGGATTAGGATTCCGAGATATCGAGCAATTTAACAATGCTCTGCTTGGTAAACAATTTTATCGTCTAATGTCCAACCCCCAAAGTTTAGTTGCTCGTGTGTTGAAAGGTAGATACTTCCCAACAACATCAATCCTGGAGACGGGAGAAGGTTATAAACCATCATTTATCTGGACTTCGCTATTGGAAGGCAGGAAACTCATCAAGCAAGGAATTCGATGTTTGATAGGAGATGGAAGTGAAATCAAAATAATTGGAGATCCATGGTTGGATTCACATCCACCACGCAGTCCACAATTCAAAGATGGAGTACATACAATCTTAACGAAAGTCAAAGATTTGTTTCTTCCTAATTCATCAACATGGAATATGGATCTTCTTAACCATCTTTTCGAGCCCGATGATATCTCTGAGATTTTGAAGTTAAAAATCAGCCCTCATCAACCACATGATCTCTATGGCTGGAATTACACAAAGAATGGAGAGTATACGGTCAAATCCGGTTATTGGCTAAGTACACATGTAACAGGCCATGATGATGTCGTTCCCCAAATTAGTGATCCTCGCCTCAAAGAAGCTGTTTGGAAACTAGAAACTGCACCTAAACTGAAACATTTTCTTTGGAGAATTTTATCGCAATCCATGCCGGTGGGTACGGTTCTTCAGAGACGGGGCATTACTCGTAATGCTCAGTGTAAACGATGCGGTATCGCCGATGAGACTTTTGATCATCTCTTTTTCCATTGTCCTTACGTTCAAGCAATTTGGAATAATTCGTCAAATCGATTAATTTTCTCTCCGACTTCTCAATACACTTTTCTCGAGAAAATGCAAGGTATCATTGATCTTCATCATAACAATCAGTTATCAGAGTTTCACGACAATTGCCTATATGGACCTTATGGAGAATTTGGAAGAGTAGAAACATGCTAGTGTATCTGTAAAGACGATATCATAATCTTTCTAGTTTAATTGTACAGATCCCGTATCTCTTTGTTTTAAGTATATTCCTTAAGTAGATTAGGGTAGATCCTTCCTCTGTTCTGTATAAATATCTTTGTATCAATCACTGATTAAGAAAGAGAGATTATTCACATTCCTTTCATGGTATCAGAGCACTAATCGATACCCTAAAAATTCTCCAAATTTTTTTTTTTTCCAGCCGCCTCCTCCCCCCCCCCCCCCCCCCCCCCTTCTCGATCTCTCTTTCTCGACTCTGTAACAATGGCTGCCAACGCTGAAGTCGTAGACACCACCACAACAGTTCTCAATCTCAACATGACAAACATCATCAAGTTGACTTCAACAAATTACCTCACATGGCGAATCCAGGTTCATGCCCTTCTTGACGGCTATGAGCTCGCAGGACACATTGATGGTACCACTCAACCACCGGCGGCAACAATCACAACCAATGCTGTCGTTGGCCCCAATCCTGCATTCACAAAATGGAAGAGACAAGACAAGCTCATCTACAGTGCTCTCATCGGAACTCTCTCACCAACCATTCAACCTCTTGTCACCAACACAACCACAACCTATGAACTATGGAAAACCATGTCCTCCACGTATGCTAAGCCAAGCAGAGGTCACGTTCTTCAACTCAAACAACAGTTAAAAGAATACAAACAAGGATCCAAAACCGTTGATGAGTATATTCAAGGCCTTGTCACCCGCTTCGATCAACTTGCTGTTCTCGGTCAACCCGTAAGTCATGAAGACCAAATCGACAACATTCTTGTTGGTTTAACGGAGGAGTATAAACCAGTGGTCGATCAAATCGAGAATCGCGACACACCACCAACAATTGTTGAACTCCATGAACGGCTTCTTACCAAAGAAGCTAGACTTCTTGCGTCTGCATCCATCATCTCAACCGGAGCTCCAATAACCGCAAATCCTGCCACTGCTCGAAACCGTCCCTACAATGGCAAACAAAACCAGAAGTCCAACCAATCATACCGACACAACAACTACCAAACACAGTCTCCACCGCAGCCTCACACATACTCTAACAAGTATGACAACCGGAACAACTCCAAAGGCTATCAAGGCCGCTGCCAAATTTGCAGCGTCTTTGGCCACAGTGCTCGTCGTTGCACTCAGCGCTTCGATCAATCTCACCAAACTGCAGGCTCCCAATACAACTCTGTCTCCTCACCCTTCCGTCCGTGGCAACCTCGTGCAAATGTCGCACTAGCATCGCCCACTCCATCAAATTCTTGGCTAATGGATAGTGGAGCTACCCACCACATGACTAGTGACCTACACAACCTCTCGAGTGCCAACCCTTACACTGGTCAAGACTCGGTTCTCATTGGAGATGGCTCGGGACTCAACATCACACATATGGGTTCCATCTCTTTCCCTTCTAAATACCGGATTTTAAATCTCAATAGAGTACTTTGTGTTCCTAATATACAAAGAAATCTAATCTCGATATACCGGTTATGCAACAATAACAATGTTTCTGTTGAATTTTTCCCTGCCCACTTTCAGGTGAAGGATCTGAACTCGGGAACCCCGTTAATCCAAGGCAAGACCAAGGATGAGTTGTACGAGTGGCCAGTCTCCCCAACTACCCTAAAATCTTTCTTTGCTACCACAACCCCGAAGCCAACCACCGTAGACTGGCACAATCGTCTTGGTCACCCATCGTTTTCTATTCTTAAGAACATTGTCTCTTCTTTTCATTTACCTTGCTCACAATCTGTACCCTGCATTTGCTCAGACTGTGCGATTAATAAATCCCATAAACTACCTTTTTCACAAACTTCTCTTACCTCTACTCGCCCTCTTGAAATTATTTTTTCTGATCTTTGGAGCTCCCCAATAAGGTCCATCGATGGATACAAATATTATCTGGTTCTTGTAGACCATTACAGCCGATAGACATGGATTTACCCACTTCAACTTAAATCCCAAGTAAGAGAAACGTTTATCAAGTTCACAGCTCTTGTAGAAAACCGGTTTAATACCAAGATTGGTACGCTGTTCTCGGATAATGGTGGTGAGTTTATTGCTCTACGGTCGTTTCTCGCTCAGTCTGGCATCTCGCACTTGACGTCTCCTCCTCACACACCAGAGCACAATGGTGTGTCTGAGCGCAAACACCGTCATATAGTCGAAACTGGTTTAACCATGCTCACACATTCCGGCATCTCGAAAAAGTACTGGTCCTATGCTTTTTCAACAGCCGTATATCTTATTAATCGGCTGCCCACACCCGTGTTAAACATGGATTCTCCCTATCACAAGCTTTTTCAAGCGAAACCCAACTACAACAAACTTCGGGTATTCGGATGCCTCTGCTTCCCTTGGCTCAGACCCTATGCCAACCATAAACTTGAGAACCGCTCCACACCGTGTACATTCTTAGGCTACTCCCCAACCCAAAGTGCCTATATATGTCTCGATCCAATCACAAGACGAATCTATGTTTCGAGACATGTGAAATTCGATGAAGCCTCATTCCCCTTCAAAGATTCAACACCAATCAATCCTCCCTCTGCTACGCCAAACTCTCCATTTCTCACCTCACCACCCGTAACCATTATCCATGTCCCAAACACAACACCCCAAAATTCAATCCCACCAGAATCTCCCTCGCCGTCACTCGTACAACACACCACAACGGCGTCCTCGAGTTCAGTCCTTCACTCTTCATCATCGTCTCCAACTGCCTCGCCGTCGCCACCAACATCTCCTCAGGTACGCACATCTCAACCTCAATCTTCTTCTCCCTCTCATTCTACCACCGAGCCCACTGCTCAAAGTACACATGGGCCTGGACCTGAGGCCCAGCCAAATACAACTCCCTCTCCTCAAACCTCAAATCCACCGTCAAACACATCATCTTCTCAGGCCCAACCTCAAAGCCCAACTCGTTTACCTTCTCCTCCAAACACAGACCCTGTCACTACCGCCGTAACTCAACCTCAGCCTCCTCAAAATCCTCATCCCGCCACCATAAACAACCACCCCATGACCACACGTCGCAAAAATGACATCACCAAACCAAACCCAAAATACAACTACTCGGCTGCTCTCTCTCGTGATATACCAGCAGAACCTCGCACCATCAATCAAGCCCTCAAAGACCAAAACTGGCGAGCTGCGGTCTCCGATGAAATGACAGCCTTTGCTCGTAACCAGTCGTATGCTCTTGTCCCACGACAACCCCACTACAACATTATAGGTTGCAAGTGGCTGTTCAAAAACAAGTTTCTATCAATAGGAATTCATCACCGATGCAAAGCTCGCCTAGTTGCCAAAGGATTCAATCAAAAATTGGGCTATGATTACAACGAGACATTCAGTCCTGTCATCAAAGCCACTACTCTCCGCCTTATGCTCGACATTGCTGTAAGTAACAATTGGAGAATTCAACAACTTGATGTCAACAATGCCTTTCTCCAAGGAACTCTAACAGAAGAAGTCTACATGGAACAACCCCCTGGTTTTGTCGACAAGGACCATCCAACTCATGTGTGCCGTCTTCACAAGGCCATTTACGGACTCAAACAGGCACCTCGCGCATGGTACATTGAACTACGCAATTTCCTACTCAGCCTCGGGTTCACAAACTCTCTGGCCGACACGTCTCTCTTCACACTCCGCACAGGAAACCAATTCGTCTACCTCCTGGTATATGTTGACGATATTCTAGTCACGGGCAGCAGTGCATCCGGAATCAATCGGATTCTCGAACTATTAGCGGACAGGTTCAGTGTTAAAGACCCTGAAGATCTACACTACTTCCTCGGCCTTGAAGCATACCGTACATCTAAAGGACTTCATCTCTGTCAACGGAAATACATCCTAGATTTGCTTCACAAATACGACATGACAAACGCCAAACCAATATCAACTCCAATGGCCACTTTCCCGAAACTCACCATCAACTCAGGCACAAGTCTATCGGATGCGACATCATATCGGAAGCTAGTAGGCAGCCTTCAATACTTGGCTTTCACAAGACTAGACATTGCATATGCCGTTAACCGACTCTCACAGTTCATGCACCGACCAACCGATGAACATTGGAAAGCTGCTAAGCGGATTCTTCGGTACCTTGCAGGCACACCGACTCATGGCGTCTTCTACTCCGCCACCAACAAACTCAGACTTCACGCCTACTCAGACGCGGACTGGGCCGGAGACTCGGATGACTATGTCTCTACCAATGCGTATATCGTTTATCTAGGCAACCATCCTATCTCATGGAGTGCAAAGAAACAAAAAGGAGTTGCGCGATCGTCCACCGAAGCCGAATATAGAGCCGTAGCAAATACTGTTGCCGAAATTCAATGGATATCCAATGTTCTAACCGAGCTTGGTATCATCCTTCCGAGTCCACCAGTGGTTCAATGTGACAATGTAGGTGCCACATTTCTTTGTGCTAATCCCGTCTTTCATTCAAAAATGAAACACATAGCTTTGGACTACCATTTCGTTCGAGGACACATACAAAACGGTGCTCTAAGTGTAACTCATGTTCATACAAGAGACCAACTAGCGGATGCTCTCACGAAGCCGTTATCTCGCGCTCATTTCCTGGACTTACGTACCAAGATTGGCGTGGCTCAAGCCCCTTTATCTTGAGGGGGCGTGTAAAGACGATATCATAATCTTTCTAGTTTAATTGTACAGATCCCGTATCTCTTTGTTTTAAGTATATTCCTTAAGTAGATTAGGGTAGATCCTTCCTCTGTTCTGTATAAATATCTTTGTATCAATCACTGATTAAGAAAGAGAGATTATTCACATTCCTTACAGTATCAACAACAAAGTCGACTATGGCCTCAAGATATTCGGGAGGCAGAGTATGATACAAATGAGTGGTTAGCCAATGGTCTCTATACGAAGCAACAGTCGAACGTAACATCAACACCGAATACAAGATGGTCCAGACCACAACAAGATTATATTAAATGCAACTATGATTGTCGATTCAAGAATGATGGATCACCATCTGGAATGGCTTGGGTGGTTCGCGACTCACAAGGTTTCTATCTAGGAAGCGGTCATAGCGTTGGCCGACCATGCAGTTCAATCTTAGAGGCGGAACTACAAGCCTTGCTAATGGCTACACAAATAATTTGGGGCAAAGGATATGAACATGTCATATTTGAAGGTGATAACAACTCAATTCCTCCGTTGATAATAGGCTCTGCAACAACTTTTGGTCTATATAACTGGATTTGTGATATAAACATTGGCTTCAAAGATTCAAGAAAGCAGTATATTGGGTACCAAGAGGCAGTAATCAAGTAGCAGATCGTTTGGCGAAGGAAATCGATTCTTCAAACAATTTTATTTATTATCACTATGTTCCCTACTGTATAACTTCACTGCTTCATGATGATCACATCATCTCACATTAATAAAGTTCCTTTTGTTTGAATAAAAAAAAAAAAAAAAATGGGAGAAAGTTACAGTGTGCGGAAAGGAAAAACCGAGGAAGCAAATCTCAAAATATTAAAAGGAAGAAAAGGTAAATCCAAACGGTTTAAAATGACCAAAACTTTAGTCAACAATATTCCATGTCATATCGTTCTCAAAAATCCAATGGCAAACTTCAATCCGACCTGGACCCGAACCAAGAGCCAAAAACGCTCCATGAGTCGGACTCCATGCTGACGTGTCAATATGACAAATGGCAACACCATGGTTAATCTTCTCTTGACTTTCCAGGTCAAGAAGATCCGCTTCATAAACCCGTACCCGAGGAACCGAATGGCAGTAATACAACAAATAGGGATACAAACTTTGGTGACACGAAACTGCTCTCGTTACTTCTCCACCGTTGATTCCTTTGACTTTCCCGATCACGATCTTCTTCTTTGACCCGACGACATTCTCCGTCGTCCTCACCACCACGCCGCGTCCGAGCACCGACGTAGCGAAATCGATCATATCCTCCGCTGATCCAACGCACCGCTTCATCTCGCCTTGGCTCGGCGGTCTCTCGCACTCGGTAATCGCCGACAAGATTATCTCTGCCATAGATGAGTTCTCTCCCGCGCCGAAGATCCTCCGTATCGCGACGGTTGTCGAGGACGAAAACGGTAAATTCGAAACTATGGTTCGGGGCAAAAACGTCCTTTTAGGCATTTTATCTTTAATATCCGGCATTTGCATCACAGTCCCTTCTTTTAGCATAGACTCTCTGAAGAATTTACCCTGCTCGACCCATTTATTTACATTTTTGCCACTAGAGGTAACGTTATTAGAGTACATCCCGAAAACGACGCCGTTTTTAGTGTACTCTTTGAAACTCGGTCCTTGGCCGTATGTTTTGAAGCTCACGTTTCCTCCGATGTTACCTTGGCCGTAACCGGTGAAGTTATCGGAGCCGAGGTTGAACGATTTGCCGTAATTTACGAAATTGACCTTGTCGTTGTTTGAGTTTTTGGCGTAGGAAGAGAATGAGTCTGCTCCGATGTTGGATTGGTCTCTGTAATTCTTAAACCCATAAACGGCGCCGTTTCCTCCGTCACCGTATTTTTTGAAATCGTTCATCGGAATATTCCCGTCTCCGCCGTAATTCGCGAACGTGTCGTTATCTCCGTTTGCTGTCTCTCCGTACGCGATGAAACCCGATTTGACTACGTTTGACCCGGATCCGTAACCCGAGAACCCGTTCGGAGCTCCGTTTCCATTTTTGCTGTAGCTGGTGAATGTCTGAGCTCCGGCGTTTCCGTTCTCGGCGTACGTCGTGAAAGATTCCGTTCTGCCGTTTGCTTTGTCGGAGTAAGAAGTGAATCTTCCGTTCGGTTCGTTGGCGTTTGTGTGGTAATTCGTGAAATCGCCGGAGCCTCCGGTGGATCCACCGGCGTAAGTGGTGAAGCTTTGGTCAGCGACGTTGACATCTCCGGCGTAAGTTGTAAAATTATCGTCGTGTCCGGCGGAATCGCGGCTGTAACGGCTGAAAGAGTCGACGGCGATGTTATCACCTCCGGAGTAGTTTTTGAACGTGTCGGCTCCGGCGAGACGGTCGGAGCCGTAATTGCTGAAGTTTTTGCCGGAGTAAACGGTGAAGGTGACGTCATCGTCGTGTTTTTCGTGGGAATGAGAGGCGAGCTCAGGGAAGCAGAAGAGTTTCGCGGCGGAGCAGAAATCGGAGAAGCGCGTGTGAAGCGCGTGACGTGAAGCGAGTGAGGCGAAGCGCGTGGATTCCACTGCCGTTAAAGGAGAAGCCTTTGAGAGGAAAAATGAAGGTTTTGGTGTATCGTTATTGATCCGTTTGTTCCAATAACGAATCAAAGAAGCTCTTGGTGTGAATGGATTCTCCGATGACGTGATGTTACCGGCGGTTTGGTTAGCTCCGGCGAAGTAAACCTACAAAAAAAACGCAAATTCTTGACAAATATTTATAATTAAATGGAATGTTTTATCTACCAGAATGTTATGACAAAAATCCAGGGCTGGTTATATCAAATGGAATGTTACATCTACCAAAATGTTAAAAACACAAATATTTCTTACAAAGGAAAAGAAGCAAAATAAGAAAGCTGCTTCATTGTTCATTTTTCTCTGTAGAGTGAGAGAGTAGTTGAGAAGGATAAATAATATGAAGAGAGAGTGTATGAGACTTCACTATGATTACATGAAGTGAGTCCAGATTATAAATATGAGGAAATTAAACATTTAAATATAAAATTTTCAACTTTATTAGGTATAACAAAAGAGCTTTAATTTTGATTTACACTGTTTTCTCAACGGATAATAGGTTAAAAAAAAGTCAAAAAGAGAGAAGAAGATTTATAACTCTATAATTCATTTAAACCCCTTTTAAGAAAGAAAGAAATAAACTAAATAAGGCTGCATAAAGTATATTAAAGATGAATAATATCTTCCCAATACAGTATAAAAAATCAAGATTATATGAGAGAGATTAAAAGAGAAAGGAAACAAAAAAGCTGTTAGCGACTGTTTGTTGTTGATGAAAGGGAGAAAGTAAAATAAAATAAAAAATATTTTAGTTTTTGAAAATAGTAGTCCTTGAACCTTGAGCATAAACTAAACTTAATTGAGTTCCTGTGGAAATTGAGGTGATAATGAGATTACATTGGCAAGAAAAGTTGAAATAATGAAGAATGAAGATCCTGTGGAAATTGAGTTCAAATGGCAGGGACTACAGAAGTTTTGTACTAAATGTGGGAGTCTACAGTATGGGTATGAGAAGTGTCATCAAGCAGCTTCGTTGACAGATACTGCTGAAGCTCTGATGGTGATTGGTATTAATCCCTACATTACTGTTAAGGAGAGATTAATAGCAATTGAAGGCATCAATACAAGACAAGAGATAGGAAATCCTTCTAGTGCTAATCCATCGTTTCCACCAATGCTTGTCCCTCTTTCCCCTCTTCTTACTTCTACAGAGCAAGTCCCAATTAATAATCAGACTCGGGAACCTATGGAAATCAGTGACCAAGGGACAAAAAGGAAAATCGATGAAATGTAGTTACATGAATCTGAAAAGCAGCTGGGAAAGAGAGTGAAAGGAGTTGATACTATGGAATCAGGTCACAATCAAGAAGACAATGAAGAGAGATCTGCCATACCTAATTATGCTTCATCAACAGGCTTGGTGGTTGCCTTAAAACCACCACAGGAGCCATGATAATTTTTCACATGAACTGTCAAGGTTTGGGGAACATCTTGACAGTTCAGTATCTCTTAGATGTTAGGAAGTCTTTTAAACCTGACATCATGTTCTTCATAGAAACTAAGAACGAAATTAATGTGGTAGAAAGCTTTGTAAGGATCTAGGTTATGCTCATTCTTTTGTTCTTCTGTCTAATGGGCTTAGCGGTGGTTTAGCAATTTTTTGGGATGTTCATATCTAGCTAAACTTAATCTCTCCTCCTTCTTTGTATAATAATGATATGTATATTACTGATGGTGATAAAACTTTCTGTTTGACTTATGTTTATGGAAATCCTTGTATTAAGTTAAGGAAAGATCAGTGGCAGAACATGATTAGTAAAGCAGAAGATGGCTGTTATGATCATATTCCTCGTTTGGTTCTTGGAGATTTTAATGACATCAAACATGTAGATGATAAGGAAGATGGTGCATATCGATCGGAGAATTCTTTTTACACATTCCGGAGGATGCTTCTGTTTCAGGATTACAAGATGTCAAAACATTTGGTGGCCAATATACTTGGGTGGGACAAAGATATTCACACACTGTTAGAACACGGATTGACTGTATAATGGCTACCTCTGATTGGTTCACTCTTTATCCTACAACATTTGTTCAAGCTTTACCTTGGCATTGTTCAGATCATAAAGCTCTTCTTCTTTATACAGATGCAGAAAGGTGGAAATGTCGTAAGCTTTTAAGATATGACAATAGGTGGAAGCATAAGGAAGGATTTCATGATGAAGTTAAGAAGATATGGCAAGAGCAATGTCAAAATGTTCCTAATTGCCACTTCAGTAAAGCTTTAGAGATATGTCGAAAGGGATTATCTAGATGGAGAAGTGGACATACTTTGAACTCTCAAAAATTCATAGCTGATCTTAAGGAAGCCATCAACCGCCAATATGAGGTAAACCCGATTAATTATGATGCCATAGGAATTCTTAAATTACAACTTGTTCAAGCTTATAAATTGGAAGAGGAATATTGGCGTGCAAAAAGTAGACTCTTATGGTTGAAAGCTGGGGATAAAAACACAAGATATTTTCATTCAAAGACAATGCAGAGAAGAGCATACAATAGAATTACTGCTTTGTACAATCTTGAAGGAATTCTCTGTCACACTCAAGAAGAAATAACAAAGATTGTTGCTGATTATTTTTCTCAACTGTTTTCTTCTCAGGCTGATGGAAACATTGATCTTTTTCTGCAATATGTTCAGCCGAAAGTAACATATGATATGAATAGAATGCTAACAAAGCCAGTTACTGAGATTGAAATTCTTTAAGTGCTGCAACACATGAATGCAGATAAATCTCCAGGACCAGATGGCCTAACTGCAGGTTTCTACAAAGATCATTGGTCTACAGTCAAATCCAAGGTAATGAGCTACATTCAGAATTTTCTTGATAATGAGGAAATGGATCAAAATTTAAATCACACTCATATATGCTTAATACCTAAAGTTGAATCACCTATGAGGTTAGAGACTTTAGACCAATAAGTTTGAGTAATGTAGCGTATAAAATTCTTTCAAAAGTTCTGGCTGAGCGTTTAAAAGTCTATCCTTCATTTGATCATATCTAAAAACCAAAGTGCTTTTATCTCGGGTAGATTAATCACATATAATGTCCTTATTGCACATGAAATGATGCATTCCATGCATACTAGAAAGATTAAGGACTCACACATGGATCTAAAACTAGATATAAGCAAGGCCTTTGATAAGGTTGAGTGGAGTTATTTAGAAGCCATCATGAGAAAGTTTGGTTTTGATGAAAAATGGTGCAGATGGATTATGAAATGTATTACCTCTATATCTTATTCTGTGCTTCTAAATGGAAATCCTACGAATAAGATATATCCAAATAGAGGTATTCGCCAAGGTGATCATATCTCACCATATCTATATCTATTGTGTACAGAGGGATTATCTTCAAGGATCTATCATGCGGCAACAAGAGGTGATTTAACAGGATTTCAGGTCAATCCAGGAGCTCCAAGAATTACTCATATGTTCTTTGCTGATGACTCACTAATCTTTTGCAAGGCAACTAATCAAGAATGTCAAACTCTTCTGGATATACTGAATCAATATAAGCAAGTATCTGGACAAGAGGTCAATTTTTCTAAGTCTGCCATCATTTTTAATAAAGGTACTGATCCAAACCTAAAGCTTCAAATTCAAGAACTTACTGGAGTTAGAAAAATTGGAGGTTTTGGAAAGTACTTAGGTCTTCCTGAGTGTATAGGCAGAAATAGAAGTGATACATTTTCCTATTTAGTCTAGAGAGTTGTTTCAAAGATGGAAAATTGGTATTCAAAGTTATTATCTCCTGCAGGAAAAGAAGTTCTAATCAAACCTGTTGTTACGGCTCTTCCTACTTATAATATGTCTTGTTTCTTGCTTCCTCAAACGCTGATTAACAGAATAGCAGCAGCAATTAGAAAGTTTTTGTGGTCGTCTCATCAAGATAAATCTAAAATAAATTGGATATCATGGGACAAGATCACAGATCACAAAGATCAAGGAGGTTTGGGGATAAGAGACTTGAAAGATTTCAATATAGCCCTGCTGACTAAACAGAGTTGGAGGATTATGCAACATCAAAACTCCTTACTGGCTAGGGTGTATAAGTCAAAGTGTTTTCCCAAAGCAACATTGCTGGAGGCCACTCAAAAATGGGCCTCAAGTTATGCTTGGAGAAGCATACTTCAAGGAAACAAGTTGCTTAAACAGGGGATTCATTGGAATGTTGGAAATGGACAAAGGATTCATGTATGGTCTGATCCCTGGTTACCTAACTTCCAAGCTATTCCAGTAAAGAGTCATGCTAACATCATAGATCCTGAGCTAAAGGTGAAGGATCTCTTTGTGCAAGGTACTAATAATTGGGATGAGTCAAAGCTTAATGTGTTATTCAATCCTTTGGACGTCTCTCTTATTAGAAACCTGAAACCATCTCTCACTGGAGCTCAGGATAGTTTGACTTGGTTACATACTAAGCATGGCCAATATAGTGTGAAGTTTGGTTACCGTTTGCTAAGAGATTTAAAAGGGCAAACCTTCACTACACCAACTATAATCTACAGGAGCTTATGGAAAGAAAACTTGCCTCCAAAAATAAAGCATTTTTGGTGGAGAGTAATGCATGATGCTTTACCTGTAGGATATAAACTTAAAAGAAGGAAAGTTATTCAGGATACACATGCTTAATGTGTGGGGAAGAGGAGGAGACTTTAGGCCACATGCTGTTTATGTGCAGAATAAGTAAGGAAATATGGGATTTAGCCCCAGTAACTACACCTGTTTTAGCAGGATTGAATACTGCAAAAGATATTCAAACGTGCTACACATCTCTTACTGAGCTAAATCGGGATTCTTCAGAGCAAATTCTTTTGTTTCATTATATTGGTTGGAGAATATGGAAACAGAGGAATGAGCTTATTTTCAATGCAAGGAGGTGGCCAATTCCTGAAACAATTACAAAAGTCATTAAGGATTTTGAGTTATGGCAGCAAGCACAAGATCAAAACACTCAAACTGCAACCAATAATCAGGAAAGTGTAAGGTCAGACATTCCCCAAACTTTGTCTCAAATTTTCCAAGACATAAGCTCTTTATGTTGCTTTGTGGATGCGTCTTGGATCTCAACATCACAAGCAGCTGGATTTGGATGGGCGCTATATGATGAGAATCGAAATGTAGTATTGACGAGATCAGGATCAACTCTTCCAACAAGATCCTTTAGGGAAGCTGAAATAGAAGCTTTGAGAATTGCGGTAGTAGAGCTTCGAAGACTTGGCTATTCAAATGTCATTTTCTGTGGAGACTTGCATGAAGTATATAAGCTTCTGCAAAAGACAACCACAAGCTTTTCTATGGAGGATATATGTGTTCATCCTTATGCAATTCAATTACAAGATATCCTTTCTATAGCTAAAGATTGTGGTTTTTCATTTAGGCATGTCTCTAGGAGTGCAAATTTATTGGCTGATAGTTTAGCTAAGTCTGCAAGGTTGAATTCTCAAAGTTACATTGTCAAATGGTTGTTGTAATGGTTTTCTCATAGAAATGAATGAATGATTGTCGGAAAAAAAAAAAAAACTAAAATTAATTTTCATTAACACTATACTTAATATAGAATGAATAGTTTGTGGAGACAAATAGGTGACTTTATAATTCTGTCACCCACCAAAACAAATCAAATATTATTAATGAATTAATAAAATTATTAATACTTTTTCTTTCACATTTTTTCAGAAGCACAGGATCCTATATCTAATGAGATGGACAATTAAGTGAATTACAAACACAAATGGTTCTAATAAATATGAGACATAAATAGTCAGATCATAAACTTGAATAATAATTTCTTGTTACCATGGTGATTTTTATTTCGAAATGATAAATCAGTTCACTAATATAGTCTAATTTATGTAGTTAAGATGTTCAATATTGATCAAGAATGTATGCAAGAAATGGATCATCAAATTCGAAGTAATGTGGTGGTGGCCAACGTGCGACCAATGTAACTTTTGTAAGTTTTCTAGTTTATTTTTCTCATTAATGACCATAGAATCCTGCGTTTTAGCACTTGGTGCGATGATGGGGCTCTCCATTGTTTGTCGACAATAATATTCATATACTTTTGGCCATAATATTCATATAAGTTTATAATAAGCAAATACTATTATAGGGAAAATAAATTTAAATCATAAACATGTTACTTATGTTGAAAGTTAAAACTACCAGATTTAGAAGGAGAAAAATTGTCGTCGACCCGTAGAGATTTTGAACCCTTCAACAATCGTCATCAAGATCATAGGTAAGGATATGCGTAAATCGACTGTGCTCCATCAAAACCGTATAAAGAGCATAGACCATGACTACAACAAGAGTCGCATGGATCAATTCTGTTTACTAATTCTTTTTAGGATATTGTTCTTAAACTCAGATTAATGATGTTGTCCATGTAAACAAAGTTTTTTGGTTTGAATATAATTTAACATTTATTTTAGAAGAAAAACGAAAGTTAAAAGTATGTAGATTAACACAATGGATGTTAACTATTACAAGAACAAAAGACTAAAAAAGATGTTGACATATTAAACCAGTTCGTAAATTGTAAGTACATTAAGAATACTAATCAGAAACAACAACAAAACGTAAGTGAACAATGAAACGATTAAAAAACTTATCAGCAAAAAAAGTGACAAAATGAAAATAGAACAGAAAATAGATATCGTCGAAACAGAATTATAGAAAATTTAATTAAGTGGTAAACTATTACAAACATATAGGTGACAAAAGGTGTATGTATTACAATCCAATTGAAGCAAGTGGAGTAAGTGAACAAACCAGGGGACCGATTGTAAAAGTTACGATGTAAACTTGGATGTATCTAAATTAAGTGGAGAGAAAACTTCAAGTGAGTTTCATTTTCCACTTGTATTAGCAATAGTCAATAGCTTTACCTCTATTACCCGTATCCTGCTTAACTAATAGTTTCCTCTTTTGATCATCTTGTAATCTTCAAATAGTATCCCTTTAAGGGAAGAAAAGAAAAGGTAAACGGGGTTGTGAATAAAAGTGTGTTACAATTACTACTAAAAAAAAAAAAAAAAAATCAAGATTCAACACAAAAATGAATCTTAACTTTTTTTTACAAAAATTGCACCCCCTTTTTTTTTGGGGAAAAATGTGGCGTGGACCTTGGGCGTAGGCTTTTCCCGCCACCACCTAGAGCTGGACCTGCCTACAAACAATCAATAACAACTTATTAACTCAATAATTAGGAACAATATATGCTTCTACTATCTGTAAAATTAAAACATTAATCTAGCTTCGAAAAATCCTCAAAGTTTGGTTATCTTCATCAACTCTGATCCGACTGCTACCTCATTTTCTACTGCTTGATCTAGATGCGATGATTCACATAAGAGCCACCCTCAAATCTTAAGACTTCTTCATCACGGATTAATACCATCATAAGTGCTCACTCCTTGGTTCACCTAAATTTGTTAATAATTAAGCCAAATGGTTTAGATTTAACTAGTTGGGTTTTTGCTTCAACTAACTAAGCTTTGGGCTGCACTTGTAAACATTATATTCTTTTAATTGAAAACCTTCTTTGGGCTGGGCTTGAGATATGGTTTTTAAATCATTACCTTAACGAGGAAGAAAAAAAGAAAAAAGAAAAAACGTGTTGGGTCAAGTCAACTATTTTTGGATGGTTATATTAATTCTTTGATTGCCGACAAAAAAAAAAAATATTAGTTCTTTGAGTAATAATAAAAAAAATACATCATTTTTGTTGAAAAATCTTTTAAATAGACGCTTTCACATATTTTTGCTCCCACAAAAGTCACGAGAGTCCAGTCTTCGATAGCTATTCCCAAATCAATCAACACAAACAAACAAACAAACCCTTTGTTCCGTACAATCATCCATGGCTGAAATCGTGACGGATGTTAACGGCGTCGATGGTCGAGATCTTCACTCGCTTCTCTCTTCTCCGGCGAGAGATTTCCTCCTTCGTAATGACGGCACACAGGTACAAATTTTGGTCCCTCTTCTTCTCCGGCGATTGATTTTGAGTTTATCGTCGTAGATCTTAACTTCTGTAGATATCCGATTGCGTCTCTGTGTTCGCTTCGCGATTTATGTTCCTTCTGGGTTAAATGGTTCCTGTTGATGAAGAATGTTCTTAGTTGGTTTTTATAGATGATTGATAGCTTCGTGTACTTGTTTAGATTTTTCTATGGATGAATTGATTTTGTTCGCAAAATGTGTTGAGATTCTTCGATTCATTTTTTCAATTTTTTGAAAAATTACAAATGTTAGGTAGAATTTGATTTGATTATATGGTTTTTGTTATGTTCAGGTGAAGATTGATAGCTTGAAAGGGAAGAAGATTGGGCTGTATTTTTCAGCGGCGTGGTGCGGACCATGTCAGCGATTCACGCCGCAGTTGGTGGAAGTGTACAATGAACTCGCTCCAAAAGTTGGTTTCGAGGTTATCTTTGTATCGGGCGATGAAGATGAAGAGTCTTTTAAAGATTATTTCAGTAAGATGCCGTGGCTCGCCGTCCCGTTTACTGATTCAGAAAACCGTGATCGTTTGGATGCGGTCTTTAAGGTTAGGGGGATTCCCAACCTAGTGATTATCGATGATGACGGTAAAATTGAGAATGAGAATGGAGTCGGTGTCATTCGTAGCTATGGAGCTGATGCGTATCCTTTCACACCAGAGAGAATGAAGGAGATCAAAGAGGACGAAGATAGAGCTCGTAGAGAACAGACCTTAGCATCCGTCTTGGTGTCTCCTTCCCGAGACTTTGTGATTTCCCGAGACGGAAACAAGGTATATGCTTATTAATAGCTTGTGAGATTAGACTCTTTGTTTCTTTTTTTGGCTGTGTTGATTTAATAAGACTGATATACTGTGTATTCGCTAGGTACCTGTATCGGAGCTTGAAGGGAAAACCATTGGTCTTCTCTTCTCGGTGGCTACTTACAAGAAATGCACTGAGTTTGGTGTAAAGCTTGTTGAGGTTTATAATAAGCTGAAAGAGAACGGGGAGGATTTTGAGATTGTGCTGATATCGCTTGAAGATGAAGAGGAGTCTTTTAAACAGGACTTTGAAGACAAGCCATGGCTAGCATTGCCATTCAATGACAAAAGCCCATCGAAACTGGCTCGGCACTTCATGCTATCAGGGCTACCAACACTGGTCATTCTCGGGCCCGATGGAAAAACCCGTCACTCAAATGTTGCTGACGCGATCGAGGACTATGGCACTCTCGCATATCCTTTCACTCCAGAGAAGTTTGAAGAAATTAAGGAGATAGAGAAGGCAAAGGCAGATGCTCAAACACTCGAGTCACTGCTTGTCACGGGTGATCTTAACTACGTTCTTGGAAAAGATGGGGCTAAGGTAAAGCTTTCTTGAATCTTCTAAACAATGTTCTTCGAACTTGATTTGAACAGACCTCTTAAAATTCAGCTTTTCTTTTGTTAGGTGCTTGTTTCTGATCTGGTGGGGAAGAACATTCTTTTGTACTTCTCAGCTCATTGGTGTCCTCCATGTCGCGCTTTTACACCAAAGCTCGTTGAACTTTACAAGCAGATAAAGGAGCAGGATGAAGCATTTGAGTTGATTTTCATCTCCAGTGACCGGGACCCAGAAGCATTCAGTGAGTACTACTCGCAGATGCCATGGCTTGCTCTTCCATACGGTGATCCTAGGAAACCGACCTTGAACAAAACCTTTAAGGTCGGTGGCATCCCAATGCTAGTAGCTCTGGGACCAACTGGGAAAACCGTATCAAAAGAAGCAAGGGACCTTGTGCTAGCCCATGGAGCTGATGCTTACCCTTTTACTGAGGAACGTTTGAAAGAGATTGAAGCCAAGTACATTGAGATGGCGAAAGACTGGCCTAAGAAGGTGAAACATGCGCTTCACGAAGAACACGAGCTAGAATTGACCCGTGCTAAGGTTTACATCTGCGATAAGTGCGAAGAAGAAGGGCAGATATGGTCTTATCGTTGCAGTGAGTGCGACTTTGATCTTCATGCCAAGTGTGCTTTGAACGAGGAGACGAAAGCTACTGGTGATGTGGCTGTGAAAGAAGGTGGTGGCAATGGCGAGTCTAATGATGGTTGGGTTTGTGATGGAAATGTGTGCACCAAGGCCTGATAGCTTCAGGCACAGTTATGTGTATGAAAAGCTATTTTCTATCTCTCTATATAATTACTAAGAGTGTGAAAGTGTGGCTACAATCTGATAATAAGTACCTTGGAGATGAACTCTATTAATCTAATGTGGTAATATAAGAATCTTCTTATTTATCTTTGATCTGGTATCAACAAATTTTAGATTTCAAGAGAAGTTGTGTATGGAACAATTCATTGGCACACTCTATGTATAGAGAAAGAACTATCTGCTCTTGGCGAATGCAAATTACCAGTGATGATCAATTTATCAAAGGACAACGACGTTCATGAATTTCTTCTTGGCAAATGCAAGCCACCATTTGTTTGGTGTCCCATTAGCTCTATACGCTACGCTCAGTAGCCTCCCACTTGTCTCCTCTCGAACCTGCTTCAGATAGTTTCTGAAAAGATCTAAAATTCGAAGCCAACATAACAAGAGGGCTCAAGAATCAGGAAGAGATAGTGTAGCATTTGGTAAAACAGTCTTGGTACCGCAAGTTACAAGGAACAGACCCTATTAACGAGTAATCAATAAGAATTGCTTGGAATAATATGCAGTACCTGCTTCGTCCTGGGACTGAGGAAGTGCAAATAGACCCGGGAAAGGAAAGTCAGCTTCTCCCGGAACCGGAATATCTTCTAAACCCAAGTTAATAATCGCCTTAGTTCCTACAGCCAATGTTCTACATCCTTCGAGCCTCTTTAACGCAACGTTTATGTAGAATGTCAAGTAAATAAGGAGCTTATCAGCAGGACTTTTGATATCGAAGTTTGTGAAAAACACATTCGCTCGGAAGAACGTTATCGCCTCGTCTACAATATCCGTCTTATCTACATATAAACAACATATATCAAACTCTCTTCTTCTTCTTCTTCGTTTTCTCGCACATTCGAAAAATCACATGTATGCTTAATAATAATGATACCTTGTTCCGAAACAGGTGCAGGACCCTTTATATGACTCTTTAGAGGAAGCAAAGGACAACCACATGCCTTTGTTATCCCTTCTTCATCCACAAAACTCGAATGATAAACCTAAATGAGAATCACAGATCTATAAGCAAAGATCTAATCGAATCTAACAATTCACTCATCATTTTAGTTTGAATTGGAATCAATGGTGATTGAATCTCCGTACCATTTTGTTCTCGATTTGAACAACGAACCTGAGAACAATCGAAATCGAAGCAGTGAGAAGGCAGATCTACGGCGATAATGAAGATCATGGATATATCAGAATCGATCGGTAGGTAAAACGAAACTGGAGAAGAATCGATCATCGTAAGATATAGAGAAGAAGTTTTTACCTGTAAGAGAATTGGTATACGAGATCAGATCAATTCGACTTCAAAAGCATCTGCGAAAGAGAATACACGTTTCCGATGCCGGAGTAATCCGTGCGGTGAAGAATTCGCGGTGGTCGGAGATAGCCAGAAGCTAATCGGCGGAAGGAAACGGAGTCGACGGAAGTAGGAATGGAATGAAATAATCAAACGGTAGAGAAGACGGGTCAGGCATGTATTGACACGTGTAAGCGTGCGGAATGTGAGAACATTGTTTTGTACCGGTACTCGTACGGATATTAAACCGGGTTTGTTTTGGTTTTGAATGAATTTCACGGTTTAAAAACGAAATGAAAATTACATACATAGAAAGTTGACTTGATTTAAATTTCAAGTGTTTGTAATTGTTTTCGTTTTGTTTTGAGGTTAACCCTATAACCGTAGAAACATTGTGTACAATGGAAAAAAAAAGCAAAAGTATACATGCAATTTTTTTAAATGTAATTTTTTCACTTTATTTGTTTTGTTCTGTTGCAATAACTATATTTATACCAAGACTATTGTTAACGAATCCAAGTTATTTACGTAAACTATTAAAAACACATTAATGCGAAAGATAAAATTAGTATCTAAGGTCAATTAAGCATTTAGGTAGAAAAGAGAGTCATAAAAACACATAAAACCAAATTTAAAAATTGAGAGAATTCAAATATCCAAAAACACACAAAATAAAACTAAGAGAGCTTAGTCGACTTCCTCAATCTTGGGACCAGCACCGCCTGAGGAAGGAGGAGCTTCATCGTCGGTTGCGAAACCACTAGCTCCTCCTTGATATTCAAATACTCTCCAACTCCTTCATCTTGTCTTCAAACTCATCAACTTCACCCAATTGGTTACCTTCAAGCCATTGGACCGTCTCCTCAATCGAATCCTCAATCTTCTTCTTGTCCGCATCCGCAAGCTTCTCTCCAATCTTGTCGTCTCGGATTGTGTTCCTCATGTTGTAAGCATAGTTCTCAAGAGCGTTCTTAGCATCAACCTTCTTCTTATGCTCCTTGTCCTCGGACTTGTACCTCTCAGCTTCTTGAACCATCTTCTCAATATCGTCTTTCGACAAACGTCCTTTATCGTTAGTGATTGTGATCTTGTTCTTCTGTCCGGTCGTCTTGTCCTCAGCAGAAACATTTAAGATACCGTTTGCGTCAATGTCGAAGCATACAGTGATCTGAGGTACACCACGTGGAGCTGGAGGGATTCCCGAAAGCTCGAATTTCCCGAGGAGGTTGTTGTCTTTGGTTCTAGCTCTCTCTCCTTCATAGACTTGGATCAAAACACCTGGTTGATTGTCCGAGTTAGTGGAGAAGACTTGTTCCTTCTTGGTTGGGATAGTAGTGTTCCTCTGGATCAATGTGGTCATGACTCCACCCGCGGTCTCAAGACCGAGGGAGAGTGGTGTGACATCGAGCAATAAAAGATCTTGGACCTTTTCGTTCCCTTGACCGGTTAGAATCGCGGCCTGGACGGCCGCACCATACGCAACGGCCTCGTCCGGGTTGATAGACTTGCAAAGCTCTTTACCATTGAAGAAATCTTGAAGCAATTGCTGAACTTTCGGGATACGAGTAGACCCACCGACAAGAACGACGTCGTGGACAGTGCTCTTGTCCATCTTAGCATCACGGAGATACTTCTCGACTGGCTCCATACACTTTCTGAACAAATCCATGTTCATCTCTTCGAATCTAGCACGAGTAATCGGCGAATAGAAGTCAATTCCTTCGAACAAAGAGTCAATCTCGATTGTGGTTTGCGCGGTGGAGGAAAGAGTCCTCTTAGCTCTCTCGCAAGCCGTTCTCAACCTCCGTAACGCTCTCGGATTACCGCTAATGTCCTTCTTGTTCTTCCTCTTGAATTCTTGCACAAAATGGTTCACCATTCGATTATCGAAATCTTCACCACCTAGATGAGTGTCTCCGGCTGTCGCCTTAACCTCGAAGATAACATCATAGGGGTAGCCATGTTCCAGAAACAATTTGTAACACTAAACTATTTATTTTCTTTAACGATATTTACATTTTAGAAAAAGAAAATTTGATCAACAAAAAGTGTCCAAATTGAAACATTTTCTATATTTAAAGAAAAAATTTAGTGTGATCAGTGTGTTAGATTTTTTATGCGAGAGAAAAAACAAATGACTAGTAGTAGTAGTAGTACCTTGGACATAC
Organism: Draba incana; assembly: GCA_963576765.1. Classification (NCBI taxonomy): domain Eukaryota; kingdom Viridiplantae; phylum Streptophyta; class Magnoliopsida; order Brassicales; family Brassicaceae; genus Draba; species Draba incana. The sequence continues at coordinate 4,915,572 of OY755215.1, read as the reverse complement.
GTCACATACATATATATCATTTTACATAAACAAGTCTTGTATCAGCAAATTCTTGCACTATCATCAATGAGCAGCTCTTGACCCGAAAGATAATTTCAAAGACATTTCTCTGCACTGGTTTCGTAAAAAGCCTAAGCTAAATTGATGCTACATTCTATGATTTCGCCATCGTTTAAATTAGAATTTACCGGGATGTGACGAAAGTTATCACCTGAACAGTTATGAACTGCTCTTTGCGCTGTATGGTGTTGCGGTTTTAAGTCGTTATTATGGTTTTGGTCTTTGTAACTCGCGAATGCGCCTAAAGCTCCAAGAAACCCTTCGTGTCGTAAGAACATTGCTTTTGCCTCGCCTCTCGACCTGCAATACGAAAAAAATATCTAAATAAGATTTCTAAACATACACAAACGAATTTAATTTAGTTTCGGATTTACCAAAAGTGAACAGCAACAGATATTGTGTCCATGGTGTACTCGAGCCCACGGATGAAAAATCCACCGAAGAAAATACGTTTAAGGCCGAATCTCAGAGCATTCAAGTAAGCAATCTAGACAAAAATGACACAATCCATTCAGAAATTCATCAGTTTTGCAAAATGCATGGAAATGTTTGCGGTAACTAACCTGACCGATGTTATTTGATATCATTCGAAGAAGCGATCTCGCGACATCTTCCGGCTTGTAATCTTCCAGTTCTTTTCCATCAGAAATCGCTTTACCGAAGCTGGAAGCGATTGCTGTTGAAGAGAGACCAATCTACCGAAAAAACAGGGTTTCTTTTACATTTGAATATAATCTAACACGATATATATATGCAGATTATATAAATTACCTTTGAATAGTCTGTTCCGCCGTAAATATCACCCACAAGCATGTCAATGACTCTGTTATTTCCATGGTGACTTAACTCAAGCAGATCATCAAAACTGAAATTAAAACGATATTAGTTACTCAGGCAAGGAAGAAACTACATGAATAGAAGTTAAATAAAAAGTCACCTCTTGCATTTTGTTAGAAGCTTTCCAAGACCTAAAAATGTGCCTCCACCAAGGCTTGTTCCACTTATCCGCTCGTACTTTCCATCTCCATCGACCTATATAAGAACGAGCTTGAGTAAGCAACGTCGCTGATGTAGTTGCAAGGACCAAAAAAGCGATTAGAGAAGCTAAAGTAACATAGTGAACCTTGATCATACTAACGCCAGAGCCGATATTAACAAGGAGGTATGGATATAAATCATTATGGTCGATTTCGACAAACTCCTTCTGTCCATCCAAGTAGGTGAAAGCTTCCCTCGGGACCGTCTGTAAAATTGCATAATGTTAGGAGACAATTAAGTGATAATGATAGAATAGAAAAAAAATCTAACCTTTAAGAGATAATTAGCACCACCAACAAGACAATGCATCTCATCTTCCTTATCGAAAAGAATTCCAAATTTCTCGTTAAATAGATCCGCAAACTTAAACGCCCCACCACCTGTGGCCTTTGGTAATATCATCATATCAATTAGTACAAACTCAAATCCTACTTCAACATTCCTCACTACAAAGCTTAAACCAAGCTATAACCGATATCTTTTACCTTAATCGTAAGCTTATCGCGGGTTGTACCATTCGGATGCTGAACACCTGAACAAACAAGGAACTCAATTCAACTTTCCTTTGCTTCAATTAGAGCAAAAATCCATTTGCCTAAAACATTTGGTACAATGGAAAATAATATACAATTGAACAGTAATGGTGTTGCATAGCTTTTGAACAAAAGTATGATCTTGAATGAGATATCAAAGCATCATCATAAAGAAGTTACCGGAATGTTGAAGAAGATTGAATCGAATAAATTCTAAACAATCATCAATCTTTCTGGTTTCAAATTTCGCGAAACAAAGCCTCCCTTGTAAAACGGAACAACCACTACGCACGACGATGATTTCGTCACGAGACTCTTCGCAATCGTCTCGAGACTCTTCGCAATCGTCTCCATTTGCAGAGAAATAAACAAGCTTTATCAAAGTCCCTGCGACAAAAAACCCAAATCAAAACAAAACCCAATTCCGATTCATCGAGAAAAACCCAGAAACCGAATGGGAGATTGAAATCGAACCTCCGATATCGAGAGCCAAATGAGAGATTTGAGTCGAGAAGCGAAAATCGTGTGGATCCATGGCGGTTTTTTTGTTATGGGTTTTCGTTTTCGAGTTTTTTTTCAACGAAAATTGAAAACTTTTTCAACGATCAAACTACTTTGGATCTACCTATATTCCACTTGCATTCTCCATGGCTGACTTGTTTTGCTTCTCCATTGAACAACATTCAATGTTTTAGCCGTCCCAAAATTGTTTTTTTTTTCTTTTAATTGTTTAGAAAGAGAGACGAATTTTTGCTGACTTGTCATTTGGTCTTATTTGATAGTTGGAAATGAATCCAATTATTTTTATACACATCACACATGATCAAATAGGTATGACAATTGGATAAGAGGTTTGTGGATGATGAGATTGGCAAAAAGATATTTGGAATGACTTTTAGAAGAGGTTTATATGGAAGTTATGAATTGAGTACGAAATTGTATGAAGACTACATTATTTGACTGAGAACAAAACATAATGTAACTTGTGGAAATGATTAGTATGAGGTAAGTGTTGGAAATATTTCTTCCTCTTTTGGGTTTATTAGAGGTCAGATTGGTTTGAGCAGGATTACTTCTTTCCGCATGCACATATGAACCTTGGAGGCATCGAGTTTCGGCGCATCTGGTCCACAATCTTAGCGTTGATTCTAATGACTTGTCTATTGAATCAAGCTTTTCTTCATCTATTTTGATCCATTTCTATCAAGTTTTCATATAGTCCACTGTTATCTCACAACCACAAATATTTACTAATTAGTGGAAGTATGTTTGTGTAATAAACATGAAAAATATGATCATGTTTGTTTGTTTTGATTAGTTTTAACGTTTGTTTTGATAAGTTTTAACATGTGTCTGTGTGATTTTGTTGCTCCTTGTCGTTGTTTATTGGTTTTGAATGTATTTCTTCGTACTTTTCTATAATTTTTTGGTCTTAATTATCTTAGAGACTACTTTTATTCGGGGTGAGTAAATGTCTGTTTCATAAGATTCTGAGTTTGATTAATTTCGTTTCCCCAAGTTTGCATCCATTTTTTGTTTACTCACAAGTAACCCTAAAATATACAGTTTACAGAGATATAACATAAAGAAAAGATAAATTTCATTATCTATATATATATATATATATATATATATATATATAAAGATAGCTTTTCTCTTTTCTCATGAAGCCACCTCATCATCCGCATCATATATTTTCTTTGTTTTTTATTTTACTTTTATAATTTCACATTTAATATTTTGGTTGTAACATTATAAAAAGAATTTGAAAAGTCATTATTCATATTTTAAAACAACATGAAATCTCAAAACTTATATGAATACAGTTTACTAAAATAATAACAAATGTAATAAATTTGGTTATACTAATATATATTACACTATAAATATAATTAGATAAATTGTATTGCATATATATTATCAAATATCAAACAAATTCTACAACTAAATTTATAAACCAAAACATAAGTTCATAAGTATTACATCAATTAAAAAGAAAGCAAACTAGATTTAGTAACTTAAGAGAATAATTGCAAATTTACATAAACAAGGTGAAAATAAGAGAAGAAGACAATTATCGTAATTTTACACCAAAAATAATATAACATTTAAATTAAACATTATTGTGTTTTATGATTTTAAGAACATTTTGAATGTAACTATAGGAGGAGGAGAAAATAAAAGTTCTAAACTATTAAATATCTGATATAATATGTATCATGTGATGTTAGTGCAAATAATATCTTGGGGACAATACGAGGTGAAATTTTAAAGCTTGATGTGTCACATAATATATACATTTGTAACGTTTTGTATTTTTAGTTTGAAACAATTAAGTTACTTATTTAAATAAAAGTCATTAAAAGTTGTAGTAAAAGAATATCTTCAAATGATACATCGAAAAGACAATTATCCAATCATACATAACTAAAGTGCAAAAGAGAATAAGAGAAACTATTTTTCTAAGAAACAAATTATAAACTATAAATATTTATAAAAATTAATATATGCTTAAAATTAAAAGATTATTGTGTTTTATGATTTTATTTTAACCAAAAATGAAGATTTAAATGTAATTATAACATGAGGAGGAAAATAAAAGTGCTAAATTATTAAGTAAATGATATAATATACATCATGTGATGTAAGTATAGTTAATATCTTGGAATCAATACGATAGACATTTCAAAGTCAATGAGTGACAAAAGAGATGCATATTTTAACCTTACAAATACTTTGTATTTTTAATTTTAAATAATTTAGTTTTCTATTTAACCAATAGTTTCATATTATCAATGTTACAAAACAAAAGTCATAATAATCAAACAAAGTTTTAAACAAACATATACATTTTCACAATATTCAAAAATGGTTCAAAATCACTTCCTATTTTCATGTTCATGAAGTTTAGATAAGAGAAAAAACTAATTCATTTTAAGTCAATTAGAATATTTGGTTTTAAAAGAATTAGTTATTTATCAAACCATTTGTTTGTAAGTATTATCAAACTGTAAACGACACGCGCGCAGCGCGAGCAAATTCTAGTTTCTTCATAAATAATACATTGACGTATCAATTATGAATAGCAAAGAAATATAAATGAAAACTAAAACACTTTATAATTCATATTATAGTAATTATTGAGTAGTTTTGTTCCGCAATTCTTTTCTTTAAACTCCTATATTCCGAAGTATTGTACTAGCCAACCGCGCATTGCATCAGGCCTGCACATGGTATAACCCAAATTCAGAGTGAAGTCATCATAGATACCACAAATTGTGCATCTAAAAAATGACTTCATGAATATTAAAGATAAAAAAATACATAAAAACGAAAAAGAGAATAAGACAAAAATATAATAAAGATTATTTCATTACGAGTAAATATTCTAATGATATAGATACAGATTTGCATTTCAACTTCTTTGTTAAGATGATGAAGATACCTTGGTAGAATCAAAATGATGTTACAATTTCTCTAATCAATAATTTGTTTACAAATGTGTTTGATGAAAGAAAAAAATACGACAAATCATATTTTGTCAAAAGAACCATAGTAAATATTGATAAAGAAAATCTAGCTATGGATTTGTGCCAAAGAATATATTTTCTATATGATGTAATTTTACAAACGATCTATTTCGTGTTTCATATAACATTGTATATGTAAAACAATTTGTTACATATGTTTTTTCTTCTATCTAAATAATTATTTACTAGAAATATCAAATTTATGTAATATTGAATACATTATTAATCAATAAATTAGAAAGTATTATATATTTTATCATGTTAATTTTAAACCCACGCAACGCGTGGGCAAATCCCTAGTATACAAATAAAAAAAAGTATGTGAGAGTTTTACTCGGAGCCTTTGCGCCCAATATCGTTGAGCCACACTATAGTGGCTTTATGAACTCCTTTAATTTCCAAAGTCTACGCCATTTTCACTACATTTATAGAGTTGTTGTTACACCAAATTCAGTAATCAATTCCACATAGAGAAAATAGTTAAATGTTTCGACAACTATGGAATAAACATGGATAATCTTTTCATAACAAAAACAACACATAAATAATCACAACGAAGAAAAAAGAACAAACCAGAAGCCATGCTTTGATGAGATTTCTTTAAAAGAAAATTATTTTGAAAGCTTTTAGCTTGCACTAGAAATGAAAAATATAATAGAAGTAAAGAAAGACATTAAATATTTATATAAGAAATGAGTGTTTGCTTTCTTTCGCCAACGAGCAAAGGAGCTTTAAAAGAAAATATTAGTATTAAAAGCAGACAAAAAAAATTTAATATTGAAATGACAAAGATATTATGATTTTGAATTAGATCATAACAAATTAATTATTTTCTAAAATGAAAGTGTAACATCAACAAAATTAATTTAATTAGGTGGAACACAATCCATAGATGATTTAATCAGATGTAAAACAAAAATATATATATCTATAATTTAAAATAAAACCCTCTATATAGTCAGATTGACACATCATCAAAAATGTTTTTCATGGTTTTATAACTTTCAATCTATTGAATAGATGTAACTTTTATCGAGTTAATTTTCTTGAATTTAAAGCTAATATTTTTGAACAAATATCTTAAAAGAAATCGAAGATGTGAACGAGACGCAAACCAAGTCACCAATCTATCCACATATCTCTCTTTATTACGGAGAGAAGATAACTCGTTGCGGACTTGATTATCACTATATATATATATATATATAGAACTATTCTTACAAGAGTTTATTCTAAATCCTTCCTAAACACTTTTGGGTTATTACTCTCATCAATTTATTATAGTCACTACAAGAAAACAGGTCATTTGCCACTATCAGAAACGTCACAAATTTGTCACTAAAAAGGGATTTGCGACTACTTTGCAACGTAATGCGGTCGTCGCAAAACTTTCGTCGCTAATTCTTGGCGTCGCAAAACCGTCACATTTTAGCGACTCTTTTGTGACTAATTAATTTCGTTGCTAATTTGCGACGAATGTAGCAGTCGAAAACTTAGTCGCAAAATAGTGACGAATTTATAACGAATTATGTAGTCACAAATTGGTAACTGATTTGAGACTACTTTGGCGTGGCAAATTAGCGACGTAGTAGCGACGCGCCTTTCGCGACTGATATGTGTCTACCTTTATTAGTCGCAAAAAACCACTAATTAGTGACGCCGTTTGTCGTCGGTAATTAGCAACGAAATTAGTAGTTGTAGTTTAGCCACTGATTAGTGACTACTTTTTAGTTTGATCATCAGTTTAGTCACTAATTTGTTGCTAATTTGCCACAAATTTGTGACGCCCGTTTGTTTTATGACCTAAATTAGACATTTTCCATTCAAATTATTAGTACTAATTGCTGTTTGTTTGTGTTTATTTCAATTCTGAAATGATGCTAATAACAAAATAACTTGAACTGCAATATTATACAGCAAAAGAAGCACTAAAAACCAATGTACTAAAGGCTTTTAGAATTGTACAAAAAGATATACAACCATATGAGTAGCAAAAAGGGTTGTTAAAAGAGAGAGAGTTTAAGAGGAGTTAGGGAGGAGTAGAGTGGTGTCTTCAGGTCTACTCTTGTCAGCTTCACTAGGTTGAAGGCTCGGTCTTGCAATCTTGAGTGAAGGATGAGGAGAAACCGTAGCATCTTTGCTCTGCATGAAGGCATTCATCTTCTTCTCCAGGTCAGAAATCCTTTCCTGGCTTGCCTTTAGCTCGGCAGCAAGGTCTCCATTGTCCTGATCTCTTCGCTCGTTCTGCTGCTCGTGCTCAGCAATCTTTTACCGAGCAGCCTTTAGCTCTTCTTGAACCTCGAACAAGTCAGGAGACGAGGATTCACCGTAGCTTATCTTCCTTTTACCTTTGTTGACCTACTGTGAAAGTTGTCCCATGCCATAAGGTGTACCCTTAGGATCGAATTCTGTATACTGCAACAAGAAACGCAAAATTCATATCCAAACATGACATTTAATAAATCAGATTACAGAGACAAAAACTAGGAACCTAAATACAAAAAATAAACAAGTCTATATTTCAGTAAGTAACAAATGATGAATCATAGCAAAGAAAAACAATGATGTGAGGAACAGATTAGCAAGCAGTGACAATCTATACAAGCAATAATGATAAAACAGTAAGAAGTATTGATAGACAATGAATCATATCTAATCCTGAGGATGCATTAAACAAAGGACATAGACTCTAAGAAGAAGAAGCTTACCTTATGAAAGAGATCATTTTTTCTTCAACAGTCAGGTTTCGGTGAGAAGAGTTATCAGAATTTTCATCACCATCGGTGGCAGCCTGATCCAAAACCGCTTGCAAGGCTGTCTCGTAAGTCTCAGCAACTTCCTTAGCTTTTATATCAATGAAACTCCCATAATCCAGAGTATGAGTCTTGACAAAGGCTTCTGGCCAAGAGACAGGACGCTGTAATTCGTGTTCTTGTTACAACAGAGAAGACAGTTTAATCCAAGGCAATTTGAGAGACAAGTAACAATAAAAGGAAGGAAGAAGACATTACCATCTGCTGTTGGATTTTCAAGAACGAGGATTGACCGGATCTGTACTTGTGAGGTCCACGTCCGTTGCGGTCTGAGTTTCGAGAGCTTGAAGCCGTTGCGCTCTTACTTTTAGCCTTGTCAGTGGCCTAGAACCGACACATTCGCGCCCAAAGCTTCTCACCAATCCAGATTGGTCTCTTGCCGTTTGTCCTAACCCAACTGATAATGCCTCTCATCCTCTTTACTGCAATCCTGATAAAGTGGCCCTTAACAAGCTCAGTCATCCCTGCTTCCCAGTTGTACTTGCTCTACACAGGTAAAAAAAGTGATTAAGCATATGTCAGTGAAAGTGAAGTTATAAATCAATGAAAAGAATAAAGAAAGAAACAGATTACCGCAAAAGTACAAAAGTATCTTTTCTGCTTGTCAATTGGAGTGACGGTCCAGCTGTAGTAAGGGCCGTCAAACTTTCTACGAAAGATTCCAGATATTTCACGGGTTAAGAACCCACTGTCCCAATCAAACCTTGCAAAGATAAAAGAGCAGGGGTTAAATACATATGAAAACGTAAAGTGTCAATGCTGCTATCCAATATAGCAATTGTCTATGTAAACTACTTAGTATGATGCATAAATGAAATTTAGAAGTTGTCTAAGTAAACCAATGAACCGTGAATGTCAATAGTAGTTGTCTAAGTATAGCAATTGTCAAATTCAAATAATTATCTAAGTAAATTCAAGTTTCCTAGTTCTAATATGAGATATTTAAGTGAATTCAAGTTTCTTAGTAATGAACCTGTGAACCAGTTTGCAAAGAAAGAAGATAGTGATAACACTAACCAGTATGAGTCGTCTCTGTTTGGGACATGGGTGTTCAGAGAGAATTGGGAGGCTTTGACGTCCAGGGTTAGCCAAAATCTGATCCAGCAGATGCTGGTAGTCTTCGTTTTCTGCATCATTTGGAAGTGGTTCCAAGTCTTCATCAGCTTCTTCTTCATGTACCAAGTCATCATCAACTTCTTCTTCATGTTGGATCTCATCCTCTTCTTCGTCTTCCTCTACCTCATCCTGAACATGAAGGCGTTGTGGTGGGCCATTCAGGTTGAGATTGGATGGCACGACCCGGTTTGATGAAGCTAGATACTGGAGAGGAACCAAGTTGGTTCGAGAGACAGAGGCGTTGGCTGACTGAGGAGTCCCATGAGAAGGAGGCGAAAGCTGACGTTTTCCTGAAGGGTTAGAGTCATGCGAAGAAACTGATCGACGGTTTGACCTAGGTCCCTTTGCTGTACCGTCATCACCGTTAGGCTGACTGCTGCTTCCACCAACATCAACCGCTTTACCCATGCCACGCGTATCAGTGCCCGGGTTCACTTGCCGAGTGGTTCGATCCACAGAACGGATTTATAGAGGAGCGAGATCGCCAGTCGATTTAGGCTGTGAAGATTGGCCAGATTTTCCGTTTCCGCTTCCACCGGAGGATTTGCCACCACTGGTACTACGGCCGCCTCTGGTAAGAGGGCCTTTTCCTCGCATCGCTTGGGAACCCGCCATAGAAATTAGGGTTTTCGATTAGGGTTATGGTTTGAGAGTAGGTTAAGATGTAATCGAGAGAGAACTAGGTTTTTGAGATCGAGATGGAGAAAGATCTGGGTTCAGAAGGTAGAAGACGAACAGATTAGGGTTTTGGAAATGAGAAACAGAGAAGAAATTAGGGTTCCTCAATCGATTCAAAGCAAAATCGAGAGATGGAAACGAAGAAACTAAGAAGCAAAGGAATTAGGGTTCGTGAAATGGAAGGATTCGAGATGAATCGAAGGAATTAGGGTTTGGGTTTTCAGTCGGCTCAGAGAGAAAAGAGAGGAGAAGAAATTTATTCTTAGTCGCAAATGATTCAGGTATTAGACTATACAACCGAATTAACCTAATGGCGTCGCTAATCAGTGGCTAATGCGTCGCAAATAATTTTAAATGGGTGCGAAAATAGGCCGCCAAAAGGCCCAAATATTTTGTTCATAAAGCCCAGAAATCAGAGGCAAAAGAGTGGCAACTTAGTTACAAATTTGCAACTGATATGTGACGAATTTTAAATAGTCACATATCAAAACCCTATACCCTAAACATTTGGAGCCAAATTTGGTTCCTCTAGCCTTCCCCTAAGCCATATGCACCAATTAAATTGATATACCCTTTGTAAGAGCAATAACATAGGTAATTTATAAAAACATCACAAAAACCTAACATAACATTAGATTACTAAGTGTTTATACTTTAAACTTTGTAAACTATGGTTCTCACATTTAAATTTTTTTCCATTGTATTATAATGTACAACCAAGTATTGGCAACTTCGTTTCTTCGTTTGTAGAAGGTAAAACACATCTATTAATCATGGAAGCATACATTTTGGGTTAAAATGTGTACAAATGTAAAACGGAGTGGCAAATTAGTTACTAATCAGTCGCAACTCTACAATAGTCTGGCAAATTCGTCGCAAATGAGTAGTTTATTAGTGACTAACTTGTGACGACTGTTAAGTGTTTTAGAATTGTGAAACCCTAAACCCTATAGTGTCACTAAAGTGTCACATATCAGTGGCAAAATTATGAAAACGAATTTAAAAAGATTTGCATTTCAAAGGAATCGAACTTGGGACCTAATGTCATATATACCCATGTTAAACCGATTTGCCATAGAATCATAATTGGTTTCTTAAAGCTAGAAAATAAATTTAACTACATGATAATGATCAGACAATACAAAACGGGTGGAGTCCCCCTGACTCGAACCCGAGTTCTTTGAGACATAAGATTGAGTGGTTAACCAATTTGCCATTGTAACTTAATCGTTATAATTCACATAAACTTGGATGTATTTATGTTCGTTTTATTCTTTTAAAATGCAAACGAATGTTAATTACACAAATTACACACTTATACAAATTATACACTTCAAAACATATAAAAACATTTATATAGATCCCATAAATATATTACACACTTTAAAACATATAAAAAAATTTAAATAGATCCCATAAATACATTACACACTTGTAAACATATAAACAAATCCCATAAATACATTACAAACATATAAATAGTATTCGCATATATAAATATTAGTCATCGTACACTTCTTCGTCCAAGGTGTGGTCAGATAAATTACATTGGAATTCATCGGTTGGATCTTCGTCTTCGATTTCGTAAGCAATGCCTTCTATCGGATGTATCCCATCAGCTAAACCATCGACATTTAATTCCTGAATCGTAGATGTGGTTGTTTCGTCGACCATTTGTTGCGAAATTACCATCTCATCTTCCACAAACTTTCCTTCAATCCGATTTTGCGGATTCACTTTCACAACTGATAGCCAAGTTTTCCGAGAACGCTTTGGATTTGGATATGGAAGATAACAAACCTGATCAGTTTGAGACGCTGTAAAAAATAATATTTCATGTTAGTACAAATAAGTATGACATATGTTTGGAGGAATGTGAATTTGTACCTAATATGAATGGTTCATATTTTGGATATTTCTGAGATGAGAGCACATCGACAACGCCAACCTCATTATTTCGGGTCCCTTTACCGAGCGTGGATCATACCATTGATAGTAAAAAAAGATGATTTTCAAATTCAAGATTCCTGGATATGTGAGTTCGATAATTTGTTCAACAGTTCCATAGAAATCATCTTATCAGAGACGTCTGAATAATTTTGTCCTCGAACACAAACCCCGTAATTCATTGTTTTCTTGTGTGCTCCATGGTCACGCGTGTGAAACATATATCCCCTCGTAAAATACATAGGCCATGATTTCACCTTATTCTCTGGACCTTCTAACATATCGTGCACCCACATTGGAAAATGTATTCGTGTTTTACCGCTTCCACCTACATAGTGAAATATTATTAAATTATGTAAAATTGATAATTAAATAATAGGAATACTTACATATTCGCGCATCCATGCATGAAATTCATCATCTCTTTTCGTTGTGACCTCTATATTAGATAGTCCTGGGTTTTCAACTCGAATCTGTGCATCAAAATATCTGCATTTGAAACAACAAATTACTAAAGGATCTGAAACCAATTATGTTCGACAACAATTATTGTGGAGAAAATGTGTTAATACCTTTCGAACGGTCGAAAATATTCACAATTACGCAAAACATATGAATGCGCGGTCTTATACTCAATGTCTTTCAACCAAAACTCAGTACATTTGCCACTTCGGTGACCGACCCTGGTAAATATTTCTAGCACTGGAGCAGTATACACGTGTACTTCACCTTCGTCGTATCGAGAAGTCCTACAAAATTTCTTTGTTAATTAATATGCTATACATTTAATAACTGAAAACAAATTAATGGTTCTTAATTATTTACCTTCTTCTTGCAGATGTGGATACTTTGGGCGGAAAGTAGTATTCAGTGAAAGTTGATATCTCGTCGTTCTGGTACGTTTCAACAATCGATGCTGCTAGGCGAGCTTTGTTCTTTGTTCTGCCTTTTAAATGTTTAAAAAACCTTTCGAACGGATACATCCACCTATAGTGGACGGGACCCCCAAGCTCGGCTTCGTATGGCAAGTGAATAGGTAGGTGCTCCATCACATCAAAAAATGCAGGTGGGAAGATTTTTTCTAAATTGCAGAGTATCATAATAATATTCTCCTTCAAAAGGTGGACCCTTCCTTGATCTAATGATCTACTGTTTAGGTCACGGAAAAATGCTCCAATAGCAGAATAAACAACTCTCCACGTCAATAATCAAAGCACCGTAACAACAAAACTTTCTTTATGTATATGTACCTGACAATGCTTGGTGAACATTTCTTGGAAGAAGTTCTGCAAATACGAATGGAAGCAACCGCTCCATAAATACATGACAGTCGTGACTTTTCATTCCCGAAAACTTTCGGGCATTGATGTCTGCACAACTTGCTAAATTTCCTGCATAGCCATCTAGAAATTTGACTTGATTTTTTGCCCAATCTAGTAATGCATCTAGTCCTCTTGTAGGCAATCTCCAAATAGGGAATGGGGCGTTCCCATGTTCATTCACCCGCAGTTCAGGTCGGTGGCAATGTATGTCCATATCCACTCTAGACTTCTGTATCTTTTGATCTTTCTTTGACATTCATCACAGTATACATGATGTTATCAAAAAAGTTCTTCTCAATATGGATCACGTCAAGGCAATGTCGTAGATTCAGATCCACCCAGTACGGTAGCTCCCAGAAAATGCTTTCTTTATGCCAATTATGCCAATCTCCATAGCGGGGAGGTTTTTTTTTATGCCCATTTCCACCACATTCAGATGTTTTCCTTGCTTTATTGTTTTGTATACTCCGATATATTTGTTCACCCGTCAAAGATTTAGGTGGATACAAATTTATGGCGTTACATCCTTTTCGGAAATTAACTTTGTTCCTTCTTAACTGGTGATCTTGCGGTAAAAATCTTCTATGACAATCAAACCAACACGTCTTCCAACCAGCTTGCAAGTAGAAAGAATTTGTATATTCTTTGCATATGGGACATGCTAGTTTTCCGTGTGTCGTCCATCCCGACAACATAGCATATGCTGGAAAGTCACTAATCGTCCACAACAAAACAACTTTGAGGTTGAAGTTTTTCTTTAATGACACATCAAACGCTTCGACTCCATCATTCCTTAAATCTTTTAGCTCCTCGATAAGTGGTTGAAGAAAAACATCAAGGCTCCCACATGGATGATTAGGTCCGGAGTTCAATACCGTCAAAAACAAATACTCTTCATTCATACACATCTCTGGAGGTAAGTTGTAGGGGGTCAAGATCACATGCCACAACGAATGATTCTTTGACATACCGAAAGAATTGAAACCGTCTGTACATAATCCAAGCCACACGTTTCGTGTCTTCCCCGCAAAACCGGGATGGAGTTGATCAAAATTTTTCCACTCCGCTGCATCAGATGAGTGACACATAACTCCGTCTTGTGACTCGTGCTCAGCATGTCATCTCATTGCCGCTGCAGTCTTTTCTAACAGGTACAATCTCTTCAGCCTATCACCGATAGGAAGATACCACATTTTACTAATTGGCACTCTTTTCTGCCCTCCGGTATCAGGCATATACTTTGGTTTTTCACAATACTTGCAATTCTCCAACGACGCGTCTTCTTTCCAGAAAAGCATGCAATTATCTTCGTATACATTGTACTTCTTCATCGGCAACCCTAGCTTCCGTGTATCGATGATTTTGTCTCGTAGTATGATCCGGTTGCCTGATTAGGCTGAGGTAAATACTCTGAAAACGCTTCTGACCATAAGTCCATGCAAACTTCCGCCAAATTATGGTCTGATTTGATGCTCATCTGTCGAGCCGCTAACGATAGTTGCGAATGACCTTCTCGACAACCATCATACAATGGTGTATTAGTAGCGTTTAACATCTGGTAGAAGTTTTTCGCGTCGCCCGTAGGTTTTTCATAAACATAATCATTTCCAGTTTGATCATGTTCATGTTGATAGTCATTCATTGGTGTAAAACCATGAAATGCATCATGAACCATCCCAGCGTAAACATTATTACCATCGTAATTCATCTCTTCATTACCCGTACTAAATTGATCATTACCAGTACTAAACTGGACATTTTCATAATTACTACTACTACCTACTCCTGCAACATTATAATCTTCCCCATGTTCCGACCAAACGTAATATCCTTCCATAAATCCACTACTAAGCAAATGATTCGATACAGTATTAACGGGTTTTGGTCTATGCTTGTTTTTACATTTACTACAAGGGCAGTATATTTTACCTCCACTACCAAGAGCAAAGTCTTGAGATGCTGCAAACGCTATGAATTGTTCGACTCCAGCCACGAAATCGTCGGAAAGATTGTTGGTAGTAGGATTAAACCGGTTGTACATCCAGGAACGCGATGAATAAGGCCACATTTTTTTTGGAAAGTTTTTTTTACTTTTTTTTTCTCTCCAATTTTTTCCCCTAACCACAAATTATTTTTCTTAGAAATATGTAGTCAGAGAGAATTGATGAGTGAATGAGAGAGATGAGTGAATGAAATGAGATGAGGATGTGTGGTATTTATAGGCAGAACCGTTTACCTCTACTTTGTGACGCCAAACTCGGAGTCACCAATTTGCGACGCTTTAGCCACTATTTTGCCACTACCTTAACAAAAATATCTTTTAGTTAGGTACAACCTTTATCAAACACGTGTGTACTTTTGTTTTTTTTTTGCCGACATAGCTTTGGATGTGTTCTTTTCTGCCGACATAAGGCTTACGACGATTTTGTGACTACTATCTTCTGGCGTCGCTAATTTGTGACTCCTTTGCGGTTATAAAGTAGTCATTTATTTGCGACTCGGAAGTGTAGTTGTAAGTGAGTCACAAATTAGTGACTGATATGTGACTAGCCCTAAACCTTCGAATAAGTGTTGCAAATTAGTCGCCAATTTGCGACGCTCTTACGAGCAGGGTATAGCGTCACAAATTGGCGACTAATTTGCGACGCGGATTTATGGCGTCGCAAAGTCGTCGCAATAGAGTCACAAATATTAGTGACTACTTTTGCAGTCACAAACCGCAGTCACTTTTGGCATGTTTTCTTGTAGTGAGTAATAGAGATAAATATCCAAAAACCTTAATTTCTTTGACCTAGCATCGCTTGCTTCTGACTCAAGCATCACGTCTCTTTCCTTGTGTTAGCTGATATATCATGGTTTTTATCCATTTTAGACCATGATATAAGTCCTATATCTAGAGTCTTTTGGTGTTTTCCAGTTGGTTTTTAGAGTCTTTACAGGTAATAGACGTTTGGAGCATAAAAGATGTTTACTGGGAGTTTTGGAGCATTGCTGAACGAAGTGGCAAAGATCAACGTAAAGAATCAGATTCAGATGATGGTGTCGATCGACACCACCTCTAGGTGTCGATCGACACCCTACTCGACCAAAGAAAAAGCCCGATTGCGAAGAAGTCCGTTCGAAGCCAAAAAGTCTCAGATGTTTAATTTTATGTTTATGACGGTTTAGGAACCTTATAAATACGTTTTCGCAGCCATTGTTTAGGCTTATGCTTTATTTTATCTTTGTTTAAGAGATATCTTCAATTAATATAATGGTTTTTGCTTTGATTATGTCTGAGTAGTAATCTTGTTAGGTTTAGGGATTTTCAAAGGTGTTTGATGGTTTGCTAGATCTGATCTATATTGCATAGGATTAATATCTTTAGAATGTTCTTCATCTTGTCTTGTGATTAATGCTGATTTTAGATTCATGACCTGAAATCTGATCTTAGGATAACTAATAGAAACGATAGTTTTATTGATTTCTTGATCTAGACTTTGATGAGCAAAATTCATTTTCACAAAGAAATTTGGTTTAGGGTTTTGTGAATAATTGAACTTGAACTTTAATGCTTGTTTAGATTGTTAGGATTCGCAAAGAAATTTGGTCTTCTAGGATTTAAGCATAGATAATCTCTGTAGCGAAAGCTGATTGGTTTTATATTCGTGTTCATGTTTAAGAACTGTGCATCATAATCCTATCTTTTATTTATCATCTGCAATTCTGATTCACCTGAGATTTCCATGTGCCTAGCACTTTCTCTTTATTGATTTTCACAACTGTTTAATTGCTTGTTTACTTGCATTCAAATTATCCTGCTTAGCATAATCCGAATTTATTAGTCTATTGTGTCTCTGATTCCCTATGGATTTGATCCCTAAATACTGCATCTGATTTATTAATTTGAGAGAGTAGCTCTAGGGTTAATTTGAGCCTATCATTAGCTTCGCGGCATCTTTCATCAATCTTGTCCATGTGAGCTTCTTCTCCTGTAAACTTCCATGTCTTGGATTCCTATCATTTTCACCAATCATAAAGGTCAAGAGAATCAAACTTTTTTAACCGAGAGAGGTTTATAAACAAAAAGACCTAAAATCATAGTGGATATCGAGGGGACCATGTTCACAAGTTTGAGTAAAAAAACTTTAGACAAATGGTATTTGTATCATGTTATTCACCCAAAATCCCTACAAAGGGTACTTACTGGTGCACAATAATGAACAACCTTGACTCTCTCTAACTGCACATTCTCTAGGTGGCGCCAAAGTTAAGACAATCAGGTTGTAAACCAGTGGGCTCGGTTCAAACACTTTCTCAAAGAACACATTTGTGTGCTGCGGCGTGTGGCTCCATGTTTTCTCACAGAAACAGCCAATCACGCCATGCAAGTAACCTTCCGGCAAATCAAAGAGCTCGTCTATATTGTCATAGACTTGAATATCCGCGTCCAAGAACACCACCTTGTTGTACTCTTCAAAATGCAAGTTTTAATAAACTTAAGACTTCCAACGTATCTTAGAAAAATTTACTCTGTTTTGTAGTTTCTTGAAGACTTTATTACATATCCAAATACGAAGCTTGGAGTAGTTGATAATGTAATAATCCCTTTGCGTATAAGACTTCGTCGTTTGGAGGATTGACAATTTAATAATTCATTGACATGTGCAGTACGAATTGTTTCTTTTTAGTTACTCTTGATCAATCTGCATCTCCTTATATTTGTCAGTTTTTGTTAGTTTATGTCCCTCAGGATTTGCTAAATTAATTGGGCAAATGAAAACATATTCAAATAAATTATTATAGTGTTGGCTAATTTTATTCTTACCACACAATTAAACAAAGACAAATAACTCAAAGCTTAGAAAATCAAACACACCAAATTTCTTCATCGCATTGTAAAATTAATTTGGCTTTACTTTCACGCCAAATCATTCCTTAACGGGTTCTTCAAGGCTTTCGGGTTTAAAATCAAGGGACTCGTCGTTATAAATATCCCACCATTTGTTAATCCCCATTTTGACGTCTTCTCTGTCCATGTTAGGTTCTTCTCCTGTGTACCTCCATGGCTTGGCTCCCTATCATTTTCATTTATCAAACAAGAAAAAAACACTAAAGTATCCAAGCCAAGGTAGACAAGTTAAGTAATGTTATGAAGAAACGTTAGGTGCTAATCGAGTGTAATGATGCCTATCGCTTAAACGCCGATTAGTGTGGACGCAGAGCTTAACTACCACTTTTGGAGAAAAAATAATCAACCTTACCAATAGTTGATCAAGTTACCACCCATATTAATGAAAGGACGAAACTACCCCTAAAGTTTTTTTAAATGAAAATTCATCGCCAGTTGTACCTAGTTGGACCATCAGTTATGCCGAGTTGTACCGAGTGTTGTACCGACTTGTACCGAGTTGTACCATCAGTTGTACCGAGTTGTGCCGAGTGTTGTACCGAGTTGTACCGAGTTATACCATCAGTTGTACTATCAGTTGTACCGAGTTGTACCATCAGTTGTACTATCAGTTGTACCGAGTTGTACCGAATTATACCGAGTTGTACCGCGCGTAAGGGATTCGAACCCTGGGCGCGCGTCGCACATGGGAGCGCGCATGGAGCACGAAAACCACTGGGCTACCTTGGTTTTCGTTGCACACTTACCGAGATAATTATATTTAACATCATTTACCACTGTAATCTGATTCATTAATAGTAAAATCGTCATTTTACCGCCCAGTGGTATTTGAGATTAATTTCTCCTCAAAAGTGGTATTAGTGCCATTTATCCGATTAGTGTTAGGATAGGATTGTTCTAAACATTTCGGGAAATCGAGAACATATTGTTTATAAGCAAGAGAAAGTTAAGTACTTACAACTGGACAATAGTGAACAACTTTGACCCTCTCAAGGTCAACGCAACCAGGGTGGCGCCAAAGCACAGAAAAAAGCAGGTTGTAAACCGGAGGAACCGGTTTAAAAACTTTCTCAAAGAACATATTAAGAAAATCCTGTGAAAGTACAACAAACATGATATTGTTATAAAATAATTGGGATTTTATCATGTCGATAATTATAAATAAAGAAGAAAGAAAGTATACCCGGTGGAATCGGGATACTGAGAAAATAATTAGAAGAGAGCGAGAGAGAGTTTATCTGAAGTGATAATTATTTTATGAAGTTGTAAATTACAATGAATGATTTCGTTCGTTTATATAGAGGATAAAAGTGAAGTTACTGTGCATGCATAGTGACAGTGGGATCCACATCAATTAACTTATACGACGAAGTTATCTTCTATAAGCCGTAATTATTGACTTTATAACATATCTTCTAGAAGACGAAACTGTTGAATTCTATAACACTCCCCCTTGGAGACCAGTGTCACTATGTCTGTGTATTGTATCATCTGTTGCCTCGTTAAAAACCTTTCTAGGAAAACCCAGTGGGAATAACCATAGAAGGATAAAAAGAGTGCAACCACACAAGCTCCCCCTCGAATGATTAGGTGTCAACTTGTAAATCTCGTTGATGACGCATTCCAATGTTATGGACATGTTTCCTGAACGTAGTGGTAGGTAGGGACTTTGTGAAGAGATCTGCGGCATTGTCACATGATCGAACATACTTGACTTCGATGACTTTAGCCTTCTCAAGTTCCTGGATATATGAGAAGAACTTCAGAAGGATATGTTTGGTTTTATCACTTTTGATATATCCTTCCTTTGTTTGAGCGACACATGCAGCATTATCTTCATATAAGATTGTTGGCTTTGTGTTTACGTTTATCCCACTGCTTGATTTGATGAGTTGGCTTATTGATCTCAACCATACACATTCTCTACTTGCTTCATGGAGTACAATAATTTCAGCATGATTTGAAGAAGTTGCCACGAGTGTCTGCTTCTGAGAACGCCAAGATATAGCAGTGCCTTCGATCGTAAAAATATATCCAGTTTGTGATCAAGCTTTATGTGGATCTGACAAATATCCTGCATCTGCAAAACCAACCATTTGACAGTTTGAATTCTTAGGATAAAATAAACCTAAATTAGTAGTCCCTTAGAGGTAACGGAATATGTGTTTAATTCCATTCCAATGTCTCTGCGTAGGGGACGAACTAAATCTTGCCAAAAGATTAACAGCAAATGATATATCGGGTCTTGTACAATTTGCAAGGTACATTAAAGCTCCAATGGTACTCAAATATGGTACTTCAGGACAAAGTATCTCTTCATTTTCCTCATGTGGTCGAAATGGATCATTTTCGACTATGAGTGATCTGCCTATCATAGGAGTACTTAGAGGATTTGCTTTATCCATGTTGAATCGTTTAAGTACCCTTTTGGTATATGTGGATTGGTGCACAAATATACCCTTTTGAGAATGCTCAATTTGAAGGCCAAGACAGTACTTTGTCTGTCCGAGATCTTTCATCTCAAATTCACCTTTTAGATAATTTGAGGCTTTTTGTATTTCCCCTTGGGTTCCTATTATGTTTAGATCATCAACATACACCGCGATAATCACAAATCCGGATGTTGTTTTCTTGATGAAAACACATAGGCATAAAGGATCGTTTACGTATCCTTCTTTTGTTAAATGCTCACTGAGACGATTATACCACATACGTCCAGATTGCTTCAACTCATATAATGATCTTTGCAATTTTATTGCACATAACTCCTTTGGTTTGGAACTTAATTCCTTAGGAATTTTAAACGCATCTGGAATTCTCATATAGATATCCGTATCTAATGATCCATATAGATATGCTGTAACAACATCCATGAGACGCATCTCTAGATTTTTGTTAGCCGCTAGACTCATTAAGAATCTGAATGTGATTGCATCCACAACTGGGGAATATGTTTTCTCATAATCAATCTCGGGTCTTTGAGAAAAACCTTGAGCCACAAGGCGAGCTTTATATCTCATTATTTTCGTTTCGCTTTCGAACGAAGACCCATTTGTATCCGACCGGTTTCACATCTTTGGGTGTGAGTGTAATAGGTCTGAATACATTTCGTTTATTAAGCGAATCGAGTTCGACTTGTATTGCATCTTTCCACTTAATCCAGTCTTGTCTGTTTTGACATTCTAAAAGAAATTTGTTGAGTTTTAGTGACATATATCTTCAAGGATATGATACTCAGTCTATAACTGAGAATGGAAAGAAATATTTGCTCATTACTTCTAATAAATAAGGAGAAAGCCAAATTTTAGAAAAAATACCAAAACTTCCTTCAGGGTTGCATCATACTCATATAAGTGCGATCGAATCGCATCTAGTGATTAAAAGAAATCCAGATGATTTCACATTATAGCATGATCGCCTCGGTCACCCAGGCGCAACAATGATGCGAAATATAATTGAGAACTCACATGGTCATTCACTGAAAATCCAAGAGATATATCAGGGGAAGAAAATGACATGTGTTCCTTGTTCTCTTGGAAAATTGATCATAAGGCCATCGCCAACCAAAGTTGATAAAGAATCACCAAAGTTCCTTGAACGAATTCAAGGCGATATTTGTGGACCAATACATCCATCATGTGGACCATTCCACTATTTTATGGTGTTATTGATGCGTCTAGCAGATGGTCACATATTTGTCTATTATCATCTCGAAATATGGCATTTGCGAGATTTCTAACTCAGATAATCAAACTAAGGGCTCAGTTCTCTGATTACCCCCATTAAGAAAGTTAGACTAGACAATGCTGGTGAATTCACGTCCCAAGCCTTCAATGATTATTGTATGGTAACGGGTATAGATATTGAACATCCTGTAGCTCATGTTCATACACAAAATGGTTTGGCAGAATCTTTAATTAAGCGTGTGCAATTAATTGCTAGACTATTGATCATGAGATCAAAGCTCCCAATCTATGTATGGGGACATGCTATTTTACATGCTGAAGCACTTATCCGAATAAGTCCAACTGCATATCACAAGTATTCCCCATTACAGCTAGTTTTTGGTCATGAACCAAATATTTCCCATCTAAGGATTTTCGGTTGTGCAGTTTACGTGCCTGTAGCAGCACCACAACGTACAAAGATGGGACCACAACGAAGGTTAGGAATATATGTTGGTTGTGATTCTCCATCAATCATACGATACCTAGAACCACAGACTGTGACGTTTTTACGACACGATTTGCCGATTGTCATTTCGATGAGAAAGTATTCCCGGTTCTAGGGGGAGAAAACAAACAAGTAGGAAAAGATATAAAGTGGAGTGTACCATCTTTATTACATCTTGATCCTCCAACCAAACAGTCAAAACTAGAAGTTCGACGAATTATGCATTTGCAGAGTATAGCAAATCAACAACCTGATGCATTTGCAGATACCAAAACGGTAACGAAATCAAATATCTTAGCTGTAAATGCTCCTGTTCGCATTGAAATCCCAAATGAGCACCATAAAGCAGATGATACACGTGAGTCTAGAACACGCTTGAAACGTGGTAGACCCGTTGGTTCTAAGGATAAAAATCCTAGAAAATGAAAGAAAGCTGAAAAGCATAATGATACCAAAATCACTAAAAGTGTTTTGGAAGAAACGAATCATGAGTCTAACGACAATACAGAGCATCATGAAGGAAATCATGAGATTTCTATAAACTACATTCATATTGGAAAGATATGGGATAGAACTCAAATTGATGTAGTTGATGACGTTTTCTCATACCATGTGTCACTAGAAATCAGAGGAGAAAACGAAGATCCAGAACCAACGTCTGTATATGAATGTCAAAACAGACAAGACTGGATTAAGTGGAAAGATGCAATACAAGTCGAACTCGATTCGCTTAATAAACGAAATGTATTCGGACCTATTACACTCACACCCAAAGATGTGAAACCGGTCGGATACAAATGGGTCTTCGTTCGAAAGCGAAACGAAAATAATGAGATATAAAGCTCGCCTTGTGGCTCAAAGTTTTTCTTAAAGACCAGGGATTGATTATGAGGAATTATATTCCCCCGTTATGGATGCAATCACATTCAGATTTTTAATGAGTCTAGCGGCTAACAAAAATCTAGAGATGCATCTCATGGATGTCGTTACAGCATATCTATATGGATCATTAGATACGGATATCTATATGAGAATTCCAGATGCGTTTAAAATTCCTAAGGAATTAAGTTCCAAACCAAAGGAGTTATGTGCAATAAAATTGCAAAGATCATTATATGAGTTGAAGCAATCTGGACGTATGTGGTATAATCGTTTCAGTGAGCATTTAACAAAAGAAGGATACGTAAACGATCCTTTATGCCCATGTGTTTTCATCAAGAAAACAACATCCGGATTTGTGATTATCGCGGTGTATGTTGATGATCTAAACATAATAGAAACCCAAGGAGAAATACAAAAAACCTCAAATTATCTAAAAGGTGAATTTGAGATGAAAGATCTCGAACAGACAAAGTACTGTCTTGGCCTTCAAATTGAGCATTCTCAAAAGGGTATATTTGTGCACCAATCCACATATACCAAAAGGGTACTTAAACGATTCAACATGGATAAAGCAAATCCTCTAAGTACTCATATGATAGGCAGATCACTCATAGTCGAAAATGATCCATTTCGACCACATGAGGATACTTTGTCCTGAAGTACCATATTTGAGTGCCATTGGAGCTTTAATGTACCTTGCAAATTGTACAAGGCCCGATATATCATTTGCTGTTAATCTTTTCGCAAGATTTAGTTCGTCCCCTACGCAGAGACATTGGAATGGAATTAAACACATATTCTGTTACCTCCAAGGGACTACTAATTTAGGTTTATTTTATCCTAAGAGTTCAAACGGTCAAATGGTTGGTTTTGCAGATGCATGATATTTGTCAGATCCACATAAAGCTCGATCACAAACTGGATATGTTTTTACGATCGAAGGCATTGCTATATCTTGGCGTTCTCACAAGCAGACACTTGTGGCAACTTCTTCAAATCAAGTAGAGAATGTGTATGGTTGAGATCAATAAGCCAACACATCAAATCAAGCAGTGAGATAAACGTAAACACAAAGCCAACAATCTTATATGAAGATAATGCTGCATGTGTCGCTCAAACAAAGGAAGGATATATCAAAAGTGATAGAACCAAACATATCCTTCTGAAGTTCTGCTCATATACCCAGGAACTTGAGAAGGCTAAAGTCATCGAAGTCAAGTATGTTCGATTATGTGACAATGCCGCAAATCTCTTCACAAAGTCCCTACCTCCCACTACGTTCAGGAAACATGTCCATAACATTGGAATGCGTCATCAACGAGATTTACAAGATGACAACTGATCATTCGAGGGGGAGCTTATGTGGTTGCACTCTTTTTTATCCTTCTATGGTTTTTCCCACTGGGTTTTCCTAGAAAGGTTTTTAACGAGGCAACAGATGATACAATACACACAGACATAGTGGCGCTGGTCTCCAAGGGGGAGTGTTACAGAAATCAACAGTTTCGTCTTCTAGAAGATATGTTATAGAAGTCAATAATTACGGCTTACAGAAGACAACTTCGTCGTATAAGTTAATTGATGTGGACCCCACTGTCACTATGCATGCATAGTAACTTCACTTTTATCCTCTATATAAACGAACGAAATCATTCATTGTAATTTACAACTTCATAAAATAATTATCACTTCAGATAAACTCTCTCTCGCTCTCTTCTAATTATTTTCTCAGTATCCCGATTCCACCGGGTATAAATTCTTTCTTCTTTATTTATAATTATGGACATGATAAAATCTCAATTATTTTATAAGATGTAACAATATATTGAAATAGAACCCCATAATTATTATATATATATATATATATGATATATGTGTGAGTGACTCCCTTGCTCCGCGAATGGTTGGTGTGGAGTGACCTGGAGAGTTTGAAGGAGGCTCTCATAAGTCAAACGGTTGGGCTCAAACACAAACATACTGCCGTTGAAGTATGCACGAGGAGGAGATCCCATCTCGGCCGGCCATGTCACCTTTGGACCATATTGACAATACCCGATCGAATATTGAGGCGAGTAGCTCCAATATGACTCACAGAAACAACTTAAAATGCCGTATATATAACCGTCTTTCATATCAAAGAGTTCGTCGATATTATCGTAAACTTGAATATTAGCGTCTAAGAAAACCATCTTGTCGTACTCTTCAAACTACAAGTTCAAAAGTACAAAAATTACCATTAGCTTTTAACTCTAATAGAAGTTACATATGTATAATGTAGCGGAAAAAAAAATTTATATGGAAGTTTATGGTGAATTTCTCAAGCCCAAGCGTACGTCCAATTCTTTCCAAAAAAGTACCGAAATGGCAAAGCCTGCACAAATTGGGTCATTAGAAAACCCGATGAATGACTACTCCACGGCTACACTTACTTTTTTGGGTTAGTCGGGTAACAAAACCCAGAGCCGTGACAACATTGGCAGATGTCCTAAGCGAAAAAGCTTTAGTTTATTAAAAAAAAAAATCGTTCACAGTGATACTTTATCATCATATAGCAAAAATATATAAAGAGCTAAATTATTAATTTCTCATCCTATTAAAAGAATATTCTTAACCAAGCTTTCAAAATCAACATTTCTAAGCAATTCTCTTTCAATTGGTAAGACATCTAAGTTATATTTTACTGAAAAAGAGTAATTCACCTTATCGACAATAATTCACTAGAAGAAACGTAAATTGACAAATTGTGTCATTGTAGAACTTCAATTTTAGCATTTTTTTATCAAACATGACAAAGGATAAAATAAACCTCTTTGTGTTTATTTTATATTTTAACAGTAAATCATTTTTCTATGTTTTTAAAATTTTAAAGAAATCCATACTATTGTGTCTATATTTTGTTAACCACAAAACTATTAATGTCTAATTAATATTCTAACTATTAAAATTTAAAATAAAAAATGATGCCCTTAAATATTTTTTTTTTAAAATGATGCCCTTAAATGTATTAAAAAAATTTGATGCCCCAAACGATTGTATAAAATTTTGCTACTCTGGCAGGGCTCTGATAAAACCCCGATTACAATTTGATTATCAAAAAGAAAAATTATTTAAACGTTTAAGCAAACCAACAATTAAACCTGCTTTTATCGTTTTACGAAATCTGTCTATATACTTACGTTCCAAATTCCGAATTTTGAGTAGGTTACAATGAAATAATCCTTTGCGTATGCATCTTGGCTATCCGGAGGATGAACAGGCTCGATTTCACGCACTATACAGCCTTGAGACCTCACGATCTCTCTATGTTCCTGAGGCACATCAGGCAACACAGCAACAACAAGAGGATAAGCACTTTTAACCTTACGCAAACCCTTTGCTAATCCCACTACTCCCTTCACGTAGTCTCCGTTACCTGCCAACATCGTCACAAAAGCTCTCCTTAAAGGTGCTTTATGCGCCTTGTCAGATACATAGATCGAGTATACTGGAATCTCATGGGACATTTTGAGGAAAGAAATAGTATTGGGGTGGGTTTTTGGAGAGAAGTGAATAAGTTTCTTGAATGTTTGAGAAGTAAAAGGAAATAGAAGTTTTTTCTTTTCTTTTTTTTTGTCGGCAGGGTAATAAGTATAGTTTAAGAAAGAGAAAATGGCAAGGATATCATGTTTTGAAACCCATCAGTGTCGACCAATATTACGACACAATTACTAAAGGATAACCACTTGCTGATTATGAACATGCATATAATGTGTATCAAATATAGGACACTCATCAATACCCCTTAGTGTACGAAGGTTTTTTTAATTACAACTTCTAAACCACATATTCATGGCATTGGTATTCTTTCCAACATTCATGGTTCTTATGTGTTAAATTATTATATTTGTTGTTTCTACCAAAAAAAGCATTATATTCGTAATATTTTTGGGAAATTAAAAAAAGTTAGTAATATAGAATTTTTAAAGATATGCTTAATTAGATGATTTTAAGATTTATATACTCTAATTAAGAAATTGTTTAATTTTATTTTATTTTATATAATTTTTTATTATTATTATCTACTTACACAACACAATTCAATCTTAAAAAGTCAAAAGTAAAACAAAAACACAATTAGCTTTTAAAAAAAAACTTCAAAACACTATTTAGTTTAGAACTAAAAAATCCTCTACAACATCACTTAAAAGCAAATTGACAAAGTATATCAGAATTTAAGAGATATAAAATCTGAAAACGGTTTGAAATTATAGAAAACCTTTGGTCCAAATTTGAAATCGTGGGACGTCGTAATTTGATAAATAAATTTTATTTATATGTAGTATGTTTTCTTAAAGAAAAAGAAAAGGTCTTGAGAAACAATTTTTTATTTAACACCATTTTATATGTAGTGGGATTTACTAGGGAAAAATAAAAGAAAAGAAAATAAAATTGAGATATTAAAAAATAATAATAAAAAAAAAGTGAATATTTCGTTTTGTGTGATGACATTAAAACCCACATGTGTTGGGTCCAATGAAGAGAAATAAAACCATTAATTAATAAAAGTGATTTTACAATGTCACATGACTCACATCAATCAACTCACTTTCATTCATTAGAGCTAAAAACATGTGCATTGCACATTTTAAAAAATCTAATTATGGTGTCTAATCTATATATGTAAAGTTAGAATTTTTCTCTTTTTTCTTAAACCACCTTATCATCCACATCATAAATTCTATTTTTTTTTTATAATTTTAAATTTGATTTATAAATTAATTAACAATTATGCATGTAGTTTTAACATAAGAAAACTTTTTTGAAAAATCATCATGTTATGCCAATATATATATATATATATAGTTATATATAGTTACTAGATTAATAACATGTTTTAAGAAATTTTGTTATATTTAATATATTGTACATTTCATATATATTCAGTTAGGTTAAATTATATTTGTAAATATTATAAAAAATCCTAAAATATCAAAAGAGTCATAACAATTTACAAACAATTTGATATACAATTAAATCATATCGCAAAAACATAATTTGCTACATCTAAATCCAAAACAAATTGAAAATATCCTTAAAACAATAAGGGTAATTATACATAACAAAATTAAAAATAAAAAAGAAAGTATCTTTTTCAAATAAAATATTAAATTATTTACAAAAATATAATATAAGTTTAAATAATTAGGAACGTAATGTTTTGTGATTTTAATTTTATCAACTGAAAAATTTTAAATACAATTATAAGTAGAGGAGAAATCTCCATGCTATTAAGCAACTGAATTTTTTTTTGATAAAAGGTGTAAGTAGTATCTAAACTGAAATATTTTGGGTATAATACGTGGTAAAATTTTAAAATCTGAATATTTCACATTCTTTATTTTAAAAATATGGTTATACTATATATTATAATATAAATATTTAATTAAGTAAAGTAGTATAGCAATTTTTACAACCAATTTATAAAGCAAAATATAGGTTGATAAGTGTTACATTTTATAAAGAGAAAATAAATAAAATTCAGCTATACTTAAAATAATTATTGCAATTATACATAATTAAAGGGCAAAATAGAACAAGAAATTAATGGGTACTCAAATTAGAAATATTTGCCCCAAAAATATTATAAGCTTAAAAAGTTAAAGATTTTTTTTGTGATTTTCTTTTTAACCCAAAAATAGAATGTAACTATAAGAGCATGATGACGTACATGGAAAATCTAAATACTTTTCACGCGAAAGAGAAAAATTCATATGTAAATATAACATATATCATGTAAAAATATCTTGAAAGCAATAGAAAATTAAATTACTAAGTCGGTGTATGAAAAACAAACTCATATTTTTTAACTTTACAAATACATTGTATTTTTAATTTTAAATCACTAAGTTTTTTATTCAACAAGTAGTTTCATATTAGTAATATTACTAATCAAAAGTCGGAGTAAAAAATATCTAAAAACTTAAAGAATAATGAAACTTAAATTTACGTAAAAAGTGTATTGTTATATGATAAATAGAAAATAAAATGGTTTATGTTAAAATAACAGAATATTTGTACATTAAAGTACTATAATTTGTAGATAATATATATGAAAATATCAATTTTATATATGCAACTAACAAAGTTTTAAACAATGATATACCTTTTCAAATAATAATCAGTAATGTCTAATTTTATATTCATGCAATATCATATAGATAAGAGAAAAACACTAATTCATTTCAAACCAATCACTATTTTTTATTTCTAAAACATTGATTGGTTTTGTTATATGTAATTTTTAAATTATTAGATAAATCAAACTATATGTCATTAAATGTAATAAAATTGTAGAAAGTTACTCGCGCGTAGTGCGAGCCAATTCTAGTAAATAAAATATAATTAAACAAAAGAATATGGGATCTAAAATATTGGGAAAATGTCTTAATTATGACACTTTTAATGAGTTTTAGACACTTTTAATGTGTGTCTCCAATGCAGATGGTCTAAATGTTGGTTTCGGTCGCATCAAATGTAGATCGGCCTCTGCCCAACGTGAAAGGATAAAGTCATGAGTTCAAAACCAATATCAACCACTTCATTGGTCCATTTATTATTGATATGTACGCAGGGTTTCTCTTGTAGTAATACAACTTTCAAACATATCAATAAGAGAAACTCTACGCATATTTTTAAGGGAAGTTTACTCAAACGACCTTGGAAAGTTGGTTTTGCACAAAAACAATTTTCACCTAAAAAAATAGAGTTTTGGAGGATTTTTGCCCATTTTACCCTTAGTTCCCTTGATAACAAAAAACGTATTTACGAAACTACCATTAATGAATCGGCGGGAAAAGTTCTCGCCAAGGAAAATAAGTCTACCATTCAGTGATGGTAGACTTATTTACGACTGATAGACTTATTTTTTGAGCGATAGACTTATTTTTTGAGCGGTAGACTTATTTATGAACGGTAGACTTATTTGTCCCCTTGATGGTAGATTTGTTTCCGAATGGTAGACTTATTAGAGTGATTGGTAGACTTAATATTTTCAGTGATAGATTTATTTTGGAGCGGTAGACTTATTTTGTGATCGGTAGATTTATTTCCGAAGATTGATAGATTTATTTCCTTTAACGGTAGAGTTAAATTTTCGTGATAGATTTATTTTGCGACTAGTAGACTTATTATAGTGGTGGTAGATTTATACTAGTTGACTGTATTGATAGACTTATTTTTAGTGGTGGTAGATTTATACTAATTGGTAGATTTAATAGTTTTGACGATAGACTTATTGAATCTTTTTCTGTTTTACTGGAACGATTTCCCGAAAAACATTGGTAGACTTATTTTTTCTGTTTACCTTATGGTAGATTTGTTTTTCGGATGGTAGATTTGTTTTTCGGATGGTAGACTTATTATCCGGAGATGGTTGTCATATAGTTATGGTAGACTTATTATCCGACGATGGTTGTTTATATAGTTGTGGTAGACGTGTTTTCAGACATAGGTTCATATAGTTGTGGTAGACTTATTATCCGGAGATGGTTGTCATATAGTTGTGGTAGACTTGTTTTCCGACGATGGTTGTTCATATAGTTGTGATAGACTTGTTTTCTGACATAAGTTTATATAGTTGTGGTAGACTTATTATCCGGAGATGGTTGTCATATAGTTGTGATAGACTTGTTTTCTGACATAGGTTTATATAGTTGTGGTAGACTTATTATCCGGAGATGGTTGTCATATAGTTGTGGTAGACTTATTATCCGACGATGGTTGTTCATATAGTTGTGGTAGACTTGTTTTCTGACATAGGTTCTTATAGTTGTGGTAGACTTATTATCCGGAGATGGTTGTCATATAGTTGTGGTAGACTTATTATCCGACGATGGTTGTTCATATAGTTGTGGTAGACTTGTTTTCTGACATAGGTTCATATAGTCGTGGTAGACTTATTATCCAGAGATGGTTGTCATATAGTTGTTGTAGACTTATTATCCGACGATGGTTGTTCATATAGTTGTGGTAGATTTGTTATCTGACATAATTATTCAAACAACGATGTTGTGGTAGACTTGTTATCTGACCTAGGTTATTCTAACAACCTTGTGGTGGTAGATTTGTTATGTGACTTAGGTTCTTCGAACAACAATTTTGTGGTAGACTTGTTATGTGACTTAGGTTTTTCAAACAACAATGTTGTGGTAGACTTGTTATCTGACTTTGACTCTTTAAATAATGTAGTGGTAGATTTGTTATTTGACTTAGCTTCTTTAAACACTGTTGTGGTTGACTTGTTATCTGATTTAGGTTCTTTAAACAATGTGGCGGTAGACTTATTATTTGACTTAGGAATAATGTTGTGGTAGACTTATTATCTGACTTAGATTCTTTAAATAATGTTGTAGTAGACTTATTATCTGACTCATGGATAAAAAGTGCATTGGAGACTGAGATGGAGTGATACCAGCCAAGGAAAAAACACAAGTGTTCTAATTGTTGTCAATACGATCATAATCATACCACTAGTGAAGCTTAAATATATGTCTATTATTATGTGTACTTTTTCAATTCTAACTTGTTTTTCCTGTTTTAATGTTATAATAATTAATGCTAAAGGCATTTGGAAACATATTATATAGCGAGCAAATTTCTAGAGTACATAAATTCTGTCAATTCATTACATTGAACAGAGAATAAATCTATCATCAAAGAAAAACAAATCTACCATCAAAGAAAAATAAATCTACCATACCATTGAACAGAGAATAAATCTACCATCAAATAAAAATAAGTCTATCATCAAATAAAAATAAATCTATCAACACTGAAGACTTTTGCTCACACGGCCATTCAATTCTACGATGTTCAAGACCGGCTTAGTTTCGACCCAGAAGAACCGCCGTTAAACCTCAAGTCTCTCCGCCACCACCTCTGAAACCTCCATGTTCACCAAAATAAATCTACCAGCAAAGAAAAACAAATCTACCATCAAACTAAAATAAATCTACCATCAAATAAAAATAAGTCTATCATCAAATAAAAATAAATCTATCATGCCATCAAACTAAAATAAGTCTATCATCAAACTAAAATAAATCTACCATCAAATAAAAATAAGTCTATCATCAAACTAAAATAAATCTACCATGACAGAACAAATTTTCTACCAAATTAAACTACCACCACCGCTGACCTCCGCTTCTTTCGCCACCACCTGCGAAACCTCCACGTCCACCAGAATAAATCTACCAGCAAAGAAAAACAAATCTACCATCAAACTAAAATAAATCTACCATCAAATAAAAATAAATCTATCAACACTGAAGACTTTTGCTCACACGGCAATTCAATTCTACGATGTTCAAGACCGGCTTGGTTTCGACCCAGAAGAACCGCCGTTAAACCTCAAGTCTCTCCGCCACCACCTCTGAAACCTCCATGTTCACCAATAACATAACAATAAGTCTACCATAACATAAGAATAAGTCTACCGTAACATAATAACAAGTCTACAATAACATAAGAATAAGTCTACCGTAACATAATAACAAGTCTATCGTAACATAATAATAAGTCTATCAATCATCAAATACCAACATAATAACAAGTCTATCGTAACATAATAATAAGTCTATCAATCATCAAATACCAACTGAGTAAATCTACCACCACATGTAAATAAATCTACCACCACATCGAAATAAATCTACCACCACATCTAAATAAATCTACCACCACATGTAAATAAATCTACCACCACATCGAAATAAATCTACTCCCCGGCGTTTGTTTGTTAAGATAATTTGCGCGGCGATTGCGGCGTTAAACGAAGCGGACGATTCAAGCAAGATGGCAATTTCGAGGTATATGGAGAGAACTTATATCGGTTTACCTCCTAATCCTTCTCATGGTGCTTTGTTGACTCACCATTTCAAATCCTTGAAGAGTAATGGTGTTCTTGCTATGGTCAAGAAATCTTACAAGTTCGTTGTCTCTTCTCCACCGGAAAGCGTCGCTGTCGCGGCTGCTGCCGCCGCTGCTGGTCTGGAACCTCCCAGATCTGAGATTCCTCCGATTGTCAACGACCAAGCTCCGATTGATCCGGTGGCTGTCACTGGCTCTACTTCTCAGCCTCTGAAACGTGGTCGTGGTCGTCCTCCAAAACCCAAACCGGAACAAAGAAGGAGGAGAATCGCCGGGGAACAAAGGAGAAGAATCGCCGGAGAAGAATCGCGTCGAGCAAAGGAAAAAAAAAGAAAAAAAATGAGTTTTATTTGGTTTGTAATGAACAGTACCAAAAACCTAAAAAAAAAATTCTAGTGGCAATTCCGTAATAAAAAGGTTGACATAAGGTTTAAAAGACTTTTCAATTGGTCTCATCTCTACAAGGTCGTTTTAGTTATTAAAGAACTTTCTAAGGTCGTTTGAGTTATTATCTCTATTTTCAAAAGCGAATATTAAACCATTTTGAAAAATATGCGAACATCTCTGTTAATATTTAGTTATACTTGATCACTCTGCTCTCCTTATTGTGGTCAGTGTTAGTTAGTTGCCCTCGATATTTGCTAAATTAAATGAGAAAATGAAAGCATATTCAAATAAATTATTATAGTGTTGGCTAATTTTATTCTTACCACACAATCAAACAAAGACAAATAACTCAAAGCTTAAAAGACAAATAACTCAAAGCTTAGAAATCAAACACATCAAATTGCTTCATTGCATTGTAAATTAATTTGGCTTTATTTTCACGCCAAATTATTCCTTAACGGGTCCTTCAGGGCTTTCCGGTTTGAAATCAAGGGACTTGTCGTTATAAATATCCCACCATTTGTTAATCCACATTTTGACGTCTTCTCTGTCCATGTTAGGTTCTTTTCCTGTGTAACTCCATGGCTTGGCTCCCTATCATTTTCATTTATCAATAAGAAAAAAAGACTAAAGTATCAAAACCAAGCTAGGCAAGTTAAGCGACTTTAAGTAATGTTTTGAAGAATCGTTAGTTGCTAATCGAGTGTAATGATTCCTGTCTCTTAAACGTCGATTAGTGTTGGGATAGGATTGTTCTAAACGAATTAACAGGAAATAATAGAAAAAGGTTTGAACTTTCTATCGACCGCTTTAATCAAAATCGGAGCATTTCGGGAAATCGAGAACATATTGTTTATAAGAGCATATACAGCGTGAGTTTTTGAGGGTCTCATGGTCCAAAAGTAATTAAAAATTAAATGAAAATTATTTTTTTTTGCCAGAGCCAGCTCAATAGACAGAGCCTAAAGAGACTGGCTCAACGCACACGTGTCATGGTGGGAGTGGCTAATTTTATTCGGATTTCTCTTCTCCTCTCTCTCTCGCCGGCGATTTCTCTTCTCCTCTCTCTCGTGAACGAAGAAAAAGCAGATCGAAGTTGATATAATTATGAAAGAATTTTTTTTCCTTAAAATAATAATAAAATATTCATTATATGAAAAAAAAAAATTTACTTTTTCCAAAAAAAAAAGTTACTTGGTAAAAATACAATAAAAACTGGACCTATTTATATATGTAGTATTTCCTGAAAACAAGCATCAACTATTGAAAAATGATTTGGTTCAAACATATATGTCAAAAATAGAGACGAAGTCAAGATAACAACTAAACTTTTTTAGTTTTCTTATTTAAAATCTATATTTTAAATATTTGTATGTATTTGAAATTTTATTATATGTAATATACTTTATGTTTTATAAGTTTAGAAAAAAAACATTTTTTTATTTAAAATCAATACTATATATATTTGCAAACATTTTTTTTTTTTTAATGAGACCGGTCTCGGTCTCACTACTGGAACAAAATTTTATTAACAATCATTTTCCGAGTCTCAAACAATAAACAATGAATAAATATAATACTAAAAAATGTTTCTTGAGACCCCATGAAGCTCACGAGCGGGATGCTCTAAGCAATAGAAAGTTAAGTACTTACAATTGGACAGTAGTGAACAGCTTTGACCCTCTCAAGGTCAACGCTCCCAGGGTGGCGCCAAAGAACAGAAAAAAGCAGGTTGTAAACCGGAGAGACCGGTTTAAAAACTTTCTCAAAGAACGTATTAAGAAAATCCTGTAAAATAGAACAAAGGTGATAAATATAGAAATAGAACCCCATGATTATTATACATATATCATATATATGTGTGAGTGACTCACTTGCTCCGCGAATGGTTGGTGTGGAGTGACCTGGAGGGTTCGAATGAGGTTCTCATAAGTCAAAGTGTTAGGCTCAAATACAAACATACCGCTGTTGAAGTATGGACAAGGAGGAGATCCCATCTCGGCCGGCCACGTCACCTTTGGACCATATTGACAATACCCGATCGAATATTGCGGCGAGTAGCTCCAATATGACTCACAGAAACAACTTAAAACGCCGTGAAAATAACCGTCTTCCAAATCAAAGAGTTCGTCCATATTATCGTAAACTTGAATATCTGCATCTAAGAAAACCATCTTGTGGTACTCTTCAAACTACAAGTTTTAAAAGTACGAAAAATACCATTAGCTTTTAACTCTAATAGAAGTTACATATGTTACGAACAAAAAAAAAAGTAAGTTTATGTCCATTTCTTTCCTTTTCCGCTTTGGATCCAAATAGCCAAAGCGGAAATGATTACTTAATGGCTACACTCACTATAGGAATTAGTTGGGTAATAAAAACCCGGATTACCCTTGGTTATCACAAAATTAGAAAAAAAAATCTAAATGTTTAAGCAAAAAAAAACAATAATTAAAACTGCTTTTATCGATTCACGAAATCTGTGTATACTTACGTTCCAAATTCCAAGTTTTGAGTATGTTACACTGAAATAATCCTTTGCATATACATCTTGGCCTTCCTGAGGAAGAACAGGCTCGACCTCACGCACTATACAGCCTTGAGACCTCACGAGCTCTCTATGTTCCTCAGGCACATCAGGCAACATAGCAACAACAAGAGGATAAGCACTTTTAACCTTACGCAAACCCTTTGCTAATCCCACCACTCCCTTCACGTAGTCTCCATTACCTGCCAACATCGTCACATAAGCTCTCCTTAAAGGTGATTTATGCACCTCGTCAGATACATAGATCGAGTTTACAGGAATCTCATTAGCCATTTTGAGGAAACAAATCGTACTGGAGAGAACTGAAAAGTTTTCTTGAATCTTTGAGAAGTAAAAGGAAATCAAGGTTTTCTAAGGCTATTCCCACTTTTAGTTAGTTACTTTGCATTGGGCTTGTGATTTCTACGAAGGCTATGATTTATAGGCGTAGAACGATAGTATAGTTTACTTTTTGTGGGCAGGGTAATATAGTTTTAAAAAGAGCAATTGGCAAGGATGTCATGTTTTGAACCCCTTCTGATTGCTGCTGTACCTAGAAACGATTCATAGTGTCGACCAATATTACAACATAATTACTAAATTATAACCACTTGCTGATGACAGTGAATTTGGTAAATGGTAAAGTGGGTTATTGTAATTAACAAAGAGAAACTTGGGATTTGGAAAATGACAACAGGATACCCAAAAAGTTACGTGCCAATAAACCAAAACCACGCTTTGAAAGTGCTGCGAGTAGGCAAACTTAATTACAACATATAAGAGCATCTCCAACCCTATATCAAATCTAACACTAAATCCCATTTTGGTGTAAAATCTTTTCCAACCCAACACCAAATCCTACACCAAAATGGTGGTGTAAAATTTGGGGTAAAATGGTGGTGTTACACCATTTTGGTGTAGAAATTTTTTATTTATAAATTGGTTCTTTAAATTATAAATAATTTCAAATTTAATGAGAAACATATATAAATGATGATAATTAAATCCAAATCTAATATGTTTATGATGATTAAACCAAAATCTATTATACATACCTTTATTTTATATGATATATTATATTTTTATTTTCATATTTAATGTTACATTTAAATGATTTTATAATTAATCAAACTAAAAAAAGTATATGGGTTAATATGTAAATTTGTAAAAGAATAAATTTAGAATATTTATTTTTTGGTGTAGAAAATGGTGTAATACATTGGAGTAAAATCCAACACCATTTTTATGTAAAAAATAGTGTAATACATTGGAGATGCTCTGATTACATTGTTTTTCTTTCTCTTCTTCTCTTTTGTTTTGTTTTTTCCTTCTCCTCGTAAACACAAACATACAAGATAGATCTAACCATACTCACTAACACCACTAATTGGTAGAAGGGGAGCGTGTGAAGCCGTGAGGGTAAAAGTGAAAGAATAGGTGGTAAAATATTCTCTGCCTATTGACAAATAAATTGGTCTTGTCAATTTGTTAATTCTGTCTAAGCTCATCTATTTCCATTTCATTTTCCCCTTTTGAATGGAAAGTCAATTTCCACCCTAAAGTGGCAAGACCCAATATTCTTGATGATGGATGCAAATATACCATATTAGCATGTAGGACCGTCTTCAATAACCCTCTTAGTACGAAGGTTTTGTGATTATAAATTCCAATTCTTTCCAACATTCATGGTTTTTATGAGTTAAGTTCTGATTATGTATTATATTTGTAATATTTTTGGATAAATAAATAAAAGTTGGTAATATATATTTTTAAAGATATGCTTATTTTTAAGATTTATACATTCTAATTAAGAAACTATGCTTATTGATTATCATCTACTTAACACAATCAACCATTTGGAAAATAATATGCGAAATTCAAACGATAAAAAAACAACAAAAATACAATTAAATTTACTTAAAAACTTGAAAATATTATTTAGTTTGGAAAAAAAAATCTTCTAAACATTATTTAAAAGCAAACGGAGAGAGTCATAACTCGCACAATTGAATTTGTAAGGGTTGTAGGAGAGGTGCGAGACTTCTGAGTGAATCACAATACAGAAAACGTAGAGACTGTTGCAGTAGCTGTTAAGAAAGTTTTATTGATGTTGTTGTCTGAAAAGTTTTGATCCCCTTTCTAGGTGAATACAATGAGCTATATATAGTTTTTCTAATCTAGGTTTAAGTACTAGAATTGGGCTTGTCCCATTAAGCAAATAAAATAGCTTTAGGCCCATAATATCATTAAACTCATTTTAAATATGGATCTAATTCTATTATGGGCCTAATTACATATTGGGCTCTTGTAAGCATGTTTATGATTTCTTCTGGACTTGGCAAAATTCTTCTTGTCGTTGCATCGATCTCGCAGGGGTGGAATCTGACCCATACAGTTAGCCCCCCAGCTTGGCAGTATCTGGTATGATATTGGGCCCATGTAAGCATGTTTATGATTTCTTCTGGACTTGGCAAAATTCTTCTTGTCATTGCATCGATCTCGCAGGGGTGAAATCCGACCCCTACAGTTAGCCCCCCAGCTTGGCAGTATCTGGTATGATAGTGTCAAGGTTGAAGAAGTCGCAAGTGAGGTCGATGCTTCAAGGAGATGCGTCGCAGACGTTGCCATGTCCCTCCAAGATATGTTTTGACGAGATAAAATCATTAAGCTTTGTTCCGCCGACTTGTAAATATTGCCAAGTTTAACGTGTTTCTGTAAACGCTTAGCTCGACAAAGACTTCTTGTAGAATAGTGTTTTGGAATAACTTGTCGTCAATAAGGGAAGCGCGTAAGTGTGTGAGCAAGCCTTGGTAAAAACCTTGTTTAGAAAACCCAATGGGAAAAACCAAATCAAAGGAAAAAGAGCACAAGTCACACACTTCTCATTGGAGTTATAATTATTGTCGTCGTGTTCCCATGTTTCTGTGAATGTTCAACTCGGCGGATATGATTCGACTCGTTGTAGTTTACTTTCTATGAAAGGTTTTTATTTTGCCAAGCTCCCATGTTTTAGTCAATGTTCAGCTTGGTCAATAAATATTTTGTCATTGTCGGCAAGCTCCCATGTTTGAGCCAATGTTCAGCTCACCAATGAAGATTATTATAGATATCGCCAAGCTCCCACGTATAAGTTAATGTTCAGCTCGGCGGATGGGTTTCTGATACTTTCATCTCGGTTTGAAATTATATTGTCTCCTAAGACGACGAAGATGTGCTCGAGTCTTTAGCGAGACTGTGTCGATGTGTTTTGAGACATTGTCGAGATAGATAAGTCGGCGATCTTGAAATTCAGATGAGATTTGACTTATTTCGTCGCCGAGGTGAAATACATAAGTTGATCTTATCGTTGCATCGATCTCGCAGGGTTGGAATCTGACCCCTACAATTAGCCCCCCAGCTTGGTAGTATCGAGCTAGATGATGCCAAGGTATAAGCTGTTGAAGTTTGAGATCGATGCGATGGACCATGAAGCAGCCAGGCGTTGACGTCTTATCATCGACTTCTGGAAGTTGCAGTAATTCCATGTTGAATTGATGCTGCCGTGTTTTCCTGGACTTGCTTGCATTTAAATATGAGGTTAATAGACTGAAAAGACTATTGAGCTCATTTAACTGGACTTTAAAGCCCGTTATAAGAGTTTCTGGAAATTTTTCTGAAAAACCCTAGAAATTTTAGGAAATCTTTCTGGTATAAATAGGCCTCCTAGGCAGTCTATTTTTTACCGAGTTGTTTTTTCTGCAGTAAAAAAGGTAAAAATTTCAGAATCCCTTTTTCCTAAATTTTTTTTTGTCCTGTAGCGGAAATTAGTGTTTCTGATTTTTTTTTTTTGTCTTTTTGTGCCTCTTCTTCTCCACCTCCGATTTGCGCCGCCGGAGCTCGCCGGAGCTTGCCGTGCCGTTGCTGGGACTCTTCGCTGTACGCAGATGACTGGAACTCTGATCTGCATCTATCATCGTCGATTTGTTTGGAGCTTCATTCGTGGCCGTCGTTTGAGGAGTTTTGCTTCGGATCCGCCGCCGCCGTCGCTGCAACATCGTCGAGATCGGCTTTGTCGTCGTTTAGGCCCGCCGTTGATCAAGCCAGAGTCACCATCATCTCCGCCGCTGAGCTCGTTATTGAGATCCGCCACCGTCGTCGAGATCGTCGGTGGTTCTCGTGGCTGCTCGTGACGCCGGTGTCAACTGGAAGCTCCAGGGCTGTTCGTACGGTGGCTACTCGTGCGGCGGGTAGGAGACTTCAACCCCTAGTTGCAGCAACGAATGGTGCTCCGGCGCGGTAAAGCTTCAATCGGGATTTTTCACGTCGGTCAATGTTGACGGTCAACAGAACCGGTCAACGGTTTGGTCTAACACAATTTTTTTTTTCGGAGGAGAAGTATCACATCACCACCACGTGAAGATCGAAATCCAGCCGTCGATCCTCACGCATCTTTCTACCACCGTCTGAAGATCGAAATCCATCCGTCGATCTTCACGCGTCTTCGTCTTCATTGATGGAGGAGGAGCACCACATCGCCACCGCCTGAAGATCGAAATCCAGCCGTCGATCTTCACGCATCCTTCTGCCACCGTATGAAGATCAAAATCCAGCCGTCAATCTTCACGAGTCTTCCCATCACCACCACGAATCTACCTTTGTCTCCATCGAGATCTTCCATCGTGAATAATTAAGGATTGTTGCACGCATCTTCATTGCCGTCGTGGTTTGTGGCTGCTACAAACGGACCCTCGTCCGGCCATGAACCAGACAGAGGAGTAGGTTCGTCTTCACTGCAGTGACCATCGGAAGAGCTTCAAGAATCTTCGCCAGTCGCTGGAAATTTGAATTAGCAGCGCAAAGTGTTTTGAAAAGTATGGAGATCCAATTTTAATCTTCGTTGATGGTGACGTTGGATTGAAGATGTTGAGGACGGCGTAGATCCAAGATCCGATTTAAATCTTTGTCGACATTGAAGATATTGAAGACGGCAAAAATCCGGAGATCCGATTTCAATCTCTGTCGACATTTCGACATTGAAGATGTTCAAGTAAGAGACCTCCTGCTTGAGATAAGATCGATGATCCATGAAAAGAGCGACTACTTGGTTGGAAGGAGCGAGTTCCTGCTTGAGAGGAGCGTCAGCCCGCTTGAAAGCAGTGCAAGTCTGCTTGAGAGGAGCGTCAGCCTACTTGAGAGGAGTGCGAGTGTGCTTGAGAAAAGTGAGTGAATGCTGGAGATAAGAGCGACGATCCGTGAGAGGAGCAACTGCCTGGTGGAGATAGGAGCGACTGCCTGCCTCCTGAGAGGAGCGACTGCCTGGTGGAGAAAGAGCGACCACCTGGTAAAGGTAGAAGCGATTGC
Organism: Draba incana; assembly: GCA_963576765.1. NCBI lineage: Eukaryota > Viridiplantae > Streptophyta > Magnoliopsida > Brassicales > Brassicaceae > Draba > Draba incana. The sequence continues at coordinate 4,874,426 of OY755215.1, read as the reverse complement.
CTGCGTGAGAGGAGCGGCTGCCTGGTGAAGATAGGAACAAGTTCCTGCTGAAGATAGGAGCAACTGCCTGCCTGAGAGGAGCGACTGCGAGATAGGAGCGACTACCTGGTGAAGATAGGAGCAACTGCCTGCGTGAGAGGAGTGACTGCCTGCTGAAGATAGGAGCAATTGCCTGCTGAAGATAGGAGCAACTGCCTGCCTGAGAGAAGCGACTACCTGCTAGAGATAGGAGTGACTGCCTGCCTAAGAGGAGTGAATGCGTGCCTGAGAGGAGCGTGACGCCTGTTACTCACTTGATGGTTCAGCTGCCCCATCCTTAAAAAGGAGGGAATAGGGAAAAAGTTAGGTAAGGAGAGTGACGCCACGCTGGTTCGAAGAATCAAGAGGCAGAACCGTCGCATGTAGACGATGTATTTTAGTAGCAAAACAACGAGCTTGAAGAGATCCTTGCAAGCATGTGTGACTGAATTTCAACTGGTGAGTTGGGCTCTCTTGTTGGTGGTGTCAGACAACTTCGGTTTACGAAAAATATCATCACTTAACAATTTCGCTCCAAAAGATTGAATGTGATTTTTGTGTGCTCAGACCAACGTTTTAGATAGTCGGATTTTTTTATAAATACTCCGTTTACAGATACGTTATCTTTTTAACATGTCTGCTCCGTCGTTGAATATTGTCTGGACAAGTTACCAACGTTATGTTAGTTGGGTTTTGACACGAACATTTGGGTTTACAGATGCGTTTTTCTCTAACGCATCCGCTCCTGTAATAAACATGTTATCGCGTTACGATCAACGATTTAGTGAGTTGGGTTTAGAGTAAACATTTGAGTTTACAGACATATTCCCGAGAATACGTCCGCTCCTGTAATGATCATTTTTAGCGATGCAACCTACGTTTAGTCTGTTGGATTTTGAAATGAACATTTGGGTTTACGCATACGTTTTCCTCTAACGCATAAGCTCCTGTAATGAATATAATACATTTGTATAGCGCACTGTTTAATCTTGCTAAGGATGTAATAGTCAGATCTGAAGCTTGTGAAGTAGACCGTCGTTGTGGCCAGCAGCGAGGTGTTATGTCTGTTTTTGAGAAGACTTTTGTTATCCACGGGGGATAGAACTAAAAATTGATTTGAAAGAAGTCTGTTTTGTTAAGACTTAGATTTTACAAGCAGAACTGTTTCAGATAAGTTTGCTTTGTTTGGTTTTTGCGAGAAAGTCAAGTAAGAGATATGTCTGTTTAGGTAGGACTTTGAATAATCCATTAAGGATGTATGTGATATGTCCGTCTAGGTAGGACTTTGAATAATCTGTTAAGGATGTAAGTGATATGTCTGTTTAGGTAGGACTTATTAAGGATGTAAGTGATATGTCTGTTCAGGTTGGACGTTTAAACGCATGTGTTAAGTGGCGAATTAGGAGAGCCGGTAAGCAAGTTTGCGAGCCAGGCAGCTAGAAGAGCTAGTAAGCGAGGCAGCTAGGCAGCGAGTGAGCTAGGTAGCGAGTGAGCTAGGCAGCTAAGAGTTTTGGTAAGCAAGTAAGCTTGACATTTGACGAGATAGTAAGTGACGAGCTTGTAAGTGATTAGCTGGTCAGCCAGTGACGGTCTGTTTACGAGAGTAGCAACAATCCATTTACGAGAGGAGCAAAAATGTGCTTAAGACAGAAGCAATGATCCGTTTATGAGAGGGGCGAAGATCTGTTAGAGACAAAAGCAACGATCTGTTTGAAAGAGGAGCGAAGATCTGCTTGAGACAGAAGCGACTATCGGTTTATGAGAAGAGCGAAGATCTGCTTCAGACAGAAGCGACTATCCATTTACGCGAGAAGTGACTACGCATGTGAGAGAAGAGCGACAATTTGCTAGAGAGAGGAGCATCATTTTTACTTGGGAGAAGAGCAACGATTCATTCATGAGAGAAGCGATGATCCATTTGCGAAAGGAAGTACCGATCTGCTTATGAGAATAGCGACGATCTGTTTGAGAGAATAGTGTTCTTGCTTTGCATTAGCGCTGCTTCATTCAACTATACTCGCTATGATCCCAGCATGTGCGTTCTTTGTTGTGCGCTCGACCCTAGGAATCTGCGTAGTAGTCGCGAAAGGCGTTGTGACGTTTGTCTGTTAGTTTCTGCTGGTGCGATCCATGCTGCGCTGATTGTCACTAATGGTGCTGTTGACGTTATATTGTTGATCGCCGCTGATTCTTTGGAGTTGAGCTCATGGTCACCATTGTTGCTGCCGATGTTGCGCTCCTAGTCGCCGCTACTACTGTCGACGTTGCGTTACTGGTCACCGCTGGTGCGATCCATGTTGCGCTGCTGGTCACTTCTTATGTAGCTTGCACGATGATTCTTTAGAGTAAGAACATCTCACGTGTCCCCTTAGTCGGCGCCAAATTGTAGGAGTCATAACTCATGCAATTGAATTTGTAAGGGTTGTAGGAGAGGTACGAGACTTCTGAGTGAATCTCAATGCAGAAAATGTAGAGACTGTTGCAGTAGCTATTAAGAAAGCTTTATTGATGTTGTTGTCTGGAAAGTTTTGATCCCCTTTCTAGGTGAATACAATGAGCTATATATAGCTTTTCTAATTTAGGTTTAAGTACTAGAATTGGGTCTGACCCATTAAGCAAATAAAATAGCTTTAGGCCAATAATATCAATAAACCCATTTTAAATATGGATCTAATTCTATTATGGGCATAATTACATATTGGGCCCTTGTAAGCATGTTTATGATTTCTTCTGGACTTGGCAAAATTCTTTTTGTCGTTGCATCGATCTCGCAGGGGTGGAATCCGACCCTTACATATATCAAACTTTAACAGAATTCAATCTAAAAACGGTATGAAATTATAGAAACTTTTGGTCCAAATTTGAAATCACTGAACGTTGTAATTTGATAAACAAACTTAATTTACATGTAGTGGGATTTCTTAAGGAAAAAGGAAAGGTCGTAATTTGATAAACAATTTTTTTTAACAATACTTTATATGTAGTGAGATTTATTAAGTAAGAAGAAAAAGGAAACGGAAAGAGTATATCAAACTTTTAACAGATTTAAAACTAAAAGCAGTCTAAAATTATAGAAACTTTTGATCCAAATTTGAAATCACTGAACGTTGTAATTTGATAAACAAACTTAATTTATATGTAGTGGGATTTCTTAAGGCAAACAAGGTCCTAATTTGATTAACAAATTTTTTTTAATAATACTTTATATGTAGTGGGATGTATTAAGTAAAAAGAAAAAGGATAGGGAATAGTATTTCGTTTTGTGTGATAACACTAAAACCCACATATGTTGGGTCCCAATGATGATAATTAATAAATCCATTAATAAAAGAGATCTTATCAATCAACTCAATTTGATTCATCGAGCACAAATGTAGATCGGCCTCTGTCCAACTTCAAGGGATAAAGCCATCAGTTCAAAACCAATTTGGACGACAACACTGGTCTATTTAGGAATAATTCTTGGGTTTATCTGTGAACCTTTTTTATTCACCCTCTTTTAGTTAGTCAATCAAAATCATCCATATAATCTAATTTAACTATTTAATTAAATCATTAAAAAAATCCAAAACAGAATTTTCATGTGATTTACTCATCCAATGAACATTATTCACCTTAAAAAGGATAAGCTTAATAATTCACCTCATGAAATTGTAAAAAAATTTGAAGGAATACTTTGTCAATGATATGTAAATATCATTCGCGTGTGTCCATGTGTGGTTTCGTTCGTCCTATTTTTCGTTTTCTTTTAATATTATCTTTCTCTACAATCATAAACTATACCATAATTTGAGAATAGTTAATCCAAAATAGATTGTAAATCCCAAATTCAAACCTTAAAGTTAAACCCCAAAGCTATAACTTAATATGGAAATAGTTAACCCAAAATAAATTCTAAACCCCAAATTCAAAACTATATTCTGATTTGAGAATAGTTAACTTAAAATTAATTCTAAACCCCAAAACTATACCCTAATTTGGAAATAGTTAACCCAAAATAAATCTTAAATCCTAAATCCTAAACTATACCCTAATTTGGACATAGAAAATAAAGGTTTTCTAAGGCTATTCCCAATTTTAGTAAGTTACTTTGGCATTTGGCTTGTGATTTCTACGAAGGCTAGCTATGATGATTTATAGGCGTAGAACGATAATATAGTTTTTTTTTTTCCGGCAGGGTACGTAATATTGTTTTTTAAAGAGCAATTGGCAAGGATATGCTGTACCTAGAAACGATTCCCATTCGACCAATATTACAACATAAACTGTTTCTCAAAAAAAAAAAATATATATATTACAACATAATTACCATAAATTATAACCACTTGCATATAATGTGTATTAAATATAGGACCATCATCAATACAGCATATTCAACCATAAGACTCTTAGAGTATCAACCGTGTGAAAGTAATTGAAAATAAATAATAAATAAAATGAAAATGGTGTGTTCGGTCACTTTTGGGTTGAGACGTATCAACCGGGTGAGATTTATGATACGTATCAACAAGGCCACATGTCGTTGAATCATTGGACTGTCTCAAGTGCATGTAGATCGACTTCATAAACAACGGCGGCTCCGGCGATCACCGACTCCGACGCCGATCACCTCCTTTGAAATTCACTCGGTTTAATTCCGGGTGATCAACTCGTCTCTGTTGATCTGAGTGGTTCACGTTTTTTATCACCAAATGACTCTCTTCTTTCCGTCACGAGTTGGAAGATCCCAATGCCTTCGATAAGCCAATTTTAAAAAACAGATGTGGCCCAAGTTCTATTTTAATTTGGAGTGTTTCAAGTAGCACATCATAAACAACTCAAATAAAGTATAGAATTGTGATTTGTGATTTCTCAGGCCAAGAAATTGAAGAGATTGAGATTCTGTTAGGACTCTAGTTAAGTATCACCAATGGATATTAGAATATTAGGAAAAAGTTAATGGATCTCATATATTAAATTAGTATTAAATTTAATAATAAATTTTAGTTTATGATACTCTAAGAGTCTCATGGTTGAACATGCTCTTCTACGAATGTTTTTTGAATTACAACTTCCAAACCACAGTATCATGGTATTGGTTGAAGATGTATTGATGACTAGTTTGAGAAGCTGGTAATACAGGAAGCTGATACAAATACAAGAGCTCAGACAGAGTGCTGAAACAGAGCTGAAGCACTGAAACAGGGAGCTGTAGCAGAGGCTGAGACAGGATTGATGATAGGCTTGAGTGTGGGCCATGATGCTTATGGGCTTAAAGGCCACGTGATTTTGAGAGGTTATTAGGGTTGGAACGTGAGTATAAAAACCAAGAGGTGGTGATGAGAAACCACGCGCGCCTAGGGTTTATTGAGAGAGGCACACATGTGTGTGTGGCGTCGTCCACCGAAAGGAGATTAGAAAACAAGATCTGCCTGTTGGTGTTTGCTTATGAAGATCGCATTCGTGAAAAGACGGTGATGCACCGGTGCGCCGGTTAGTAGTCAAGCTTGCGAGCTTATTACTTCTCTTCATAGGTTTGTCCATATAGGAAAGAGCGGTAGTCAGAACAGTTGCGTTTGATTATGCGTTTGCAATTGTGTATTGCTTTCTTGTTCTATAGTGGATTTATTCTGGACGTGGTCCCGGGGATTAGGAAACGAACCTCGTCAAAAAATCTCTTGTGTTAATTTCTCTTTATGCTCTTATAAATTTATTGCACACACAAGCGTATCGATTTTACCACGAAACCGCACTTACATTGGTATCCTTTCCAACATTCATGGTTCTTATGAGTTAAATTCTGATTATGTATTCTATTTGTAATATTTTTGTATAAACAAAAAAACACAATCTTATTGCTTTTAAATGATGTTTAGATGTTTTTTTTTTCCAAACTAAATGATGTTTTCAAGTTTATATATAAATTTAATTGTATTTTTTTTGTTTTTTATCGTTTGAATTTTGCAAATGATTGTGTTAAGTAGATGATAACATGAAATTACGGAACTAAGCATATCAAACTTTAACAGATTTAAATCTAAAAACGTTATGAAATTATAGAAAATCTTTTGTCCAAATTTGAAATTACGGAACGTTGTAATTTGATAAACAAACTTAATTTATGTGTAGTGGGATTTCTTAAGGAAAAAGAAAAGGTAGCAATTTGATAAAGAATTTATTCTTTTTTTTTTTTTTTTGGTCGACGATAAAGAATTTATTCTTTAACAACACTTTATAAGTAGTGGGATTTATTAAGTAAAAAGAAAAAGGAAAGTGAATAATTCGTTTTGTGTAATGATTAAACCGGGAATATTTTTGACTCTATCATTTTTTTTTGCAAAAACCTTACAAATTCTATCATAATATGAATTTTTTTGTATTGAGTACCAAATTTTTATTTTTTAGTAAATGTTAATTAACACAATTATCCTTGAGTTTCATCAATTATTTGTTTAGTTTTCGTCAACGAAATCATTTTGTCCACCGTATCTGTTTACATCCACTGTGGTTGTCTTTGTCTTTGACAACCGTCACCGCCGTGTCCACGGTCACCGTCACCGTCGTCGTCTTCTCCACGCTCATCATCTCTATCTTCGTCTCCGTTGTGGTCACCGACACCATCACCATTTTGTCTCCGTAGACGATTGCCGTCACTGTCACCGTTACTGTTTTTATCTACGACGGGCGACGCCGTCCACGGCCACCGTTTCTATTCATATCCACCGTCTACGGCTACCGTCATCATCGTTGTCGTGTCCACTGTTGTCGTCTTGTCCACGACCATCAACTCATCTCTGTCGTGGTCACCGTCGTCGTCACCGTTTTTTGTCTACAACCACCGTAGACGTCACCGTTTTTGTCTACGACGGGCGACGCTGTCACCGTTTTTGTCTACAACGAGCGACACTGTCCACGGCCACCGTTTCTATATATTCATATCCACTGTCGTCATCAACCACAGTCACATTTTTATCCACGATCATCGTCTCCGTCATCTTATCTCTGTCTTGTCCACCGCCGTTTTATCGCTGTCCACGATCACCGTTTTTGTCTGTTGCCGCCGTGTACAACCGTCGTCTCGGACATTATCTCTGACACAATCTCCATTTTCCACTACAAGAAAACAGTCTATTAGTGACTACTGTTTGTGACTGAAAAATCAGTCACTAATTTTTGCAACTACTTTGAGACTCTTATGTGACCAATTTGTGACGACACCAAAATCAGTCGCAAAACAGTCGCCAATTTATGACTGATCAACTTCGTCATAAAAGCGTAACAAATTAGCGACGAATTTGAGACAAACATTCGTTGGTTTTCATGTAGTCGCAGAGTAGTCACAAATTACAGACTAATTAGCGACGGATAAAGTGGTCACAAATTTGCGACTTTTTTGTTACCATCAAAGCAGTCACAGATTAGCGACTACCATAAAAGCGTAACAAAAGCGTCACAAATGTTTAAATGTAGGTAACAACAATTTTTTAAAATTGGTAGTGACGAATTTGTGACTCTTTAGTGACCATATAGGGTTTAGGGTTTCAAAATAACAATATTTAAAAAAATTGGTTGTGACGAATTTGTGACTCTTTAGTGACCATATAGGGTTTAGGGTTTCAAAATAACAATATTTTAAAAAATTGGTTGTGACGAATTTGTGACTCTTTAATGACCATATAGGGTTTAGGGTTTCAAAATAACAATTTTTTAAAAATAGGTAGTGACGAATTTGTGACTCTTTAGTGACTATATGGAGTTTAGGGTTTTAGATTCTCAAACCCTATGCTAACGTCACAAAATAGTCACAAATATACCACTACTTTGCGACACATTTGCGATGCACAAGTAAATTTGCGACTTATTTGTGACTACTTTGCCACTCTATTTTACATTACTACACATTAAAACCCAAAATGTATACTTCTATGATTTATAGCTGTATTTAGCTTATACTAAACTTAATGATAAGTAGGTAAGATGTGGTTGTAGTGAGTATATCAATTTGAAAAAAAATATTTATGTGAGAACCAACATTTCATATACTTTAGGTTATAACACTTAGAAGTTTTAAACTAAGATTAGGTAAAGTTGATGTCTTTCTAAATTAGCTAATTTTTGTTGCGGTATAATGTGTATATCATTTTATTTAGGGTATATGGTTTAGAGAAATGGTAAAGGAACAAGTTTTGGGTCTAAATGTTTAGGGTTTGGGAATTTCATTTCTGACACCCTCTAAAGCGTCACAAATTAGTCGTAAATTAAAGACTACTTTGGGACGTTTTAGTGACTAATTTTTTTATGTGTTTATAATGTGGGATTTCAAATCATTTGGGTAAAATAATGAAAATTTTGGGCTGAAACTTTCCCCCTAAAAACATTTTTGAGACTACTAATTCCTAAAAATATACGATTAGGGTTTCATTCATCCAAAACCCAAACTTCTTAACTCTTTCTCGGGACTCATGCGATTCACATCATCTACTTTCTCTTCAATTCAACGAGTGAATCCTCTGTTCCTTCTTCTCTTTCTATCTATTTCGATCTCTTTCGATCTCTCTGGTTTTGGAGGTAACGGTGGAACCCTAAATTCAATCGCAGATTTAGAAGAAGAACGAGGAACCCTAATTTTTCGTCTCGGATTCTTGTAATTCAATCGGAGGGTTTCTGGAAGAATCAACTTCAAATCGGGTTAATCTTTGGGAAAAATCCTTCGCGTAGCTCGGATTTGGAAAATTTCGATGCCATTGGACCGGTGTCTTTTATTCTGGTGTGAAGGTGAATTTCTCTCTTTTAGATGTTTTTTTGTGTGTTTCTTCTTCTCAATTTCAATTTATGGGTTTTGTTGCTATAAAAGTGATGGGGGAACGATGAGAATTTGGGGTATTTAGAGCTAGATTTGTTGAGAATTTTGGTGGCTTGAAGAAAATTGACTTACGTCCTCATAGAGGACAAAAAACCCATGTACCAAAATCTCAAACTTGATTTTGATGATAAACTTATTTTGGAGATTGATTTGATTGTTTATAGGTTGTTCAAATCTTGCAGATTGATAGCAAATCATTTCCTTGAGCAAAAACCAATGCTCTTTGGGCATTTGTGTAAGTGTTGTAGAATGTCTCTTGTAATTAGTTGTTTGGTTAATGGAGAAACCGATTAGATGTTCTTTCGATTCGATGATCAATAGAGTAACCAAAGGAACTAGTTTTATGATGGACTCATTGTTGGTAATCTAATGTTTCTGCTTCTTCGAGCACATGTACCTTTGAAGTGAAGCACATGTAGCTTCAATGGGTCATTGCAGGAATTAGAAATTTGTGAGTTTATGGTTGCAAAATCACTTAGATCTTTTTTTTTAAATTACAGTATTCTTGCTAAATGCTTATCTAGTTCATGGCGTTTAATATATACTCTTTTCTCACAGTAATCTCTTTCCAAGGGAAAACTTTTTATAATTTTGAGTTTGGATTAAGCCAAATTTAACCAGGAAATACAGATTGTTAGTTTTACAATTCTGTATGCACACCTTAAGCTTTCCAGTTCAAATACACTTAATTAAAAAATGGCTATCATCTGAACGCCATCCTCCTTCCTAACGTCTGTATTGGAATTCGCTTCAGGTGACAGGCGTAGGCTATTGTTGCGGGGCCTTACTCAATCTTTGCCTGAGATCTTTCTTTTATTGTAGAACGTATGCCACACTTTTCCTCTCAGGAAAGTCGTTTGCTGCAGTGGTAATTTGCTAATTAAACTTAAAATGCAGCTACACATATTTTATTGACGAAGACACAATTGTTTCACTTGGTTCTAGAATTTTAATTAGCATATCTTGTTATAACATTCTGGGTGAAGCATTTCTTGTTATGGCTTCCTCTTCAGGGTAATGTTTGGTTCATATTGAAGCTTAATTTGTTGCATTTATCCAGCTTCAGATTATTTGTGTACTTAAATATATCTAAACTTGACGCAGACCTCAACAACAGCAAGAGGTTCTTGCTTGGTTATTGGAACCATTGAGCCAACAGTGGATCCAACCAGAGTAGCAGAACAATTATCTATCAGATCTGATGGGTCTTGTTCGTTTATGCTCGAACACATCCTTCATGTGGTCTATATTCCACACTGTTACATTCTTTGAAAAAGCACTCAAGAGAAGTGGTTACAGAAAAAGCACTTTGAACACGACCTCTGTGACAACTCCAGCTTCACATCCTATGGCTAATCATCTTTCTTGGATGTTGCCACCCCTCTTGAAAGTAAGCCTCTGAAAATATGGACATGCTTCGTTTAATTTGTAATTAAGCTTTTGTGGTGTTGTTGTTCATCTAGCTATACTAACAAACAACGTGGAGCTCCGAGAATTTGTTTCAAAAGATTTGCACTCTGAAGTCATCCGCGGCTTAGCCATGGAGTCCAATGCCATTAACAGCCCCGACTTAGTTAATCTATGCTGTGAAATATATATCCATCTCTCTGACCGAGACCCAGCTCCTTGTCAAGTGAGTTTAATTCAGAATCATTCATGGTTTTCGAATTAGAGTTTTGAATATTCCTTCCTTTGTCTTGGTTTTGATCATATGTTCAATGATGTTATCAAGTTTTGCTTTCGCTCCCTTGTCTCAATCCCAATGACTTGCATGCTTTTGAAGAAGCTGCAGCAAAGAAAACTCCTAGTCTTAAAGAACAAAGGCGTGTATCGGCGGAGGTCTAAGAGTCGTTGATTTCTTTTTTTGGCAAGAAGAGTTAGATCTTATAGATAGAGATGATGACACCGCTCGAAAGATTCATGAAGTCAACATTTTAGGCAGACATTTGTATGTTGACACCTTGAGAGATCAGCTCTTGCATCGTTTCACTAACGCTTCTAAACTCCGACCACCATTGTATTGTCTGCTTTTTCCCTTCTCTTCTAAGTTTCCTCATTTTAACCCAAATGAATGAAATTGAAAAAAGTTTGTATTTTTGTTGTTATTGTTTTGTTTTTGATATCAATTTATGTATTAAAAGAATTTCTTGTGCAGCCTTCTTTGTACATTGGTACTAATTTTGACAAGCTATATGCTTGTTTTGTAATATAATTTTGCATTTCAAGTTTTTTTTTATTATTCACAGCATTTGGTAATTGAAAACAAAACAAACAAACAACAATTAGTAGCATTTAAGTGACTGAAAAGTAACTGAAAAGAGATTCAATTTGGTCACTTCTAAAACAAAGGCGTCACAAATAAGTGGCAAATTAGTGACCAAAATGTGATTAACCCAAAGTTGTAACAACAACAATTTAGTCTCTAATTAGTAGCTAAGTAGTCGCTTATTTGTCACACCTTAGACAGTCTCAAATCAGTTGCTAATTAGTGACCACCAGTATGAGTCACAAATTCGTCGCTTATTTGCCACGCATTCGAGAAGCCTCATATTAGTCACAAATTAGCGACTGAAATAATGTAGTCACAAAGTCGTCGCTAATTTCCGACTGATTAGCGACGTCGAAAATTAGCGACGGTGGTTTTGCGACGTCGAAAATTAGTCGCAAAGTAGTCGCTAATATCTCATTTGTAACGAATTTGTGACTCTTCTGGGAGTGGCAAATGACCTGTTTTCTTGTAGTGTTCTCTGGCGGATTTTAACATATATATAGAGAGAGAGAGAGAAAAGGAGAAAAGAGATGATGTGTAGTGGGGTAAAATTGTCTTTTCAAATAAAGGTGTGGTAGATTTAATAAGGAGTTTCAAATTGTTGTAGATTTTGTAAGAAGTTTTGGAAAAAATGGTATAAGATATAATTTTATCTGATGAAACCCACATCTGTTGGGGGTCCATTGAAGATAGTTAATAAATCTATGGGACAATTGCGAAAATACCATTTTAAAATTATTTTTTACAAGCATGTTATTTTTGAATATACTAAACCCTAATATAGCATAATTAACCCAAACATAAATAATTTTAAAATTTGAAAAAATAATAATAACATTTTTACAAAATAGCATATTTAAAATAACATTTCTTGAAAATTCTCTAATTCCATCAATAAATAGATTTTAATGTCACATCAATCAACTCAGTTTGATTCATCGAGCACAAATGTAGATCGGCCTCTGCCCAACGTCAAGGGATAAAAGCCATCTTTTCAAAACCAATTTCTACAACAAAATTCATCCATTTAGAGCATCACAGATACACCCAGTATTTTACCACTTTTGCTTTCCATTTTTACCTATTTTATATACAATTTAATAAGCTTTTCTATCCAATGAGGTAGTTTTCTCGTATATTTGGTTTTTAAGATTCATATAGGCCAAATCACCAAAAAGGGTGTAAAAATGAGCAAATTGAGTATTCTTCATCCTACAACAACTTATCAAGGTCAAAGGAGCCAATCCAAGTTCTCAAAGTCGAAGATTTCATAATTTTCCAAGTTAGACAGTAGTTACCTGTCGGAAAGATTAACTCGGATGGAGAATCAAACCTACTTGGACGGCGATGAAATTACATACGGAGATAGACCTTTGAGTTAGATTTTCAATGGAGTTGGAATCATGTCAATTGGAGTTGTAGTTTGGAAGATATTCAAGATCTACTGAAGACATGTCATTAAGCCATGATGGGCCAAGGCACCGATCCAACCTATGGGCCGGCTCATTAAACTGAAACCAAGCACAAGGAGCATGTTTTGAGACAGAGCCCGGATCAATCTACGTGATCAGTGTGACTGTCCGGTGTCGTGGCCACTTCGGGGCACTTATCGACAAAAATACATTTTTGCCCGAACTAAAACCCTAGAGCTTTTGCCGACCTAGAACCTTTTCCTATACCTATACATACTTGCTTTTAGCCTCTTGAGAGAAAGAGAGCAGTCCTAGACACCACAAATCAATAATAAACATGTATTTTCGTTATTCTCTTTAGTTCTTCATCTTATCCTTTGTAAAAGAGCGATGAAGGCCATGGTGTTCTTCTCAAGCCTTGTGCTTAGAGATCTACCTATGCCGATCACTTATCTATCACGAATCTATTGTTTTATCAACTTCTCTAGTTGCTCCATGTTTCATAACATGTAGAGTAGTTGTATGTTTGATATAAAGTTATTTTAAAGTTCTTTTGTTGCATCTTTTATATCTTTATTGAGCTTGTTTCTAGATTGATTCTCTATCTTTATTTATACTCAAGGCGTGATCTAGATTAACTACCTAGTGACCGACTTTAGGTTGGTACCGATTTCAAAAGTTTTTGTACCGACCAGATCTAGTATTTGATAGGCTAGAAGTCACAACAATCAAAAATTTAGTTAAGGAGTTTAATGAGCAATCGAATCTCAATCTTACAGCGTGATTCCACCTTCTAATAACCATTCAAAGTTGAGTCTATTTGGGTAGGAGTTAAAGGTTTCGGTGCCACGAAAGTGGAATGATTCTACCATAGTGATTTGAGTTCTAGAACACTAGTTGCATCTCTTTAAAAACCGGTGTAGCTCTTGTTGCATTAGTTTCATTAAATTTATTTTATCTTGCGTGTTTTGATTTATCTATCCCTTTATTTTATTGCTTTTGTTTCTTGCATCAAAAACTCCAAAACCAAATATAATTTCTTTTAGCTTATGCTGCATCATATAGATTTATAGCGTAACAATATACTCATGTGGATCGACCCCTAAGTACTACAATTGTTAACTGTGTACTTACAGATTATGGTTTATAAATTTAAAACTCTTTTGCATCTCCTATTCGGGACGCATCAATCACCGATGACATTATACCATTTTTTTGCACTAAAATATAACTCCAAAATAATATTAGATTTTTAAAATAGTATATAACATCATATTTTTAAAATTTGTGGATTAATTCTAGAGAGAATTAGCTCAAAATACATATAGTTTTCGTTATTTAACGGTTAATATTTTTTAATTAGGTTTGACTTTGCATAAGATGGTAAATTTACCATTCTCTCCTTTTGTTCTCATTAACCGGATACGCAAGAAGATTCGGAAAATATTTTCCTGCAAGCAAAGATATTATAGGTTCCGTAGCTGAGGTTCGTGTAGGATAGTTTTTACTGAATCCATAACCTATTAAAAATTCTGATGGTGGTGGAATTAAATTCTGATGTGTCCAAGATTAGACAATACATATACACAAAACGAGGAAAATATATATATAGATGTATGTCTTCATGTTGCCATCTATATATTGGAATAACCAGAAGTTATTGTTGTTCACCATCAAACAACTCCCAAAACTTGTTGTATATTTATTTCTAGACATTTTCTTCTTTACAAACCAACAAAAGGAATTAAGATCTTTGTACCTACCTTGTCAAGATTAGTCCCCACTTTCGATTTTCTGCTCAAACTAGTTTTATTTCAGTGATTTTAAACGCAAAGTTTGCCATTAATAACTTTTTGTTGAATCCATAACCTATTTAAGCCAAATCATTTTCATTCCATCTGACATTTGTTTTTGTTTTCATTCTCGCAGATGGGATGAGTTGTAAGACTGTTAAGAGGTGATTGGGTTATAGCAAGTTATGGAAGATGGGAGTTTTTATTACGATATGTGTAATTACATTCTGTCAATATTGTATTTCCTTATTTTAGGTTATAGCTCTTGTATAAATACATGACCTCAGAGTCTAATAAAGACATCACAAATTCATATACCTAATTTGTCATGGTATCAGAGCAAAAACACTAAAACCCTAATCTTCTTATTTTTTCTCACGACCGCCTCTTCTTCTTGAAGATTCGGTTTCTTCTTCCTCACGAAATCTCCATTATCGTGTTCTTCATCTCCATATCTCTCACTAATCTCTCATCATGACAGATCCGATCACTCCTCTTTCCTCTACCTCAACGATCTCCACTGAAAATAAGATCAAAACTATCAATCCATACGATCTCTCCTCCAATGATAATCTCGGGGCTGTTATTTCCAGTCCTCTCCTCAACGGTTCCAATTACGATGATTGGGCCGATAATCTCCGTATGGCGCTTAGTTCCCGGAAGAAATTCGGGTTCATCAACGGCACCATCAAAAAACCCTCAACCGATTCTCCCACCTATGAAGATTGGGTGGCTATTAATCATCTCCTTGTTGGCTGGATTAAAGCCACCATCGAGCCTCGTCTCCGTTCCTCTATCTCCAAGCGTGAAGTCGCCAAAGATCTTTGGGATATCATCGCCAAACGGTTCTCTCTTAAGAGCGGTGCACGACGCCAGCAGCTTCGCCACGCTCTCGTCTCCTGCAAGCAAAACGGATCCACCATTGATGACTATTTTGGTCGATTGGTGAAAATCTGGGATGGGATCGCCGAGTGCACTCCCATCAAACGATGCTCTTGTGGTGGTTGCACGTGTGATTTCGCTTCTGCTCAAGACGCTGAGTTGGATGCTCAGCGGGTTCATGATCTTCTCTCCGGCGTTGACGACTCCATTCATGGTGCTGTTAGATCACAGCTATGTGCCATGCCTCACCTTCCTGACCTTGACAGCGTTTATCAAACACTGGTGCAAAACGAGACCTTGCACAACAACTCTCAAGCCGTGTCATCAAAGGAGACTCCAGTCATGAGTTTCGTTGCTCAAAGCTCCTCCGCACCTCGCTCTATTCCTCCGGTCAACAAATTTGATCCAAATTTTGTGCCCGGAAATAAAGATCCGAATCGTCAATGTATAGCTTGTGGGCGTACTGGTCATGAATCTGCTTCATGTTTCAAAATCGTTGGCTATCCTGAATGGTGGGGTGATCGTCCTAGGTCGAAACCTATATCTCGTGTTTCGTCTTCTGCGGGTCGTGGTAAGATCGCCTCCGCTCCTTTACGTGCAAATAGCACTTCCCTCGCTGCTGTCAACTCTGTGTCCTCTCTTCCTCTCACTGACGACGATAGACTTGGCTTCTCTGGTCTTACCGATGATCAGTGGAAGCGCATAAGGGAGGTTATTAGTCCTTCCTCCACTCCGGCCCTCAATGGTATGTCTTCCGCTCCTTCTTGGATCTTGGACACAGGAGCCACTCATCATATGTCTAGTCGTCTCGATCTCATGTGTGATTTGAAAGATATAACTCCCATTCCGGTTCTTCTTCCTGCTGGGGCTAATGCCTTCGCAACGAAGCAAGGAACCATCTGGCTTACTCCTCGTCTTTCATTACTTAAAGTCTACTATATTAAGGATTTTCACTCAAATCTTATCTCACTTGGTCAATTAGTGTCTGATAATCATCTGGTTGGCCAACTCACTGAGCGTTTATTGATCTTACAGGACCGCACCTCGAGGATGCTGATTGGAGCGGGTGAAAGAGAGGGAGAGGGACTGTACCGGTTCTGCAATGTGGATTCCGTCGCTGCGTGTCAGACAAGCGTGGACAATACTGCGGTTTTATGGCATAGTCGGTTGGGTCATCCCTCTGCTCAAGTTACTGGTCTACTCCCTGATGTTCAACCTTTATCTAAGAATAGTAGGATCTTTTTCTCTTCCAGTTGCGATGTGTGTTTTCGTGCTAAACAAACTCGTTTACGTTTTCCGGATAGTGTTTCTAATGCAACAGATGCTTTTGATTTGATTCATTGCGATTTGTGGGGTCCATATCGGACTACTGCGTTCTGCGGAAATCGCTATTTCTTGACCATTGTTGATGACTACACACGAGCCGTCTGGCTCTATCTTCTTCCTGATAAGACACGGGTATCTCAAACAATACAATTTTTTTTGGCTCTCATCGAAAATCAATTCTCAAAGACGGTCAAGGTTTTTCGATCTGACAATGGATCTGAATTTCTTGCTCTCTCTAGTGTTTTCCAATCCAAAGGAATCATTCATGAAACATCCTGTGTTTACACCCCACAACAAAATGGACGTGTTGAACGCAAGCATCGACACATTCTCAACATTGCACGGGCTTTGCGGTTTCAAGCTCATCTTCCCATCGAGTTTTGGGGGGAATGTGTTCTAACCACCTCTTATATCATTAATCGAACACCGTCGACTCTTCTTCAAAACAAGACGCCTTTCGAGAAACTGTTTGGTCGTGTGCCTTCGTATCAACATCTTCGCGTTTTTGGTTGCCTTGCTTATGCGCAAAATCCACATACCAAAGGTGATAAGTTTGAATCTCGCAGTCGACGATGCATATTTATTGGCTATCCT
This sequence comes from Draba incana, assembly GCA_963576765.1. Taxonomy (NCBI): domain Eukaryota; kingdom Viridiplantae; phylum Streptophyta; class Magnoliopsida; order Brassicales; family Brassicaceae; genus Draba; species Draba incana. The sequence continues at coordinate 4,857,290 of OY755215.1, read as the reverse complement.
TATGGTCAGAAAGGATGGAAGCTCTTTGATCTTGAAAAAGAAGTGATTTTTGTATCTCGAGATGTTCGGTTTTGTGAGACTGAATTTCCATATCAGTCTTCTTCTTCCATTCCTCGATCTCCGGTTCTCTCTTCTCCTTCGCCATCTTTTGACACTGATGACGATGACGATGAGATTGTTAACGATTCGGTCGTTATTTCTCCTCCGCCGGATGATTCCCCTTCGGTATCTCCTACTTCGACGCCTTCTTCATCACCATCTCCGAATCAGCCTACGCTTGAATCATCAGATGATGATGCCTCTCCTAAATCATCTGATGATGATGTCTCTCCTGAATTACTCGGCAAAGGTCATCGCCAAAAACGACCACCTCCTCACCTTAACGACTATGTCGTTACAAACACTGCTTTTGCCTCGTCCTCTCTCTCTCTCTCTCCTCGTCATCACCCCCTCCACTGCATACCTCAGGTACGGTTCACCCTGTCTTTGTTTATGATTCATATGATCGTTTTTCCAAAGGACATTACAGCTATCTTGTAGCACTCATGGCTGCGGTCGAGCCGACAACCTTTAAAGATGCTATGGAGTTAAAAGAGTGGAATGATGCTATGCGTCTTGAGATTCAGGCGCTCGAATTAAACAAGACTTGGACTTTGGAGGAACTTCCTAATGGCAAGAGAGCTCTTGGATGCAAATGGGTTTATCGTATCAAACATAAATCCGACGGATCTATTGAACGTTATAAGGCCAGGCTTGTGGCGCTTGGAAACAATCAGAAGGAGGGACTTGATTATACAGAAACTTTCGCTCCCGTCGCAAGAATGAAAACGGTTCGTCTATTTCTTGATATTGCTGCTAAACAAAATCATGAAGTTCATCAGATGGATGTTCATAACGCTTTTCTGCATGGCGATCTTGATGAAGAGGTTTATATGAAACTACCTCCCGGTTTTTCACAGCCCGGTGATACTCGTGTTTGTCGTTTGCGCAAATCTCTCTATGGTTTGAAACAGGCTCCAAGATGTTGGTTCTCTAAGCTGGCTGCTGCTCTTCGAACTTACGGGTTTTGTCAATCCCGTTCTGATTACTCTTTATTCGTGTACAACAAGGATGGTGTTACTCTTCGTATTTTGGTCTATGTCGACGACTTAATCATCTCCTGTGATTCTCCTCCTGCTTTTGCTATGTTCAAAGACTATCTCTCTACCTGCTTTCATATGAAAGATCTTGGCACTCTTAAATATTTTCTTGGATTGGAGGTTGCTCGCAGCCCGTCCGGTTTCTACATTTGTCAACGCAAGTATGCTACTGAAATAGTAACCGAGGCTGGTCTTCTTGGCTGTCAACCCGCCACCTCTCCCATGGATCAAAATCATCGCCTTAGTCTCTCGACTAGTCCTCTACTTCCGGATGCTGAACGGTATCGACGTCTAGTTGGACGTCTTATTTATCTTGCGGCTACTCGTCCTGATCTCACTTATGCAGTTCACACCTTATCTCAGTATATGCACTTACCTCGTCAAGATCATTGGGCTGCTGCTCTCAAAGTGGTTCGATATTTGAAAGGTACTCTCGGCCAAGGTATCCTGCTTAATGCAAAATCTCCTTTTCATATTACCGGCTGGTGTGACTCAGATTGGGGTGCTTGTCCTTTAACGAGACGCTCTCTTACTGCTTGGATTGTTCAGTTTGGCACGTCTCCTATTTGCTGGAAAACAATTAAACAAGACACTGTTTCTCGCTCTTCTGCAGAAGCTGAATATCGTGCTATGGCTGATCTCACTCAAGAACTTCTTTGGTTTCGCGAGATACTCAAGGAATTCCATCTTCCTCATGATGGTCCTATGACCGTTTGCTGTGATAGTAAGCCGGCCATTCACATCAGTTCTAATCCTGTCTTTCATGAACGTACTAAACACATTGAAAATGACTGTCATTTTGTTCGGGATGAGATTGTTCGTGGTGTTATTCGTACTGTTCATGTTTCTACCAAAGATCAACTCGCGGATTTATTAACGAAGGCTCTTGGGCGAAAGGAGTTTGATATTTTCTTAGTCAAGTTGGGCGTTCAAAATCTCCACGCTCCAACTTGAGGGGGGGGGGTATTACGATATGTGTAATTACATTCTGTCAATATTGTATTTCCTTATTTTAGGTTATAGCTCTTGTATAAATACATGACCTCAGAGTCTAATAAAGACATCACAAATTCATATACCTAATTTGTCAGTTTTGCAGTGAAGAAGCGGATTTGGGTTATTGTGTTACCCTTCGTGACGACGAGACCATGGAGTCTTTGTTAGGCCATATCGCCGCCGGTACTTAATCGGGGAAACCACACCGATTGCACTGACATACTGCTTACCGGAGACCTTACCAATACCCTACCGGAACATTGGTCCGCCGTCAAACATAGCAATAGACGCCAATGTCACTTTTTTCGTGTCCATCCGTTTTTACTACCTACAACTAACTCTCTGTGTGACATTTGGGGCCAAAGGTGTTGCGATTTACCAGTTCCAATGTAGGGCCCCATTCACTGTTGGGAGATCAACTTACCTAAGAGAACCGACTAACGCAGATGAGAGACAACGAAATCTGTATGACTACAACGGTTGGTATTCTCTTTTTGTAATTTACATGTGTATTGATCTTTATTTTTTGATACATAGTAACTTCTAACAAATCTAAGCAGATCTGATTATTGGAAGGCTGGAAGGCGGATTGAAGGAGTTCAAAGGGTCCTCGAGCAGATATTAAGTGAGTTTGAAATGCTTGCTTTACACCGTGTTCACCTAGAAATGTTGTACTCAAACCCTCTTGAAGAGGTGAGGCCAAGGCCTGATCCGGTCGTTTCAACCACAACTCTCCAAACCAATGAGCCCAATGGATGAAATGGAAACGTGACCATTGCAATGCCTCTAATCCAACAAACTACTAGCCCCGTTAACAACAACAACGGAACCCCAATGGAAGCGGGTTAGTTTTACATTTATCCTTCACCCTTCAATATAGCTGCTAAACATATTGTTACCTCTAAATGTTATTCATATAACCTTTACAAGATTGTTGGGATAGTTAGGTTAATGAGAAATATTTAAATAGAAATTTTGTAATAATTTCCTGTGTATATGCGGATCTTTTGTTGTCTAATAAGATTAACTTATTTTATGAACGGTTAAATCGCATGTATGTAACACACATTATTTTACATGATGTAACACACATTATTTTAATTGTAGGCTGCTAATTTCCTCATTAATCAATTTTGACAACCAAATCTTAAGATATTGATACGTTTCCTTAACAAAATATTTGTAGTTCCCATTTCTACAGTTTTTACTTCTATGGTAGGACTGAACAGGCATGGGCGTGTACTGAACACACTTGGCCCTTGGCGGTTTGGAGATACAGGGGTAAAATTCTTGGACGACTACATGCAAGCAAGTGGCCCCATGGGAGGTGGTGGAGATGATTCGATGTTGTTTTGGGAGGGAGGTGAAGGGTTTGAAACAAACAACAACAACTTAGCATACGGAGAATTGTATGGTGATGACTAGGCCATGGTTGATGCATAAATGTGGCCTGTGGACAATAACAACACCATTGTCCTATCTTCTAGTGACGGTGATAACACATCATCAACTGCTCTTCCGAGAAGATATGTCTCATGGCTGACTTTGAATCCGAGCACCAACTACCTGTGGTCCTCGGGTCTGAAATGGCCTCTATAGTACTGGAGCCTATAAATGAGACAACTATTCCAATGGTGACTACCTAACCTGAAGGTAAAATGTAGTTAACTATAGCCGGCTAATATAAATACATATTGAGTTCAACTATCATGAACTATTTTTTTATTGGTATCTGGTTAGATTAGATCTTACCTACTAACTCTGTCTATATGTAGTTAGGTAAGATGTGTTGAATGTTACCATACGAAGTCTTCTAAAAAGATATTATCATTTCAATGTACAGTTACCCTTCTCCTTCCTTCAAAACCAGAGGAAACGCCAACTGATGCTGGCGTCCCACTTATACATCCTCAAACCCATGAGCCTTACCTCAACCTTACTCTGACTTGTGGCAACGCCCCACCAACTCGTGGTTCCATCAATGAGACAGAAGAGAGTGGGAATTCCTCCGAAGGAAGCCAAACTCTTGGTGGGTATTAGAGTTGGTACTAAGGAAGAATAATTTCTAGTTATCTAATATATTTGTTTCAACTGGTATGGCTAGTTAATCGGTTTGGATAAGTTCTATGTTGCTCGTTTTCGATGTATGATGCCCACCTTTTGTTGTCTAATAGGGTAAACTTATTTTGTGTACAATTAAATCTCATGTATGGATAATATTGATTAATGTTTAATTACCTATGTTTAAGACTTTATGTATCACAAATTGCAACACAAACTTGAAGCTAATGCCTAATTTTATATGTAGAGAACTATACTAACAATTTGCAAGATTTCTATGTTGGATTGATATTCACAACACTCAAAGAGTTTCAACAACATATAGCTCTCAAGCCAACATGAAAGGTCAGCACCAGAAAACATGGTTCTCAAATGTTGGGGTAACTCTTGCCAATGGCGGATATATGCAGCTCGGGTAGACAACTTAAACACTTGCGATGTCCGACGAGCCGTTCTTCAACACTTTGGTACTATTGATGAACGTGCTGGATATCAACGCCAAGCTACAACATCTGTTATTGGAAACTTCTTGAAGACAAAATTTGGAGGGAATGGCCATGGGCCAAGCCCAAGGGAAATAAAGGACATAATGCGAGGAGACCATGGCATTAGAATCTCGTAGTGGAAAGCTTGGCGTTGTAGGGAATTAGCAATGGAGTCGACTAATGGCACATGAGAATATCCTTATAAATCTCTAGGTTCCTACCTTCAAAAGCTAGTTCACTCAAACCCCAAAACAATTGTCCACCTAGAAACATTTTTTCAAGAAGTTATTGGGCAAAGGTTCAAATGTAATGCCCCCGATCAGGATCTAGGCGGAGACGCCACTGAGGAACACCTAAGTGCTCGATCAGAGGTTCCTGGAACACATCCAAAAGCCCTAGACTAGAAACTTAGGTATCCGTCCCTATCGAATACAACCCAAAGATTGCTAACCCGAGCTATATCCGATAATTGGATCGTCCGGACAAGACTAAATATCATATGAAACCCGAGTTATTTAAAACCGTTCATTATTTATTTATACTTAAGATTTTAAACGGTTACAAAGTATATACGATCCTGAGTCTAACACTCCAAAACATTCATATACATATTAAACATTATTGATTTACAAAATCAAGGGAAATCTACCACTGATTTATCCTAATGTTCCTTATTGTGCTCCCAAAGGTCTACCCGTTATAGGTTACCTGCAAAACAGATTGAGTCGTGAGCACTAGTTGCTCAGTGAGTCTAGGCTTCCCTAACAGTCAATATTATATAATCTTAATCCAAAACCCAAAATAACAATCAACAAGCAACACACAAACGCATGCATAATGTATGAACATACGCTATGCATTAACGTTTCCAATTCCATAAGGCCTCACGCGTTGTGAATTCCCATCTCGTGTAACTAAAGGCATCATTCAATTCATAACCACAAAGGCCTATGACTTATGATCCTTTATCAATTCCTGTGGCCGTACTCTTACGAAACTACATTGGGAATTTTGCATCGATTGCTTATGCAGTACACGGCCCTAGGCTGCAATCCCGTCTCTCCGTATCTTCGTGAACTTTAACCATCACATCCTTAGTAAATGGCTAAGTCACGGATCACGGGAATGACATACCGCGTACTTAACAAGTTTATATCTTTTATGAAACTAGCATGAATTCATATAAACTTGTAAACGATTTCGTAAAGGTTCATTCTTTACACTTAACAATTTTACGATTGTTTTGCATGAACCTCTATTAGGATAAATTAAACAAGAAACGTATGTTCTACTCATCTAACACACGAACAAACATCACTTAGACTCACCTTAGATAAAGAAGTATGTGATTCTGTCTAAAGCTTCCTACACTCGGATCAAGACTCGGGAAGGATTCCTTTGGATATTCTAGTATTCTCTCGGACTGATCCAACACTCTCGTGATGAATCCTAAGGTTTCTCGATCGGGTTCTAGGATTTTCTAAATGCGAACAGAGTTTGGATGCAAGGATTTTTGGATAAGGGATGGGTCTAAGGGATTTTGATGGGGAACTTTCAGACAGTGGGGAACTAAGGGGGGATTTGGGACTAGTTTGGGATGGGGAATGATGGAAAAGGACTAAGGGCTAGTCCTTATATAGGGAAAGTCGGTGGTGCAAGCAACTGACACATGTCAGTGACGCTGCCACGCGTCCACACTTGGACACGCATGCGCGCTGACAAGTGTCAGGCACCTGTCAGTCCCTCATCTGACACTGACGTAGCTTAATATTAGCCATACGTTCTACCGACTCGAGGTTCCTTAAACCGATCAATCTGTCGACCCGCGGTACATGATTTATCGACCCGCGATATGTACTTAATCGACCCGCGGTACGTACCCACTGTCCCGGTTGCGGCTTAGTATCGTCCTGGGTCAGTCTCGTGCTAGCCTCATGCATTCTCGACCTTCGGTACCAGACTGGTCCAAAGCCACTTTTCCCGCGGTACAGGACTGTTCCAAAGCCACCCGTACTGCGGCCTGGGCCCGTACGGATGGACTGTTTCATCGTGATTGGCCTTCGGATCTTCGCTTTTACTCAAGCGGCCAGCCATGTCCTTGGTATGGGTCATTACATCAAATACCTTTTCTTCTCCCTTGCAGCTTCCATCAAAGGTTAGAGTTTCATGCGCAAAGTTGTAATAATCGACGGGGCACATCTTCTCGGTAAGTACACGGTGAGTTTATTGACCGCTTCGGCCCAAGATGGCAATTATAACATTTTTCGACTAAACGTACGCAATAATAGACGGTGAAAATGATAGCTCATGGATTTGGTTCTTTGAAAAACTAAAGGAAGTTTTCCCAAAAGAGTATGATCTTGTCTTCATATCCGACCGCCATTGTTCAATCTACAAAGGGCTAAATGAGGTATAAATTAGCTATTTTCTAACATAACCATCAACATTTTTCAAATCAGTTACTAAATTTATGTATACATAAACACTCAGCTGACCACTATGTTATTTGTTTCATTTAAAACATAAAAGTGTATCTAGATGCTAGTCATTGCGCATGTGTTGTTCATCTCAAAAGAAACGTTAAGACTCACTTTAGAGGGAAGCACCTTGACAGCCTTGTTTCACAAGCAGCTAGGACTTATAGACTTACAACCTTTTACCGCATCTTCATTAAGAAAAACATGGACACTAATTGCGCAGACTACCTCATTGGCATTGGATTCGAACATTGAGCATGCTCACATTTCCAAGGCACAAGATATGATATAATGACTACAAATGTCGCGGAGTCCTGGAATGCGGTCTTACGTGAGGCAAGAGAATACCCAATTGTCAAATTGTTGAATACATCTATTCAAAACTTATGAGCTGGTTTGCAATGCGGCGCGAAGCATCAAAGGGATACACATAAACACTTACCCCGAAAGTCCTAGAAATTTTGACTGAAAAATTTGATGCATGAGCAGGCTACGAGGTTAATAATATCATACGTCAAGAATTTAAAGTTTGCACGAACAACGGTCTATCATTCCATGTCAACCTCGGTACAAAAACTTGTTCTTGTTTTGAATTCCAAATGCTTGAAATACCGTGTTCTCATGGCGTTGTAGCAGGTGTGTGCTCTAAAGTGAAAGTGGCTTCTTTGGTTGTAGTGGCTTACACAACAGACTTTTGGATTAGAGCGTATGAGAGTCCAATAAACCCCACAACTAAAATAGACGAGATCCTAAATGTAGTTTCTCCCATGGCAATACTTCATCTATATCCGCAACAAACCCGCCGCCCACCTGGTCGGCCTCGTGGGGAGTCTCTAGTAAGCACCTAATGTATCTATGTACCATAACCTAGCCCATTATTTCAAATTAACCATGTGAATGACCAAATAGGGAAATAAATCAACACGCATAACACCGTGCAGCCGCTGCAAAAGACGAGGCCACAACGAGGCCACTTGTAAGATGCCTATGGTATAAAAAATTATGGACCACGAAATAAGAAGCTGGACGAAGGAGTTGATGATATGTCGACACAATAAAGCTGTACATGGGTCAGCAAATATCTCTTGTGTAATAAAGTCTAAAATAATATGATAAGCACCCCAAATGAGACCATTTCTAACTCTGTATAAAAATAATGTAATCCCATTTAGCCTAGTTATAATGTTGCACAATAACTATGAAATTAAACGTAACAATTTACCAGACCATGGGAACAACAAACATGGTCTACCAATAAGAGGCTTCTCGAATGACTATCCTTACACTTGGTCAACTAAGATCTTGCAAATGTTATATAATTTTGAATTTAGATACCCCTAAACCCTATACCCTAATAACAGAATTGTTAACCCAAACTCATTATTTAATAAACCATAAACCCCAAAACTATATCTAATATAACATGGTTTTTACCTATTTTAGACCATGATATAAGTCCTTTTATTAGAGTCTATTCGGTTTTTTGCTTGTGTTTTAGAGTTTTTGCATGTAGTTAGACGTTTGAAGCATAATTGATGTTTACTGGAAGTTTTGGAGCATTGCGGAGGAAGACGTTGAAATGTTCAAGTCATAATCGATTTCAGAATTTGGTGTCAATCGGCACCACTATAACTGTCGATCGACACCCTGCTCGAACAAGCCAAAAATCAAGTTTTTGGAAGATTGCTGTTTTTGCCCTGAAGTTCCAGATGTTTACAGTTATGTCTATGACGGTTTATGTACTTTATAAATATGTTTTTGCAGCCATTGTTTAGGCTAACGCTTTATTTTACTTAGTTTTAGAGATATCTATCAATAAAATGTAATGGTTTCTTCTTTGATTGTGTCAGAGTAGTTACCTTGTTAGGTTTAGGGATTTTCAAAGGTGTTTGATGAATTGCTAGATTTAATTCAACTGTTAGGATAAATCATTTGAAGTTCTTCATATTAACTTGTGTTTATTGCTGATTCTAAATTCATGACTTAGAATATGATCTTAGGTTAATTAATAGAAATGACAGTTTTATTAATTACTTGAATTAGTTTTTGGTGAGCAAAATTTCTTTTCGCAAAGACATTTGGTTTAAGGTTTTGTGAACAATTGAACTTGATCATTAATGCTTGTTTAGATTTATAGGATTCGCAACGACAATTAGCTTTCTAGGATTTAGACATAGATAATCTCTGCAGACTGATTGGTTTTACAATTGTATTCATGTTTAGGAGTTGAACTTCATAATCCTATCTTTTATTTATTATTTGCAATTCTGATTTACCTGCGATTTACTTGCGCTTAGCTTTCTTTTTATTGATTTCACAACCGTGTTAATTGCTTTAGTTACTTTTCTTTTCATTCATCATATTCTGCTTAGCATAATTAGAAACTATTAATGTAACATCCCGAAACCAAAATGTTGACTTTGGTAAGGGGTGTCAATCGACACCATATTCTGCGGTTTGTTGCAATTTTTAATTAAATCGTCCAGTTTGTGAGTCGGTTTAAGGAGAACCCTAGGGTTCATGTATAAATACGTGTAGCAGATTTGTGGCCGTATGTTGGGGCAGAGAAAAGATAGAATTATAGAATTATGAGTGATTGTTGAGAGTTTTTGAAGGATTGTTGCAAAGAAATCCCTCGAAAACCTTCTCGTTTGAGTTTAGAGGCGTAGGAATCCTCGTTATTCGAAGTTAGTATCGTTATAGGATCGTTTGCCGCAATTCACCTCGGTGTTCATCGCTGGTTCAGTCTGTTCTCCTTCCTTCAATTCGTTTCGCGAAGTGAGTGCACGACCGTAGGCTCGAATATGCGAGGAATCGATTAGAGATTGGATTTAAATGTTTCATGTCTTGAATTTAGGTTGATTGTGTGGTTATTGATGATGATTTGTGACTGTATATGTTTATCTGGTGATGAAGTCGGGAGTTAATCGTTTGGTCGTGTTTTCGTTGAGTTATCGTTTTTGAAAAGTTATCTGCGAACGTGGTGTCGATCGACACCGTGCGACGTATCGATCGACACCCTTTATATGATCGCGTCGATCGACACCGTGTGACATGTCGATCGACACCCTGTTTTTCTACAATGAACATTTTTATTTTAATGGTTATTGATTGTTGGTATATTCGTACTTAGCCTGTAGACGGGAACACCATCTCACTAATTAATTTTTAATTACTTACGCATCTCTTATTTCCATGTGATGCAGGTAAAAGAAAAGTGTGACTGCGGAATCAAGACGTAAAAAGAGGATGATTAGGAACTGTTTTCTTTGTTTAGTTCCAGTGAACCATTGCTTAGGTTGCTAGTTTTATCATTTCTGGATTTGAGCTATTGTTTATCATTACTGGAATTTGAATTATTTAATTTATGGAATTTATTAGATTACTAGATGAAGGACCCGTGCGTTGCACGGGGTTGATTTGAATAAAAATTTCATGTAAGAATTAATCAATTAACTAAAAAATAGTTGTAGTCCTGAAGTTTAGAATATGAGAAAAATTCTCAAATATCATTAATTGAATGCTGAATTTTAGACCGGCGGCTGTTAGTCGTTGAACGATGGTTTATCATAATTATTTGAATACAATACAAAATTAGTTTGATAGATTTATTTAATTAATAAATTCTATTTGTCCAAAAATATCTAGCAAATTGTAAGGGGAAAAAACTTTTTACATACCTTTTTCGAAAGGTAATAACTAAATAAATATTTTGATTTAAATAAAATTTAGTTGAAGAAAATGCTGATAAACTAATTACACATTCATACATCTTAATCAAAACATTATCATAATCAAGAAAATGTTATCGCTTTTAATGCCAAAATATTTTTCTTTAAATTGTTTGCTTGTTCGGCCCATATCGTTACTGGTATTCCGATTCCACTACTTATTGAAAGAAAACAATACTAATAGATTTAAAATCATGAAACAATAATATATGCATGTAACTATTATATGTAATAGTGGAATTTACATGAACAGTAAATTTAGTTAGTTAATGCTTATGGTAATGGGAGAAAAAACGAAAAAGGTGTAAGGAAAAAAAATAAACCTTCATGTCACAAAAAATAACTCAATTAGAATCGTATATATATATGTGTGTGTAGATGAGAACATACTTTTCTAACAATAAAGTCAAAGTAACTCTTCGAACAGTTGATGTAGTCGATGTATTGTACGAACGAACATTAATTTTTTGCATATCTTTAATATATATGATTGCATCTATAGTTAGGCAGATGTAATACGATAAAATCATAATTTAAAAGTTATGAGAATACCGTATAAATCCACATGCATATTTTTTAGTTTGGCAAAATTGTTACAGTTTTGAAAGTGAATGCATATCTTATATTTAAAATAAAGTTATGAAGCATTGGATATGACAATTACAAATTGAAATAGGATTTATTTATTCTTGAAATACATGAAGATATATTTTTTATATATAAAATAAATTTAGCATATTGCTCACGATTCAGAGCATCGGATATGACAATTACAAATCAAAGTATGATTTATTTATTCTTGGAATACATAAATACATACTTTTTTATAATAAGATAAGATTGGGATATTGCTCATGTATTTATTCATGTTTATCAATTAGTTACTTTAATTTTAAAAATATAATCAAATGTTATCTAATTGGAAAAATAATTTACACATGTCAAAATCTAAATTGACCGATTGACACGTGTCACGATCATGTTAATTATTATGTTTGTTGCATCAGACTTTATAAAATTAGATTATATTGGTCATCTGGTTTATGTTATTTTCCGCAGTAGAATTGTTTAGGATTAAAAAAAAAAGCTTGGTTGTTTCAATTAAGTCTATTGTGTTTCTGATTCTCTGTGGATTTTGATACCCTAAGTACTACAGTGATCTCTTAATTTTATAGAGTAGTTCAAATGATAAATTTCTTCGTTCAAACAAGGATCAACAGAAGCATTCAGGACTGTGTGGACGCGTTTGAAATCCTACCAGAGAGATTGTCCTCAGCATGGATTCATCGATGTGCAGTTTTTAGGCATCTTCTACGGAGGAGTGGACTGGAGGTACTAGATGGCATTGGATCCAGCGAGTAGTGGGAACTTTAACTCTAATTATCCAGTGGATGCAGTTATTCTTATTGAAAATTTGGCTTCAAGTAACAGCACAAAGAACGCCAATTTTGATAGGAACCAGATGAGCGAGAACAAGGATGGTGGTAAGCACTTGGCTGAAGTGAATGCTAAGCTTGATTCTATGCGTAGTCTTCTAGTAGGCAAGAAGTCGGTTCAGTTTGCTCAAGAGGTTGAGACTTCAGAAGAGGATGTGAACTACATCAACCAGACCGGATTTCAGAAGTACAGCAATCAACAAGGATATGGGTCGTCTTATCAAAAGTCGTTCCAAAGCAATAATTACCAAAGGAATTATGGTTTTTCATCCCACTAGAAGCCTCCTAAGCAGGACAATGAGGTGAAGAATATGCTGGAGCAGCTTCTAGAAGGGCAGCAGAAGATGACTGTGAGCTTCAATGGGAAGATGAATGATATGTATCATGACTTAGATGGAAAGATTTCAGCATTGAGCACTCACGTCAAGAAGCTGGATGTTCAGGTCGCTCAAACTGCTAGTTCTATCAAGAGGCAAGAGGGGTTTCTTTTTGCAAAGACTGATGTCAACCCAAGGAGTGTTTGTAATGCCGTTCTAACTGAAGAGGAGGGTTATTTCGATGAGTTTGAAGCTATTTTCGAGTCTGCAGGACTAGTGTCGATCGACACCACATGAGAGCATCGATCGACACTTTATAAAAATCGCGATTCGAGAATTAATAAGCTAGTGTCGATCGATACTAAGGAGAGTGTCGATTCATACCCCACCCTGACGAGTCCAAAAATCGTGAAATCTTCGGTTCAAGCGGAGGAAAACATTCCCAAGCCTTAAGTCCCATTCCCAAGAGCTAGGAAGTCAAAACAGGAAGTTGAAGAGGCTATTTGTAAGAGGATGATAGATAAGATCATGGTTGAGATGCCTCTTGTTGAGGCAGTTAAGCTTTCGCCTACCCTAAGAAGATACGTCAAAAGGATGGTTGCTAATGGAGTTAGTCCTGAGAAAGGAGCATTACTTACTAGAGATATTCGAGCAATCCTCTTGAACACAGCTCCAGTTCCTAAGAAGAAGAAGGAGGAGGTGTTAGTTTCTGAAGAAGTTAGCGTGATGATTCAAAGCAGGATCCCAGTAAAGCTACCAGATCCAGGAAACTTTGTGCTCAATTGCTCAATCTCGACAGGGCAGTTTCCACATTCTCTTTGTGATTTGGGGTCCGCTATCAATCTGATGCCTCTATCTGTTGCAGAAAGACTTGTGATGACTGATTTTATGCCAACTAGGATTTCTCTTCTCCTAGCCGATCGATCCAGGAGAATCCCAGAAGAAGTTTTAGAGGATGTGCCATTAATTACGATTCAAGACTGCATAATTCCTGCAGATTTTGTGGTTTTGGAGTACGACGATGAACCTGAAGACCCTCTGATTTTGGGAAGATCCTTCTTAGCTACTGCTGGTGCTACAATTGATGTGAGGAAAGGGAGGATTAAGCTTGATCTAAGTGATATTGTCATGGATTTTGACATGGAGAACACAAGGAGAAATTCCACCATCAATGGTCAAACTTTTTCACTAAAAATTTTTGAGGATGAAGACTCAATCAAGGAGTTAGATTCTAGTCCATCATTTGTTGCTGAACAGACAATTCCACATCTCCCAATTCCCAAACCTCCCCTGGAGCAAAGGTACACGCTTCCTGAACTTAAAACTCTTGATTTCGTCAATACAGATTTAAAATGTAAAAAGCTGGTACGCGCTCATGCAAGCAATGAGTTTCTCGTAGAATGCCTGGTTTTTCTCTTGATGAATCTGGAGAGATGAGAATCATCATTCCTGGAATTATTCCATGGAAAAGTTTAGATCTACCAGAAATCTGAGTTTCTCTATACAGTCAAGCTAAGGATCTAAAACAACCCACTAGTAAGTATCCTATTTTCGTTTTAGATTTTATTTTATTACTAACTTTTATTTTTAGTTTAAGTGTTTCACGAGTTTTGAAAAAAAAAATGCGAATGAACAGTGGATCGATCTGTTCGATCGATCGGAAAAAAAATCATGGGTGTCGATCGACACCCCCAATAGGGAACACGATCTCTTTAATTTTTCAATATTTTTCCATTTATTTTACTTTCTTTCACCTATCTTGGGCTTAATAACACTGGGGACAGTGTCGTTTAAGTCTGGGGGAGGTAGTTGCTAACTATGTGTTTTATTTTGAGTTTTAAGAGTCGGTTTTTCAAATTTTTGGGTCAAAACTCCCCTTCTAATTGCTTTGAACATCACTCAAGGACCATTACAATGCAAGTTGATTGGTTTCAATGGTGGGTAACTGCAAATGGATCGGTTTAACGGAGCGAGTTCAAACTTCTGGAGACCCCGCCCTTAATCAACTCTAAATCTCTCATCTTGGGTGTTGGTAATCGCAAGACTTGATTTAGCTTTCAACACTAAAAAGCGAGGACGGACCGCTCTGAAACTTCTTCTTGATGATGAATACCACTGTCCTAGATCGAAAAAGAAAAAAAAGTCTCATGACTCTGTCTTCCACAAGAAACAACAGTAATGAGCGCCGATCTAGTGAAATCATAGAGATGCCAAGGAAATAAAAAAATCTACAGAAAAGTGTAGTTCAAGCAGAAAAGTACAAGCCCGAAAATAAAAAAATCCTGAAGATAAATTTCAACAAAGGCATGCATCTCTATGATATCCTTAATTGGATAAACAATTACAAAGGGAAGAGAGAGGGTGAAACGCAGGAAAGTGTTAAAGGAAGTGAAAGATTTTAGAAGGTCCAGCGATCGATATTCCCTCGATGAGACCACACCTAATAATGAAAGGGGTTTGCAGCTGAAAGTTTGAGTTTCTTTAAGGGGTTTGGATTCAATCTGTAGAACTGCTAAGCTTCTAGGGACACATCGAAGTATTACCAAATTGAATTTGTAGGTATGTGGTTTCTAAAGGAGTGAGAACATCTGTTATGCTTAGGGACAAGCAAAAAGCTAAGTCTGGGGGAGTTGATAAATCATGGTTTTTACCCGTTTTAGACCATGATATAAGTCCTTTAATTAGAGTATATTCGGTTTTTTCTTGTGTTTTAGAGTCTTTGCATGTGTTAGACGTTTGAAGCATAATTGATGTTTACTGGAAGTTTTGGAGCATTGCGGAAGAAGACGTTGAAATGTTCAAGTCATAATCGATTTCAGAATTTGGTGTCGATCGACACCACTATTAGTGTCGATCGACACCCTGCTCGAACAAGCCAAAATCAAGTTTTTGGAAGATTGCCGTTTTTGCCCAGAAGTTCCAGATGTTTACAATTATGTCTATGACGGTTTATGTACTTTATAAATACGTTTTCGCAGCCATTGTTTAGGCTAACGCTTTATTTTACTTAGTTTAAGAGATATCTATCAATAAAATATAATGGTTTCTTCTTTGATTGTGTCAAAGTAGTTACCTTGTTAGGTTTAGGGATTTTCAAAGGTGTTTGATGAATTGCTAGATTTAATTCAACTGTTAGGATAATATCATTTGAAGTTCTTCATATTAACTTGTGCTTATTGCTGATTCTAAATTCATGACTTAGAATCTGATCTTAGGTTAATTAATAAAAATGACAGCTTTATTAATTACTTGAACTAGTTTTTGATGAGCAAAATTTCTTTTCGCAAAGACATTTGGTTTAGGGTTTTGTGAACAATTAAACTTGATCATTAATGCTTGTTTAGATTTATAGGATTCGCAACGACAGTTGGCTTTCTAGGATTTTGACATAGATAATCTCTGCAGCGATAGCTGATTGGTTTACAATCGTGTTCATGTTTAGGAGCTGAGCTTCATAATCCTATCTTTTATTTATTATCTGCAATTTTGATTCGCCTGCGATTTCTCTGCGCCTATCTTTCTTTTTATTGATTTCACAACCGTTTTAATTGCTTTAATTACTTGTCTTTTCATTCATCATATTCTACTTAGCATAATTCAAAAGTTTTAAGTCTATTGTGTTTCTGATTTCCTGTTGATTTCGATACCCTAAGTACTACAATGATTTCTTAATTCGAGAGAGTAGTTCAAAAGATAAATTTGACCATATCAATACCCTAATGACACAATTGTTAACCCAAACTTATTATTTAATAAACCATAAACACCAAAACTATACCCTAATCACACAATTATTAACCCCCACTCATTATTTAATAAACCATAAACACCAAAACTATACCCTAACACAATTGTTTACCCAAACTCATTATTTAATAAACCATAAATGCCAAAACTATACCCTAATCACACAATTGTTAACCCAAACTCATCATTCGCTAAATCCTAAACCCAAACTATACCCTATTTACACAATGGTTAACCCAAACTCATAATTTTATAAAGCCTAAACCCCAAAACCATACCATATTCACACATTTGTTAACCCAAACTTATTATTTAATAAACCCTAAACCCCCAAAACTATGTTTTAATCACACAATTGTTAACCCCAAATCAACATCTACTAAATCCTAAATTTAAACCCTAATAGTAGCTAAGATTCCTAGATGAGACTACCAACTTGTATTTAAATAATGTTATCCCCTCTTGCTTAATATAATGTTTAATTACTAAAAAAATGTTTCTGTTTTTCAGTTTGGATTACATAAACAACATTGATGTTAAGCTGACAATATGTATTTTGAGGTAATTATCTCTTCAAACTAAGTAACATAATAAATCATTCACAAAACATTATACAGACAAATAGTGGGACAACTATAAGGGTGTATTGCTAACCGGGATAACATATACATTAACAGCCATACATAAACAATATACAGTAAAACCTCTATAAATTAATAATGTTGGGACTTTTAAATTTATTAATTTAGAAAGTTATTAATTTATCGATAAATTAATATTTATTAATTTATAGAGAGATTTTTCAATTCTATATTTTGTGTAAAAAAATTATTTTAAATGAGAAACTAACCTTAAAACTCATACGAATTCCTATACAAGTTTAATTATTTAAACATTTAGATATTTTATTATTTATATATTTATCTTGCCCATATTATGCTAATAACCCTGGTTATCATAATAGAATATATGTCAATAGTTTACTTGACTATTCGAATGAAAATGATACATACTCTGAAGTTTAGAGTATAAAAGAAATTACGGTTGCACTTTGATAATGTTAAAAATGAGATAATAATATCTTAAGTAGTTTCAGGTAAAAAAACCTTTGTTGCATCTAAAACTCTTATGATTGTAGGATGGAAATCAAGATAATAACACAATAAGTTTTTGATGCAAGAAGGAAAATTAGAAATTGGTTACAATCCAATTTAAAAAAAGACACAAAATACGAAAGTCCTATTTTACTAAATTTTATTAGTATATATATAATTTATAATTCTAAATTTATACTTTTATGGGGACCATATTTTACATAAGAGTTTCAAAAAAATTATTATCTTATCATTTTATCGAATTTTGTTAATTTTTACACTGGTCCGACTCGGGACTGAGAAATTTTTTTAATTTATGGAGTATTAATTTATAGAGGTTCTACCGTAGCTAAATTAAAATTTAGCCATACACAAACAAGAATAACATATATAATTAACATAAACATTACTACCTAACCAGTACACACAACCAAATTCTGAATTTCACATACACTAAAAAACATAGCAACAAATTTTAACTTGAAAATATTACTTCAGTGCATTGACAAGGGAAATTTTGATAACTACCCTAAATTTGAATGAAAATTTGAAAACTACCCTTAATTTTATAGAAATTAGAAAACTATACTTTTCGTTATTTCAAAGTACGTAAATATCCTTATATATATTTTAAATTATTATATCAATGTTAAATAATTAAAAATTATTGAATTTAAATTGAAAATTAAATTTCGTATTTAGTATTAAATTTTTTAAAAATATTATGATAATTTATCATTATATAAAATCTAAAATTATAATTATAAAAAAACAATGTTAGACTTATTTTACACAATTGACTTATATTTTGATTGGTTGATTTTTTACTTTGTCGATTTATTTAACCACTGACTTATTTTTTTCAACTTCGTCGATTTAATTTTCAGCTCCGTTGACTTGTTTTAAATTGTTGAATTATATTTCGTTTGTTTGATTTCTTACTATGTCGACTTATTTTCTTATATCCGTCGACTAAATATACAATTTTGTCGACTTATTTTAAATTGTTGACTTATATTTTGTTTTGCTTGATTTTTTATTCTATCAACCTATTTTCTATTTTTGTCGACTTAATTTTAAACTTCATCGACTTATTATAAATTGTCGACTTACATTTCATTTGCTTGATTTTTTATATTGTTGACTTATTAAAACTATTGATTTAATTTGTTGAGTTTGTTGACTTAAATTTTTTTGTTCAATGATTTATTTTAAACAGTCGATTTATATATTCGTTGGTTGATTTTTTACTTTGTCAACTTGTTTAAACCACTGACTTAATTTTTTATGTTCATCGATTTGACTTATTATTATCAAAACTAATTAAAAAATGTAAACTACATAATTAAATAAAATAAAATTCATAATTATAATTTATAATATATAATAAATTCATGATTTTAATTTATAATAATTTCCAATAATTTTTCATTAAAATAAATTAATCATTATTTAAAATATTCTTAAAAATTAAATCATTTCGTATAAAAAAATAAATATCATTAATTTGTAAAGATATTTAATTGTCATTTCAATACACAAAAGAGGGTACTTTTCAAATGATAAAAAATTTGGTTTAGATTGCAAATTTCTAATAAGTTTTAAGGTATAGAAACCAATTTTCCCTTGTCATTTCAATACACAAAATATGATACTTTTCAAATGTTGAAAAATTTGGTATAGATCGCAAATTTCTAATAAGTTTCAAGGTATATAAGCCAATTTTCCCCATTGACAATTATAAGGGTAATACCTACAAATCCAACCCACGAAATGATAACAAACTGTCGAAGGAGCTTTCTCTTTTTCAATGTTCAAAGCAATATCTTTTAAAAGGTAACACCTACAAATCCAGCTCTGTTTTCCTTCTCCACAAGTATAGAATCTTCTCCATGGATTATCGTCGGTCTAAGATTTCTTCACAACCGCCAATTTACCACAAAAGCAACACAAATCTCCAACCAAGGAACTTCCACTATTTGTGTGCGACCCAGCTCCGAAGCTTTCACTTCGATCCATCTTCACAGACTTTCCTATCTCCGCTCTCCAGATCTCTATTTTAATTTAGGGTTCTCAATTATATTGAGTTGGGGATTTTTTTTTCTTTATTTACGACACTTGACCTATTTAAATACACATTTGACAAAACCGGCTTAAAAACATAACCGTGGCAGAGTAGGGGATCTATTATGCATTTTTTAGAGAAACATGTTTAAATAAATGAAACAAATGTGGCTAACAAATATGATACCCATATATTGGATAACTTATTGAAGTAAAAACTTGTTTTCCCCACAAACTAATCTATGGAATGTGAGTTGTATTTGTAAACCCTTAACCTGAAACAAAAACCATAGACCTTACTCCAAAAAATTAAAAATATCAATGTAAAATTGGATGTAAAATACTCTAAACCCTACCCATAAATTATACCCTAATTGTCTATTTCTTAACACAACCACCAAATCATTAACTACACTACACTACAAGAAAACATCCGATATTCCGACGGCCTAAACCGTCGGAATTTCGTCAGAATTGACCCTTTTCCGACGGAATTCCGACGGTTTTGGTCCGTCGTTTCTATCTCGTCGGAAATTACAATCTGTCGGCAATCCATCGACCAACTGCGACGGATCTCAGACGGAAAACAGATGTCCGGATTCCGTCGACCTTTGGTCGGTATATCGTCGGAAGCACAATCTCCGACGGACATAAGTACCGACGGAATTCTGACGGAAAAAGGCACCGACGGAATGCCGACGGTCAAAGACACCGACGGAATACCGACGGTCAAAGACACCGACGGAATGCCGACGGTCAAAGACACCGACGGAATTTGTTATTTTTAAAAAAATTAATAATAATTAAATAATTAAAAAGTAATTAAAATATAATAAAACATTAAAAAATAAATTAAAAACTTAAAATAAAAAACCGAATATATTAAAATTGTTTTAAAAGTATTTTAAAAGTATTCTAAAGTTTTACATTAAATTTAAAAACGTAAAAAGGCCTATTCGGGCCTACGGGTACTGAAGAAGTAGTTCATCTTCTGTTCCAACGCTCGAAATCGTTCCTCTGCCTCCGCCTTATCTTGCTCTCTCGCTTCCTCCACTGCCCTAAGCCGCTCGGTCAGCTCTCGGTTTACCGCCACCAAACGGCTACCACCGCCATATCGAACCGACGACACGGACGAGCAACTATCTTCAGGGAGGCCGAATACACGGCCGCTGGTATTCGGAGTCACCTACGAAAAAAAAATTAAATCTTATAACTTAGTTGTATTTATTTTGAAATTTGTTTAAAAGTGACACGGTTACTAACCTCGTAGGTGAA
This sequence comes from Draba incana, assembly GCA_963576765.1. NCBI lineage: Eukaryota > Viridiplantae > Streptophyta > Magnoliopsida > Brassicales > Brassicaceae > Draba > Draba incana. Next base: position 4,836,468 of record OY755215.1, on the reverse strand, counting down.
CTTGTTGATCTTCTCGACTGGAACTTTGGTGGGCGCCGGAGTTCCTTCCTCGATCGGTTGCGATTGGAGGTACTGCTCTTGCCGCCTCTCCACGCTTTCCACGATTTCACGAGCAATCGGATCTTGAATTTCACCGGTCTTCTTGTTTGTGTGCGTAGCTTTGATCAAATCAAGATGCGAAGGAAACACACCGGTCTCGTGAAACTGTTAACATATACAATTATATTAGCGAATTTTAAAAAAATTTGAATCATTAAAATATTTACCATTTTATCAGCAACTGAAGCCTTGCACGTTGCTCCGAGGTTGTGGGTCGCTTTTCCCTTCCCCTTCCGGTCGCTATTGCGGTTAGTTGAGTTTTTCTCCGAGGCCGCCCGAGTTTCCTCATGTTCCCAATGTGCAAGAAGTCCAGCCCATAATGTTTCTTTTTTTTTGCAAAATCCGAGGTACTTTCCCGTATTTGTACCACGACTCCTTCCACTCGTTCATCTTCAACGAGTACTTCCTCCCAGCCTTTTCGTCGAATTTCTTACGGACCATCGGAGTGAGCGGTGGGTCCCACGTAAAGTTTTGCTGAAAAAAACTACATTCCCGCATTAGTAATTAAAATTGAGGCATAAGAAATATATTTTAAAATTAGAAAATAAAATCATACCGAAAATTGCCGGAACCAAGTGTCCCGGTCCTCGACTGGCATATCACTGTATGTGGGATACGGTTTAGTTACCAAGCAATTCATCATTGCATTGATAGAACTCGTAATCTCGTTTCTCGAGTATTGGAACCTATTATAATATTTAGTTAAATATTGTACTAAAATAATTTAATCCAATACATATTTAAATAAGACTTACCAGGTCGTGTTAGGTGGCGTGTATGGATCTAGACGAGTCAACCTATCACGTCTGGGTTGCGACACAAACTGCTCGATGGTCATGGATGTGGGAGCTGAGAAGGCTGTACCCGGGGGTTGAGACATGTGTGTGGTCTCTAAGTCGGGAGTACTGTCGGGGATATGCGTCTCATTCGCACTCCGACCTTCCCTACTGGAAATCCTAGAGTGATGATATCGCGGATAGTCCCTACGATTTCCAAAATTCTAAGATTTTGAGATTTCGGGATTTATGGAATTTTATAGAAATTTGGGATTTTCAGATTTTGGGAATTAGTTATTTAGAAATTTAGGATTTTGGATTTAAGGATATTGGGAATTTGGGTTTTTTGGAATTTTGAGATTTAAGGAATTTAGTTTTTGTACATTTTGTTATTTAGGAACATAGGGATTGGTGAGAATTTCAGGTTTTTGTAATAAATGAATTTATAGAATTTGGGATTACGTAGTTTTGTGATATATGGACTTAGGGATTTAGGGAAATTGTAATTTTCAAATTTAAGTAATTATGGCTTCGTTGTATATTCTATATTCAGAAACCGAAGTTCATGGATTTATGTTTTGTTGGGAAATTGACATTTATAATTTTGACAATTTTATTACTCTAAATAAAATTTTAAATTTGAAGGATTTAAATGTTTAAATTGTTAAATTTTTAAATTTTAAGGATTTAAAGGTTTAAAATGTTAAAGTTATAAATTTTTAAAATTTTAAATTTAAAGGATTTAAAGGATTTAAAGTTTTAAATTTTATTAATTTTAAATAGTTTAAAAATTTTAAAGCTTTAAATTGTTTTATTAATGTTCTAAAGTTTTCAAATTTTAAGGATTTTAAATGATTTTCTTAAAATATTCTATATAGGATATTTAAAAATTGAAAAATATTACATATTAATCATAAAATCCCAAAAAATCACAAAAACATATGAAAATCAAATTCCCAAAATTGTAAATATTTATACAATTAGAATTGTCTAAAAATCCTAAATTGTTATTTAAAAAACGCCTAAAATTGTTATAAAATTTTTAAAAATGTTTCACAATTTCATTAAAATTTCTATAATAATCGTTTTAATTCATAAAAACAAAACATATATAATTTCCTTACTTTATAAATTTATAAAATTATAATTATAAAAATTTATACATCCATAATTCCCTAAATCCCTAAATCCCTAATTTCCAAAATTCTAATATCCCTAAATCCCTAAACTCCTAAATTTCTAAATTTCTACAATTTTCATATTCAATTTCTAAAAATCCACAAATTCACAAGAACAATTTCAAAAAATCCACAAATTTTCATAAGAACACAAACAAAACTTACATTGATTTAGGGAGTGGCGACGGATTTGGACGGTGGCTCGGCGATTCCGGCGGTGGAGAAAAGAAATCCGGCGGTGGGGAGATGAAATCCGGCGATTCCGGCGGTGGAGAGGACAAATAGGATGATTCCGGCGGTAAATCGGCTAACAATACGGCAGCGAGACGGAGAATTTTTGGAAAAAAAAAATTGAATTTTCGGTTCTGTCTGCGGGGAAGACGAAGACTGTGGATTTAATAGACTAGCCGACGGAATTCCGACGGCATTCCGACGGAACCTTAAACTCTGACGGAAATTCCGACGGGTTTTCCCGCTTTGACGATAATCACGAAGTTGTTTGGCGGCAGGTCAAATTAGGGTTTCCGTCGGTAATCCTTCAGAAATATTGACGGAATTCCGACGGAAATTATTTTAAAAGAAGAAATTTTGGATTTTTTAGTATTTTTCCGTCGAAATAAATTGTTGATTAAATTAGGTGTATATACACCAAGAACCTCATAATTAGTTGCCTATGAGAATTGATAACAACACGGCACTGTTGTTAATTGGCAAGATGTTGGCAAGTTTAACCTTTGGTAACGCTCCACGCGCTCTTGGAAGCTACATCAAATTATGTAGGCTGCATAGTAAAAATGTGTAGGTCAGACTAGGTAGAGTAGTGTATCTGGTTTAGTTCCCCAATTCCTAAAAACAAATATACCCTAGTTAAGAAAATGTTAACCCAAATAAAAAGTATAAAGTATCAAAAATTATTAGTTCCCCAACCCCGCACAAAAACACTATACCTTATTTAAGAAAAGGTTAACCCAAATAGAAAAGTATAAAGTACCAAAAATTATTAGTTTCCCAACCCTTAGTCACCAGGTGCAAATACTCTAAATTGTTTATATCATAAATTTTATCGTAAGGAGGGCGTGAAGGAACAAGAGTTGTGTTTGGAGGGTTTTGACCGGGGGATCGGTTTTGCATATAGTAATTCCATAGATCTCTGTTTGCCATTACGCAATTGAATTTTTCTGTGTTATGATTTTGTGTTGAAATTTTTTTATGAAGGAATGAGAAAATGTGAAAACTTATGTAGAACGGATATCCGTCGGAATTCAGTCGAAAAACCGTCAAACCACTCTGACATAACACCCCACCAATCCCATCGGCCACTGCACTTGATCTATTAACCACTCAAACTTTGCCGACATAGCTCCATCGGAAATCCGTCAGTACAACTGACCAATTAAACTTTGCCGACATCGTGTAGTCTGAATTCCGTCGGTGTTCCGTCGGTAATACGGACGGAATACAGACGGAATACCGACGGTTTTTACATATAACTTCTACTATAAATACACCTGATGGAGTGTATATCTTCTACACCTCTCAATAAAACAAAAAATGTCTTCTAGCTCTTCTAATGAAGACGCAAAAACAACATCCGAGGGTAATTTTTTTTATATTCCAAAATACTCGTGGCAAACCCCTGGTCATTGCGACGAATTCACTCAAGAGATTCCCACTTACTCGTGGGAATTTGATGCGTGCTCACCAATCCATAAAGAAGATTCCACATAACCAATAGTGCCTGACAGCCAGTGCTCGCCAAACATCCACCACATTTACGCTAGGCAGCCACAATGTCCTGACCATAAGCGGGTTATCGAAGCCGAACAACCATGTCAATTGATGGAAAAGTCAGATACTTACGGTGCAAGTGGTTCAAACGTATGTAAGGATCAATACTATGGTTATGAATTCGCCCAAAGCCCAGAAAAGCCAAACTTAAATTTAGATGTTGATGCAATGAAAAGTGAATTGTGCGACGGATTTATAGATTCTCCACAAAAGGATCATTACTATGATTTCGAATTCGCCCAAAGCCTAGACAAGCCAAACATAAATGTAGATGTTGATGCAATCAAAAACGAATTGTGCGACGGATTTGTAGATTCTCCACAAAAGAAAAAAAAGGGAAAGAACATCACTAAATGGTTCTAGCAAATGGTAAGTTCGGAGTGGAAACCGACATATGATTGTAAAATGAGCAGTTTATTATGTACTTGTACCATAACCGTTGTGTGTTAAAAATTTCCAAGTCTCTAATGTACCTGTTTAAGAATGTGTTTTAAATTTTATGTTTCATTAAATGTAATGTTTTATTGGAGTTGCAATACCAATATTTATCATTAATTAGTCATCGAACATGACTATATATATAGTATTAAATAATATGATATACAAAATTTGTCAACAGATGAAATGATTAAGCTTCCTTTATTTGTTTTTTTATTTGTCTGTTGTAATACTCAGATTGTCTTCCACAATCGGTTTTGTTAATGAAATGAAAAATATTATATGGAACACATAAATGTGAGATAACAACATGAATAAGCAAACATTTATTCACAATTTATTATTCTGAATCTCCGGAGGAACCTTCACTAGGGATGGAGTCTGAATCGTCGTCAAATTCTCCACGTGTTTCCTCTTCGTCCGAATGCACTAGATCATCTCCGACATGTGTGACATCAACGACAAGGTCAATGTTATCAATCTCCTCAACATGTGACATTTGTACACTTCTCGATGGTTGTAGAGCATCATGTTCTGGAACTCCATAGAATTTTCCTCTCGGGTTTATTGGAGTTGCTGTGATCCACGAATCTGTACGGTAGGCAACTCGAGGATATGGAATGTAGCATAATTAGTGGTTATTGTTAATATACATGAACAAGAAACCTTAACTATGAGTACGTAGGTAAACATATTAGTGTATTGATACCTGGCCTGCTTGAGAAGCAAGGATAAATGGATCGTAATACTATAGTTTCCGGCTTAAATTTATCGAAATAACCCCTAGAAGGTCAACTCGACCCCTCGACCATTGGATGGATCATACCAATCGCACATAAACACAATGCACCTCAAGTCCAATATTCCTGGATAGTGGATTTCCAAGATTTCGTTTAAAATCCCATAGTACATGGTACCACCTGACTGCGCCGAAATACCATAGTCCGAAGTTGACATTTGACGTCCTTCCTTACGGACCCTGAACGAATATCCCCTAGTGCAAAACTTGGGATATGAAGTCGCGGTGCTGCGTAAATCCTGAACAAACTCCACTAACCATGTCGGGAGAGGTTGACCACTTGCTAAACTTTTGGAAAGCTAAAAAATGACATAAGTAAGATATCAGTAACATATGAACGTGAAAACCTGGAAAAGCTAGAGTAAGTAAATATATTAAACACATAACATTTCAACCACCCCAGAAATTCTTCATCTTTCAAGACAGCAAGTTCGGCATCGGTCTTATCAGAATAGTAATCACGTGCGAGAGACATGTAGATCCTGTAACATAACAGTCGTTAGTAGATAAAGGCAAATAATTCCGTAAATTTAGTATAATAACTGATATACCTTTCGTACTCCAAAATTTTGTCACAGTTTTTGAGGATATACGTATGCCAATGTGTGACCTTTTGTGGTGATAGTCTGCGTTTCTTTCCTTTTCCACTTGCTCGACCAACTTGGGCAAACAACTCAGGAACAACCATGGCATATACTGCTTTCTCACCTCTATCATCATGTCGGGTAGGACGTCTCGCCATAGTACGAACTTCCGGTGGAAAGTAATATTCGGCAAAGTGTGAGACTTCCTCGTTTAGGCTTTGTGCGATAATAGATCCCTCAACCTTGCTGAGATTTTTAACCTTTTTCTTCAGGTGGAACATGTAACGCTCGAACGGATACATCCATCGGTATTGAACAGGGCCTCCTAAGGCTGCTTCTCGTGGGAGGTGAATAGGAAAATGTACCATAACGTCAAAAAAGACGGTGGAAATATCTTCTCAAGATTACAAAGGAGAACCAGGATATTGGACTCTAAGTTACGTATCCCGTGGACTGTAAGCGTTCTTGAACATAAATCTCGGAAGAATGCACCAACGCCTGTAAACGAAAAATAAACAAGTTAATTAGTACATGTATAGTAATATTATGGTAGTAAGAAACTAATGGGAGTACGAAATATACCTCCAATTGCTTGGTGGATTGGTTCTGGAAGAAGATATGCAAATACAAATGGAAGAAGACGCTGCATCACGACATGACAATCATGACTCTTCACTCCTATAAACTTCCTTTCCGTCGAATCCACGCAATTACGTAGATTAGATGCGTAGCCGTCAGGAAATTTGACAAATTTTTGGAACCATTCAAAAACTACTTCTTTCTGCCCAGCGTCTAACCGGTACGCAGGCATCGGCAATCTACCGTTAAAAACATGAAGAGATTCCCTTAAACAAACCAATGGCAAGTCTAATCTAGACTTCCAGTTGTCTTTTGTCTTCCCTGGAACGTTTAAGATGGTGTTCACGATGTTGTCTTCCTTCCGTGTTGCAATTGGAATGCTGAAGTATTGTCTTGGCAATAAGGACATGCCAATCTTCCATGCGTTGTCCATCCAGATAACATACCGTAAGCCGGAAAATCGCTTATGGTCCATATAAGAACCGCACGCATGTTGAAATTCTGCTGGATTGAAACATCAAATGTCTGGACACCATGCTCCCACAACATCTGCAACTCATAGATCAATGGTTGGATGAATATATCGAGTGACCGTCTTGGATGATCTGGCCCGGGAACTAGAATTGAGAGAAACAGGAACTCTCGCCGCATGCACATAGAAGGAGGCAAATTGTAAGGTATTACGATGACCGGCCACAATGAATATTTTTTTTCATGCTTTCCAAATGGGTTGAAACCATCAGTGGATAAGCCGAGGTATACATTCCGTCGTTCATATGCAAAATCTGGATATACGGATTGGAAGTGTTTCCACGCTTCCGCGTCAGAAAGATGCGTGATATCTCCACCTTGACTATGCTCTGCATGCCATCTCATAGCCTTAGCTGTGTGGTCTGATTCATACAACCTCTTCAACCTCTCCGTTAAGGGTAAATACCTTATCCATTTGAATGGAATCTTCACCCTGCCACTTGTGTCCTGGAACCGTGGTTTGCGGCAAAATTTACATTTATTTCGGTTCTCGTCTTCTCTCCAGTATATCATACAGTTTTCCATGCACACATCTATAACCTGGTAAGGCAAACCAAGACCGGCAACAAGTTTTTGGACCTCGTAGTATGATCCGGGGGCCAGATTATCTTCTGGCAAAATATCTTTCACGAACTCGGCGAATGCATCAACACATTCTTCGGACAAATTATAATCAGTCTTCAGGTTCATCATCCTACTAGCAGAAGATAGTGGTGAATGACCTTCCCTACAACTGTTGTATAGTGGTTGCTTTGATGCGTCTAACATATTGAAAAACCTTCGAGATTCTAAATTAGGTTCTTCAACCCTATCACCCTCATACCCACCCGACTGGAAATTCTCTCTAAACGCATCGTTAACCATCGCAACTGTACTTACCCCAACATCTACTTCCGGTGTAGGTTCCCCTACGCTATCCGAAAAATAAGGTTCATTATGAACCGCAACACTAATTCTATTACAACAATTACAACAAGGACATTTGATATCCTGACCTTTTTTGGCTGCATCGACATTACTGGGTAAATTCATGAACTCGCATATACCTTGAGCATACTCGTCCCTTAATAAGTCCGACCCCACATCCATCATTGGCTCGTCCATCCATGCCCGAAAATATGAACTCATCTTTATAATTTTATTTGTTTCTTGATATTTTGTTATGATGGAATGAAGAATTCTGCAAACTTATGTAAAACGGATTTCCGTCGGGAATCCGTCGGAACTCCGTCAATACCTCCGACATAACACCCCACCAATCACATCGGCCACCGCAGACGATATATCAACCACTCAAACTTTACCGACATCGATAACTGTCGGAATTCCGTCAGAATACCGTCGGAATATACCGAGAGCTAGTATCCGTCGGTGGTTTCCGACGACATTCTGACAAAATGCCGACCGCATGGATTGTCGGCGGCCAATTCCGACGGATTCTTTTTTGGTCGGCAATTCGTCGAAATTCCATCAGAATTGGCCGACGGATTTCCGACGGGAAAAAAAATCTGTCGGAAAATCGGCTCTTTTCTTGTAGTGCTAAGCCATGAACCCTAAACCCTAAACCTTAATCCCTAACCCCTAAACCATACCTTAGTCATACAATTGTCAACCCAAACTCATCATTACAAACTTTCAATCCTAAACACTCCATATAGACCCTAAGGTTGGGAATATATCAAGTAACCGTTAATAAAATACTGAAATACTAAAAATTTGTTGTACCCACTATTTTGGAAATTATCTAGAAACAATCCTCCTCAATACGTGTAATTATTTGGTTGTACACATTAACAAGTATTACACCAAATATATTCCTTTAACTCGGATGGTAGCTACAATAGTAGAGTAAGTAAATTATACGACGAAAATACTAGTAGGCAAATTAACCAAATAGGAAGCCACATAATTAAAAAGTTTCACATCTTAAACATCAGCCACAGTATGACTAGACAGTAGTCATTGTACAATAGTGCAAGAAACATGCATAAATAAACACCAAATAGTTCAGCATAACAAGAAACTGAAATAAGAGTGCCACATAGTTTTTGAAAGAAAATGCTCAAAAGTTCTATACCTTACAAACTTTCACAATGCTCCTCGTACATAATAACCGCCAACCTTTCCGCCTCTTGTGGCAGAATTTCCGATGTCACAGTCTTACACCCTTCAAGCCCAGAGATAGCATGCGCATGAATTAACAACACGGATGTCACACCAGAGTCCAAGTGGACTCCATTCTGCCGCACACATTTTGGCCTCTCAACCAGAAACGACTTCAAGTCTTTACCACTTTGCAAATTCCCCATCTGCTTCAGCAAATATGGAAACATGTATGCCACTGGAAGGATCTCCTTTGCTATTGCAATATCACTCTGTAAGCTAGCATCACTATCTAAGGATGTAAACAGTTGACCCAATAAAATCAACACAAATCCCAACCCAATGGCTCTTATCAAAATTAAAAGGGAAATAGTAGCGATCTGCTTCAACATTTAAAGCATTCGACCCACTAAAATACTGGCTAACACCCTTCATAAACTGATACTCTTCCTTCTTTTCTAACTTACTAAACTTGGAGTAGTTTTTAACCAGGTTTACAACAAACTTGGTGTCCATAAAGCAGCATTTCTTTAACATGGGAGAAGCATTCTTCGACAATAGGGATCTAGTGTGCCACATAAGAATATCAACCACCTACAATGGGACAACAATTAACAGCCGTAAGCTACTAAAAAAGCACATCAACCAAAAGCCAAGGCATAATTAACACATACCTTTGGTAGAATAGGTCGTCCTACCACCAATGTCGGCAAATTCTTTGCATGAGACAGACATCCCTCCAAGCTTGAGGTTCCTACAATGCCAAAAACGACAGGGAAATAAACTATTGGTCAGCTAAACCAAACAATGGTAACCAACTACACATGGATTCTATAATTCTACATATATCTATTCAAAACCAAAGTTAACTCAACAAATCTCATATAACTTAAAATAAATCCAATAAGAGGATTAAATCAAAACATATACTTTCTCCATCAGTTTCTCGTACTTATCACCATAAGAATCAAGATCACCAAAGCCCAATCCAATTAAATGACTTTCCCTCGATCCATGCATCAACCACTTATCACATTGGTAGTTCTCAACAAGGGCGTTAGGTACGTTTTTGGCCCTCTTGCTCTTACGACAAAACATAATAGGTTTACCCTCTCCACCAACTTGCTCCCCATTCTCTGCTACAAGCTCCTCTTCAGCATAGCCATTCCCCATTTCATCCTGCGATAGCCCAAGAGAGAATGAAGGAGAAGGGATTATATCCAACGGAAGGTACACCTAAATACTTTAAAAGGTGGTTCAGTAAAACATGAAAACAAAATAATGAAAAATTAGTGTACCTGGACAGATATTGAGGTATGATGTCCACCAGTTTGATCCGCTTGTAACACACAACCACCATCACCAACTTCCTACACATTTGATACACAAATGAAAGATTAGCTACATATAAATAAATGTAGAATGAAAACTATACAATTAAATTACCTTCCCAACTCCAGCGGTATCGCCTACTTCAGAACAATTCCCACCTTCACAACTCAAACCACCCTACACAAGGTTAAACCATCAATTAACTATCACCATTGATTAACACATATTACATTACGAAAATCGTACACAAGTTTTGTTCTATAATGCACCAAGTACAGAAGCAATAACAAAATCAGCACCACCTTCACCATTGCCTATTACCTGGTTTTGACTAAAAGGGCCACTAAATGCAGCAGCACACCCTTTCTTCTTTCCCCCATCATTACCATTACTCCTACAATTTGTACTCAAGTTTCCTCCTTGAGAATTAAAAGACTTGTCTAAAAACGCCATAATACTATCAATGACACCCTTCTTCATTAGACTTATCTGTTCACCCACCACACCAGTTAATCCACATTTTAAATCAATGACAGTAGTGTTCAATTCCCCTAAAATAACAGAAGTGTCATTCACTTTCTCCTTCAACCTCTTCATCTCTCCTTTAATTTTCCCAACAACCATATCCGCTATCTTACCAAGCTCTCTGTCAAACCAATACCTTCACACATTCCACTACTTCCAGCCCCAACATTAACACATCGTAAACCATTCTTCTGTTTCCCTTTTCCATTCTTTTTTTTTTCTTCTTTTATCATTCGTAGAACATCAACTTTTGTAGCCCCACCAACAAACATGGAACTATCAAAGGTATGCTCCTTCTGAATTAGTTTCAACACATTACCAACCTTTAAATCCTCCTCTTCATCTGACCAAATGAACTCCCCTTCATCAACATCAACTTCACCATCATCTGCTATGATGCAGACAGCAACCGTCTGCAATAAAATAGTTTACATCAACACATCTCGATACTAGCTAAACAAAGAAATTTCCAACAAATTTCTAAAAATCCAACCAATTATATACTATTTACAAATCAATAGGAAATGGATTTTACCTTTTCTTCTTCATGAAGATCTCTTGCATGGGCAGGCCTAAGACTAATCTTCTTCTCCAGCATATAACACCCAGATCTCATGCTTCTTGGTTACCTTGAGTTGTCGTGAAATTAAAAAACGCCCAAATCTTCCAGAGTATGCAGGTTTGTCCGCAATAGCGAATAATGTTCTGTTCTTCTTCATCTAGAGCATCCATAATGTTTTGTATCTCACTGGAACGGCCATAAGAGGTTACTCGTATCCCAACAGGTTCTTCTCCTGCGGTAAACATCCTCTCTGGTAACTCCAAGGTCTCCTCCATCTGAAATTGGTAAGATCGATCAAGATTATTTAGGAATCAAGTAAAATTACAACAAATATAATAAAATCTGAACTCAATTTACCTTTACTCGCCCGACTTTACCACAAACTCTAAGCTCAACTGCTTCAAAATCACCACGAAAACCCTATTATCTCTGTTTCACCCAACAAACTTTCTCTCTCCCCCGCATAAAGCTTCCAATTTTAAGCTTCCATCTGTTATATTTTTATTTTTAAATTCAGTAAATAACAACCACACGTTCAGCTTTAAATTTTGATTCTTGTTTTCTGACACACAATGCTAACACGCCACCCCTACGCCCTACTAACTTTACGTGTAATAGGGCCTGTTTTGGAATTTAAAAAATAGAAAACTGGGAGTGTATTTGACCTAAATATGATAAACAATGTGTATATAGAATGCAAATTCTCTTAATTCTAACTATTTTATTTTTCTTAAAATTTTCACAAAATTTAACTAATGTTATTATCTTCGACTATTTCGACTTTTAAAGGTTGAGCTTCTCTTCCAACTTCAATCGGTTTATATAAAATTAATGTTATTTTGCAACTTAATTTTTTAAGTTATTTTTATTTATATAAATTAATTTTTTACACCTTAAATTTTGAAATAATGAATTTATTATAAAAGTGCATAATTTATCACTTGGTACATAAATTATAAAGTTCAACGCTTTTTTTAAAACAATTTAAATTTTGAAGAATCTTTTTGTAAATAAAAAGTTGAAAACCAAAAATGATGTAAACTCAATTTTTACACCATATTTGGTGTAAAAGAAGCTAATTGTCTAGCCGATGTATTAACTAACTATGCATTCTCGTTACCTTGAGGAATTCATTTTTTTTGGAGCATGTTCCACCTGTTTTAAACTTGGTTTTGAGGGTGGATGTATTTGGGTCGGAATACCCGAGATAAGTTCGTGTGTAATAACGTTTAATTTTACTTAATAATATATGAAAAATTTTCTCTCGGTTCACTACCAAAAAAATTGTTTTATTTGATTTTATGTTTAGGGAATTCGATTTGTCCGGTTGACCTTGTATGCTTTTAAAGATGCCGGCTAGCAAAAGACCTCTTTAGTCTATAGATATATTACTTGTTCTTTCTGATAAATCTAGAGACAATGATCTCCTAGTGTAGTCAGTTTTGTAGTCTCAGTCCCTCAGGATTTGCTAAAGTTATTGAGACGATAAAGACATTCAAATGAATTATTTGTAGATTTAACAAAAAAATTTGTTACCAAAACACACCAAATTAAACGAACAATAACAATAACTCGAAGCTTAGAAATCAAACACACCAAATTTCTTCATCGAATTGTAAAATTATTTTTGCTTTATCACACACGAAGTTATTTCGAAAGGCTTTCTTCGGCATCTTCAAGGCTTTTTCGGTTTGAAATCAAGGGATTCATCGTTATATATATCCCACCATTTCTTGACTAACATCTTGACGTCTTCTCTGTCCATGTGAGCTTCTTCTCCTGTGAACTTCCATGGCTTGGATCCCTATCAATTTTCACCAATGGTAAAATGTCTTAACCGAGACAGGTTTATAAAACAAAAAAGACCTAAAATCTTAGTGGATATCGAAGGGATCCTATTCACAATTTTGTAGAAAAAAAACTGTAGACGAGGTATTTGCATTATGCTATTCACCCAAACTCCCTACAAAGGGTACTTACTGGTGCACAATAATGAATAACCTTGACTCTCTCTAGCTGCACATTTTCCGGGTGGCGCCAAAGTAAAGACATAATCAAGTTGTACACCAGTGGGATCGGTTCTAACACTTTTTCAAAGAACACATTGAGAAAATCCTGCCAAAATCCCACACACAAAAATCATCATCAAAACTAATTATTTATTGGTAATATAGGAATGATGAACCTCTACCTTAAAACCAATCGAGAATAAATGATATAACTCGTATCATTTATATTTTCAATACCAAAATGTGATTCCTAACATTTTCTTTAAAATCTAATCCCTAACATTGTATCCCGAATGTTAATATTATATAACTCACTTGTTCGTTTGATCAAAATAATAATAATAACTCACTTGTTCAGCAAATGCTGAAGGTGGCGTGACCTTGAGAGTCTCGATGAGGCTATGGTAAGTAGAATGGTTAGGCTCAAACACAAACATTCCGGCGTTGTAGTACGGAGGAGGAGGAGATCCCATCTCGGCTGGCCACCTTACCTTTTCCGGGCACTGCTGGCAATACCCAATTGTGTATTGTGGCGTGTGGCTCCATGTTTTCTCACAGAAACAGCCAATCACACCGTGCAAGTAACCGTCCGGCAAATCAAAGAGCTCGTCTATATTATCATAGACTTGAATATCCGCGTCCAAGAAAACCACCTTGTTGTACTCTACAAACTGCATGGTTTAATAAAATGGTAGAAGAATATTTTACTCTGTTTTTATAGTTTCGAAGACTTTGAGTCGCTTACGTTCCAAATACGAAGCTTCGAGTAATTGACAACGTAATAATCCCTTGCAAATGAGACTTGGTCTTCCGGAGGGTAAATAGGCTCGATCTCACGCACGACACATCCTTGAGACCTTAAGATCTCTCTATGTTCCTCGGGCACATCAGGTAACATAGCAACAACAAGAGGATAAGCACTTTTGACCTTACGCAAGCCCTTTGCTAAGCCCACCACTCCCTTCACATAGTCTCCATTGCCTGCCAAAAATGTCACATAGGCTCTTCCTTGATAACCCTTCTCGGCTACATTGGGCGAGTCCATGGAAATTGAAGGAGCCATTTGGATCCAAGGAAAAATGGTGGGTTGGATATGAGAAGAACTTGAGAAAAAGAGAGGTTGTTTGTGATGAAGTTTGTGTGTGCTTTTGACAAGGCTGTGCCTAGCTTTATACGGGTGCGTAAGGTTGTATTCGGAAACGTCCCTGGCTTTTGGCTTCTGAGTTCTCTCTAGTTTATGTGAAGCTAGCTACCACAAACGTCTAATTAAATCATATATAAAGGAAAATAAATAACATAGATAGAAATAAGGTTTTGATCCCACCTTATTGGTCCATTTGTCTTCCACAGCATTGTCATGTAAGAAAATTTTGAAATTTCTTTTTTTCACATATTTGTTTCTCTTTTTGCACTATTCTAAAAAGGAAAAACTTATAAAATACAACTAATTGCTAAATGTACTAACTGATACAAAATATATTATCAAGCACTTATTGCATATTTTGTAACTTCCATATTAATTATTATAAGTAAATTCAATGTATTGTAATGCAATTACTACATATTTTTGTAGCTTATATATTAGTAGCTATTCATGTTCTCAAAGCCATAAACTCAAAATTTTTAAAAATATAATTTTCCTATTTCATAAAGAATGTCATTTTAGAGTTTATTTTTGTTTCATAAAAAATGTCATTTTATATTTTCAATTCAAATGTACTCTGTTTTTTTTTTATCCCCAATTAAACTAAAAATATTATATTTCAGCATTTAAATCATTATTATTTATTTCATAATGTATTAAATAGAAACATTTTCGTATGTTTAAAAGTTTTTTCACCTACATGAAATATGTCAAAACGATTTTTTTTGTAAAATGGAAAGAGTAATAAACATATATGCACTTACTATATTGTTTGTAACTAAGAAATAAAAAAATCTATTAATTGAAGAAGCAGTGTCAACTACTGATTGGTTGAGTCACACAGTTGTGGTGAAGAACATCTTAGTTGGATCAAAAGTCTGTCAAACGGTCAGGCGGCACTTCGAGCTGAGCAAATAAAAGAAGAAAATGTTGCGGTAGAGGAGAAAAGAACATGGTGAGACTCTTTGTCATGATAAAGATAGTGCAAATTCAATAAGACTAACATCAGAACCTTAGTATAATGACTTGCCTTTTCGAATTTGTACTTAAAGAAAGAAGAATAAAAGTCAAAAAAAAAAAAAAAAGAATGTATCAATGTCAAAAGAAATTGGATGAACTGGCACGGGACTCACCAAAAAAAAGAAATTGGATGAACTCCAAACACATATTAATATATATACCTTAATAACATTTTCACTTATTTGATTAGTAACAATACAAGCAACTTCACATCCTTCACACATTTTTGTTTATTGGTTCAATATTTCTTAGCCCAAAAAATATAGTTGAGAATATTAAGAGTATTAACAACACATAAAAGCACATAAAATAGTTCAAGTTTGGATTTGTTGAGATCTTCCCCACCCAACCATTGGTGGCCAAGTTTTCCTGTAACTGCATTTGTGACCTCCACAAGAAATGAGCTAAGGAAGAAACCCTTTGCAATAGAGCACCAGCCCAACGCTACGCTCATGCTCTTCATACTCGCGGGAGCTTCTTTATAGAAAAACTCTTGCATCCCTCCCAATGTCACTATATCCGAAAAACTTAGCATGAGATACTGAAAGAGTAGCCAGAAAATAGAGATTTTGAAATCATTTTGAACTGCCTCGTGTCTCCTATGAGATTCCACAATTGCTGCAACCGCCATTGAAATAGAGGACAAAGTCAGGCCGAGCCCAATACGTTTTAAAGAGAAGCTTGTTGTTCTGTTTATCCTTTTGTTGAAGAGTTCGGATAAAGGTATGAAAGCAAGAATGAAGATGATAGAGATGACATTAAGGGAAGGTACGGGGATCTCGAATGAAGGAGAGATTTGTCTATGATCATGCCTTGTTGTACAGTGAAGGACAATATTTGTGCCACACAACAGTTCATGACAATTGTGCTCGCAAATATTGGTAGGAGGCTGATAAATGTTCTTGTTTCTTCAACTTGTGTTGCAGAAATGTTTTTGTCCAACAATGCTTTATCTAAATACGTGGAAAAAATAAGTTTCACATAAGAATCAAATCTTCAAAGCAAGTCTAACCGCAATTAGTATTGTTAGCTTTTAGTTAGCACCATCAAAACAAATAATACTAGAAGACATTATGTCATTTTTTTTTTTTGGGTCAGCATATTCATGTCATCTTAATTTTGGTCAACATACTAGAAGACATTATGTCATTTGGTAATAATTTTCCGCAAGGTATTCTTGAAAAAGTTGTTTATACACACATTCGAAGATTGTAAAACACCTTATTTACGGCCAACTAAAAATAATAATCCATAATTTATCCCAAAATTAAGAAAATATTTTTTTTTTGAAATGGACAGTATAGTCTGAACTGATTTAACCATAAATTCTAAAACTAAACCAAACATCTAAAATAATAAATTTTTAACTTAGCATCCATCACATAACTTCAAAAAAAAAAAATGCATATAATCTTAATCCGAAAATTGTGTATTTTCTTATTTTTTTTCTTAGTTAAACTACAAGGAACTTACTTTAACTTATTGTGATGAATGTTGTTGTCGGTAGATGTAAGACTTTGCATCAACTCTACATCAAAGGCAGACCCATTTCGGTTTCTTACGGCAGATATAAACACATTGGCAATCCTTGTCAAGGGACTCCCACTAGGACGTTTTAATTGATACAACGGTAATCCTGCTGCGAAAATACATAACGCCATAGCTAGAAGTATAATTGATACATTGAAAATTTCTTTGATCCACGCCATAATGGTTACAGCCATGAGCCATCCAAAGCAAATAGAGAACTAGTACCAATTGAAGAATTTGGAGATCTGTCTTTGGTGTCTACTATCAAACTGATCGCCTCCGTGGGCAAGCAACGATGGCCTAGTACCACCCGTACCAGTAGCGAATAAATAAAATCCCGTAAAAAGAACCGTTGCTTGATGAGTTGAAGGTGTTTTATTTCCTTCAGGTAGTAGATCATGGTTATGAGCTTGAGATGTCAACACAAGTAAGCCCTATCAAAGGATTAACGTATTAAAGTTAATTGGATTGTTTCATTTCCATATACACATTTTCATGGATTTTTTTGAAAAAAAATATTACCAGGATTTCAATGGAACAGAAAATCATATAAGTAGTGGAGCGAGTGAGGAATGAGTCAGCCACGAAACCACCAAAGAGAGTAAGCAAGTATGATGTTCCAATGAAATTTGTAACCATGTTTGCTGCTTTGGCTGATGAGTAATGCATTGATTCCATAAAATATATCACATTGTAGTTTCCAAGAGATATGGACACTATGATCTCCAATATCTCCACACCTACATTTAACAATCACCAAGTTAATGTATTATTATTCAAGAAAATTTTTTTTGAGTTATAAGAAGATTTACCACAAGCAACTGAAGCAGCTCTAATCCCACCATGTTTGCCATGAACTGTCTCTCCTCCTCTCCAATCTTCAAATATTTCATCCATCTCATTTTCCATCATTGACGGTAAAAGGATCTTTTGAGTATTGTATGTGGTGAAATTTAGATGCCGTTTGAAATGTTCGAATTATACTTTGTTGTATTGCAACAAACATTTATAGATGTAGTAATATTATTTAGATGATGACACATGTACAAAAAGATTTGTCTGAAAACAAGGATAGTTATATATAAGAAGTTAAAGGTCAAACAAAGAAAAAAAAAAGTTTCCTTTTGCTACAGTGTTAGGGCGACAGAAAAGGCGATTGTAAATCTCTTTCATTTACAAATCGAAATCATGGCGAAGAAGAAGAAAAATTCTTCTTCGTTATCTCCTGAGCTTGCTGTTAAATCTGGATCTTCTTTCAAGGTAAGCTCTTCATCAAACTCGCAATCTGAAGCCGATCCCAATTCACCTTCGGGTCGGGCTTTGATGGAGGTTGTGTCTGAGCATGGATCGAAGTCTGAGTTGAATAAAGAGTCTATAATTGGGACGCCCGAAGCCGAATCAATTTCGCCTTCTGGAAAAATCGGCCAGGCTCAAGAAGAAAATTCGGTATCTAAGCTAGATCTGGTAGTCGATATTGATGTGACGGCCCCAAAGGAGAATCAAATTACCTCTATCCCAGGGGAACCAGTACAGATGAGAGAGACTTCTGCAGCAAAGAAAAGTGAGGTTAGAAAACCTTTATGGAGTGAGCTCGTAAAGGGTTCTGCTAGGAGAAGAGAGAGTAAGGGTGAAGTGGTAGTTCTTGATTCTGGGGAAAAATGTGTCAAGATATCAAATGAGGTTATTGAGCGTAACAGAAGACAGTGGGATAACTTCGTTATTGGACAGTTTTATGGAGACACTCCTACAAGAGGTGTTGTGTATTCAATTGCAAATGGAATTTGGAGCAAATATAAGAGAGATATCTCTGTATCTAGGCTAAGTGAGAAGGCTTATCTGTTCAAGACACCTTCTCAGGTGACGAGGCAAAGAGTATTGGCACAGGGTATGTGGCATTTTGATGGGGAAGCAATGTTTGTCGCAAAATGGGAGCCTGGTTTCACGCCTGAGATGCCTGAATTGAAATCAGTTCCAGTCTGGCTAGAGTTGCGGGGAGTGCCACTACAGTTTTTTAATGAGGAATCTCTTTTTGAGATAGCAGGGTTGATGGGAGAACCAAAATTCTGTCATCATGATACACTAAATTTGCTGGATTTGGAGGTTGCAAAGGTGTACACTATTATTGATCCTCGAGAAAAACTACCGAGTCATGTGAATGTTCAATTTGACTCTGGTCATACGGCTAGGATTAGTGTATCTAGCCCATGGCTTCCGCCTACGTGTGAGGTTTGTCAAGTTGTGGGACATTCAATGAGAAGATGTCCTCAGGCGCCAATACTGTGTAAAGAATGTCAGTCTAAAATCCATATTACGGAAGATTATCCTCGTTCTAAGAAGAAGAAGCCGAATTATTCTGCAGCGTCTAAAGGAGGTTTTAGACAGGTGGTAATAGAGAAGGAAAAGGTAAATCAAATAGTTCAAGGAGTTGGGATGAATATGAATGTTCGGAAAAGTAAGGAGGGATATAAGGAGAAGTCTTCTGCTCCAAAATCACAACAAGAAATAGTCTCAGAGAAAATGGAGAATATGACTGGTATTGTGTTTTCTTCACCTTCGGAGTTTCAAGTTAAAGCTAAGGAGAAGGAGAAACAAGTGATGGAAGTTGATGATGATGATGAAGCATGTGAATCTTCGGCTGATGGGGATAATTTGGAAATGGATGATCAAGAATTTTCTCTTTCTGAGAGACAGAAAAAGATGTTACGGGGCAAGGGCCCCACACACTAAAGACTCGTTATGACGTTTGACCTTTTTTGTTGGAATGTCAGGGGCATAAATAAGCTAGCTAGGAGAAGAAGTTTTAGAAATTGGTTTGTGAATAGTAAGGCGTTGGTAGGTAGTCTTATCGAAACTAAGGTTCGGCCCCTTAAGTATAGTAATTTTTTGGAAAAGACATTCCCTTTTTGGAACCATTCAAATAACTATGAGTTTTCTGATATTGGGAGGATTTTGGTAGTTTGGCACCCGTTGGTGTGGTTGGATGTACTCGCTAAATCTTTACAGATGATCACCTGTTTAATTAAGTTTCCGAATTGCGAAGAGAAGTTGGTTGTATCTTTTGTCTATGCAAGAAACACCAGAGAGGAAAGGAAGGTTCTGTGGGAAGAAATTGACATGCTTTCGAAAAATTCAGTAGTTGTGTCGAAACCTTGGTTGGTAATGGGTGATTTTAACCAGGCTTTGGACCCTCAAGATTCATCAGCAGATAGTGGAAGAGTCCCTGGAAGCATGAGAGATTTCAGGAGATGTTTATATGCTGCTGAGCTTAAAGATCTATCATATAGAGGTTATCACTTTACGTGGTGGAATAAGAGTGAGCAAAACCCTCTTCTGAAGAAGCTAGATAGAATTTTGGTAAATGAAGAATGGATTTCTACATTTCCTATGTCCTACGGATATTTTGGGGAACCTTCTTTCTCTGATCACAGTCCTTCTAGTGTGAGCCTTGGTACACAAGCCTCGAGGACAAAAGGAATGTTTTATTTTCCGAATTTCATTATCAAAAACTTAAATTTTATGAAGATGGTTGCTGATTATTGGGTTTCGAATCATTTCAATGGAACGGCAATGTTCTCATTTTATAAGAAGCTCAAAGCGCTAAAAGGTCCCTTAAGGAGGTTGCATAAAGAAAACTACTCTGGTATTGAGCGGCGAGTACAAGGGGCTTTACAGAATCTTGTTGATTGTCAGAGGAAGCTATTGAATGACCATTCCACTGCCTCAGCTACAGCAGAGAAGAAGGCTTATTTAAGTTGGTTTCGGTTAGCTGAGGCGGAAGAGAGTTTTCTAAGACAAAAATCCAGAGTATCAGAGGTTCGAGAGGGAGATATGAACACTGCTTACTTCTTCAGGAAGATGATGGAAAGAAGGAGTTATAATCAAATTCATTATCTTCTTGATGGTGAAGGCAGAAGAATTGAGGGAAAAGATGAGATTCAGGATTTATGTGTTCGTTTCTTTTCATCTCTTCTTGGAGAAGGTCAAAGTAATCTGTCGAATGCGAATAGAGATGATATTAGAGGTTTGGATTTAAAGAAGTGTAGTGCTGAGATGAAGAACCTGTTGGAGCAGTCTTTTACTGCAGAGGACATTAAAGAAGCGCTATTTAGTTTACCTAAGAACAAGACCCCTGGACCCGATGGATTCACTGCTGAATTTTTTCAGAGCTGTTGGGAGATTATAGGGTATGATTTAGTTAACGCTGTCAAGGAGTTTCTCTTAAATGGGAGAATGTTGAGACAGTGGAATACTACGGTTATTTGCCTTATCCCAAAGAAGGTAAATGGAGAAGTTATTTCGGATTACCGCCCAATCTCTTTGACGAATGTGGTTTTCAAGATCATTTCTAAGTTATTGGCTAGAAGATTGCAAATAGTGGTAGAGGAGCTAGTCTCAAATTCGCAATCAGCTTTTATTAAAGGAAGGTTAATTATGGAGAATATCTTATTAGCAACAGAAATGGTTCAGGGATTTAATTACAAGGATATTTCTCCGAGGGGCTTACTAAAGGTTGACTTAAGGAAAGCTTTTAATTCTCTGCAGTGGGGTTTTCTGTTGGATCTACTCAAGGTGTTTGATTTCCCTTCTAAGTTCATTGGTTATATTGAGCAGTGTATATCAACAGTTTCTTTTACTGTCAAAGTTAATGGGGAATGTTGTGGATTCTTTCAAGGAGTCAGGGGATTACGACAAGGAGATTCGCTTTCTCCATATCTGTTTGTATTAGCTATGGAAGCTCTTGGTGCTTATCTGAAGAGATATTTTGATCAGGGTAGGATTGAATATCATCCCAAGGCTTCTCAGATGAGAATTACACATCTCGCTTTTGCTGATGACTTAATGATATTGTTTGATGGCAAGGGCCACTCTATTGAGGGAATTGTTGATTGTCTTGAGAATTTTTATATGCTTTCCGGATTAAGAATGAACAAGGAGAAGACTTCGTTGTTTACAGCGGGTGTTTCAGTTAATTCATTCTCCCGGTTTGGTCTTCATATCGGAACACTTCCAGTTCGGTATTTGGGTGTTCCTTTGCTATCGAGGAAACTGAGAAAGAGAGATTATAGGCTTTTGCTAGACAAGGTGGCCAGGAGGTTTAATGGATGGGCTGAGAAGCTATTATCTTTTGTAGGGAGGTTGCAATTAATATCTTCAGTTATCTACAGCACTGTTAATTATTGGATGAGTGCTTTTGTTTTTTCAAATTCATGTCTCCGAGAAATTGAGAAGATGTGTAATAGATTTCTGTGGACAGGGACTGATACGTGAAGTTTTAAACCCAAATAGTATCCGCAAGTGCACAGACAAAAGCAGTAGTATTTTAGGTATCGAATCCTCAGGGACCAAGGTCACACTATGAAAATATGGACTATTGTTTAAAGCTAAGATAAAAATGGGATTGGTTTGAAACGAAACAATGAACGAAATAGCAATTAAAAAATGATGTAAATTCAATAAGATAAAGACACTAGATTAGAGTCATTCGCCGGTGACTTCGGATTAAGGACTGAGCAATCTATTCAGGATTCAATTTAGCGCAATCTAGAACTCGAACATGAATGTAATATTGCCTCACTGTCGTGATGCATCAATATCTTTATCTAACATCCTAAATGCATAAACTGTCGTTCGAATTCAGAGATGAAGATAAGCATTAACAATTTGGTTCGATTTGTTCACAATCGATGGTAACAATCAACTGTCGTTGGTTACACACCGATTGCTCATCAACGATTTATCTAGAAACCTAGAGCACTTTTGTGAATAAGTTAATCCTAAGATCATAGACTAGGTGATCAAATTAGTCTAAGCAGTATGAATCCCTATTGATGAAGACAAAATGATATCAATTCCTATTTGGCTCAGTCACAATCATCCTAATTCACCATTGAAATTCCCTAACCTAGCTGTGAGATTACTCGACCATGGAGAATAAAAACGCAGCAAAACAATCAAGAGAATTCATCACGATATAAAAGAGATTAGGGTTTAAGAATTCTTCTCAATAGATGTTGTGGAATGATTCTCCAAAGGTTAAAAGCAATCCAAAAGCAAAGTAGAACAATCGAAAAGAGTCTCCAAAGAAATTTAAAAGTAACGTGTCTGGGTACAAGAGAAAAAGGAACTGTTTCAGCGTGTTTTTGTCAGAGGCGGCTCTGACTTATTTATACTAAAAATCAGGTTAAAATCGGATCTGGGGACTAGACCGGTCGGTCCGGTCATGGATCGGTCGATCTGGGCACTGGATCGGTCGATCTGGGCACTGGATCGGTCGATCTGGATTCCAGTGACTTTTGGATCTTCGAGTCTTCACACGGGACCGGTCGATCTGGTGATGGATCGGTCGATCTGGGCACTGGATCGGTCGATCTGGTGACAGATCGGTCGATCTGGATTCCAGAGACTTTGGCCTCTCGTGCGAGCAGGTGCTCGCTCCAAACCGAGCGGTGCTCGATAATGAAAAATGCCATCTTTTCTCCAGATTCGTCCCTTTTGCTCCAATAACCCCCATTGACTCCAATTCATGCATGAGAGCCTCCTAGAACCTGCAAAGACACAAAATAAACTAGAAAGAACCAAAAAGACTAAAGAAATGATAACTAAAAGAGACCAAAATACTAATATATCAATTCCCCCGGACTTAGATCTTTGTTTGTCCTCAAACAAACTTAGAAACAAGTAAAGGAGAAAGGTTTGAAAACGCGGATGGAATTCACTCGCTTGTTGGAAAGATTTCAGATTTCATACTTTCGTCATTAGGCCTTAGAACATGTATCATAGTCAACCATGGGGCTCATAACCTAACTTAATCACCCACAACCCATCAAAACGTCGGTATCCACAATATCATCTCTTAAATAGGATTAATGAAAATGAAGTACAGTGATCTTACCCAAGGGGGATCGTTTCAAGGGGTGCCAACTTTTCTGAACCAAGACCCTCTCCTGCATACTCTTTTTCTCAACTCAAATCCTCTCTTTAAAAATGGTTAAACGTTTGAAAGAGTTTTTTTTTTTTTTTTTCACTATTTTTTTTTAATTATTTTTTATGTATTTTTTTATGGGACGATTCTCATGAGGTCACAAAGGAGATACGGGTTTACGCATCATCCCCTGGTTCACTTCGAATCTTTTAGTTTCCCTTACAACATGCCTTCCACGAGTCCCAAAAGATACACGGGCTTATTCGCGTAGTCCCTTGGGCCACCTGGACATGTTGCTTTGATAAAAGAGAGGAGAGTTAGAGAGTAAAGAGCTTACGTGGTGGAGAGTTGCGGTGTCTTGTATGGTTCGAAAGAAGTCTTGCCCAATGAACATCAAACCCTTGAAAAAGAAATTAAAGGTCAAGATTAACCAAATAATGAATTGAGACGATATTGGATCCACCTAATTCCCGATGAATATGGGCTTTGGGGAAAATTTATACACCCATAACCTTTCCGATACAGAGCTTAAGCCAAACAAGTCATGCAAGTAATCCTAAATCCAAACATAATTCCAACAGATCAAGATCATAATTCCAAAAACTCGATAAAAATTCAAAAACAGACTCGATAAAAATTGGAATAAAACAGATAACAAACCGCTCCCCCGGACTTAAATCACACCGTCTCCGGTGTGAAAAAGTTCAAGAGATTGGTGACACAAGAAAATAATAAAAACGGAAAACAAAGATGGATAAAACAATGATGGTAGAGGGTGAAAGAGATATCACCGCGTAGAAGCCTCCGCGTCGTCGTTGAGCAGGTGCTCGACTTGGGACTAGGCTGGGGATCGACCGGTCCCAACAACTGGACCGACCGGTCCCATTTCCAGAGACTCCTTCTGGTCTGGGCTTCTGGCGTTTTTTTTTTTTTTTTTTAGGAAATCTGAAAACTCAAAATTTTAAACCAAAGTTAGTAGAAAAAGAAATCAAATTGAAAAAGTTAGAAAACGTACCGGTGGGTTGCCTCCCACCAAGCGCTTGTTTTAAGTCGTTAGCTCGACTTTGTTGGCCATCTAGGCTTAAGGATTAGAGGCTTTCTTGTCCGGATCAGGGCTCGGTGGAGGTGGGTTGAGGCGTGGTCGATTTGCTCTTTGATCACTTATATTCGGTTGCAGAACCTTGCTCAGCATACTAGCCATAGCCGCTTGACCCTTTTCCTTAAATTCCGGAGTAACAATAGCTTTGACCTTAGAGAAAGGCCTAGACATGCCTTTACTCTTTAGCTTGTACTCAATTGTGTCTCCAACACATCTCTGCGGTGTCAAGGTTATGTGCAAACCTGTAGCATTCTTCTCGCGCTTTGGTTTGTCCCGCTTGTTGACTTCCTTGGGTTTCCTTTCATAAGAACGAGTGTCTCCATCCAGGACTTCATTAACCTCATTCTTATTACAGAGTGCTACAGCTGGTAGGACACTTACCCTTCCCGTTACATCGTCTATGGCAACACAAGAGCCATACTTGTCGCCATCCGAAATAGCGTTGTAAGAGATCCGCTTGTCGATGTTAGAGAAAACAATCCGTTTGTTTGGTAAGTCAACAACTGCACCTGCTGTTGCAAGGAAAGGTCTTCCCAAAATCAAAGGCATGTATGAACCATTGCTCATCTCCACAACTTGGAAATCAGTTGGAATCAAACAATCCCCAATCCTGACATTTAAATTCCCAATGAATCCTTGCGAAGTTGTTACCGAGGCATCCGCAAATCTAATAGACATCTTAGAAGTCTGGATATCAACAATACCTAAAGATTCTGCAATATCCCTTGACATGAGGTTAACACTAGATCCAGAATCGCATAAAGAATCCTCAAAATCAATTCCAAAGATAAGACATGGAACAACAAACTTACCTGGATCCTCTAGCTTATGCAGTTGCCTTAATAAAGGTTTCTGAGTGTTACCTGGAGTGACATCTATGCTTTGACTCTGAGGATCCGTAGCTGGTTCAAGTGGGATCGATCGATCTGGCTCGTCCGCAGGAATCAATGCAACCTTTTCCGCAGAACCTGACGCTTTACTCTGGGACATAGAAGCAACTTGTGAATCAAGAAAGTCAACCTGACAAGTTAAACTCTCTAGTTTATAGCTGAGTTCGTTGTTCATGACGTTTATCTTGTCGTCAAGAGAGGTTATTTTCTCATTCACTTCCCGTGCACTCCTGTCTTGCCCATCTAGAATCTGTTGCATCATTAGCTCAAGTCTATTCTCTTGGAGGTGCGGTGCTTGATGTTCTCTACTCTGATTGGGTCCTTGGTCCTCGATAAAGTTGACATAGGCACGTGGGTAAGGAACCCTGGGTGCGTAAACTCTCTCTGGGGGAATTTCTGAAGATTCGGTAGGAGCATCATGGCGAGCAGGTGCTCGCTCCAAACCGAGCAGGTGCTCGGTTACGTGCTCCTTACCTTTTCTGTGGGTGCTAGAGATTCCGCTCGTGATTTCTACCGCATTGGCATACCCATTCTTAGGATTCATCTCCCCTTTCCCTGGAAGAATTCCAGCCGGTCTCTTAATCGTCTCAGCAGTTTGAGCAACTTGTGTATCCAATTTCTTCACATGCGCGGTAACAGCCTCGTACTTTACATTCAAATCATCGTACATGAGATCTACCTTGCCATTAATCTCAGTGGACGCCTTTTGGCTATTAACCATCAGTTGCTGCATGAGACTCTTCAACTCATCCAGAGATGTAGGCGCGGAAGTAGCTTGTTGTGGCGCAGCGAATTGTTGTTGGTTCCCTCCTTGGAAACGACTCTGATTCTGGTTAGGGATGAACTGATTCCCTTGAGCGTTGTTGGAGTAGAATCTCTGAAATCCTTGACCGTTCACAAAGTTGACCTCTTGTAATGCGGCGACCTCATAACCTTCAAACTCTTGAGAAATAGGAGCAGCCCCATTTTCTTCCACAGATTTTACCGGTCTCTGGTTCTCGCATAAAAGTAGATTCACCTTTGCTGTCAGCTCATCAATCTTCTGAGTGTCCATATTATAGACTTTCCTGGACCTATCATACTCAGGAGCCTTGTTGCTAGAGCTCGCAGCGAGGTTCTCAATCAGCTCAAAGGCTCCATCCCTTGTCTTGGTCATGAAGTCTCCGTTACTTGCAGCGTTAAGAGCATTCCTATAGTCCCACTCAACTCCATCGTAGAAAATTCCAAGAATCTGCTCATCTTTGAAGCCGTGATGAGGACATTCCCTACGGTATTCCTTGAGTCTCTCCCAAGCTTCACAGAAAGTTTCGCTGGAATGTTGTTGAAACGAAGAGATCTTATTCCTCAAAGACGCAGTTTTGGACTTGGTGTAGAAGTGGTCCAAAAACGCAGCTCTAACTTCGTCCCAAGTCTTTAAAGAACCAGCCGGTAAAGACTTCAACCATCTAGAAGCCTTATCCGAGAGTGAGAATGGAAACAGCTTGCACTTCATAAATTCACTCGGCACTCCATTAGACCCCGTAGTTGTGCAGATTTCCTCGAAATTCTCAATGTGATCCATTGGTATTTCAGCTGGTAATCCATGGAATAGATGCTGTTTCACCAATGAGATCATCTGAGGCTTGATCTCATAATCCTGCCTCTGAATAGTTGGGATCACAATGGCTGAACGGTTCTGATAGAAAACATGGGGATTATCCGTATCCCCTATACCCGGCTGTGCTGGAGGGGCATGTGGTTGATTTCTTTGCAATTGAGTAATCTGATCCCTTAGCACTTGCAACTGAGCATTCATCTCCTCCTGATTAGCCATATTATCCGGATTCGGTGAGTTTCTTCGCCGACGGTTTTCTCGTTCAATACGTGCTAACTCTTCGTTCGAAACGTTGATTAAGGATTCGGTGATGTTTCTTCTTGTTCTTCTACTGGTCATGCACCTGAAACACACCGAATGCAAACAAAAGAAAACAAAATTAGCAAAAATAAATTCTTAGACTATAAACTAAATCGAAATTCAAAGGCAACGCAATTGGTCCCCGGCAACGGCGCCAAAAACTTGATACGTGAAGTTTTAAACCCAAATAGTATCCGCAAGTGCACAGACAAAAGCAGTAGTATTTTAGGTATCGAATCCTCAGGGACCAAGGTCACACTATGAAAATATGGACTATTGTTTAAAGCTAAGATAAAAATGGGATTGGTTTGAAACGAAACAATGAACGAAATAGCAATTAAAAAATGATGTAAATTCAATAAGATAAAGACACTAGATTAGAGTCATTCGCCGGTGACTTCGGATTAAGGACTGAGCAATCTATTCAGGATTCAATTTAGCGCAATCTAGAACTCGAACATGAATGTAATATTGCCTCACTGTCGTGATGCATCAATATCTTTATCTAACATCCTAAATGCATAAACTGTCGTTCGAATTCAGAGATGAAGATAAGCATTAACAATTTGGTTCGATTTGTTCACAATCGATGGTAACAATCAACTGTCGTTGGTTACACACCAATTGCTCATCAACGGTTTATCTAGAAACCTAGAGCACTTTCGTGAATAAGTTAATCCTAAGATCATAGACTAGGTGATCAAATTAGTCTAAGCAGTATGAATCCCTATTGATGAAGACAAAATGATATCAATTCCTATTTGGCTCAGTCACAATCATCCTAATTCACCATTGAAATTCCCTAACCTAGCTGTGAGATTACTCGACCATGGAGAATAAAAACGCAGCAAAACAATCAAGAGAATTCATCACGATATAAAAGAGATTAGGGTTTAAGAATTCTTCTCAATAGATGTTGTGGAATAATTCTCCAAAGGTTAAAAGCAATCCAAAAGCAAAGTAGAACAATCGAAAAGAGTCTCCAAAGAAATCTAAAAGTAACGTGTCTGGGTACAAGAGAAAAAGGAACTGTTTCAGCGTGTTTTTGTCAGAGGCGGCTCTGACTTATTTATACTAAAAATCAGGTTAAAATCGGATCTGGGGACTAGACCGGTCGGTCCGGTCATGGATCGGTCGATCTGGGCACTGGATCGGTCGATCTGGGCACTGGATCGGTCGATCTGGATTCCAGTGACTTTTGGATCTTCGAGTCTTCACACGGGACCGGTCGATCTGGTGATGGATCGGTCGATCTGGGCACTGGATCGGTCGATCTGGTGACAGATCGGTCGATCTGGATTCCAGAGACTTTGGCCTCTCGTGCGAGCAGGTGCTCGCTCCAAACCGAGCGGTGCTCGATAATGAAAAATGCCATCTTTTCTCCAGATTCGTCCCTTTTGCTCCAATAACCCCCATTGACTCCAATTCATGCATGAGAGCCTCCTAGAACCTGCAAAGACACAAAATAAACTAGAAAGAACCAAAAAGACTAAAGAAATGATAACTAAAAGAGACCAAAATACTAATATATCAATTCCCCCGGACTTAGATCTTTGTTTGTCCTCAAACAAACTTAGAAACAAGTAAAGGAGAAAGGTTTGAAAACGCGGATGGAATTCACTCGCTTGTTGGAAAGATTTCAGATTTCATACTTTCGTCATTAGGCCTTAGAACATGTATCATAGTCAACCATGGGGCTCATAACCTAACTTAATCACCCACAACCCATCAAAACGTCGGTATCCACAATATCATCTCTTAAATAGGATTAATGAAAAATGCCATCTTTTCTCCAGATTCGTCCCTTTTGCTCCAATAACCCCCATTGACTCCAATTCATGCATGAGAGCCTCCTAGAACCTGCAAAGACACAAAATAAACTAAAAAGAACCAAAAAGACTAAAGAAATGATAACTAAAAGATACCAAAATACTAATATATCAGGGACCATCTATAAAAAGGGAGGGGTCAAAGTTGCTTGGAGTAAAGTATGTCTCCCCAAGAAAGAAGGTGGATTAGGATTAAGAGAAATGAGAACTTGGAACAAGGTGTTAGTTCTCAAATTGATATGGTTATTGTTCTCTTCTTCTGGCTCATTGTGGGTTGCTTGGTCTAAGGCTCACTATCTTCATAGATCAATTTTATGGGATGTTGACGCTCCAGAGTCGAGTTCCTGGATCTGGAAGCAGATTCATGCACTGAAACATCTGGCACGAAACTTTTTATGTGCTGAACTGGGGAATGGAAGAGTTATTCATTTCTGGTTTGATAAGTGGTGTAGCATGGGACCATTAATTAGGGTGTTGGGTGAGGATGGCCCCAGAAGGTTAGGTGTACCAAGGGATGCTAAAGTTGCTGATGTTTCGAAGGACGGTGGATGGGATTTACAAGCTGCGAGATCAGATGATGCGTTGAGATTACTGGTGGAGTTAACAAATATAAGGCCTCCTCGTCAAGCTGATCCACCTGATAAGTTCTTTTGGATGGTTGCTCAGAAGAAATTGAATAAGTTCTCAGCTTCTAAGACTTGGGAGGAACTTCGTCACGTGGAGCCAGTTAAACGGTGGTATAAAGCTGTATGGTTTAAAGGGCATACGCCTAAACATGCCTTTACTTTTTGGGTGGCGAACTTGAATCGCCTTCCTCTTCGGGATAGAATGCATAGATGGAACTCGAGATCTCCTTTGGTATGTGTTTTATGTGGCAAAGATGATGAAGAGAGGAATCATCTTTTTCTCCATTGCTCTTATTCTATGGAGATTTGGCGTGAAGTTCAAATGAGATTGAATTGGCCTCCTATCCCATTTATGGATTGGGGCTCATTGATTACGTGGTTATTGACAGACTCTCAGGGTGTCTCTACTCTGTTGAAGAGGCTAGCGGTGCAAGGTGTTGTGTATTCGGTTTGGTTTGAGCGTAACAGGCGGGTGCATAAGGGAGAAGGTTTATTACCATCGGCGGTTTTCAGGTTGCTTGATCGGCATTTGCGGGATAAATTTCTGGCCAATAGGGACATGAAGAAATTCCAAAACCTTTACATGGTTTGGATTCGGAATATTGCGTAACTTATTCTAATGTCTTTTTTATTTTTTTTTGGGACATTAGAATCTTGTATATAACCTTTCCCAGAGGGTAATATATTCACATTTATATCAAAAAAAAAAAAAAGAAGTTAAAGAATAATCTAATGTAGATTGATTTCTAAAATGTTTGAGATACGTGACTTAACAGGAATCGCCAAATGTCAGAATATCTTATCTTGTGATGCTAATATTATATCAGAAAACCATTTTTATATTTGTGAAAATAACACCATTCAAAAATTAGATTACAACCAATAATATTATTAATTTAATTTTTTATTTACTTAAATTTCTTACTAACCAAACTTACTAGAAAGAAATGGATTTAATACCAAATCTTCATTTTCCTATATATATATATATATATTTACTTCAGATCCTATTTATATTTATATTTACTTCAGATTCTACCAAGATTTATATTTACTTCAGATCCTATTTAAAAACTAAAACAAACTGACTCATCACATCATTTTTGAAAAAGAAAAAAATCTACTCTTTTTAGCGTATGTTATGATTTAAAAAATTTTAAATTATGTAGATTATTCAAGTGAATCATTGGATTAGTGAAATGTACAAAAACATTTTATTACAATACAAACACTAGTAGAAATGTTATTATACAGTTTAAAAAGATTCTTATTCTATTCTCCATGAGACCATCTCCAACAATGAAAATGATGTGGGCCTACACCTGATTTTGTGCTTAGTGGGCCTTCACGATTGTCCCAGGAAATAAAATTGGTTTGAACCAAAAAAACACTATTCAATCGCTTCTTACCAATACTAACCGGGAATTTCAACCAATCCATCTTCTTAAACCGCATTCTCTCTAGCAGAGACAGTGAAGGGTGGAGGAAGATTTGAATTTCAAATTTCAAACCCAAGGACCTTCCATGGAGTTTCCAAAGTTTCTTCTACAGGTAACTCACCCGATCAATTTCTCCATATCTGCAAAATCGATCTCTCTCTCCGTTTTCATTTAAGTTTCTGGGAATTCGATTTCTGCAAGTTAATCTCGTCAGCTTTTCAAAGATGCCGTTTAGCAGAAGATCTCTGTAGATTATCTCTTCTTCTTCATCAATCTACAGATAATGATCCTCCGATTACATGCATTTCGAGTAATTTCACTCTCTCTCTCTCTGGCTCGAGAAATTTGTTCCGATTCTTCGTCGGAAATTGAATCTATCATCGCTAAATTTGGTTCTATTTGATGCTGCGTATAGTTGCGGACACGGGTATTGGATGCAATTTGGAGGAATTTCAAGATCTGAGGTGCCCTAGAGAATTCAATGGAGCGAAGATTTGGGGTCAGTATTGGGAATTCGATTTTTGAATGTTTTATCAATCAAATTTAGTATGAAATCACCATTTGACAAGATCGAGATTATTTTATTAGCTTCGTTTTTCTCTCTGTAATGCAAATTCTGCGTTAAAAAGTGATTCTGACTATGGTCAATGTGATGCAGATGGATTACTCTCCGTCAAGACGACTTGTAAGTTTCGTCTCTCTGACTGATTCTTTTTGCTGTAGATGCTTTAATTTCTCATGGATTTGCTCATAAGTTCAATGGAGAAGCATATCTCTTGGTTAAGTTCTCTTACTTAAGAGTCCAGAAATCTATAGTGAAATTTTGAGTCATTTAAAGGGCTAGTGTGGAACTTGTTCTCGTTTTGTTCAATGTGCTGATGGTGTTGCAGGCTTTTCTGATGATGAGGTGTACTTTTATCGTATGAATCTTGATGAGAATCTATCGAACAAAAGAGTGAAAAGACAACCTTCTCAGGCTAAGAATGGTGCAAAGTTTAGGTGTGCAAATCCTCAATCTATGTATTCTTTTAACTGATTTTTAAGCCACTGTGAGTGCGTTGACAAGTTTATGTATTCGGTATGTGTTGTTTTCAGTGGGACGGAAGTATCCCTGAATGTTTTTGGAAGTACGGATGGTCTTGTGGCACCGATAATTGGCTTCTTTCAAAAGGTCTTCTTTTCTCTTCAGTTTAGTTCCCTCATGGTTGCTTTAAGTTATTCTTTAATGATATTTCTACCCTCTTATTTTGCAGATGCTTGTTCTACAGATACCTGTAAGTAATAGGTTCTCCCTTTGTTATACACAGTAATAGAACTAGCAAATCATGGAAGTAATAAACTGGTTCTTTTCTTCCTCTCCAGAATGTCACAATGGATCTGGTGGTTAAGCAAGGGGATACTCAAACTCAATATGTTTTTGTAGTGAACGCTGACAAAACGTCTTGCTTTACTGCCTCCAATATTGAACGGTTGAAGTATGGTCTTGAAGGCTATGTTTTGAAGCATGGGAACTGTTTGGATATGATGTGTGACTATTGCTTCTCTGATAGGTATATATAAAATGTTTCTAGAACGCTTACGACTTAACTTAGTCTAGTTATTCCAGTTTAAGTCTGACAAATCTGGTTATATCTTAACAATTTTGAGAGAGCATCTAAAAATTGGAAGTGGAACAGCATGCTCTGAAGAAAATCGTAAGAGAACCGGAGGGACAATGGACGTTGTGATTGTAATAAGTGACTTATTAGAGACAACTCGCCATTGCAGCAGATCATGTGACGGCAAAACAGAGGTCTGTTCAGTTCTCAAATTAAACACATTAGCCCATATTGACATGTAATGTATATTTGGTTGATCTTAAATGATGAATTTTCCGCAGGTTTTTTACTTTGAAAATTTCTCACCTTGCTCTATTCCACAATTTGCATTGAATGCTTTGAAAAAGATTGACTGGAAAAGCTACGGTTTGATCCTGGGGAGTGTGAATGATCTAGATGGACATGTGTTTCTCGAATGGGAAAATTTCCCTTCGTATGTTCAAATCCAAATCACCCTCCATTGGTATCACAATCAATATCCAACAAGGCAGAAGACTGAGCCTGGTATAAAACTTGTGAAGAAGGGAATTAAAAATGCCTTGGAAGATTTAAAGGCTAAACATGAAGGTTTTCTTTTAAGCTCACATGCTCGTAAGGTGCTCCCTCGTACAAACCTGCTATGAACCGCTATTGCCAATATCTTTGGTTTCGAATGGTTTGATCAAGATTTGCTTTCTTAGATTTGCAGCCATGTCCCTGACCTTGCAAGATCAATAGCAGGACTAATATTCTCCTCTACTGATTTGGACTTCCAAGGAGATTGCTTATCTATTCTCGGTTTTCAGACTCAAGAAGCTGAACGTGAGGCTGTTGAAGACTATATCCAGAGAAAGATCGTTACGGTTATAGGAATGAATGAGAGGAAACCACAGAAAGACCAAGAAACTTCTCCTTTTTTGTTTTTTGAAGGCGAATCTGAGACATCGTACTTTGAAGATGAGGAAATAGAAGGTGAGTATTACTCTACCTCCCTGGAATGATACATTTACTTCTGATAAAGGATACATAGATAGTTTATATGCGAAAATATATGTTACAGATTTGCATCACTTATTACTTTTCTGTTTGTTTTCAGTCATCATGTTTGGATCAAGAACATATAGTAAATACAAATACATAATACTCCATTTCTTTAGTAGTTTAACACCTTACACACTTTAGCATATACTATTTGAAAACCTCTCGGGTCGAGAAATGGCAGCGAAAAGCTGTGATTCCAACTCTCCAAGGTTTCTATATCTCCTTATACTATTTCAAACTATGTATACATATATCAAAAGAAAATAGAAATGAAAGACACCCATAAACCATGGTCTTGTGCACTTCCTTCCTTGGAAGATATCTCAAGCAGCAGAAGGAGCAGGAAAGTAGGTAATTTCCGGTTCTTGTACCGAAGCTAGAATGGTCGATTTCGTAACGGCTTCTTCAGGGGTTTTCGGGTTGAAATCGAGAGATTCATCATTATATACATCCCACCATTTGTCAACTAACATCTTGATGTCTTCTCTGTCCATGTTAGCTTCTTCTCCTGTGTACCTCCATGGCTTGGATCCCTATCGATTCAACCATTATCAGGCACCTTAAAACGAAACAGGCTCAGATTTGTAAGCAAATAGAGAACTACTTACAGCTGCACAGTAGTGAACAACCTTGACACTCTCCAGGTCCACGTTCTCGGGGTGACGCCAAAGCATAGCCAGAACCAGATTGTAAACCAGAGGGATTGGTTTGTACACTTTCTCAAAGAACATATTGAGAAAATCCTGCCAAATCAAAGTTACAAGTACCAAAATCATCAAAACCAGATATTAATTTTGATATGGAGCATTGGAAAACCTGAGTTTGAAGCGTAACTCACTTGTTCTGCAAACGGAGAAGGCGGTGTGATCTCAAGGGTCTGAAGGAGACTCTCATAAGTCAAAGGGCTAGGCTCAAACACAAACATACCGGCGTTGAAATACAGAGGAGGAGGAGGAGATTCCATATCTTCCGGCCACGTGACTTTCTCCGGACACTGTTGACAATACCCAATCGAATACTGCAGCGAGTGGCTCCATGTTTTCTCGCAGAAACAATCCATCACGGCATAGAAATACCCGTCAGGCGTATCGAAGAGGTGATCGATATTGTCAAAGACTTGAATATCTGCATCCAAGTAAATCATCTTGCTATACTCTTCAAACTGCAAGAAGTTTCAAAGTAAATAACCACAAAAGATTTTAAGTACAACATAAACTTCATTTGTCTAATTTTATAAGATGTTTTGGTTGAATGTGCGGTAATTAAGAAAAAAATAAAATAGAAATAAAACATCATTTATAATTAGGTAAAAATATAATTCAACCAATCATATACAAAACTAGATCAAAATTATCAAATAACATTAAAATATGCTTAGAAACTAGTAAAACATCATATAATTTATAAATTGAAACAAAAAACATTCCCTTAAATATCTTGTATAATGGAATAGAATATTAGCTAAAAGTTTTGTGAAAAAACCCGAAATACTTACGTTCCAAATACGTAGCTTTGAGTAGTTGAGAACGTAATACGCCATAGCAAACTCAACTTGGTTGTCTGGAGGATAAACAGGCTCGATCTCACGCAGTACACAGCCTTGAGACCTCAAGATCTCTCTATGTTCCTCAGGCACATCAGGTAACATAGCAACAACAAGAGGATAAGCACTTTTAACCTTACGCAAACCCTTTGCTAATCCCACCACTCCCTTCACGTAGTCTCCATTACCGGCCAAAAACGTCACATAAGCTCTCCTTGAAGGTGCTTGATGCGCCTTTTCGGATGCATAGTGGGAGTTCACGGAAATCTCAGGGGCCATTTAGGAGAGAATTGAAGTTTTCTTGAGTGTTTGAGAAGTTAAAAGAAAATTGAAGTTTTGTTTTCTAAGGATATTCCAACTTTGAGTGAGTTCTTTTGGCCTTTGGCTTGTGAGTAGTTTAGTTAGGGGTTACCAATGTTTGATTATATAGACGTAGAACGAAGGGTAAATCCGGAACAATTTAACAAAGAATTACTTTTCTTCTTCTGATATTATTTACATAAATTAAATTTCAATTTCAGATATATTGTACTCTATATAATATTTTATGGTGGATGTGAAAATGAAGACGAAGTTTTCTTGTATTTTAGCTTAGTTAGCGTGGGGTGATGTAATTAGGGAAATAAAAACTCAAGTATAGTTTACGGAAACATTCAAGAAAAAAATAAATGTTAATGGGAAAACAAGGCGGTTGGAATTAAATAATTTTAAAATAACTTTATGAAAATCGTTTTCGTAGTAGAATTAAAAATTAATTTAACGAAAAGACAGATTCAAAAGGACAACGTAACGAACAGAGCCATAATATAATAACATTGGAAGAAAACCATGAATTCCACGTGGTAGGTAGATAGAGACTCCAGGAAATTCTCTTAGCAAGTAAAAATAATTAGTCATGATTTTTGAACGTTTCCAAACTATTGTGATGACTGATGGGACGAGAAATACATGTTTTAAACTAAATTTCATTTTAGGATCAACAATAACATATTAAATTTCCAAACTTTTTGAATCAACAGTATGAGTTATGATAACATATTAAATTTTATGAGGTTTCAACTCAAACATCGATTGACAAAGGGACAGGCCTGGTCCTGAGTAGAAGCTGAGGAAGCATAGGCTTCTGGCCCAAAATATTTTATGTATTTTTGTATATAACTAACGGCTCTAATTTTTTTTTTTTACGTATCAATGGTCCCAAACTTTTTTTTTGCTTACGGCCTTCACATTTTCAGGATTTTTCAGGACCGGCACTGCTAAGGGATGAAATCATCTATCAAATCTTATGACATATTGTTGTAAGTTTTGTTTTTCAAATTTATTTTATTTTACCTATCTTTTGTTACTCGCAATTCAAACTCTTTGGTTGTAACATCGAGTGGTTTATAATGCTAGGTTTAAAAATTGTACGCTTTTTGTAAAAATTCCTCCCCTAACTTGCAGAGTGTGTAATATAATTTTATGGTTGAAAATATATTAATTAGTGCATCCCCTTCCTATTATTTGCAAAGTTGTTTTATTGATAGATGATTAGGTGTTTTAATTGTTTTAATTTCATTGGTCCATTCTTCAAAAAATGATGACTTGGAATGGTGACATGGAATGGTGAAAAAGATGACATGGTTTTTCACTATTTTTTTTAAATAATCTTCAATAATAAATATGTACATTTGGGATTATTAAAAAATCACGACAATTATGCTTTACTTAAAAAGTTTTTTGAATTAGAAGTAAATTTATTTCAGTAACATCCACCGAGAATATCTATTAATTTCAAAGATTTTCTGTTTTGGAAAAAAAACACTAATAACTAAAAAATTCTATATTGGTCTTCAATATCATTTTAAATTTGGCAAAATAGTTACTCTCAAACATTATTATTCATACGATATATGAGAGAATAATTAACAAAAAAATGTATAAATGAATACCCTATATTAACTCCAAATATTTCAAACATTCGTGTGTTACAATTGTTGAGCAAGTTTTCTTAAGTTGAAAATTTTCTTTTAAATGTAGATATAATAAGAATTTATATAAATGTACATAGTGAAAAAATATAGAGAAGAAAAATAAACAAAGATCATAAGAAAAGCAAAATATACATAGACCACTATAACATTGATTAAAAGTGTTTATATAAAAGAAAAAAACAAAAACATAAATATGAATGAATGATAACAAAGCATAGAAAATTATGTATTATAGAGTTTTAAAAAGTTTCATGTATGTACATGGCATAGATGAATCACCTAGGAAGAAAACTAAAAATTATTTGTTTTGTTTTGTGCTTTTTTCTTGAAGTTTTGTTTTCATGTATGTCCTTAATTTTTCGTTATATCTAATTCTTTATTTACATATTGTTATTCATCGTTTGTATTTTATTTTTCAGCACAAATACAAAAAAGTTACAAATCTAAAAATTTGTACTATTAGAAGAACATTAAAATATTTTTTTCTACTTATATATAAGTTTAACAAATTAATAAATACTAACGAAAAACTAAAAGTTACGTAATCATCTAAAATATTTCATACACGCACATGGTGCGGGCAATCATCTAGTTATATTGTATTATGAAAATAGGTAGAGGTTCCTTTTCCTCTATTATTGAAGTAGATGAAGGTTTATCCTTTGAGGACCAATGGAATCGGATAACGAGAGCTGAGTGCCTGCCTCCTTCAGGTCTCACCAAAGGACCTCTAACACCCTGACTAGTATGGAATATATGGCTCTCAAGGAACAAGAAAATATTTGAGAGTAAGGAGATCTCAGCCAGTGAAGTGGTGTCAAAGGCCATCAAAGAAGCCAGAGAGTGGCAAGATGGTCAAGTGATTAAAACCACAGAGACAAAACTGAGACCAGGACAAGAAAAAAGAGCTCCAGTGGCTCTAGACAAGACAATATGCAGAAATGATGCAGCCTAGAAGGAAAAGGAAATGAAAGCTAGACTGGGATGGACCATCACAATCCCTTCAGGCCTACATCAAACCATTCTCAGTTACACAAATATGTGAGCTCTCCTTTAGTGGCAGAGGGAATGGCAATCAGGGCTGCGATTATTTACGGAGTAAGCAAGAACATAAGGAACATGTCGGTGGAATCCAATTCCTTAACACTAATCAAGGCCATTAATAATGATTAAACTATCAATGCTCTTCATGGGATTTTAGGGGATATAACTAAAATGTCCAGTCGCTTTGATTCTATCTCGTTTAAATACATTCCTAGGTTAGCTAATGCTGTAGCAGATTCTATTGCCAAAGGGGCCTTATACCCCAAGCATGTAACCGGATAACGTTTGATTAATTGAAGAAAGGGTTGGAAAGAAAAATATATATATATTAGGTTGAGGTCATTTATGGTTAAAAGACATGGTCACATGGCCGATCAAAAACAAATAAAAGCGTTAGTATCTATCTGCTAGCTAACTGCGTCTTTATCAGGTGATCTTTTTGTCTTTTTGATTTTTATGAACAATGAATCCAATGTGCCAAAAATTCCACAATTATACTGCTATTTTACATAATTGCTCTTTCCGGATTGGGAGGTTTGATTAGAGTACTATTCTTCGAGGTCCGTTGGCTCTACTAATTTAATTTTATAATTGCAAACTATTTGGCGTCTTCCACCTTGTTCTTTTAGATATGGTATTATAATTTTGCTAGAGTTTAAAAACGAAATAAATTTTAGTTTTTGTTCTATATTTTTATGTTAAAAACAATGTTTTTATACCCGACCCGAATGACGAACCGGAACACCAACCAGTTCGCGGGTCAACTTAAATTTTAGAACATATTATATTGATTTTTTATAATTATATGGATAGCAATAATATATAGTTTAACTTAAACTAATAAAAAAAATTCAAAATTCATATATAAAAATTGACCCGACGCTTCAACAGACGGTTCAAAAGCCGGATCGCCCGGTTTTAACCGATTTTTTCCGGTTGAATCCGGATTTTTAAATTTTCGTATTTTAATAGTTATCCGGACCGGCTTAGTGTCCGGGTCGCGATTGAACCGGTCGATCTGACCGGCCGGACCGGTCCGGGTTTCAAAATACTGGTTAAAAACACCATTTAGATAGGATACCTAAAAACTTTCTAGGTTTGAAATATACTAGAGTTTGATATATTATTTAATTCAATTTAGGAAGTAAATTTTTTTTTAAAACGTCTGAATTATTGTAGATATTACAATCATCATTAGACTAATTTGATCTACTTGACCTAGTTCTATTATGATGATATTCATTTATCTCTTGTCTATGCGATTAAGGTGAATAGCTTTCCACATTCGCCTCCATGATGCAGCTCTCTATGTACGACATCTCATCTGATGCAATTCTCTATGTGTGACATCCCCATGATGGACAAACTCTCCTCGACGAACGGTTATGCATGTACGACATCTTCCATGATGGACACTCTCCCCGACGATCGACTTAGCATGTACGACATCTCCAATGATGGACATGGTCTCTCTGCACTCTAGAACCTCCGAAAAACGTTTCCTCCATTAATCTGTAATAAACTGTATTATCTGAGATTTGAACCCCAAACCTGGTGTAGAAGCCCTTAAATCCTTGACCATTGGGCGAAAGGGTTTCCACTAGGAAGTAAAATTTACAACTCTAATAAAAGGCACGAGATTTACCAAGGTTTTACTAATCGTTGTTATCTGTGGAGTAACATGTATTTGCGGCCGATCACTGATGTAATATCTGTTCATCATTTATCCTTAACTGCAAAAAAATGTTTAGACTTAAAAAAATAAAAAATCGTGCATGTTAATTTGATTTCTACTATTTAAATTTTATAACAACAATGATCTAAGAATTAAGCTCAATATTTCCTCTTAACCTTCTCTGTCTTCCTTGCGGAAATATTCGATTGTGCTATTTGCATCGGCAACAGTAAATTTCTACCTAAAACCATTTTTCACAACACAACAATCACACAAATGTTTTTATCACAATATTTGGTTTCATGTTTTTATCACAATCACAAAAATGTTTAAATATTTTTACAGTTAATAAGAACGAAACGAACAAGGAAAAAATATAATTTGTTTTCGTGTGTAAAAAAAGCTTCGAGAGAGACTCCTTTGCTTACAACATCAACGCATTTATATATATTTTAAATTAGTGCCAAATTTCGGTCATGACCTTGATATTGTTCAGGAATTTTAAATGAGAAAATCTCTTAAATATGATAAAATAATTGAAACTTTGTTTTTACCAATCCACATCCATTGAATTTAAATATTATAACGAAGAATTATATTAATAATTTAGACCCTACACCTTGGCATCACAATTCCACGCGTTTTTGGTCTGGCTAATTTATTTTATTATTGGTCCATATGAATATATATTACATGGTTACATATAAAATGTGATTTAATGTTTTGGCATCACAATTCCATGTGATAATATATTATATCTTTTGTAGAGTAAATTTTTAATATTTGTTTATCATTTGTTACATATTGCTCTTTAATTAACCTACACTAGTTCTCAAAAGAAATTCCAATTTCTATTTACTCTACAAATTTTTTTATTGAAATGTAGCTTATATGTATTAAAGAGCAATATAAAAATGGAACTTTTTTGAGCAATTCGTAAGCTATAATTTCTATGTTGTGTAGTAGAGCAATAGTGTAGGTTTCAGTTTTTAAAAAGAAG
The DNA here is from genome assembly GCA_963576765.1 of Draba incana. Lineage (NCBI taxonomy): Eukaryota > Viridiplantae > Streptophyta > Magnoliopsida > Brassicales > Brassicaceae > Draba > Draba incana. The sequence continues at coordinate 4,794,919 of OY755215.1, read as the reverse complement.
GAATTGATCGTGATTCTAACATGTTCCTCGATTTATATCTAGTTAATAAACTTTTTGTTTTCGGAATGCATAGAAATAGTTCCAACAAAAGACGTGATCGACGCTGCTTTCAAGGACCTTGTCAAGTGAGAAGAGGTATCAATAATGTCTATGGAGTACATTATAATCTCCCACCATGTATATTTGGTGGTGAATGCAGGTAAGAAAAAAGAAGATGATTTATCAAGACAGCCCTAGGCTACTAGTCTACTATTGATTATTTAACTCTCTTGTTTTTTTTTTTGGTCAAGAACTCTAATTTGTTTCTTATAAAAAGTCAATCTGCCAAGTAAAAAAAAAAAATTATAATTAAGAAAGTAACAAAATTTGCTATATGTGGCAAACTATGAACTATTAGATCTAGGTTAATTTGTTACTTTTTTAGTTATTGTTTTTTTCATGGTAATTCCACCCGGTTTCTCTTTTATAAATGCATTTTTATTATATAGTCGTCAAAAACAAAACAAGAAGTGTGTTTTTATATTCTTAAGTTATGAGTCATATAAACTGTTTTTTGGTCGGAGTCTCACCACTAAACATTGCACTTGAAATATTTTCTTCCAACCAACTGAACTAATTACTACGTTTAAGTAAAAAACATGTGTTTATTGTCCAACGAACATTTGGAATTGTAGTGGAGATTAGCTAGGATTTTAAGAGATTTAATGATATTATAAAATGAAAATAGTTTTTTGGCGTTGCCTTTTATTATCTTATCTTTTAAAACGTCACAAAAGCTAACCAAAACAAATTTGTTAGAATTTCAATAAAATCTTCGCATTCATGCATGCGCGTTACGTCCTATGATTTTTGTTTCACGTCCTTAAAACTATTATTTTTTTTCAAAAAAGGAAAATATGGGTTGGTGACAAATAATGAAGTGAATGGTAGATAAATATAGTGCTTTGTGTTCAATATGCGTTTTGAGGTATATCATGTGCGCATTGGTTTGTTGGTTCAACGGCTGCTTCGCTGCCTTGAGTTTTGTGATGAAGTAATCTCTTCCAAATGTGCTTGGAGAATTGGTTTAATCTTTGCGGTTTGCTCTCCTTTTGGTCCGGTGGCGGTCTGAGTATACTCAAATAATCAAATTCTTTTCCAAAATCGATAGTTGGGTTTGTGAAGCTCCTCCCTGTCTTCTTCGGGTATTCGTCGGTAGTGGCTCCAAAGCAATTGCATATTCCAAAATCGATATTGCCTTTAGCGTTGTTCCTATTTCCTAATTTTCAATGCTGTAATCATTCCTTTGGGTTTCTATGATTCAATATACAAAGTTTATAAAAAGAATCAACTAGGCAAATAACGTTTTCAATATATAATAGGGGAATTGAAACCAACACTAATTCTCGAAAGAATTTTTACTTTGATACCAATTCTAAAGTGAATCATCAACTACTAACTAGTGGAATAAGTTAACAAATAACTATTCCAATGAACAAATCGTAAGCTATGTATTTTTTTCCTATTCTTTCTTTACTGTTTCTAACTATTCCGTCATCAGTCTCACATTTGCTAACTATTCCGTTATTGCTCATAAACTTTGTCTGTTATATGATTATATCTATAAAAAAAAAAGAGTCTTGATAGCACAAACCCAAAACAGATCTTGTAACCAGAAAACAGATAATGACTCCATAATATCACCCATAACCAAAACAAAACAAAAAAAAGAGAGGAAAGTTTTAACAAGGAACAAAGATAATGAAAGTAAAAGTAGAACTACTCTCTCGGAATCCGAAGGTTTCGTCTTAAGCCTGCAAGTAAAAGTAGAACAATATCAAATGACCACAAAAAGAAATCAAACCTTGGTTATCTTATAATTATTGTGTAGACTTGGAGAAAACAAAAACGACGTCTTTTCAAACCGCTAAATTCGTAAATAAAAATTTACAGAAATTATAATCTGGAATGTGTATTCCCTTACTTTGTTAGCAATGTTGTTGGAGAGCCAGTCCAGACCTTCGTAAAGTCCCTCACCGGAGGTGGCGCATGTGCTCTGGATGTACCTAAAGAAAACAATCAAACAGTGTTGGATCTCTGTTTTGAAAGCTCAGGCTGAATAACAATTGCAAATTAACAAAAAAATCTTCTTTAGAATCACCAATGACGCTGTCGGAGAGAGTGGAGTCCAAGCTTATCAGTTATCTCAGCAGCATTCATTGCGTTTGGAAGATCCTGTTTGTTGGCAAACACAAGCAGTACTGCATCACGTAGCTCATCCTACATATACAAGCATTAATAGGTCAGTCAAATTTGTTTGGTATAGCGGTAGCCGGTAATAAGTCAGTTTCCTAATTGTATACTATCATAAGTGTAGCATTAGAGTAATCGAAGCAAATGGGTTTCATTACAAAGCAGGAAGTAAGTGAAGAGTAGTGAGCTACCTCATTTAGCATCCTGTGAAGTTCATCTCTTGCTTCGATAACTCGATCTCTGTCATTGCTATCCACAACAAATATCAAACCTTGAGTGTTCTGGAAGTAGTGCCTCCACAAAGGACGGATCTGTAAGAGAATACAAGTGAGCACACGTTTCCTCTTTCTTCCTTTTCCGATTTCAGGGAGATTCATAGAAAGTAGATAGAAACCTTGTCTTGACCCCCGACATCCCACACAGTGAAACTGATGTTCTTGTATTCAACCGTCTCCACATTAAACCCTGTAAATATACAGATCATTCACTAAGTCTCACTATTCAAAATATTGTTTGTTTACCAAATCACTTAGGCAATGAAAACATCTAAACTTGCTACAATGATAATCAATGCAACGGAGAACTACGTAAGGAGAAATGAAAATGCAATGATTGTTCTACTAATTATTCATGTTTTGAAGACTTACCAATGGTGGGGATGGTGGTAACAATCTCACCAAGCTTGAGCTTGTACAAAATGGTAGTCTTACCAGCAGCATCAAGACCAACCATAAGGATACGCATCTCCTTCTTGGCAAAAAGCCGACTGAAAAGCTTCGTAAATGAAAGCCCCATTTTCGTTTCAGCTAGTGATCCTGAGAAAACGCAGAAGAAGAAAGATCATGCACACAACTTCAGATTTTGCTCTACACCTCATAATTGCCAATCATCTTAACATAAATAGAACTCAAATTCAACACTCAAGCTAATACATACATTGCATTATACGATTCGTGATCCTTTGATCCACAGAATCAGCAACGATAAAATTGAGATTCCAAACAATTCGGAAGCAAATGAAACCAAAATCGAATAAAGTATCAAGGAAATGATCGATCACAATGTATCTTCTTCAAACTACCAAGTAAAAGTGACGGATAACTGCAGATTCCATACATTTCGACAAAAATTTTAGATCAAGAGCTTCGAATCACGGATTTGGAAACAGAAAGTCACACATGAAAGTAGCGAAAATGGAATTCAACCACAAATAGAGTAAAATCTGTGAAGAACGTGGATCGCCAACGAGATCCGAGACTCCAGATCAAATCAGAGAGGTTTGGAGCTTACTTTTCGACCTTGATGCGAAGGGATCTGAACCAGAGAGAGAGAGAAGCTTTTAATCAACGCGAGACCCAGACGAGGTTCTAAATATATGAGTGAGAAATTATTATTCTCTAAACACCCCTCTAATTATTCTCTTGTTTGAATTTAACCTAAACAAATTATTATGCATTGATTTACCCGTCAAATTTGGGTTCTTTTTCCAAAGATCGATTAGAAAATGTTATCAAATATTTAGTCTCTACCCTTTAATATTCAAAAGGGAAGACTCTTGAGTAATTTTAGAGTTTAAAGTCTCTTGATGCAATTTTTTTTTTTTTAAAGAAAAATTCAAAAAGTTCCAGCAATATTGGAGCATTTTGTTTTGTTTTAAGAATTAATTATTTAAAGATCCACCAGAATTATACATGGCCACAACACAAACGAACATGCACATTCACAAGAATAAAACATTGAGAGGATTAATTAACAAGTAAGCTGACTTAGCAAAAGGAATGAAGGTAAAACGCAGCGTTTTGTAGTGCCAATGTTTTCAAGGTTAACGTGATTATTTACAGATATAGTTTTCACGGAGGATTCAATAGCCAAGAGTAGAAATCAAACAAATTTTCCGGTGTTTTTATTAACGTGAGAAAGTAAAATTCATCTACATTTTTCGGCCAGCCCGGATTAGTTACACGGTTTGCGGGTAAACCGCGTGGTTCAACGCCAGTATTGAGCCCATCTGTGTATAGTTTCAACCATTTGCGGAAACAAGGCGCTTACACTTTCATTAATCAGATCTTGAAAGAAATGGATGCATGCTTCGTCGTCCATATCAAGCCTAAACTTTTCTTGGAGCTGTATATAAAGACATCATTTACAAGAATAATAAGAAGCAAGCAAGAACCAATCCATTTATAGGAACAATGGTCGGTTTGGTTTGGTTTGGTAAGGTGAGAGTGGAAGAAACTTACTTTGAGAATACCCTTTTCCGGGTCTGAAGCTATATCGGGAATAGTGGAACCCGCCATGAGATGGAACAGATTCAGAATAAGGTTGCTTGATTTCCGGAGAATGTTGTAGGCTTCACAACAGTAGGATTTGAACCTCGTGTAGTATTGGCTGCAACACATAATATACAGAGTAGCCAACATTTTAAGTATGATGCTACAATTCTCAAGAGCAAAATATTCATCGAGTTGTGTAATTTCAAAGTACCTTTCTGCTCCGCCCATGGCTTCCACCATTTCCTTGCAGAGTTTCATTGGTGGAGGAAACGGTTTAGGATCTCTACCAAGAATAAATGCGAAATCAACGTGGAAAAGACGGCCATCATCTGTAAGTAGGAGGTTGTCCAGGTGTCTACATCGCAAAAACAGGCCATCACAATTCAATTCATTTTTGTAAAAGCAAGAAAATTGGAAAAACTTCTCAAGCACAGCCCCGAGAAAATGCTTTTGCACCCTACCTGTCTCCAATCCCTAGTATATATGTGATCACAGAATAGCCTGCACAGCTTTTTATAAATGTCTCGAGACAAGTGGCCGTTATCCCGAAAGGCGCATGCTCATCAGGATGAAACTTCTGCAAATAACTTGTTATGCTTCGGTGCTCTGAGAGGATCTGAACATTCAAAAGCACATATCTTAGGATAACGAAATTATTTACTTTCAAAATTATAAGAGAAGAACAAAACTGCAAAGGCCTCCGGGGAATGGGTTTAGGCGCTTATACTATACCTGAGCCAAAGAACGGGATGGTATGAATTCCAACATTCCTTCGTCATGTCCAGTTGCTAACACCTTATAAGGCGTTAAGCATAGATCAAGATTTTCCAGCTTAAGCAGTCTATCCATGAGCCAAACCATTTGAACAACCTATAGAGGAGATTAAAAACAAATTAATCACAACATGAACAAAAGAGCTAAGATCATATGTTGCAATGAACCTAAATATACCAGCTGGTCTTGCCGGAGATCATCTCCCTTCTTAAATATAACTTTGTAAGTTCCTTCGTCCTCTGTTCGGAATGTAAGGCGCAGAGGATGCAATGCACTTTTAAAAAGTGTTGATTCTCCTGCCACAATCCCCTTTATGAGAACACTAGGGGTAAGCGGTGACCGAATAGGCTGAAAGTAAACCAAATGCAATAATTAATACGAAAGGGTCACCAGAAACTTCGACTCAGACATTCTTGGATAAACATCACATTTGAAGGCATTTGTTACCAGTTAAAACCATAGTGAAAGTACCTCTTCAAAGTAGGTGAGTTCGCTAAGGAGTCCACTTAAAAGCTGCCTGAGCTTCTCAATTTTTTTCTGTGTGTTTCCACGTACATTCCTCACATCTCGTGTAATGGAACATAACTGAGCAGTCAATTCTGTTTGGCGTACCAAACTTTGCCACAATTTAGGTCCATCTTCTCCATGAACACCAGGCGGCAGCTGACATAAAAGCAAATATCATTCCAGAGAAGCTAAACAAAACTCAGTTGATGGATAAAGCAGCTCAATTCCTTTGCCAGAGGCAGGAGGAAGAATGATCTGACATATTTAAATAATCATAAATGAGAAAAAGAGGGAAGAAAAAGGTCCATACCTTGTCCATTTCCTGCTCAAGATACTCAAATGTGCTGTAAAAGCGCTTGGCATAGACATGGTCAAGAAATTCCACAGCGACATACCAACGAAAAAAACTAGCCAACTCGATATTTTGTAATGCTACAAATTTAAAAAGAAAATAACAGAAGTCAGTGAATGTTTACTTGTGGGAAAGATATATAAAACAAGTTTTACAGAGAAAACTCAGCATGATTCCATGTCTAGAAGTTCAGCATATACCCCGTTGGACAAGGAATTGACAAAGGCGAGATCTATCAGTGCGTTCAAAACGAAGAGCCTGAACCAGTTGAAGCAAGTAACACTGAAGCTCTTCATCATCAGCTCTTTCAAGGACACTCACCGCATAAGCTCGAACCTATCAGTAGATGTAGTGAGGAATTAGTCTACATTTAAATATTTCAGGATGACAAACAAGCAGATCCAGTAGAAGGTTAGAAGACCAGAAGAAAAGTAAATTAGGCACTTGTAATACCTCTTCACTTTCAAACAGAGGAGACAATAGCTCCAAAGCATCACATACATCTATCGTTGTCCATTTGTACATCAGTTGTACTGCTTGCTTTGCTTCCTGCCAACATGGAAGTTCATGCATCATGAAAAAATAAGAACTATTAAAATAGACCTAGAAGCAAAAGATGTATGCTTACCTGAACATCACTCCACTCCACACAACGAAGAAACTTTGTTAGAGCTTTCTTATCACCCATCTGAGAGAAACGAAACTTCCAAAGAAGTTGTCTTTCATCTCCACTAAGTGTCCTTGTTGGTGGATATCTCAAAACTCTATATATGGATCTTTAAAAGAAGAAATCATCTACACGTGAGATTATATGTGACAATATTTCATAATAATAAAATCAAGAGACGACAAGAACTTCTCTAAAGAATGCCACACAGCTTCAATTATTCCAACAAAACAAAAAAATCCAACCGAATTGAATACTTACTTCTTCTCCTCAGAACTTGGCTTGAGATCCCTGTCAATAATGCCACGATCCAAGCTCCTTGCCAGCTTAAGTTGCTTGTGCTCCGAAGGATTAATCCTTCCAAGTTCTGCATCCCAGACAGTAACAAATTCATTTGCTGAACCTATTGGAGAAGTTATCAACAAATTGGCTCCAGACTCCTGAAATTCAAGAACAGATAAGACATAACACCATTGATCATTTCAATATAGCAAGACACAAATGGAGACATATTTATATTCGAATAGATAAGATAGTCACAGACAGATGCAACTACTGTACCTGAAATACAACTCGATGTTCAAAACTGTAGAAATCGATAACCAAGTATAGATGTGAGTTTCCATGTTTGGAGCTTTCTTGTTCCTTGATCGTATCCAAGGATTTCAACATAAGTCGATCCAGCCATTCAATGCTTTGGATCTGCCCCCTCTCATACTTATTCATGAGCTTCTCTAAACGCTCAAGCTCTCCACGCTCATGCCTTGGAACCTATAGTATGACAAAAGAAGTCGTCATCAAGAACGATATTTTGAATTATATATTTAGTGTTGAGATGAATCAGAAACCTTTCCAGGAGTAGAGGACGGAAATGAACCATCCGCTTCCTTCCCCTGCCAAAGCCTGAGCTTCTGCTTTCCTGATTTCATTTGCATTTTGCTGTTAAAGAGAAGGATTGTGGCTCCACCAATAAGTCCCTCGGCTTTCCCACACGAAACATCCCATACCTGTTATGAGCAGAAACTTTTCGATAAGCAGGAAGAAACCGAGAAAGTACCATAAAAGAAGTAACCAGAACAGATATGTTTTTACCGTGATTGCAAGCTGCGAATGAGCAGTCAAGTCCCGATATTTTGAACTGAGAGTGATGGGTTCATTCCAGCAGTATGGTGGTCCTGTAGTTTTCAATCTGGAAATTAAGAACACATCACAACAGGGACGAAAAATTTACGAGAAAGGATATAGAACCGGAAAAAAAAATGAACCTTGTTCTCATGGGAAGGCCAAAAGGAGCTCCATCAATATACAATGCACACTCAATGTAAAGCTCTGGTTTTGTTTCCTCTGCCATGGCCAACACTAAACCAACAAAGTCAGAAACCAAAGATCACCAAATGTGAATTCAACAAGCAACAATCTCAAAAACTAAACCAATTTCACTAGAATTTGGTTCCTACATGAAATCCTGAATTCTATACACATAGCAATAAGCAATTTCCCATTACATCAATCAATTCCCATGAATTAGACGGATCAGAACACGAAAACGGAGCGACGAAATTAGAACAGATTCAGTTCGAATTACTTGCACCAGTGATAACATAATCGAAATCTTCAGTACCCGAATCAGTAGATTTCTTGACGGGGAGGATTCCATCGAGCTTCTCGATACGGAAAGTGACGGGAGAATTGATATCGCAGGAGAGGAAGAAACGAAACTCGCTCGCACCCATTGGGGGATTACTAGAGGATCGAAATTAGGGTTTTTCTCATTTGCGGAAGAGTGGAAATCAATGGAATTTGGAGAAGGTGAAACTTTAAATTCGAATTCGTTAATGTGTTTTGAGCCCTCGAGAGGAGTAACGACCGGAGATCAGCCTTGGTTCATAAAATTGTATAAAGTCTTAACGTAGACGACTAATGGAAATCTTTAGAATCTGGGTCAATTACAAAACCCGTTAAAACGTGGAGAAATATGGTGGAAAGTAGGAAACGTATATCCTTAAAATAATAATTTGAAAAATCGATTAAAACGCTCGTTCTCGTATTGAAAAAGTGACAAAATTTCGTATTTTATTTTTGAAAACGTAATTAGTAAGTAGTTAAAAATCGCGTGATAAAAGTGGTTAATGTGACTTATTTTAGTAAGAAAATGATTAATGAGATTAATCTTGGGATTTTAAAGATCTTCCATCTGATGAACCGAGAATTGTAGACAGATTTGTTGGATGATACTTATGATTTGTAAAAATGAGAATAGAAGCTATTTCTAAATATGGACGGTCATATGTGTGATCTTTTACTTTCATTATTTGTATCAAGCATTCCCCTAACCCTCCATGTGAAAAAGATGGAATCCCGGATTTAACAATGATCGATCTTCTCATGATTACACGAGTCCCTCTCAACGACCAGCCCGGAGACATATACGAGCAGATTACAACGACGATTATGAAGTACATCGAGCCAAAGCAAACCATCATAATGAATGTTTTGTCAGCCACGGTTGATTTCACAACTTGTGAATCAATTTGATTGTCGAGAAAAGTAGACAAGAGAGGAGAGAGGACGTTGGTAGTTGTCACTAAGGCTGATTTGGCGCGCGATTCTCTTCTACAAAGAATCAGAGAAAGATGACGTGAAAATTGGTTTAGGTTTTGTATGTGTGAGAAACCGAATAGGCGACGAATCATATCAAGAGGTTAGACTTGAAGAATAGGCGTTGTTTGCTAACGATCCTATGCTCTCGAGAATAGAAGAGGGCATGGTTGGAATCCCAAATCTAGCTTAGAGGCTGATGAAGATCCAAAGAACATTGTTAACTCGAAATATACCGGAACTCGAGAAGAAAATAACCGAGTAGATGAGAATCAGTTATGTCGAGTTGAAGAAGCTGCCAGTGGTAATTTTTTCTCTTGACAAAGCATTAATGGCACTCGTGGATATTGTAGCTTCGGCCAAAGAGTCACTTATGCGGATTCTAATTCAAGGGGACTTTTTAGAGTTTTCCAAATGACGATACGATGCATTGTATGCAGTGCCGGTCCAATCATTTTGGATGCCCTATGCATATATATAGAAAATGTTATTTTCGTACATTTTCTTATACCGTAAAAATAGTAATCTAAATAAAAAGAAACACATTAAAACTTCATTAAACCGTTTATAATTTCAAATAGTTTATATGAAATCAAAGAAAAACAACAAAATATAATTTATTTTTGAAATATTGTTCTCCTTGTATTTTTGCCTGCAAAATCATTAATTAAACACACGTTGTCGAGTTTTTCAACCATATATGTTACAATGGATGACAAATCTAACCCATTAAATTTCTCTTGTCACATGGTAAACCGCAAATAATTTTGTTATCAGCTTCAACTTCAAATTTTAACTAATAATTTCAAATTATTTTTTTTTAAATGAGTAGTTAACATGTTTGCTTAGAGAATGCCATAAACATTACAAAAGAATTTGAAAAACAAAATCTTACAAATATTATTATTGTAGAAAAAGTTTATAATCTTTTTAAGGGTTAATTAGGTGAATATTACTTTTGTGATAGATAATTAGGAAACTAACATATGCATAGTGGAATTTAGGTAACTACTAGAAAGGTAAAAAACTAGGACAAAATTGCCCTTACGAAATTTATTAAGTAAAATAATAAATCATAAAAAAAATCCATAAAATCTCTCCTCAAAAGAAAACTTTTTTTATGGAATGTTTTTTCACCGAGCTTCCATAACTCCATAAAATAGAGGTGGATAGAGAAATACCCTTCCTTATTTTGACAACTCTATAACAAAATAAGACTGCATATAGTCAACTATTTAAACATATATGTAGTCAATTATTCATGTAAGTTATTTTGTTCATAGTTATAGTGAACTAAATAGGAGATAATGTACATATAGTTCATTATAATAATTCACTATAAGTATATATGTCAACGGTTGTATATATAGTGATAGTCAACTATATAGGGGATACAAGAAATTTACCATACATAGTGATAGTGAACTATATAGGAGATACAACAAGTTTAAAATACACAATGATAGTGAACTATATAGTGGATTATGTACATTAGTTTATTATAGTAGTTCACTATAAGTATATGTGGCAATGATTGTTGATAAATTTACTTTCGATTTAATAGTGCAATATTTTAACTATATCGATTTTTAGCGGTAGTTCATCTTAAACTCAAGATTTCAATCTATGAGAGAAAATAATGAGAGAGAATTAAAAAAAATATGTGAATAGCAACATTAAATATAAAGAAGAAAGAGGAGGAGGAGGAAGTATTGTTAGTGTTTTTTTTTAAAGAATTTTAAGAAAAAATTAGGGTAAGTTGAAGTCGTATCTAAAAACTAAAAAATAAATTAAGGGTAAAGTGGTCATTCTAGTTTATAAGAATGTTAGTTACTTAATTATAATTTAGGGTATGTTAGATGATTAATAATTAGTGTAATGGGTATTATACACGCCAATATCCTTTTTTTTTAATTATAACTATAATAAAAATTTAACTTAAAAAAAACCTTCTAAATTTAGGGCCATGTGGAAGCCCTTTGGTCCAGTTGTCAAGGGTTTAAAGGCTTCTATACCAGGTCTGGGGTTCGAATCCCAGATAATACAAAATTCTTGCAGATTAATGGAGGGCGCTTTTCAGAATTTTCAGAGTCGTCCAGGGAGACCATGTCTATCGTTGGGGATGTCGTACATGCAGAGCCGTTGGTCGGGGAAAGTCTGTCCATCGTGGAAGATGTCGTACATGCAGATCCGTTCGTCGGGAGACATTGTCCATCAGGAGAGATGTCGTATATGGAGAGATGTTGCATCATGAGACTTATGTAGAAGTTGTTCACTCTAATCGCATAGACAACATAGAGTTGAGTATCATCATAATAAGATTATATTAAATAAATCAAATTAGTCTAATGATAATTCAGACGATTAAAAAAAATAAATTAGGGCCCTAAACGGTGGCTTCACTGGCTTGTTGTATGGCTCGTATTGCGGAAAAGTTGAGCATCTTCTCGAGAATGTTCAAGCAAACAGTGGCGAATCTAGAATCTATTTTCATCCGGGGCAAAACTATAAAAATCTATAAAATACTTTTATAAATCAAAATTATCAATAGGTACATTACTAAAATTCCTTATAAAATAGGCACATTACTAAGATGAAACTTGAAATTCGAATTCGAAGGCGTTAATGTGTTTTGGTCCTCGAGAGGAGTATATGACCGGAGATCAGCCTTGGTTCATAAAATTATGTATCCAAAGTTTTAACGTAGACGACTTAAGGAAATCTTGGAATTTTAATCTAAAATCATATTAAAAAGTCTATGGAAATTTTGGAATTTTAATCCAAAATCTTATAAAAGGTCTAGGTTACATGAAAACTACGTTCAAAGTTTATTTTTCGTTTCGAAAACACATTATAATATGTTGGAAATGTGTATACTAAAAACTGAAAACTCGGTGAAAACGTTTGTTTCTAATTTGAAAACGCGATAGAAAATTGTAATTAGTAAATAGTCAAAAAGGGTATGACGAAATTGAATGGTTAATCTGAAAATGATTTAATACAATTAATCTTAAGACACTTGAGTTTGGGGATTTTTTCACTCGACGAACGAGAATTGAATAAAACTTATGGAAATGAGAATGAAAATATGTTCCAAACATTTTACTTTGTATCGTATGATCTTTTATTTAGTTAAACAATTTAAGATCTTCAACTTGTTTAACAGGTGGAAACTCTTTATATTGATGCAGATATTGGTGTAAAACAAGAATACAAGCAAATGTTTAACAAGGTTTAACAATGTGAATGTGCATATGTACTCAAAACTTTGTAGAAAATATTGCCATATCTTCTCCGGTCTTCCAAATATCTTCATCATTCATTTTTCTTAATGCTTCTCTTCTTGAAAGTATCTTCATAAACTTATTTCAGTTTGTGTTTCAAATAACTTCTTTGAAACACAAATATAGACTTTTAACGATTTATTGAGAAACACTCTTTCTCATGTTGACCTTAGATTATGTTCCACTAGCTTCTTCAGTACTTCCAAAATCTATAAATTAAGGTCATCATAATCTATTAATAGACATTTTTATTATAAATTTCAAAAGAAAAAAAAAATCACAGTTATAAGTTATTCGATGAGGATGAAAAAGATGTTCCAAACATTTTACTTTGAATCGTATGGTCTTTTATTTAGTTAAACTATTTAAGATCTTCAACTTGTTTAACAAGTGAAAACTCTTTATGTTGATGCCAATTATAAAAGAGAACAGACAAGCAAATGTTCCATCATATTATGTTCCACTACCTTCTTTAGTACTTCCAAAATCTATAAATTAAGGTCACCATAATCTATTTTGATATATTTATAGACATTTTTATTTATTTTCATAAGGAAAAAAATCACAGTTTCATTGTTACAATTCAAATATAAGCTTCTTTTGAAAATTACACTCTTTTTTTTATTGATTTGGCAAACACAATCTGCGCATGCATCATACATGGGGAAAATCAGCCAACAAGAGCCAAAACAAAAATATTGATATACGACACATATAACCAATGAACGGTTCAATAGAGACTTTTTAGCTATCTAGGTGTAGGTGGTTATGGAATTAAATTTACCTTTTTTCACTTCCAAAAACTTTCTTGAAACGACATGCACGTTACCTACAATTTTTCATCTCACACGTCCTTCTAATATTTCTCTATATATATATCTTTGCATGTCTCTAAGAAAGAATCACACTTACACTTCAACCTCTCAACTAGTCATTTCTCTATCTTTTTCTCTTCTACTCTTATCTTGTTTTAAGAAGAAAATGGTGTTACTAGATCCTCTCCTTCGATGGCTATTGTCGAAGCAAATCAGCATGACAACAAACTTGTTCCCATTGAAGCACCGATCGTATCTTCGTACAATGATCGGATCAGGCCGTTGCTTGACACTGTTGACAGGCTTAGGAACTTGAATGTGATGAGAGAAGGAATCCAGCTTCCTACCATTGTCGTCGTTGGAGACCAATCCTCGGGGAAGTCGAGTGTTCTTGAGTCTTTGGCCGGAATCAGTTTGCCTCGTGGACAAGGCATTTGCACCAGAGTTCCTTTGGTTATGCGGCTTCAGGGAAGTCCTAACCCTGAACCTGAGATCTGGCTCGAGTACAGTGACAAGGTCGTTCCGACCGACGAGGAACACATAGCTAAAGCGATATGTGCTGCAACTGATGTGATCGCTGGTATGTTCTGCCTCTTTTTTTCGCTCTACCATTTGATGATTTTAAGTGTGTTTTGGATAAAACTTGCAAGATAAGATTATGTTAATGAGACCTACATGAATGACAAATAGATGTTAGTAAGGAGTTTATCTAGTTACCATAGAAATACCTGAAACTAGTTATTCCATGCTGAAAACAAGAGCTAGAAATGTTATTTGGAGCTAGACTCCTAGTAAAGTCTTTCTTGATCTCATATTTTTCATAACTGAAACATGGAAACGGAAGTATATAGTTTACCATAGAAGTCCCTGAAATATATAAGGTTTGGAAGTATAAGTATAATATGATATTTGAACAATTCGTTTGGTCTTTACTCATCTGAATTTTTTATGATGATTGATGAGACTAACCAATTTTGACTTTGCTACATGTGTTGCAGGATCTGGTAAAGGGGTCTCAGACGCTCCCTTGACCCTCCACGTTAAGAAAGCCGGTGTTCCAGATCTTACCATGGTTGATCTTCCGGGAATAACTCGAGTTCCAGTGAACGGACAACCAGAAAACATATATGAACAGATTTCCGGGATGATCATGAAGTACATTGAGCCTCAAGAGTCCATCATCCTCAATGTTCTGTCAGCTACGGTTGACTTCACCACCTGTGAATCCATTCGGATGTCAAGGCAAGTTGACAAAACCGGTGAACGCACTCTCGCCGTTGTCACAAAGGCTGACATGGCACCAGAAGGTCTTCTTCAAAAGGTTACTGCCGATGATGTCAGTATTGGTCTTGGCTATGTTTGTGTCAGGAACCGTATAGGTGAAGAGAGCTATGAAGAAGCTAGAGAGCAAGAAGAGTTGCTTTTCAAGACTCATCCAATGCTAAGGTTAATTGATGATGAGATTGTTGGTATCCCTGTGTTAGCTCAGAAGCTAATGCTTATCCAAGCAACGATGATTTCTCGGTGTTTACCGGAAATTGTACGCAAGATCAATATGAAGATGGAATCTGCTGTCTTGGAGTTGAACAAGCTGCCAATGGTAATGGCTTCTACTGGAGAAGCATTAATGGCGTTGATGGATATCATTGGTTCTGCAAAGGAATCGCTCTTACGTATTTTGATCCAAGGAGATTTCTCAGAGTTCCCGGATGATGCAAACATGCATTGCACGGCTCGTTTGGCTGATATGTTAAGCCAATTCTCAGACAATCTACAAACAAATCCGGAGGATGTTACCGAGTTCTTGATGAATGAGATCAAAGTTCTTGACGAATGCAAGTGTGTTGGACTGCCCAACTTCATCCCGAGGTCAGCCTTCTTGGCTATACTCTCACAACATGTGGATGATATACATTTTAAGCCGGTGGAATTCATCAAGAAGATATGGGACTACATTGAAATCGTTCTCTCCCAAGTCATCACCAAGTATTCTGAAAACTTCCCACAAATCCAATCTTCCATCAAACGAGCCTGTCGGAATCTGATAAGCAAGATCAAGGAAATATCTGTGAGTCGAGTGAGTGAGATCGTAGAGATGGAGAAGCTGACTGATTACACATGTAATCCTGAGTACATGACGTCTTGGACACAAAAGACAAGTGAACAAGAGATGTTCATCAATGCTGTGTTGAACGATGTGAAGAGACCTGAGAGCTTCCCTGTAACGGGATTCGGAAATGTGAAGGTTTCGCATCTGCGAAAGTATCATGTTCATCTACTCCAACAGGCGTTCGATATGAAGATGAGGATAACATCCTACTGGACGATCGTTCTGCGAAGAATTGTGGATAACCTTGCGCTGTACCTTCAGCTATCTGTCAAGTATCTCGTCAACACTCAGTTTCAGAAGGAGATTGTGGCGGAAATGGTGGATCCGAGAGGCGGCGGTGGAGTTGAGAGGATGCTGGAGGAGTCTCCATCTGTGGCGAGTAAGAGAGAGAAGCTGAAGAGCACGATTAAGCTTCTGAAGGAGTCCAAGGATGCTGTGGCAGCCATTGTTGATCAGAGCTCTGGTTATGGAGATCGTTGTTCAATTGGAGTTCTTCTTCGAGCTTTGGTGAAGGCGGGTGGTCTGGTCGGGTTGTCTTAAGGTTTTTTTTTTTTGTTTGGTGTTTGGCCTTTTGGCTTTTGTTGTGTGTTTTGTTGAAATTTGGATTTCTCGGCTATTATAAGCCTATTATGTTATGTTTTTAATTTCTTTTGAACCTTGCGTTAAGTTATGATTAAGCTTCGGGTTTTTAGTTTATTGAGAAACACTCCTAATCATGTCGACGGTCGACATTAGACTATGTTCCATCGCATTATGTTCCAAGTCCAACATCTGCGTTCCACCACTTCCTTGTGTAAATTTCTGTAAATTAAGGTCATCATAATCTTTTTTATAAGATCAGGTCATCATAGTCTATATTTTCATATAATTATGGACATTTTTCTCTATAAATTTCAAAAGAAAAATCACTGTTCCATTGTTCCAATTCAAATATTAGTTTCTTATAATTTTATTTACATTCAATTTTGATATAGCAAACAAAATTCTCGCATGCATCATACATACGGAAATTCAGCAAACAAGAGGAAAAACAAAAGACTTGATATACGAGTATATATAACCAATGAACGATTCAAGATAGAATTTTAGCTTCAGCTATCTAGGTGTATGTGGTGACTTAAATTACCTTTTTCCACTTCCAAAATTTTCTTGAAACGACATGCACGTTACCTTGAAACTTTTCATCTCACATGTTTTCTTCTTTTATACACTATGCCCCTCTAATATCTCTATTTTTATCTTCGCAGATATCTCTGCGAAAATTCACACTTACACTTTATCTCTACTAGTCTCTTTCTTTCTCTCCCACTCTTGTTTTGTCTTAAGGTGATATATTGATTAAAGTAAGAATACAAAAGACAATGGGAGATAGTAAGAAGCTTGTTCTCACTAGATCATCTCCTTCTGTCGCTGTTGTCAAAACAAATCAACACGACAACAAAGTTGTTCCCATGGAAGCACCGATTGTGCCTTCTTACATTGATCGGATCAGGCCGTTGCTTGACACTGTGGACAGCCTTAGGAACTTGAATGTGATGAGAGAAGGAATCCAGCTTCCTACCATTGTTGTCGTTGGAGACCAATCCTCAGGGAAGTCAAGTGTTCTCGAGTCTTTGGCATGAATCAATTTGCCTCGTGGACTAGGAATCTACACTAGGGTTCCTTTGGTGATGAGGCTTCAGCAAAGCCCTAACCCTGAACCTGAAATATGGTTGGAGTACAGTGACAAGGTCATTCATACGGATGAGAAACACATAGCACAAGCTATTTGTGCCTCAACAGATGTGATCGCTGGTATGTTCTTCCTCTTTTGCTCTCTACCATTGATGACCAAGTGTGTTTTGTAGAAAGCTTCAACTTCGAATTTTAACTAATACTTTCAAATTATTTTTTTAAAATGAGTAATTAACATGTTTGCTTAGAGAAGGCATAAACATTAAAAAAACATTTGAAAAACAAAATCTTACGAATATTATTATTGTAAAAAAAAATTATATTTTTGTTAATTATAGCTATAACAAAAAAAAACAACTTAAAAACCCTCTAAATTTAGGACCTAAGCGGTGATTTCACTGGCTTGTCCTTAGAAACGGTCTCTAGCTGTTGTAACAAAAGTCGACATGGCTCCTAAAGGTCTCCTACATAAAGTAACAGCAGACGACGATGTGAGTATTAGACTTGGTTACGTCTGCATCAAAAACAGGATAGGAAAGGAAACATATTGAAACAACCGGACCATTTTTTTTTTGTAAATAAATAATTAACCTGAATCTAGTAACCCATAAATATAAATTATCAACGGTTAATTTCAAAACCACAATAACCAGTGAAAAACCAATAACTCAATTTCTAAATATTAAATCCATTAAAATAACCAACAATAAATCAATCCATCAATTCCAATAAAACAATTTAATTCAATGAAACCAATTCCAATTTAAACTCACTTCCAGAATTCCAACTAACCAAACAATTATTCTAGCAACCTAACACCATGTTCCACTAGAGCTACAATAACAATAAAACCCCTAATCATCCTTTTCCTACGCCATGATTCCGTGATCACACATTTCTTTTACCTGTAACACATAGGAAAAAGAGATGCGTGAGTATTATCACAAATACTCAGTGAGGCGGTCATCCCGTCTACCGGGTTATATAATAAAGAAAAAGAATGTCAAAACTACGCAATCATTCAACATACCGCACAATCACTTTACCATAATAATATGAATAATCAACAACAATCATGCCATAATCACAAAATCAACAACAATCCATAACCCTTCCACAAACTCAATCATCGATAACCCTAACATTCAATTCCATAACCACGATCACGCACTCACCTTAGCCTAGAACGATCGAACACAAGGCTACACGAAAATCAGAGTCTCCTACTCGACCCAAAGCTACCGATTCTCCTTCTCTATCACCTATAACTCACCATTTGAGTTTTCCTCTAAAACAAATTAGGATTTTCTGAAAAACAGAACCGACACGCTGACTTCAAATCAACGCTAAGGACAAAACTTACCTCCAAATAATGATCGGGAAAACAACTGGGAAACTAGACACAAAGGGATTTCCAACGGTATATAAATCATCGCCTAACTCTCTCTAGAACTCCGGTAAAACGGCTTCGAAGTGGTCTGATCACAAACCCGATTCTGCACAGACCTCACTCACAAAAATGAAGATATCTCTTAGCATAAACAACCAATTGACAAACCGATTTTCCTCACGGCTTGCTAAGAGAAAGGAGGACTTACCTATTAAATTTCACGATGATCAGAACTGATTTGATCATCCGATCCTCTTCTCCAACACAAGGCGACAGAACTGCCTCAATCTCACAATCACACTTTTTCTCAAGAACACGAGAACCATCTCTTTCTCTCTCAATTCTCAATCTCTCTCACGTTTTTCTGATCCAAAAACGCGGCCACAACGTTTTTCTGATCCAAAAACGCGGCCACAAGGCTTTCCAAAGCCTTGTATACACACCCTAGGGTTTCCCTAACCCGAACCGAGCAAACCGGCAATTAAAATCGAACCGCTCCAAATCAAATAACATTGGTATCGATCGACACCCTTAACAAAATCACAAATTTTGGTTTGCGGATGTTACACATATAAAGAAGCTAGGCTACAAGAAGAATTGCTTTTTAGGACTCATCCAATGCTAAGGTTAATTGACGATGAAATTGTTGGTATTCGTGCGTTAGCTCAAAAGCTAATGCTTATCCAGGCAACAATGGTTATCAAGACTACTGGTCTACTGCCAAAGAGTCTCTCTTAAGAATTCTGATCCAAGGAGATTTCTCAGAGTTCCCAATCGATCAAAAGATGCATTGTACGTACTACTCGTTTTGGGTGATATGTTAAGCCAATTCTCAGATAATATACAAGCTCAGCCCCATACAGTGACAGATTTCTGGATGGATGAAATCAAGGTGTTGGAAGAGTGGAAGTGTATCGGATTGCCTTACTTCATCCCGAGATCGCGCTTCTTAGCTATCCTTTCACACCGTGTTGATGAAGTGCACACAAAGCCAGTCGAGTTCATCAAAGAGATTTGGTACTACGTGGAAAGCGTTCTCTCATCCGTTCTTACCAAATACTCGAATTCAATAACACCTCCTAAGAATTTCCCACATATTCAGTCTTCTATCAAACGCGCTGGTCGGAATCTAATCTTCAAGCTCAAGGAAGAATCTGTGAATCGAGTGATCGAAATCATTGAAATGGAGAAGCTTACGGCTTACACATGTAACCCTGAGTACATGACAGTCAACACACAGAAGATAGCTAATCAAGGAAGTTTCGTCAATGCTGCGAGCTTGAATCAAGCTGGATTTGGAACTGTTCAGATTTCGCATCTACGGAAGTTTGACACGCATTTTCTTAGGCAAGCGTTCGACATGAATGTGAGGATTAATGCTTACTGGACCATTGTGGTACGTAGAATTGTTGATAGCCTTGCGCTGTATCTTCAGTTCTCAGTGAATAATCTTGTGAACAGTCAGTTTCAGAAGGAGATTGTGGCGGAATTGGTGAATCCAAGAGGCGAAGGGGAAGTTGAGAAGATGATGGAGGACCTCCCTCGGAGGCGAGCAAGAGAGAGAAGCTTGAAGGTGGAAAAGAATAATACTGCAGCATTTAATTTTGTAAAGTTTATAAAACAAAAAATATAGTTTTGGCTATTAGAAGTGAATTAAAGGGTAAATTCTATTTGCAAATTTTTATTGTTTACTTTTGTTCCTCCATAGCACAAGTTTAAACACAATAGTGAATCTATGAACTGTGACTTAGGTTACAACTAAAAATTCAATTTAGTCCGAGTGTATGCGTGTTCTTAATTATTGCTATACCAAGTAAGAAGTAGTATGATTCATTCTCATATTGACTTTTTGTGGTCATCATCTTCTCACAATTTAAGATCGATTTACGATGGAAGAAGTTGATAGATCAGATCGATTTA
This sequence comes from Draba incana, assembly GCA_963576765.1. NCBI lineage: Eukaryota > Viridiplantae > Streptophyta > Magnoliopsida > Brassicales > Brassicaceae > Draba > Draba incana. The sequence goes on along the minus strand of OY755215.1, from coordinate 4,774,323 downwards.
CATTAATCTCTTGTGCTAAAAACCATGCACACAGCTTTCAAACTTCCACTTCTTAAAACACTAAAAGTCACCACAATCCATCCCATATATATACATGTATTTGCGTCTAGTCCTATCATTAGCAACAACAATCTCATTCACCAAAAAACTTCTATTCTCCGTCTCTGTCTTAGTCAATTCTTCTTTTTTAGACCTAAAGCAAAAATGGGAGGCAGTAACATGTCTGAAATGTATGAAACTAACATTGAAGACGGGATGGCTTCTCTTGCTATTGTCAACACAAGTCCCCACCACCATGTCCCAATCAATGCACCGATTGTCTCTTCTTATAACGACCACATCAGGCCATTGCTCGACACTGTTGACAAGCTGAGAAACCTTAATGTCATGAGAGAAGGGATCCAACTTCCTACCATTGTTGTGGTTGGAGACCAGTCCTCAGGGAAGTCAAGTGTTCTCGAATCTCTTGCAGGAATTAGTTTTCCTCGCGGGCAAGGAATATGTACTCGGTATTAGAGAGTCCAAGAAGCCCAATCTACAAGCCCATGATATTGATTCATGTAATTAGGTTTAGGTAGTAACCATATAAATATGTCTTATATGAGATCATTGTAAGTAACCTTGAGAGTTAGAAAACAACTCTCTTTATCTAAACATTTTATGATTGAATCAAATCTTTACTAATCTTGGTGACAACCTAAAGTGTCTTCCTTTCTTCTTTACTTTTATGCATTTGAATAAAGCTTTAATAAGCTATTTAGAATTATCTTTATCTTTGCATAATCTCTCAATAAAGCTCTTCTAGAGCACAAATCTATCTCCTTGATTTTTCTCTCACTCGGGTTCCTCTAGTGATGAGACTTCAGAAAAGTCTTTGCCCTGAACCTAAGATCTGGCTTGAGTATGGTGACAAAATAGTTGATACGGACGAGGAGAACATCACCGAAGCTATCCGTACTGCAACGGAGGCAATTGCTGGTAAGTATTGACTTTCTCTTTACCTCAGTGTTATAAACGTGCAAAAAAGATTCTTAGAATGGGTCTCTATGCACAATTGAAATACCTATTACCTGTATAGAAAGCCATGAAACTGTGCGTAATACCCATATTCAATTCACAAATTATTCTATTTGATGATACTTTCACAGAGCTGCATGTGTAGATTAAACACTTAAACCCTATTTATGATATGCAATTGTTGTAACTTATGCTGCAGGATCTGGTAAATGCGTCTTAGACAATCCCCTGACCTTACATGTGGAAAAAAATGGTGTTCCTGATCTAACAATGGTTGATCTTCCCGGGATAACCCGGAATCCTGTGGATGGACAGCCTGCCGATATCTACGAACAAATTTCCAAGATGATAATCAAGTATATCGAGCCCCCAGAATCCATCATTCTCAATGTTCTGTCAGCGACAGCTGATTTCTCAACATATGAGTCCATACGTATGTCTAAGCAAGTTGATAAAACAGGACAACGTACTCTGACCCCTGTGACAAAAGCCGACAAAGGGCCTGAAGGTTTACTGGAGAAAGTAACTGCAGATGATGTCAATATCGGACTAGGTTACGTTTGTGTCAGGAACCGTATAGGAGAAGAGACATATGAAGTAGCTAGGATGGAAGAAGAGATTCTTTTCAAGAAACATCCATTGCTTTCCATGATTGATAAAGACATGGTAGGCATCCCGGTTCTAGCTCAGAAGTTAATTCAAATCCAAGCGACAATGATCACCCGTTGTTTACCAGATATTGTCCAGAAGATCAAAGAGAAACTCCAACACAATATCCTAGAGTTGAACAAGCTTCCGATGGTAATGACTTCTACAGGGGAAGCATTGATGACATTCATGAACATTATTGTTTCTACCAAAGAGTCTCTTGAAAAAATTCTTATCCAAGGCGTGTTCTCGGAATATCCAGTTGATCAAATCATGCACTCTACTGCTCGTTTGGCTGATTTGCTGAGCAAATTCTCGGATAATCTTCAAGCTCAGCCCCAGACAGCGACGGAATTCTTGATGGATGAAATCAAGGTCTTGGATGAGTGTAAGGGTATCAGATTACCCAATTTCATCCCAAGATCAGCTTTCGTAGCTGTCCTTTCACACCGAGTTGATGAAATACGCGCAAAGCCGGTCGAGTTCATCGAAGAGATATGGGAATATGTTGAAGGCGTTCTGTTATCTGTTCTTGCTAAACACTCCGAGAATTTCCCACAGATTCAACCCTCCATCAAACGCGCTGGTCGGAATCTAATCTCCAAGATCAAGGAACAATCTGTGAACAGAGTAATCGAGATCGTTGAGATGGAGAAGCTGACAGATTACACATGTAACCCTGAGTACATGACAGTGTATACACAAAAGATTGCTGCACAAGAAAGCTTCATCAATCGTGTACGGAACTCAGTAGCTACATTAGGGAATGTTGGGATTTCACATCTAAGGAAGCATGATGCGGATTTGCTTAGGCAAGCGTTTGACGTAAATGTGAGGATCACTGCTTACTGGACCATTGTGGTGAGAAGGATTGTGGATAATCTTGCGTTGTACCTTCAATTCTCTGTGAATAATTTAGCGAGCGGTCAGTTTCAGAAGGAGATCGTTGCGGAATTGGTGAATTCAAGTGGCGGAAGAGTAGTTGAGAAGATGATGGAGGAGTCTCCGTCGGTGGCGAGCAAGAGGGAGAAGCTGAAGAAGAGTATAATGCTCTTGAAAGAATCGAAGGAAGCTGTGGCCGCCATTGTTGATCAGAACTCTGGCTAAGAAGATTATCGATCGAATGGTGTTTTCAGGGTTTGGTGATCTGCAACTTTGATTTCTCGCATTTTGCTATGTGTTTACTTTTTCTTCAAGTAATAATAAATGGTAACGCCACTTTAGATCTGGTATCCGAGTTTTGGAATAAATTGTAATCTTTAAACTATTTTCATAAAATAAAATAAAAAAGAACTTTTATAAGTTTCATGAACAAAATAATATGATCTTCTTGATGAAAGTTCTCGAAGAATCACACTTAAACATCTCTATTAGTCTTTGTCTCTTTCTTTCTTTTCTACTCATGTTTTGTCTCAAGATAAGTAAGTGATATTGATGAGTGTAACTAACGCATAAGTTTTTGGAAAAAAATATTATGGACTTTACATGGACTTATACAGAAATAGAATTAAAACTAATTTTCTAAATTAAGATAAACATAAATGTAAATAATATATATATTTAAGATATTATAAAGCTAAATTTCCTAAAGGATATATTGACAATATTGAGGACTTTCTTATTCTTTATAATCTTGATTTCATCGATCTCCCAATAACACAAGACAATGGGAGCTAGTAAGAAGCATGTTGTCACTAGATCTTCTCCTTCTCTAGCTATTGTCGAAACAAATCAACACGACAACAAAGTTGTTAAAGTAAAACAAAGATCGAATATAAGAACTGCTCTTCTTATTGATTTAGAAAACTTACACAAAAACTAAATCTCTCAATCTTGGTTATATGAGACACCTCCTCATTAACCTTATATAAGAACATAGGCTACTCCCTATTTCCTATTCTTTATGGGATTTCCTTTTTCCTAATCCCTATCTCTAAATAAGCTACCCCTTATTTAGATATTTCCTTTTATTTATTTGGAATTATCTAACATTTTCCCCCTTAATTCCAACATAAATCTTAGACATTTCAATCTCTTGAACTCCAATCAAACTTCTCATTTCCTTAAACTTGATCTTCCCTAATGGCTTCGTTAGAATGTCTGCTTTCTGCTCTACTCCTGGAACGTGCTCGACTTCTATCAGCTGGTTCTCCACACACTCTCGTATAAAATGATACCTTGAAAGTATGTGCTTACTTCTACGGTGAAACACCGGATTCTTTGCCAGAGCAATAGCTGATTTGTTGTCTATCCTTAGTGTGACCTTCTCGTCTTCTTTACCTAGGATTTCCCTTAACAACTCTTTCAGCCATATTGCTTGCTTTGCAGCCTCAGTTGCAGCCATATATTCTGCTTCACAAGATGATAGTGCTACCGTTTCTTGTTTCTGTGAAGTCCACGTGATTAGAGATGCACCATAATAAAAAATATGCCCTGATGTGCTTCTTTCATCATCAACATCAATGTTATGGCTGCTGTCACTATATCCAACTACTCTCCTTGTTCTGTTTCTTTTGAAGAATAGTCCATATTTAGTGGTTCCTTTCACGTATCTTAGGACTTTCTTGAGTGCGTGTCCGTGAGATGTTCTCGGACTCTGCATATATCGGCTAAACACTCCAACACTATACGACAAGTCAGGACGAGTATGAAGTAAATACCTCAAACAACCGATTGTTCTCCTATAGGCAGTAGCATCAATCTCCTCCTCTTCTTCAGCCTTTGATATTTTCAGATTTGACTCCATGGGTATATGAGTTAGATTGCACGTTTCTATCTTGTTGTCAATTAGGATCCCTTGTGCATATCCTTCTTGCTTTATTCTGATCCCATCCGCTCCTTGCACCACCTCTATCCCCAGGTAATACGAAAGTTTCCCAAGATCGGACATTTCGAATTTTCTTGACATGTCCTCCTTAAAACGCTTGATAACTTGAACGGATGTTCCTGTGACAAACAAGTCATCAACATATATTGCAATGATCAAAAGATCCTCCTTAGTCTTTTTTTGATAAACCGATGGCTCTTTAGCGCACTTGACAAAACCAATTTCCTTAAGCGTGCTATCAAGTTTCAAATTCCACGCTTTAGGTGCTTGACGTAACCCATACAAGACTTTGCTGAGTTTATATACTCGGTCTTCTTGTCCCTTTTTCTCAAAACCTTCAGGCTGAGTTACGTAAACCTCCTCACTCAAATCACCATTGAGAAACGCCGTTTTGACGTCTAGATGGTGTATCTCCCAGCCATTACTTGCTGCTAAAGATATGAGAAGTCTAATGGTTTCTATTCTTGCCACAGGAGCGAATACTTCTTCAAAATCTATGCCTTGTTGTTGCACATAGCCCTTTGCTACAAGCCTCGCTTTGTGCTTAACCACAGTACCATCGGCTTTCCTTTTGATTTTGTAAACCCACTTCAACCCTATAGGTTTTACTCCAGCCGGTTTCTTGACAAGCTCCCATGTTTTATTTTTCACGATAGACTCTATCTCAGCTATCATTGCGTTGATCCACTCCTCCATTGTTGCTGCTTCAATGTAATTTTTTGGTTCGCCATTGATCATAAATAGCAGCCTTTCTTCATTGTACTCAGCGAACATCACATAGTCATTGAAATATTGTGGCTGTGTAACAATCCGACCCGACCTCGTCGTAACTTGCTGAGTTGCCTCGTGTGGTGGTCCCTGATTCACGGTCTCTACCTCTGGATCTGTATCTACCTCCTCGTAGTAATCCTCTTGATTATCAGGATCATAGTTTTGATTATCAGGATCATTGTTTTGATGATCGTGATCAACTTCCTCGTTTTCTGCCTCGTTTGTGTCTAGGTTTTGTGAAACTACAAACGTACCTGATTCTTCATCCTTTTCTTCTAGGTTTGATGTCCAATCCCATCCTTTCTTTTCATTAAAAACAACGTCTCTCCTGATGATTATCTTATTCTCGCTGGGATCATATAACCGGTAAGCTTTGGAACCCGGCTCAGTTCCAAGATTGATCACTGTCTTTGATCTATCATCTAGCTTTCTCACACCTGGACCATTGATCTTTGCATAGGCGATACACCCAAATATCCTTAGATGCTCGATATTCGGATTCCTGGTGGTGAAGTACTCGTATGGGGTTTTACCATCTAAAGCCTTTGTTGACACACGGTTTATAATGTAGGTTGCGTGTCTCACCGCCTCTCCCCACATATGATTTGGTACTTTCATCCCCTTGAGTAAACTTCTCGTCATCTCCATCAAGGTCCGGTTCCTTCTCTCCAGTACACCGTTTTGTTGTGGTGTATATGGAGCTGTTAAATGTCTCATAATGCCATTGCTTTCACAGTACCGATTGAATTCTATTGATGTAAACTCTCATCCTCTATCGGTACGAAAGGTTTTCAAGGGTGTCTTTGCTTGATTCTCAGCATATGCCTTAAAACTCTTGAACCGTTCTAGTGCTTCACTTTTCTCTTTAAGCAACATTGTCCACATATATCTTGAGAAATCATCAACCAAGAAAAAGATATACCTCTTATGAGACGGTGTAGGGGGCGTAATTGGTCCACACAAGTCACCATGAACCAACTCCAACGACTTCTTTGCACAAAACTTTGCTTGGCTCGGAAAGGAGATCCTTGCTTGTTTCCCTAATTGACAAACTCCACAAGTCTGTTTGTCTTGAACGGTTTTCGGCATACCCGTTACCATCTCCTTATCCACCATGGTTTTCATTACGCCGAAACTTACATGTCCTAGCCGTGCATGCCAGGGCCATGTCGAATCCTCACTTTCAATTCTAAGACACTTGGGAGAGTATATTACCATCGGTGTTTTGTACAATCTGTTTCCTGACCGTGTAACTTGCAAGCACGTCCCAATGATGTTGTGACCGACTTCTTGATGGATGAAATCAAGGTCCTAAAGGAATGCAAATTTATTGGATTGCCTGATTTTATCCCGAGATCGGCATTCTTAGCTATACTCTCAAAACATGTAGATGGAATACAAATACTGCCAGTTGATTTCATCAGAGAGGTGTGGGACTATATTGAAGTTGTGGTCTCATCAGTCATCACCAAATACTCTGAAAACTTCCCACAGATTCAGTCTTCCATTGTCAAAACATGAAGCCGAAATGTCGATTTCTCAAGAGTAAAGAGAGAATAATCTGAGTAATTTTGCTCAAATCCGTAGTTTAGTAAGCTGCGGTAAGTTTTGCAAACCAACATCGAGGTGCCTGTTTCAAACCATATAACGATTTATGAAGACGCAACACTTTCGTTTTATCTCCGGTTCGAAACCGAGGGGGAAATTGCATGTAAACTTCCTCATCTAAATCTCCATGAAGAAAGGCGTTATGCACGTCCATTTGATGAACCTCCCAGTCGTTAGATGCGACTTGCTGAAGAAAAGCTCTAATTGAGACCATTTTAGCAACAGGGGCGAATGTTTCATTGAAGTCTTCACCCTCTATTTGATTATTACCTAAAACCACAAGTCGAGCTTTATGTCGCTCAAGCTCTCCATTCGAATGAAATTTGAGTCGAAAAACCCATTTACAGCCTAGAGCTTTCTTTTCCTCAGGTAAGTCAACAACGGAAAACGTACCTAGATCAATTAAAGCAACCAGTTCATCCTCCACAACATTGTTCCAATTTTCATCCTTAATGGCTTTTTTATAGGACTTTGGTTCAATGGCTGATGTAAGTGCCAACAAATACGCTTGATAACCAGATGAGAATTGAGAACTCGAGACATAGTTATCAATTGGATACGGAGTAATGGATGGATACTGTTGATGAAGCAATGTTGTAACGTAATCGGCGACTTTGGTTGGAGGCTTCTTAGATCGTAATCCATGACCAAGGGCTTCTGGTGCTGCATGAGGAGGCGGTTTTTTCTCACAAACGGATCTTCTCAAGATCACAACTTCACCCGAATCTGCATCATCGTGATCGACCGGTCTGGGGGATGGACCGGTCGGTCCATGTTCCAGAACCTCCGTTCTGTTTTCAGATGTTGAAGGATCGACCGGTCTAGGTAGGAGACCGGTCGGGCTGGTTTCCAGAGGCTCCATAATGTTCTCTGTTATCTCAGGAATTGGAGTGGATGTGATAGACGGAGAAGATGTAAGTACTACATTTTCTGTTTCAAGCTCCTGTGAACTCGGTTGATCAATATCAGACGAAGTGTTGATGGTGATCGGAGACGTAGATGAGACAGGTCGTGGTAATGAAAAGAAATCGTCATCTTCGGAGTCTAGATGAGAAGGAAGAGGCAGGAGTGATGGATCACGAGAGAGAGATGATGGTGTTTCGTTAAAAGGAAATGTTGTTTCAAAAAACAGAACATCTCTTGAGACCGTAACTTTCTTTGTGTCCATATTGTAGACTCGCCATCCCTTTTTACCAAATGGATATCCAATAAACACGGATTTATTTGACCTTGATGCAAACTTATCACCACCATGTTTCTGATTATGGACATAGCATAAGCTACCAAAAACTCTTAAATGTTGCGTCGGAGGAGCTTTGTGGTAGAGTAGCTCATACGGAGTCTTACCATTAAGAAGTTTTGATGGTAGAGCGCAATAACTCCAAAATTCTACGGGTAAAGAAGCTTGAAATCGAAGAGCTCTTGCAACATTTAAAATATGGCGATGTTTTCGTTCTACTCTACCGTTTTGTTATGGAGTTCCAACGCATGAAGTTTCATGAATGATACCCTTGTCTTGAAAGAATTTCTTAAGGCATATAAACTCAGACCCGTTGTCGCTGCGAATTGTCTTAACTTGAGTTTCAAACTGCCTTTCTATTAAAGCCACGAAATTTTGGAGATGACGTGGTGCTTCTTGTTTTGATGGCAAGAGATATATCCATAGAGCTCTAGAGTAATCATCAAGAATTGTTAAGAAATACTTGGAACCACAAATAGACGTAGTACGATACGGACCCCAAAGATCACAATGAACTAACTCAAAAACTTTTGTTGTTTTATTGCTGCTTAATGGAAAAATTTCTCGCGTTTGTTTAGCTCGAATACAAACGTCACAGTTTTTAGAATCAAAACCATCACTAGCTAAATCTGATAAATGCAAAAACTCCATCGCCTTTGAAGAAGGATGTCCAAACCGACTGTGCCATAACTCCTTTGATGTGGGAGAGCTTGAAACTGCTGAGACAACATCAACTCCTCTGAAAAAATAAAGTCCATTCAGCTGTTCACCCGCCCCAATCAGCATCTGTGTGATGCGATCCTGAATAACACAAAGCCGGTCAGATATCTGAAACATACATCTTCTATCTCTAGTCAATTGAGATACTGAAATCAGATGACAATGCAACCCATCAACAAAGAAGACGTTATGCAGGGTAAGAGAGGATCCCAAAAGTGCCTTTCCATGTTTGGTTGATGTTGTAAACCGACCATCAGGGAGTTTAATTAACATCGGTGCCATATCACATACTTCAACCAAATAGTTTTAACTACCAGTCATGTGATTCGAAGCTCCTGTATCAATTATCCATGATTCAATAAAATACGTACCAGACGGTTTTGATGGAGCTGATGACTTGCGTTCATTCAACATATGCACCAAAGTTTGCCATTGTTGGTCACTTAACCCGCTAAATCCAACACGATCAGAATCTGTAATTGGTGAGAAAGCTCTGTCGGATCCTGATACGACATGATTTGCACGAGCAACATTAGAGCCTCTGCCTCGTGACGGTATCAAGTTTGACGAGCTTCGATTTGGTGGTCGCGGCGCAGAACTTTGTGAACCGGTGCTTTGTTTTCCTCGGCTGCGATCAACCCACCACTCCGGATAGCCAACCTTTTTAAAACAAAACTCCGCTAAGTGACCATTGCAACCACAAAGTGTGCATGTCAAAGGTCCAGAAGTAGTAGTTCGCGCATCTTGGCGAGAGTTTGGTTGAGTTTGAACACTCGAAACTAACACCTCCTGCTCTTTCTTCGTGTAGTCGAGCAATAGATTTAGCTTCTTCATCTTGAGCCAAGATATTGTATGCCTCATCCAAGGACGGTAAAGGAGTTCTAGATAACAAAGAAGATTTAACCCCTCCGTACAAGGACTCGTCGAGTCCCATAAGGAACTGATGCAACTTATCTTCTTGACGTTCTCTATGTATTTCTTCTAAGGTTTTACCTTGTTGATAATCGGCCAGACTGGTCCAAAGTTTGGTTAGCTTTCCGTAGTATGCTTCAATTGCTGAACCGTTCTGACGACATGTTGCAAGCTCGGTTTTGAGCCGTTGCACTCGCTGTCCATTCTTCACTCCAAATCGTCTTTGAATTTGTGTCCAAAGACTAAAAGCATCATCACTATGTGAGAGAGACACACATAGTGTTTCATCAATGGTGAGCTTGATCCAAGATACTACTAGAGCATTATTAGCACACCAATCTTCATAATCTTCCGAGTCTTCATCTGGTTTTTGTATTGTGCCATCTGCAAACCCAAATTTCTTCCTTGCTTTCAACGCCAATCGTATACTTGCTGACCATTCATCGTAGTTAGGTCCGCATAAAGAAGGACGTGATATTATTGTTCCCGGATTATCGCCGGCAGTGAGATCATAAGGAGAGATCGTTCGTCGTGTGAGCTCAACCCTAGACCTTTGTTTTGTGACAGCAGACCCGGAGGATTGATCATCATCGCCTGGCATCGGAAAGGAGAGTTCGACACTAGGATAGTTTTAGATAAATTTTGTGTGGGGGAAACGTAGACAAAATCGAAACACTAAACCTTGGAGTAGTTAGGTTTAGGGCTCTGATACCATGTCAAGAAACCTAGAAGTTGTAAAGATGTTTTCTTATTGATAAAGTAATGAGGCTATTAGCCTTATATAGATATTACATCATGACCTAAGTGCAGTGTTAAGGCTATGATTACAATGGGCCATAATATGGGCCTAATATCCATCAAACGAGCCGGACGAAATCTACTCTGCAAGATCAAGGAACAATCTGTGAGTCGAGTGATTGAGATCGTTGAGATGGAGAGACTCACGGATTACACATGTAACCCTGAGTACGTGACATCTTGGACGGAGAAAACGAGTGAACAAGAGAGCTTCAACAATGCGGTTCTAGATGATGCAGAAAACCCGGAGACCTTCACGCTAACTGGTTTCGGGGATGTGAAGATTTCACATCTACGGAACGTTCATGCTCATTTGCTGGAGCAAGCATTTGACATGAAGATGAGGATCTCATCGTACTGGATAATTGTCCTGCAAAGAATCGCGGACAACCTCGCACTTCATCTGCAATTCACTGTGAGGAATCTCGTGAATAAAGAATTCCAGAAGGAGATTGTCGCGGAGATGGTGGATAGTGGAGCCGGCATCCAAAGGTTGCTGGAGGATTCACCGTCTGTAGCGAGAAAGAGAGGAAAGCTGAAGAACAGTATCAAGCTCTTGAAGGAGTCCAAGGACACAATAGCTGCCAGTGTTGATCAGAATTCTCCTTATGGAGATCATTGATCGCTTATGGTAAATGATCTTTTGTTTTTCTTTGGGGAAGGCGAGCCTTTTTGTTATCTCTTCAACTCTGGATTCTCGCTTTTTGGTAATGCTAAGTTTTTAAGTTGAATGTTATTCCCGGTCTATGAATTACAATTTCATAGTTTATTATTATTTCAACAACCCAAAAAAAAAAGAATAGACTTGGATTGAAACGATGACAAATGGTGTACGAAAACACCTGAACTGGGCTTATAGTGAGACAAAGAGAGTTCAAGGTCGCCGGGGAAATTTAGAAAAGTCTGGTGGTCGGCGTTGCATATAAGCCGTTCTTCCTTCAGTAGCTTCTCCAGTTCCATAGAATAAGAGTGTTGCATCTCCTCCTAGCCCCTGCACCAAAAACTTTATTTTTTTAAACTGGATATACACAAGTAAAACTTCAATGAGTTTGTGACTTATGACTATAGAGTTTTGTTCCTTTAAAACGTAACATCGCTAAGCAAGTTATGACTTATGACTTATGACTATAGAGTTTTTTTATTATATTTATTGGAGTTATCAAAATGCATTAACTTCGTACAAAGCTGCCAAAGTTATTATAGAAACGAAGTCAACAACAATCAATTAAATTTCGTTTCTACTCCATCACTTCATCAAACTCCATCGGCTTATGGTCAATGTCGAGTCGATGGATTGAAAACCGTTTTTGTATTATGCGTTCATGTTTTTATCTTTTTTGCCATGAACTCATCTTATTAGATTAATCGTTTTTCGATTGTATACCTAAACCGTTTTCATTTTAATGAAATATTTACCATTTAGCAAAAAAAAAGAATCAATAATGTCATTAACGGATACTTGGAAAACTTAAGGAAATATTATGAAATGCATTTTTTTGAGGGAAAATGATTATGATTTTAGTTTGAAAAAAATATTAATAAAGAATCAAACCAAAACAAAAACACACTTTTATGTACTTTTATTTAAATAGTCACATGGACCTAATAATGATCTATCAAGGCCCAATTTACGGGTCGGTTAATTTCCAAATATATACAGTAAAAAAAGAATAGACGTCTAAAACAAAACAAGGTTTAGGTTTTACAATTTGGAGAAGAAGAAGAAAACAAACATGTTTAGAGTGCCAAAGCCAGACAGAGCTCTCAAGGAACTGAAGATCCATGTTGCTGTATTCAGCGGCTGGATCGTCCTTGTGCGTTTAACTCCTTACGTCCTCGCGTATTTCTCTGATTCCAAGGAAGAGCTCAAGTTCGATTTCTAAGTTTCCGTTCAACTATTATGTTTTCAGGTATGGATGTTATGTGTTATATTATAGCTAAAGATAAACACGCCGATACTTCTCATGCGAAACCTCAACCAAAAAGATAGGTTGTGCAATGGAACGAAACTCCTCGTAACAAGGTTAGGAGAAAGAGTAATAGAAGCCCAGATCATTTCAAGCACAAACAATGGGAAGAAAATCGCCATACCAAGAATAGTTCTCACAGCATCAGACACAAACTGTCCGTACCAAATGAGAAGGCGTCAATTCCTTCTACGTGTATGTTATGCGTTGACAATCAACAAGAGCCAAGGTCAAACTTTAGACCAAGTTGGCTTGTATCTCCCACAACCGGTATTCAGCCACGGCCAGTTGTATGTTGCCTTCTCAAGAGTCACATCCATGGAAGGTCGTAAAGTTATCAAGGGTACAACAGATTCACCTTCAGAGAAAGGTATTGTAAACATTGTCTACAAGGAGATATTCAACAACATTTGAAAGCCATACGAGGTACAATATATGTAACAAATACCTATTATTCAATGTGTTTCAAAATTTTATTTAACTCTTTTTTATATTTCATCAAGGCCAGGCCAATGTGGACGTGCTGATGGGTAATACTCCCATCCCTAAACCCTCTACTTTGTTCATAGCTACCTACTTGATACAGTTTTGGTTAATAGTCTTTTTCTTGTGAAACATATAAATATTGGAAGGTAAAGAGCTAGAATTCTACATGAAGAAGATCCAGAAGATGAAAGGAAAGGGGGCTGCTTAAACTAACATCTTTACCTTAAGTCATTTACTACCTTCATACATGTTTTGAGTTTTGAGTTTCTTGTGTTAAAGAACATTTGTTTTTGGATTAATTTAATCAGACAAGATGATTAATAAATTTTATCAAATTACATCAATTTCAACAGATAGAATTAGATGCATCAAGAGATAGCGAGAGACAAGATAGTGTTGAACTTCATTCATAATCTCCCGAAAAATCGAGTTAGGATCAATAGCTTTCATGGCTTCCTTTTTATTCGTCTTTAAATTGGAGTATACATTTTATGGTTTCCAATTTTTCCTGAAATGAGATTAAGCATTTAGTTTTTGATTCCGAAAACGTAAAGTTCCATATTAAATTATGATTAATCTAGAACAATAGAAGAAAGGGCGGACCAAAGTTGTAAACGTCTTCCATAATTTACCCAGAGCTCCAGTTAATAAGCGCCATGGTCTTCATATTTTTCCACCAGTGGATTGCGTGTAGAGATTGTTAGTGGTTTTCAGTAACCCTGCAACAGTGAATTAAAATAAAACTGTGCAATTGAATAACTTGAATTTATCAAACATCACAATAATCAAATACCAATTACCACATGTCCAACACATTGCAAATAATCTATTCCTTCAGGTACACACAGACAATTTTATAACAAAAAGAGTTCAATAGGTCTACTGGAGGTTAATTCAACATGATTCAACCCTTACAGTGCATCAAGTGATTACAATCACGTACGAAATATTCAAACAATCCAATTACCTAGATTACATTATAAAATGAATAGTGAATTATATATTACACACCTTCAATTGACATTTTATTGACAATAAAACAATTTACAAAGGAGATTACAAAAAAAGAAGGCAAATAATACGCACCACCACCTCCCTATGTAGTATCGGATTTTTAATAGAACTTGAACAGAGTTTTTATATTCTAACAGAAAAATAATAAAAAATAATATTACCGCCAATATTAAGAAACAAAAGTACTACATTGTAAATTCCCACAAAAAACTAAATTACTTATATGATCCATTCCAAAATAAACAACTTCTAAATGTATTTTTAATTTCTCTTCACATGTTTGAGATGGACCGACAATTTCCAGGACCGATCAAACAACAACGGAACAAATGACGACCTCAAAGTACAACAACCTTTGTGCCAAGACTTTCTTGTCTACGAAAGTCGCTAAACTTGGTGTATGGAACAAAATACAAATTAAAATAATCACATTTCCACTCTTCCCTACTGCTCATTTACATATGAAAGAGTGGTACACAAACTTAATTATTTAAAACACAACAAAACCGAATTTCTGAACGGTAATGACAGATTAAATAGTCAACAACCTGTTTACGTAACCATACCCGCGCGTTGCGCGGGCTCTCACCTAGTTTAAGATAAAAGTTCAATTTTCTAAAGGATATGGACAATTTTTTTTTTTTTTTTTTTTTTTGTCTAAATGTTAAGAGATATGGAAAATCTTGTAGACTTGTTATTCTATTTAATCTTTGATTTCATCGATCTCTGAATACAAAACACAATAGAAGGTAGTAAGAATCTTGTTATCAGTAGATCCTCTCCCTCTCTAGCTATTGTCGAAACAAATCAACACGACAACAAAGTTGTTCCCATGGAAGCACCGATTGTGTCTTCTTACAATGATCGGATCAGGCCGTTGCTTGACACTGTGGACAGGCTGAGGAACTTTAATGTGATGAGAGAAGGGATCCAGCTTCCCACCATTGTTGTAGTCGGAGACCAGTCCTCAGGGAAGTCGAGTGTTCTCGAGTCTTTGGCAGGAATCAGTTTGCCTCGTGGACAAAGAATCTGCACTAGGATTCCTTTGGTTATGCGGCTTCAGCGAAGCCCTAACCCTGAACCTGAGATCTGGCTGGAGTACGGTGACAAGGTCGTTCATACGGACGAGGAACA
The DNA here is from genome assembly GCA_963576765.1 of Draba incana. Taxonomy (NCBI): domain Eukaryota; kingdom Viridiplantae; phylum Streptophyta; class Magnoliopsida; order Brassicales; family Brassicaceae; genus Draba; species Draba incana. The sequence continues at coordinate 4,759,181 of OY755215.1, read as the reverse complement.
CATAGCACAAGCTATTTGTGCCGCAACTGATGTGATCGCTGGTATGTTATTCCTCTTTTCCTCTCTACCATTGATGACTTAAGTGTGTTTTGTAGAAAACCTGCTAGAGAGATTCCCCTTCATCTGCTAGAGATATAATTTTGAATTCGGAAATCCTAGTTAGGTCTTTCATGTACTGATATTTTTCACACGTTTTGAAACATGAATTGAGTTATATACTTTAACCATACAAGTCCTTAAAATTAGTTGTGTACATACATACAACAAGCGCCTAGGTGTATAATACAATTTTTGAACTCTTTTAGTTTGGTCTTTTACTTACTCATCTGTGCTTATACTAGTTTTGCTATATGATAAAACTTTAGTGTTATGTTTGAGACTACTAATTAACCAGCTTTGACTAAGATAAGTACTAATAAAATACATGTGTTGCAGGTTCTGGCAAAGGTGTCTCTGACACTCCCCTGACCCTCCATGTGAAGAAATTTGGTGTTCCCGATCTGACAATGGTGGACCTTCCAGGGATAACTCGAGTTCCCGTGAATGGACAGCGAGAAGACATCTATGAATACATTTATGCGATGACCATGAAGTACATCAAGCCTCAAGAATCCATCATCCTTAATGTTCTACCAGCAACAGTCAATTTCAACACCTGTGAGTCCATTCAGATGTCTAGACAAGTTGACAAAATCGGGGAACGAACTCTAGCTGTTGTAACAAAAGCCGACATGGCACCTGAAGGTCTTATGCAAAAAGTAAGAGCGGACGATGTGAGTATCGGACTTGGTTACGTATGTGTTAGAAACAGGATTGGAGAGGAAACATATAAAGAAGCTAGACTACAAGAAGAGTTACTCTTCAGGACTCATCCGATGCTAAAGTTAATTGACGATGAGATTGTTGGTATCCCCGTGTTAGCGCAGAAGCTAATGCTTATCCATGCAAGAATGGTTATCGTTACTCTTGCCAAAGAGTCTCTCTTAAGAATTCTGGTCCAAGGAGATTTCTCAGAGTTCCCAAACGATCAAAATATGCATTGTACAACTCGTTTGACTAATATGTTAAGCCAATTCTCAGATAATCTACAAGCTCAGCCCCAGACGGTGGCAGATTTCTTGATGGATGAAATCACGGTCTTGGAAGAGTGCAAGTGTATCGGATTGCCTAACTTCATTCCGAAATCCGCCTTCTTAGTTATCCTTTCACACCGTGTTGATGAAGTGCACACAAAGCTAGTCGAGTTCATCAAAGAGATTTGGGACTACGTGGAAAGCATTCTCTCATCTGTTCTTACCAAATACTCTAAGAATAACCTGCAGATTCATTCTTCTATCAAACGCACTGGTCGGAATCTAATCTCCAAGCTCAAGGAAGAATCCGTGAATCGAGTGATTGAAATCATTGAAATGGAGAAGCTTACGGCTTACACATGTAACCCTGAGTACATGACAGTCTACACACAGAAGATAGCTAATCAAGAAAGTTTCCTCAATGCTGTGAGCTTGAATCAAGCTGGATTCGGAACTGTTCAGATTTCGCATCTACGGAAGTATGATACGCATTTGCTTAGGCAAGCGTTCGACATAAATGTGATGATTAATGCATACTGGACCATTGCGGTACGTAGGATTGTTGATAGCCTTGCGCTGTATCTTCACTTCACTGTGAATAATCTTGTGAAGAGTCAGTTTCAGAAGGAGATTGTAGCGGAATTGATTAAATCCGAGAGGCGGAGGAAAATATGATGGAGGAATCGCAGATTTTGTTGTTTACTTTTGTTCCTCCACAACACAATTACACAACTATAAACACAATAGTGAATCTATGGTAAATGATCTTTTGTTTTTCTTTGGGAAAGGCGAGCCTTTTTGTTATCTCTTCAACTCTGGATTCTCGCTTCTATGGTAATGCTAAGTTTTTAAGATGAATGTTATTCCCGGTCTATGAATTACAATTTCATACTGTAGTTTATTATATTTAAGTCCAACAACCCAAAAAGAAAGAATAGACTTGGATTGAAACGAGGACAAATGGTGTACGAAAACACCTGAACTGGGCTTATAGTGAGACAAAGAGAGTTCAAGGTCGCCGGGGAAATTTAGAAAAGTCTGGTGGTCGGCGTTGCATATAAGCCGTTCTTCCTTCAGTAGCTTCTCCAGTTCCATAGAACAAGAGTGTTGCATCTCCTCCTAGCCCCTGCACCAAAATGTTTTTTTTTTAAAACTGGATATACACAAGTAAAACTTCAATGAGTTTGTGACTTATGACTATAGAGTTTTGTTCCTTTAAAACGGAACATCGCTAAGCAAGTTGGTGGCAAATACGTACCTGAAGACCGGCGTGGCCATCATCGACTGCATTGAGTGCTGCCTTAAGCACACGGATGGCTGTTGGGCTGTTTCGTAAGATTTCTCTGCACCATTTCACTGTTTCTTTCTCCAACTCCACTAGCTGAAACAGAAAACATGTCTCAGTGAAGGAACCAAACAATCTTTCGCAGCAGATAGAAAGATGTGTGATAAATTTTACGGGTTACTGATTAACTTTACCGGTACAACTGTATTGATAAGTCCCATTTTCTCTGCTTCAGAAGCTGTGTAGAATCTCGTCATGAACCACATTCCTCTTGCCTTTTTCGGACCAACCTGTTTTGATCAGCCCATGTTTGTTATATTTTGGATGTTTCAGCGCATAAATAGTCATTTACATTGAGTAATTACCAGACGAGACATGATGGAACTTCCGTAACCAGCATCAAAACTTCCAACCTGCATTTGTTTAAAACATTAAGTAATAAATCTGGTTCCTACATCACTTACACATTCAAAACTGAAACAGAGGCTAGACGAAGAACCTTAGGACCCGTTTGACCAAAAATAGCATTATCAGCTGCAATGGTAAGATCACAGACCATGTGCAATATATGTCCTCCTCCAACAGCATAACCAGCATCCTGACTCAGTCCAAAAGCAAACAGACTACAGATGAGAAATGCTTTCCAAGATCAATACAAAGATGAAGGTGCCTTACCATTGCGATAACTGGTTTTGGCAGTCTGCGGATTTGAACCTGCGTATGAACAAGAAAAGGGAGGTGAGAAATACACGAATCTGACTAGGATAAGGAAATCCAAACTTTCAATATTTGTCTTGTAGATCAAGTACAGACCTGAAGATCAAGGACGTTAAGACGACCAACATCATTAGGATCAGCATATCCGTCTGGTGTTCTCAACGCCTGATCACCACCACTGCAAAACGCTTTTGTTCCCTAAACCATCAATATTACTATTTAGAACAATCGTTTCACAAAACAAGTATCCAAAACAGAGGAACACTATTGAACTATCTTTCATCAGCTCCAAAGTAAGCTCACTGAATTAAGTAATCACAAAAATGAATCAACTTTAATATGGTTCTGTTACATTTTCCTTCTTTATAGCATTTTCTGATAGTACTTTACCTTGCCGGTGAGTATGATGAGTCCTATGGAGCTATCGTCTCTAGCATCGTTAAACGCACGCATAAGCTCCTTCACAGTCTGTGGCCGGAACGCGTTTCTCCTATCTGGACGGTTTATAGTAATCTAACAAAACCCCACAAACCATTCAATTAAAAAAAAACACTTCTCTCAGGAATTTCCTCGAACACCTTACACGCACAAACCTTTGCAATATCTTCACCAACTGCTTTCTCGTATATAATGTCCATAAACTCTTTGTTATCTCCGTCACCGACGAAATCAGCTTTTTTCCAAACGACTTCGTGAGTCGGCACTTCACCGTGAACTTTATGGTAATTGTCATCCATCGACGAAGCATTACAAAGCTCCAAGGAATCAACGGTAGTTTGATTCAATCCGACGGGAATAAGATGATCAGTAACGACGGAGATCCGGCGACTCGCCGTGCAGAGTTCCTTGGAATCCGCCATTGAAGAGGAAGAAGCGAGACAGAGAAAAGATAATATTGATTATGATTATGACATTGAAGAAGATAAGACATTTTTTTTGTTAAAAATAAATGAAATTTTTATAGAAATTTTGTAAAAAAAAAGTTTGAAGCTTTGGAGAATCAGAGGAAGTGGACAGAATTTCTTCGCGCGTTCTGTCTTTCTCTATTAGAACGTTTGACGATGAGATAAGATAAGGCAAAACGCAAGAAACACGCGCGTTTCGCTTTTGAGACTTTTACAATATTTTGCATAAAAGCCCTTTAACTTCGAGGTTTCATGCAAATCGTTCTACATAGTTTCTACAATATTTTACTTGTATCTTTTTGTCTGTAATTTACCTTAATAATGTGAATTTTTTTGCCAAAAATAAGCTGAAGAGAAAGATTTACACTTTAACATCAGAAAAAAAAAAAAGCAAAAGGAGAAGCAATAATCTGTGTCAGAACCTATTTAGCTAATCCTAACCTTCTAAGAATTTTCTAAACTCTTAAGCTACTCAAAATCCTGCTACCACTTATCAATCTCATCTTCGACTTATCGCTTCCGTTTCCGACTCGTTTTCTTTATAAAGGCAGCAATAGAAGCAGGAATGCCTATGGTTGTTCTAGCTTTCTTACAACCCCATTTCACCGGCAAATCGTTGACTATGTTACCGATATCATCCGTTCCGCTTAATCGCACCAACTGTTTAATCTGCTCGACCATCTGCAACGTCAATGCCATCGATAGATCCAAGGATATCGAGTCATCCATTGGTTTCATCTTTATGTTTCTCAGTTTCTCTTTGAACGACCGTAAGGACATTGAGTCACCATACCCTTCGCATATTGAATTCACCTTTATGATGTGTTTGCATAAGTTCCCTTGCAAAGACCAAGCGCAATCACAGAAAGCAAATTCCGAACCTGGGTTCCAAACAACTCGTGTTACATCGATATCGTTCTGAGACTGAACTTTTGCAACAAGGGTGTTGTTTTCGTCTAGCGTAACAGCAGAGTCTGGAATCTCTAACGCTCGGTGCCATGACGTAGAAGCTATGTATTCTTCTTTAACGTTTTGGAAAGAATCACTTTCGTCAGCGTATCGATCAAGCCAATAACTCGAATGGAGTTCAGTCGTTAGCTTGTGTACTAACCAATCTACTCTCTGAAGTGCACCGAGGTGAGTATCGTCGAATAGTTTTACTTTAAGCTTTACATGGTAAGCTTCTATAGCACCACATGATTCTTGGCTTGCAAGTGGAAGACTTTTTATCGTTGAGAGCCACATTTCTGCAAAAATCAAAGAACTAATAAGGCACTAGACCAAGAGTTACATCTAAAAGGGATAAGATGGTAAATAGCTTAAGGTAAACGACATCTAACCTATTTTCGGCAACCAAGTAGATGTGAAATACTGCATAAAGGCAGTTTGATCATTGAAATCATGAGTTAACCTTTCTAAAGCCTTTGATGTATCTACTTCATCCCAAATGCTGTACACAACTTCTCCTAAACATTTGAATAATTCTCTTTGGACTTCTATGTTATCGCACTTCTTCACTACATTCCTAAGCCATGATCTACGAACACGCCACAGAGAGAAAAGGATCGGGCAACAAAATGTGTCCCTGAAAAAATAAAAAAGACGGAAATGAGCCGGTTTACAATACATTCTTTAATCCTATTGAAGGATTATCATTCATGCCTTATGGGATCAATCTCCGTTGCAGCATCATCAATGATAAAGCCGTTGATTTTAAAGCCAGGCTCAACACTCTGGGCGCGTTGGAGTAGTATTTTCATCCACTTCTCAACGTCAGATTTCAAATAGCTACGAGAGATAATCCACGCGACGGGAAGAGCATGATGTCTTGAATCAAATACAAGAAGCGTGCAGAGAGGATACTGCCAATAAGAGATCACAAATAAGAACATAACTTTCCTCCAAAAACAAAAAACAAGATCCATTTTTACCTTAAGTCTCTTTATCCCAAATGTCGAATCAGCTGCAACGAGACCACCATGCCCAAAACGGACGAGTTGCTGCAACTGCCACTCCGTTTGAATCCCGAGCATGAACTGATCCGTCTCCGAAGATTCCTGATAAAAGAAGATTGATTTCTTGTTCCTCTCAGCCCAAATCTTGATACTAGCTTGATCATCTAAATCCAACTCATGAGTCGAACGTTTAATAATCATCCCGAGTTTATGAACATACTGAGACGCAAGACTATTAACCGTCACATCAGAACCACAATACCTCTGAATCCCTTCAATATGTTTCTCCAATACATTCTCTTCAGGTATCCCAAGATAAATCATAGACATAGTTTGTTGTTGAATCTCATTAGATATATAAGGAACTTTCTTAGCACCAGGACCTATTGCATCTCTATCAAGAGGTCCATGACAGATAAAACCAGCTTTGTTCACATGACGTCTCTCACTATATATAAGAAGAGCAAGCATAGGACGAGCATAAAGACGTTTCACAACGAAATGACATGTACAACCTCGCATCGATTGTGGTATCGCAGCTCGGTTTCGAGTATTGAGACGGTATTTTCTACTGGGTAATACACCACCTCCTTCTCCATAGTTCTCAGGACCAAAAGAACACCAATACCTTTAACAAACAAGTTAAACAATTGAAAACCCAGAAACAAAAATGGGGTTTTTTTTTAGATTTTGAATACTTACAATCTGTATTCTAAATACTCATCGGTTTTATACTCCTTGAGGCTGCCTCGAGAGCGTTTTCTTCCTCTTTCGATGTGAAATCGAGTAGGGCACTCGGCGTTTGAGCATTCTCCGATGATGAATTCGTCGACTCTTGAGTATGGAATCAGTGCTACGTCGTCGTGATGCTCCGATGTACCGAATTTAGTCCAGGTCAAATCGGCCCAGGAAAAGTCTTCTACTTGTGGGTTTTGCACTGGAATGTCTTCTAGAGATTCGACTATCGCCATTTTCGTGTAAAGTTTTTGAGCGAACTGTGCGACTGCACAGACCTCGAAAATTAGGGTTTATGGGAGTAGAATTGAAATGGGAAGACGATGATGACCTAGACGGGGATAATTTAGACGGAAACGGAAGAATGTTGGAAAGGACTAAGGAGAAAAGAAATTTAATAACAAAAAGAGCCTTAACTTTGTTATTTTTTTGAAAAATCACCTCTTTTGTTCCTATTTTTGACTTTTGTCCTCTGCGTAGTGTAAAGAGCATTGCGACCAAAAGTACTTTTGAATTGAATTAGTCCATTAGATTGACAAAGGTTTATTAATGCTTTTATATCAGCAGGTACAAAAATTCGAATTCCTGAAAATGTATATTAATAGAAGCATAATTTACAGGATATTTTAACCATGGTGCAAGGAAAACTCTTTAGTCATGTTAGGTTAAAGTTGTCCGTTATAGTCTCGTCCTTGTAATTATTCTGAAGATGAAAAAAAAAAGAATTGAATCCGGAGAAAACGATTCATGAAACACGCTAGCCCTAAAACACGCAAATAAAATTTGAGAATTTTTAACTATTACATACACCACAAATCCTCAAAAGATTTAATTTTTTTAGTTTGAATTATTATAGGAAGTTATGAGCCAAAACCCATAATTCTCTAGACCCAAAACTACATCATGTAATATTAGTTTCGTCTATGGTATTATTTGAATCAGCGTTTTTAGATTTTGCCTACAATTTTTATTAGTTGAGTTATGACTCTTAGTAAATAAAAAACGATTGCCTAAAGTACACAGTAATTTTTATATAAAGTTTGTGAGTGTATGAGGAAGAACAAACCGATTGAGATTCAGAACCGGTTCGATTATGAATAGGCACTACAACAATTGCTCCCAAATCACAGTTTTTGCTGTGTAGTATGAAGTAATATTTCTAGCAAATATCTATTAGCCACAAAAATTGCTATAAATTTTTGGGCGAAACTGTGTTTGAAACAAATCGATTTTGTAGCAAAAATAGTAACCGATTTGCTACAAAATTCAAAAGAATTATGCTATCGTAATTTGAAGAAAAATTTATATGGTTTAAATTTGTCACCAATCTCGTTAGAAATAATTTTTGGTAGTTTGATACAAAAACGATAAAGGAATAAATTCACCAATTTCGACAAATATTTCGTTGCAATTATCACAAATGGCTTCAATTTTTTTGAATTTCATATGTCACAAATTGTTAGGAAAGTGTTATAACTAATAACGTAGTAATAGAGATAATTAGTCTTCAATTTTACTTTTCACGTTTCCGTATGAATTAGGATTTTGAAAAGCTACATAAATATATATATAGTTATGAGGTGAAGAATCACTACAAGAAAACACTGATTTAGCGTCGGAATTTAGCGTCGAATTTATTCCGACGCTAATTTAGCGTCGATTTTGCGTCGTAATGGCGTCGATAAGACAATTCGACGCTAATTCGTCGCTAATTAGGGACGAAACCTTTGGACGCTAAATCGACGCTATATAGCGTCGAACTTCCATCGGTAGTCTAAGTTCGACGCTAAATTTGCGTCGATTTAGCGTCGAATATAGCATCAAATATAGCGTCTAATTAGGGACGAAACATTTCTATGCTAATTAGACGCTTTATAGCTTCGATTTAGCGTCGAACTTCCATCAGAAGTCTAAGTTCGACGCTAAATCGATGCAAATTTAGCGTCGATTTAGCGTCGAACTCATAGCATCAAATATTGCGTCAAAACATTGTAATGTTTTATCGGAGTTGCATAACCAATATATCTCGTTAATTAGTTACCGGAAATGATTATATACTATTAAATGTCCATATTGCGGTTTTAAAATCTTTAAATTGTTAATATTGTTATCGTATATGTTATTGTTCATACCCTAAACCCTAAACATAAAATTTCTTTCATTTAGCATCGAATTAATGTCAAATCACATGATTTTTTTTATTTATGGAAATTTTATTTTATATATTAGTAATGAAATATCAATATGTACATTTTGTTATAAATTTGTAAGGAAATGGATTTAAGAAATATGTAGGAAATAGATTTTAGGAAATTTGATATGAAAAAATTCATGTGATTGTTATCGTTTTATGTTGCGGTTTTAAAATCTTTAAATTGTTAAGATTGTTATCGTATATGTTATTGTTTATACCCTAAACATAAAATTTCTTTCATTTAGCGTCGAATTCATGTGATTTGACGCTAATTCGACGCTAAATGATTTTTTTTATTTATGGTAATTTTATTTTATATATTAGTAATGAAATATCAATATGTACATTTTGTTATAAATTTGTAAGGAAATGGATTTAAGAAATATGTAGGAAATAGATTTTAGGAAATTAGATATGAAAAAATTCATGTGATTGTTATCGTTTTATGTTGCGGTTTTAAAATATTTAAATTGTTAAGATTGTTATCGTATATGTTATTGTTTATACCCTAAACCCTAAACATAAAATTTCTTTCATTTAGCGTCGAATTAGCGTCAAATCACATGAATTCGACGCTAATTCGACGCTATTAAACAATATTAGCGTCGAATACATGTGATTTGACGCTAATTCGACGCTAAATGAAACAAATTTTACGTTTAGGGTTTAGGGTATAAACAATAAAATATTTAACGTCGACGATTCAGAGTGAAGCTACAATGTTATCTATATTCGAACATTTAATTGCGAACAAATTAGTATGTTTTTATAATTCGATGTTACAAATGCATGTAAGGACTTCTATTTCAACAAACTATATAGGTTTACATATATCATCGTAACCCTATATGAACCAAATATGTAATTTCAAATTTCAAAATTTAAAATTATTCTGTTATATCAAAGATTGAAATGGCTAAGATAGTTTTCGTACCAGTGGCGGTTTCGTTACCCTAAACCCCAAACGTAAAATTTGTTTCAGTTAGCATCGAATTAGCATCGATTCGACGCTATTAGCATCAAATTAATTTGATCCGACGCAAAACCAACGCTATATTGAATTAATTTGGCTAAACCAATGGCAGTAAACCGAATTAATTTTGATTTAGCGTCGAATTGGTTCGCAGTTCGACGCTAATTCGACGCTAAATCAAAAAATTTCGGATCTAACCGGCGGGAAACATTTATTCTGCGTGGGAAATCAAAATTATTTAGCGTCGGATTAGCGTCGATTCACATATTTTATAACGGAGAAAGTCTTCTCCTCTCCGCCTCTATGCAATTCTCTTCTCTCTCCCTCTCCTCTCTCTCGCCGCCGAAGACTTCTCCCTCTCCGCCGCCGCTCTCCTCTCCCTCCGCCGCTCTCTCCGCCGCTCTCTCCATCTCCATCTCTCCCTCTATCTGCCGCCGAAGATCTCTCCCTCTCCATCTCCTCTCTCCTCTCCGTCGGTCAATCTCTTCCCCGAAGGTAATTTTTTTTTTTTTAATTTTTGTTATATATATTAGTAATTTGTTATAAATTTGTTATATATATTGGTAATGGAATTTGATATGAAATAGATTTTAGAAAATGGATTTAGGAAATATGTAGTAAATAGATTTTAAGAAATTTGATATGAAATAGATTTTAGGAAAAATGTAGGAAATAGATTTTAGGAAATGGAATTGAATTTAGATTTGATAAGTTATGGAATTGAATTTAGATTTGATAAGTTATAGATTTGAATTTAGATTTGATAAGTTATGGAATTGAATTTAGATTTTATGAAATTTATTTATGCAAAGTCAAATAAAACAAATTTAAGAGTTTTTGAATTTAAAATAAATATTTAAAATTAAAAACGAATTTACAAGTTATTTTTCGAAAATATATAATTATTTCCTAAATGTTAAAATTATGGATTTATGTGTTTGTATTCATATATTATATATAAAATTTAAGAATCGATGAATTGTTCTATCAACTTATTTTACAAGTTTTTAATTTATTTATCAATTTATATTTTACATTGTTTTAATTTATTTATCAATTTATAATTGTTCCTCCACCGCCTCCTACACATCCCGGTCAAACGCAGTTCGAACAAGAATCCGAAGATATGATACGAGAAGATGTCATCAACCTAAGGACCCAACAACCGCCGTCGAATTAGCGTTTTAATTTCATTTGTATCGGATAATTTTATTTTATAATATGTTTAATTTTTATTATTTTTTATAAATATTTTATAATATTTTAATTTTTTTTTTTTAAAAATGTTATCATTTGACGCTAAATCGATGCTAAATCGATGCTTATGTCGCGTCGAATTATCGTCGAAATATTGTGTCGGAGTAGCGTCGACGCTAAGTGGTTTTAGCCGACGCTAAATCAGTGCCAAACCCTAAGAACAGAAAAGTCTTTGGAGAGATATGGAGGGTAAGAAGCCGACGATTTTCACGTTTGAGATAGATAACTTCTCGGAGAAGGTAGCTATGATACAATCTCCAAAATTCTTAAGCGGCGGCTGCGAATGGTAAAGAAGATGATTATACATGTGTTTTGATTCTTAATTAACTCGTCCTCTAGATTCAATCAATAACTTCTTTTAAGATGGATATATTATTAGATGTACACCTAAAAAAGCTTTAAATTTATTAAATCTGTTTTCTATAGGTTTGTTAAGGTTTATCCCAAAGGATATAATATTGATGGTCACTTGTCTCTGTACCTCTACGTTGCGAATCCTGAATCATTGCGGTTTGGATGGAAAAGACGAGCTATTTGTTCCTTGGTTCTGTTAAATCAATCTGGCAAAAAACTCCACAGAATAGGTGGTAATATTTACTTATCGGATAGAAAGTATACTGTATACATACATGCATACATATATGATCGCGATGAATTGAATATATATATATATATATATATATATATATATATTTTAATTAATCTTCCTGTTTTTTATCTTACAGAGTTCAGCAGATTGTTCTGCGGTCAGGTCTCAGGATGGGGTAGCTGTAAGGTCTTGCCTTTGAAAAAGATTCAAGAGAAAGGGTTTCTGGAGAAGAACAAATTGATCGTTAAAGCCGAGGTAAAAGTAGTTGAAGTTGTTGATGAAGGAGGTGCAACTGGGAATGAGATGTTAGATATCAGTGGTTTCCAAGTTCCATATTCTCAGGTATGATGATATCTTATTCTAATTATAGAATTGCTTCTTGTTTTTTTTTTTTTTTATATATTCCCTTTTCTAGTTGACGTAATTACATTTTTTCCTTGTTGACAGGTTGCTTCAGTGAGCAGGCTTTTCGTGGAACACCCGGACATTGCAATGAATTTCAGACCAAAGAACCAATTGGTGAAGGCAACATACCTGAATATCCTCCTCGGCCTGATCGAGACACTTAAGAAGCCTCCGCATAGCTTATCTGAGAATGAGATAAGCAACGCTCGCAGTGAGTTAATGGAGCTAATAGAAGCGGGCTTCAAGCTAGATTGGTTGGAGAAGAAGCTTGATGAGATCTCTTTGGACTGTAAGAAAGTAAACTTTGATGGTTCTAGAGTCCGAGAACTCGAGGAACACATCAAGAATCTCAAAGTTGAATTGGACAAGGAGAAGGTTAAGTCTGCTGCTAAAGTTTTGTCACTGGAGAAGACGGTGTTGGATCTCAAGGCTGAGCTGAAGGTGAAAAAGGCCAAATATGCTTCTCCTAGAGCTTGGTCGTTCGAGGTTGGTTGCTTTTGGAAGAGAAAGACTTAATAACAGTGGAGGTTTTGTTAAGAAATATGTGACCCAATAAAAACAAATTTATTACTGTTTCTTGTGCACAACTTCTTTTTCTTTTCAGCTAAAGGGAAAAAATTATTACTGTTTACAAAATTATTATAGAGAACTCATGAAGTTATATAGCTGGAAAAATATTTTCCTTTACAAAGATCATCCACATGATACGTTTCCAAATGTGCCTTGCCTTTACAAGTCTTTTCTCGTCGAGTAATTACTCCCCCATTTAATTTATACAGAAGGAAAAAAAATACACAACCACATGATGGAGTCATGGGAATCCAACTATAGGTAGATGATTGTCTCTTCTTTGATCTCAAGACCCGACTAAACCGAATTTGTTGAGACGAGTACCAAAATAGATTGGACTAAGAACCAGAATCGATTAAGAGCGACATAAGTAATGAATTGGTCCAAAGTTTTCTTGGATTATATATTGCTTGAGAGACCGAACCCATTGCAGTGAATGATCTATCATTGACACACATTGGGTGCAAACATCTCAGAAGGTGCCTTGCGTCTCAAGTAATTTGTTTCGTCGTGTAATTATGCAGAGCAATCACATCCATATCATAATATTTGAAGAGTTTTTTTTGTTAGTATGGTAGACGGGGTACCTTATAGGTTAATAGATTGCAATCACAAGAAAACCATGAAACTTAAATAGTATTTCAAATAACTGCCCTAATCACAACCACCAAAATTGAAGCTTTGAATCGTGTTGACAGAAATCTTGACACATGACAAACACATTTCGATATTCGATATGCAGTGTCTATAATATAAAATACACAGTAATTTGTATATAAATTTTGTGAGTGTATGAGGAAGAACAAACCGATTGAGACTCAGAACCGGTTCGATTTTGAATAGGCACTCTACTACAATTGGTCCAAAATCACAATTTGTAGCAAATATCTATTAGCTACAAAAATTGCTATAATTTTTTGGGCGAAACTGTGTTTGAAACAAATCGATTTTGTAGCAAAAATAGCAACTGATTTCCTACAAAATTCAAAAGAATTATGTTATCGTAATTTGAATAAAAATTGCTATGGTTTATTTCGAAGCAAAATTCCCCAATCTCGTTACAAATATTTTTTGGTAGTTTGATACAAAAACGATAAAGGAACAAATTCACCAATTTCGACAACTATTTCGTTGCAATTATCACAAATGGCTTTAATTTTTTTGAATCTATTATGATACAAATTGTTAGGAATAACGTAGTAATAGAGATAATTATTCTTCAATTTTACTTTTCACGTTTCCGTATGAATTAGGATTTTGAAAAGCTATCTATATATATATATATATATATATATATATATATATATATATATATATATATAGTCATGGGGTGAAGAATGAAAAACAAGTTAATTGGTAAGCAAGTCGTATTTTAATTTCTACAAGCTTACCAAATCCTAATTAAGAACAGAAAAGTCTTTTGGAGTGATATGGAGGGTCAGAAGCAGACAAGTTTCAAGTTTGAGATTGATGACTTCTCAGAGCAGGAAGCTATGATACAATCTCCAAAGTTCTTAAGTGGCGGCTGCGAATGGTAAAGAAGATGATTATACATGTGTTTTGATGTTTAAGATCGATATTATTAGACATACATCTAACCAAGCTTTTAATTGATTAAATCTGTTTTCTATAGGGTCGTTAAGGTTATCCCAAAGGAGATGGTATTGATGATCACTTGGCTGTGTACCTCTCCGTCACGAATCCTGAATCATTGCGGCATGGATGGAAAAGACGAGCTATTTTTTCCTTGGCTCTTTTAAATCAATCAGGCAAAGAACTCCACAAAATACCTGGTAATTTACTTATCAGATAGAAAGTATACTGTACACATACATACACATATGATTGATGGATTGAATATATATATATTCATTAATCTTCCTATTTTTTTATCTTACAGTATTCAGCAAATTGTTCTGCGCTCAGTTCCCGGGATGGGGTAGCGGTAAGGTCTTGCCTTTGAAAAAGATTCAAGAGAAAGGGTTTCTGGAGAAGAATGATATATCATGGTTTTTACCCAGTTTAAGCCATGATATAAGTCCATTATCTAGAGTATTTGTGGTGTTTTGTGTTGGTTTTAGAGTCTTTATAGGTACATGAACGATTGGAGCAGAAAAGATGTTTACTGGAGCTTTTGGAGCATTGCGGAATGAAGTGGCGAAGATCGAAGAGAAGAATCGAAATCTGAAGATGGTGTTATCGACACCACTATAAGTGTCGATCGACACCCATGTCGACCAAGCCCAAAACTTAATCAAAAGAAGTCCATTCGAAGCCCGAAAGTTCCAGATGTTTACTTTTAGGTTTCCAGTCGGTTTTGTACCTCTATATATACGTTTTTCAAGCCATTGTTTAGATGAATGCTTTATTTTATCTTTGTTTAAGAGATATCTTCAATTAATATAATGGTTTTTTGCTTTGATCATGTCTGAGTAATTTCCCTGTTAGGTTTAGGGATTTTCAAAGGTGTTTGATGATTTGCTAGATCTGATCTTTATTGCATAGGATTAATATCTTTAGAAAGTTCTTCATCTTGTCTTGTGATTAATGCTGATTTTATATTCATGACCTGAAATCTGATCTTAGGATAATTAATAGAAACGACAGTTTGATTGATTTCCTGAACTAGACTTTGATGAGCAAAATTCCTTTTCGCAAAGAAATTTGGTTTAGGGTTTTGTGAGCAATTGAACCTGAACATTAATGCTTGTTTAGATTGTTAGGATTCGCAAAGAAATTTGGTCTTCTAGGATCTAAACATAGATAATCTCTGCAGCGAAAGCTGATTGGTTTTATATTCGTGATTCATGTTCGTGAACTGAGCTTAATAAATCCTATTTTTAATTGATCATCTGCATATCTGATTTACCTGAGATTTCTCTGTGTCTGACTCTCTTTTAATTGATTTTCACAACCGAATTTACTGCTTTGTTTACTTGCATTCTTTTTATTCTGCCTAGCTTAATCTGAACTTATTAAATCTATTGTGTTTCACTGATTCCCTGTGGATTTCGATACCTTAAGTACTGCATTGATCTCTTTGTTTGACAGAGTAGCTCTTAGGTTTAATTTGAGCATATCAAATTTTGGCGCCGTTGCCGGGGAGTCATAACCATTAGATTTACACTATTAGGATTTTGTCTAGGTTTTTAGTTTGCTAGTATCTTGTCTCTTTTTGTGTTGAGTTTCAGGTACATGCGAAATCGCAATACCAGGAGCAATCAAGACAAGGAACTAGTTTGTTTGAGTCTCGAGGAATTAGCACGGTTAGAGCAAGAAAACAGAAGAGCAGCAACAATGGCTGCTAGACCACAACTTGTTCTGATTCAAGGAGAAGATGGATTCCTGCATGATCCGGCAGGTCTCAAATACAAAGCCAAAGGGCAGAGGATCAACGACGATGGTACTGTGATCGTCGAGCCGGTGGAGGAAAGAGCAATCGTCGAAGGTGGAGAACAGGATGGTGTCGCTCGACAAGACGAACATATCGCTCGACTAGGAGAAGCTGATGGTGTCGATCGACGCCAAGCTGGTGTCGCTCGACACCCTGTCCAGAATCAGCAACGGACTTTAGCTGATTTCAACCGTCCTGATCAGTTCTACGCAAATCGAGCTGCGATTCGTCCTCCTGCTTTCCAGAGGAATGATTTTGAGCTTAAGCCTGCTTACTTCAGCCTAGTTGCTCAGAACCCTTACCATGGTCTTTCTCATGAGCATCCGATGGACCACATCGAGAACTTTGAAGAATTAGCATCAAGCATTAAGGCGAATGGAGTGTCCAGCGACTACTTATTCTGCAAGCTATTCCCATACTCTCTTAGTGGGGATGCTTCTTACTGGTTGAAGTAGCTTGAGCCTGGATCGCTGACTACTTGGGAGGATACCAAGAACGCGTTCCTATATTACTTCTATGATGATGCGAGATCAGAGGACTTGAGAACGAAGATTACTACGTTTCGTCAAGGACCAACAGAAGAATTCAGGGCTGCGTGGACGCGTCTAAAGTCTTATCAGAGAGATTTTCCTCACCATGGCTTCACAGATGTTCAGTTACTAGGCATCTTCTACAGAGGAGTAGACTGGAGATATCAGATGGCATTAGATGCAGCGAGTAGTGGTAACTTCAATACCAACTACTCAGAGGACGCGGTTACTCTTATCGAGAACATGGCTTCTAGCAACAGTACAAAGAACGCTGATTTTTAGAGGAAGCAGATGAGCAAGAACAAGGATGGTGGTAAGCACTTGGCTGAGATGAACGCGAAGCTGGATTCTATGAAAAGTATCCTTATGGGAAAGAAGTCGGTCCAGTTCGCTCAGGAAGTTGAGACAGCAAAAGAAGATGTGAACTACATCAATGGTTCCGGATTTCAGAAGTACGACAATCAGCAAGGATATGGGTCGTCTTATCAGAAATCTCCTCAGATCTACAATAGAACATATGGTTCTTCTTCCTATCAGAAGCCTCCAGAGCAAGATAATGAGGTGAAGACAATGCTGGAACAACTCCTAGAGGGCCAACAGAAGATGACTGTGAGCTTCAATGGTAAGATGGATACTATGTACCAGGACTTGAATGGTAAGATTTCAGCGTTAAGCACACATGTCAAGAAGCTGGACGTTCAAGTCGCCCAAACCGCCAGTTCTATCAAGCGACAAGAGGGATTTATACCTGCAAAGACTGAAGCAAACCCAAGGAACGCTTGCAATGTCGTTCAAACTGACAAGGATGATTATTTCGCAGAGTTCGACGAAATTTTTGGGACTGCAGAGCAAGTGTCGATCGACACTGAGCCAGAGCATCGATCGACACCACTCAGGAAGTTATCTGAGATCGCGATACAAAAAGCAAGTGTCGATCGACACCCACAGGAGAGTATCGATCGACACCCCGTCCACGCTGAGCCAGATTTTGTGACAACCACGATTGCTTCAGAGGAAAAGATCTACAGGCCCAAGCTTCCATTCCCCAGAGATAGGCGGTCCAAGCAGCAGATTGAGGAGGAGATTTGCAAGAAGATGATTGACAAGGTGATGGTAGAGATGCCTCTAGTTGATGCGGTAAAAATTTCTCCTGCACTGAGAAGATATGTCAAGCGGATTGCAGCAAATGGAATTAGTCCAGAGGAGCGAGCCTTGCTAACTAGAGATATCAGAGCGATTCTCTTGAATACTACTCCAGTGCCTAAGAAGAAGAAGAAGGACGTGGTGGTTTCTGAAGAAGTAAGCCCCATGATTCAGAGCAAGATTCCAGTCAAGCTACCAGATCCAGGAAACTTCGTACTTCATTGTTCAATCTCAACAGGGCAGTTTCCTCACTCTTTATGCGATTTGGGATCTGGTATCAACTTAATGCCATTATCTGTTGCTATTGATCTTGGGATGACTGATTTCAGGGCGACCCGGATGTCTCTTCTATTAGCTGATCGGTCTAGAAGATTCCCAAAAGGGATTTTAGAGGATGTTCTAATCACGATTCATGATTGCATTATCCCCGCTGATTTTGTAGTCTTGGAGTACGACGATGAGCCTAAAGATCCTCTGATTTTAGAAAGATCATTCTTGGCAACTGCTGGCGCTCAAATCGACGTGAAGAAGGGAAAGATAAAGCTTGAATTAGGTGATATTGTCATAGATTTTGACATGGAGAACACCAGGAGAAAATCCACCATCGATGGTCAAACTTTTTCAGTGGAAATTCTAGAAGATGAAGACTCAATCAAGGAGCTGGAGTCTAGTCCTTCATCTGTTGCTGAGAACGTCATTCCACTTATCCCATCCCACGATCCTCCCATTGAGCAAAGGTGTGAACCTCCTGTACTTAATTTTATCTCTTCCAATTTCATTAAAGTTGAAAAAGCGGTTACACGCTCATGCAAGCCACGAGTTCCTCGAAAGCTTGGTTTTTCTTTACATGATTTTGCAGGGATTCCTAAGGAGCGTCCAAGGACCTCAAAGCCGTTCGCGAAGATGCATATTCTCGTTCCTCCTGAGCTTAAAGACACAGGCGAGGTGATCGTTCACGCGATGGTGCAGAAGACGCAGAAACTCTTTCCTGGAATCATTCCATGGAAGAGTGCAGATCCTCCAGATATCTGAAGTTCCTCAAAACAGTCAAGCTAACGGACTAAAAACAAGCGCTGAGTGGGAGGCAACCCACTGGTAAGTATTTATTTTCGTTTTTAATTCATTTTATTACTAATTTTCGTTTTAGTTTTAAGTGTTTCAGGTTATTGATAAAAAAAAAAAAAAAAAATTGCGGATGAACAGTGGATCGACCTACTGGTCGATCGGACCCAAATCATGGGTGTCGATCGACACCCTCACCAGTGTCGATCGACACCAGTCCCCAACAAATAAAATTTTCATCCGTTTTCAATTTATTTTGTTTATTATCTATTTAACGGAACGAGTTCAGATTTCTGGAGAACGCCAGAAAGGATGTCAAAGACCCCGCCCTAATGAACTCTAATTTCTTGTCAAGGGCGTTGGAAATCGCAAGACTTGATTCAGCTTCCAAACACTTGAAAGCGAGGACGGACCGCTCTTGAAACTTCTTCCCGAATGACGAATACAACTGTCCTAGATCAAAAAGAAAAAAAAGCCTCATGACCCTGTCTCCACAAGAACAACAGTAGTGAGCGCTGATCTAGTGATCATAGAGATGCCAAGAAAAAAAAAATCTACAAAAAAAAAAAAAAATCTACAAAAAAAAAAAATGCAAGTCCGAAAATCGAAAAATCTTGAAGAAAAAGTTCAACAAAAGGCATTGCATCTCTATGATATCCTTAATTGGATACAGTTTCAGAGGGAAGAGAGAGGGTGAAACGCAGGAAAGTGTTAAAGGAAGTGAAAGAATCTAGAAGTTCCAGCGATCGATATTCCCTCGATGAGACCGCACCTAAATAACTAAAGGGCTTTGCGACTGAAATTCTGAGTTTCTCTAAGGAGTTTGGATTCAATCTGGAGGACTGCTAAGCTTCTAGGGAAACATCAAAGTATCACCGGATGACTTTGCAAAGGTATGTGGTTTCTAAAGGAGTGATAACACTGTTTTTCTTAGGGAAAAGCAAAAAGCTAAGTCTAGGGGAGTTGATATATCATGGTTTTTACCCAGTTTAAGCCATGATATAAGTCCATTATCTAGAATCTTTGTGGTGTTTTGTGTTGGTTTTAGAGTCTTTATAGGTACATGGACGATTGGAGCAGAAAAGATGTTTACTGGAGCTTTTGGAGCATTGCGGAATGAAGTGGCGAAGATCGAAGAGAAGAATCGAAATCTGAAGATGGTGTTGATCGACACCACCATAAGTGTCGATCGACACCCATGTCGACCAAGCCCAAAACTTAATCAGAAGAAGTCCATTCGAAGCCCGAAAGTTTCAGATGTTTACTTTTAGGTTTCCAGTCGGTTTTGTACCTCTATATATACGTTTTCCAAGCCATTGTTTAGATGGATGCTTTATTTTATCTTTGTTTAAGAGATATCTTCAATTAATAGAATGGTTTTTTGCTTTGATCATGTCTGAGTAATTTCCCTGTTAGGTTTAGGGATTTTCAAAGGTGTTTGATGATTTGCTAGATCTGATCTTTATTGCATAGGATTAATATCTTTAGAAAGTTCTTCATCTTGTCTTGTGATTAATGCTGATTTTAGATTCATGACCTGAA
This sequence comes from Draba incana, assembly GCA_963576765.1. Classification (NCBI taxonomy): domain Eukaryota; kingdom Viridiplantae; phylum Streptophyta; class Magnoliopsida; order Brassicales; family Brassicaceae; genus Draba; species Draba incana. The sequence goes on along the minus strand of OY755215.1, from coordinate 4,738,852 downwards.
ATTTGATCTTAGGATAATTAATAGAAACGACAGTTTGATTGATTTCCTGAACTAGACTTTGATGAGCAAAATTCCTTTTCGCAAAGAAATTTGGTTTAGGGTTTTGTGAGCAATTAAACCTGAACATTAATGCTTGTTTAGATTGTTAGGATTCGCAAAGAAATTTGGTCTTCTAGGATCTAAACATAGATAATCTCTGCAGCGAAAGCTGATTGGTTTTATATTCGTGATTCATGTTCGTGAACTAAGCTTAATAAATCCTATTTTTAATTGATCATCTGCATATCTGATTTACCTGAGATTTCCCTGTGCCTGACTCTCTTTTAATTGATTTTCACAACCAAATTTACTGCTTTGTTTACTTGGATTCTTTTTATTCTACCTAGCTTAATCTGAACTTATTAAATCTATTGTATTTCACTGATTCCCTGTGGATTTCGGTACATTAAGTATTGCATTGATCTCTTTGTTTGAGAGAGTAGCTCTTAGGTTTAATTTGAGCATATCAAAGAATAAATTGATCGTTAAAGCTGAGGTAAGAGTAGTTAAAGTTGTTGATGAAGGAGGTGCAACTGGGACTGAGATGTTAGATTACCAAGGTTTCCACGAACTATGGGATTTGGTGGAGACTGGTTTTGAAGATCAAAATCCGGGGGAACCCGATCAACCTCTACAAGAGAAACGAAAGAAAGATGCAAAGGCTTTGTTCTTCATCCAATCGGCATTGGATGAAGATATTTTTCCAGAATTTTGGCTGTGAACACTGCTCATGAAGCGTGGGAGATTTTGAAGCAAGAATATATGGGAGCTCAAAAGGTTATCACTGTGAATTTACAAACTTTACGTCAAAAGTTTGAAACTTTAACGATGAAAGAAAAGGAATCTGTTCAAGAGTATTTGGCTAGAGTTTCTGCAATTGTGAATCAAATGAAGTCTTACGGTGAATTTCCTAGCAACGAAAGCATTGTGAGCAAGGTGTTGAGGAGTTTATCACCAAGGTTTGAGTATATTGTTCCCGCAATTATTGAGGGTAATGATCTGAGCACTTACACGTTTGATGAGATGATGATTTCTTTGATAGCTCATGAAGATCGGCTTAGCAAAAGTTTTGAAAAGGCAGAAGAGAAAGCTTTTCAGGTGAAAGGCGAATTTTCAGATAAGGGAAGATTCGAGAATTACGGAGGTCGTGGCAGAGGCCGAGGTGGATGTCATGGTCGAGGTCGTGGTTACGGCAGAGGAAGAGGTTACTATAATGACCAGAATCAATACAGAGGCTCTTATGGAGATCACAACCAACACAACAGTGGATTTAAGGATCAAAATCAGTTCAGGAGCAGTATTCAATGTAGATATTGCAAGAAGAATGGTCATAAAGAAGCGGATTGTTGGTCCAAACAGAGAAATGAGCATAAATCAAACTTTGCTACAAATGTTAAAGAAGAGAGTAAGTTATTTATGACTCATTCTCACATCAGCAATGGTTTTGAAACGCTATGGTTTCTCGATAGCGGGTGTTCTAATCACATGACGGGGATGAAGTCGTTGTTTAAGAAGCTTGATGAGTCGCTGAAAAGTGAAGTTCAGCTTGGGAACGACAAGACGATGCGAGTTGAAGGAAAAGGTACAATTGCCATCCAAATGCAAGGTGAAGTTAAAGTTCTTTATGATGTGCAATTTGTGCCTAGTCTTGCTCATAATCTGCTAAGTGTAGGACAGTTACTCACTAGTGGTTATAGAGTTGTGTTTGATGGAGATTCATGTGTTATAAGTGATAAAGAATCTGGACATACTTTAGCACTTATTCACATGACAAGAAACAGAATGTTTCCGCTTGATGTGATGAATGTAGTTAGCAAAGCTTTGGTTGTATAGGTGATGATGGAACGAATCTTTGGCATTTACGTTACGGTCATTTGAATGCGAATGGTTTGAGATTGCTTCAGAAGAAAGAAATGGTTATTGGTTTGCCTGAGATTTCTGAAATTGAGTTTTTTGAAGGTTGTGTTTATGGAAAACAGAGCAGAGGTTCTTTTCCGGTAGGGCAATCATAGAGAGCTTCAGATTCTCTTGAGCTTGTTCACTCTGATTTGTGTGGACCAATAAAGACGGAATCGCTTGGAGGAAGCCGGTATTTTCTGTTATTTACCGATGATTTTAGTCGCATGAACTGGTTTTATTTTTTGAAGATGAAGTCCGAAGCTTTTGAGAATTTCAGAAAATTCAAAGTAATGGTGGAGAAGCAAAGTGGAAAAGTCTTGAAATGTCTTCGGACCGATCGTGGCGGTGAGTTTACTTCAAGAGAGTTTGCAGAATTTTGTGGTGATCACGGTATTCGCAGGGAACTTACAGCGCCATACTCACCTGAGCAAAATGGTGTGGTGGAGAGAAAGAATTGTACAGTGGTTGAAATGGCCAGAAGTATGTTGAAAGCTAAAGGGATTCCTGACAAGTTTTAGGGAGAAGCGGTTGCGACAGCGGTTTATCTTCTCAATATTTCTCCTACAAAGGTTGTCATGAATCGAACACCATATGAGGCTTGGATGGGAAGGAAACCACGAGTAAGCCACTTGAAAGTATTTGGTTGTGCAGCATATGCTTTGGTTGATATTCGTTCAAAGCTAGATGGGAAGTCGGTGAAGTGCGTCTTTATTGGCTATTGCTCTCAGTCCAAAGCATATCGTTTGTACAATCCTCTAAGTAGAAAAGTGATAATCAGTATGAACATGGTGTTTAATGAAGAAGGAAGGCTTAAGTGGAATAAACAAGAATCAGTTGATGAATTTCACGCAGAATTTGAAGAAGACTCACAAGAGAACGTGAGCAATCCACCACCACCAAGTCCAGAAACACAAGGGAATGTGAACACTCCATCACAAAGTACAGAAAGCTCTCCGATTACAAGTCCAGGAAGCTCTCTGGTCTCAAGTCCTAGAAGCAATTATTCTCAAGGATCGAGTTCATCGAGCAACTCGTCTCCAACTCCGAGAAAGTTTAAATCTCTCACAGAGATTTATGAGTCATGCAGCTTTGCTTTGTATGCTTCTGACCCTCTTTATTTTAAAGAAGCATAGAGTGTTTGTGAATGGCAGATTGCAATGACAGAGGAGATGCAATCCATAGAGAAGAACATCACATGGGAACTAGTTGATGCTCCGGAAGGGGAAAACGTGATTGGTTTGAAGTGGGTGTATCGAACAAAGTATAATGCTAATGGAAGCATACCGAAGCACAAAGCTCGTCTTGTAGCAAAAGGGTATGCACAGAAGCAAGGGATAGATTTTGAAGAGAAGTTTTCTTTGGTGGCTCGTTTTGAAACGGTAAAAGCTGTTTTGGCTTTAGCTGCGTATTTACATTTACCTGTTTTTCAATTCGATGTGAAGTCTGCGTTTTTGAATGGCGATTTGGAGGAAGAAGTGTATGTCTCACAACCAGAAAGTTTCATTGTAAAGGGCAAGGAAGATAAAGTTTACAGGCTGAAGAAAGCGCTTTACGGGTTAAAGCAAGCACCGCGGGCATGGTACAGCAAGATTGATATGTTCTTTCAAGAGAATGGGTTTAAGAGAAGTGAAAATGAGCCCACTTTGTACGTGAAGAAGCAAGGTAACACTGATTTCTTGGTAGTGTGTCTTTACGTTGATGATATGATCTATATGGGTTCTTCTAAGTTAATGGTTGATGAGTTTAAGTCAAGCATGATGAAGACTTTTGAGATGACATATTTGGGTTTGTTGCAATATTTTCTGGGAATTGAAGTAATTCAGGGAGAAGATGGAATATTTGCATCTCAGAAGAAGTATGCAACGGATTTACTGAAGAAGTTCAAATTGTCTAACTGTGAGAAGGCGCTCACACCAATGAATATCAATGAGAATTTTCAGCGTGAAGACGGAACAGAACAAGCTGATGCAAGACTTTTTCAGAGCTTGGTTGGTGGTTTGAATTATTTGACGCATACAAGACCGGACATTGCTTTCTCTGTAAGTGTTGTGTCTAGGTATATGCATAATCCTACCAAGCAACACTTTGGAGCAGCCAAGAGGATCCTTCCTTACGTTGCTGGAACAATTGACTATGGAATGTGGTATTCTAACTTGAACACTTTCAAGCTCACTGGTTTCACTGACAGCGATTGGGCCGGTAGTTTGGACGATCGTAAAAGCACATCTGGGAACTGTTTTAGCTTTGGATCAGGAGCTGTCACTTGGAGTTCAAAGAAACAAGACACGGTTGCGTTGTCGTCGTCTGAAGCAGAATACGCAGCCGCAAGTGCAACATCAAGACAAGCTTTATGGCTAAGGAAATTACTTGTTGATTTTGATTTTGAGCAGAAGGAAGCCACTGAGATTTTCTGTGACAACCGGTCCGCAATTGCAATGGCCAAGAATCCAGCTTTTCATGGAAGGACCAAGCACATAGACATTCAGCATCATTTCATTCGACAGCATGTGGCAGATTGAAGAATCGTGATGAAGTTTTGTGGCCAATGAGCAAGTAGCTGACATTTTTACGAAGTCTTTATCTCAAGCTAAGCATGAGTTCTTTCGAGCTAAGTTGGGAGTGTGTGATTTTGAATCAAGGGGGAATGTTAATTGATTCAAAATTAGATTTGGTTTAGGAGTTATTGGTTTGTTGGTTTAGTAGTTATTGGTTTAGGAAACGTGGGTAGCTTTTAGGATTTTTAATTTGGGGATTTTCACATTGTTGGTTATTGGGTTATTGGGTAGTTATCTTCCTTTTCTTTATATTTCAATCTCTGTACTTGAAACTCTTTTATGCATTTTAATAGAAATCGTAATTTCCAGTTTCAATTTCTCTTCCTCTCAATTGATTATTTCCAACAATTCTCAGGTCTGATGAAATCTTATTCTAATTAAGGAATGGCTTCTTGTTTTTTATTTTTTATTTTTATATTCCCTTTTCTAGTTGACGTAATTACATCTTTTCCTTGTTGACAGGTTGTTACAGTGAGCAGGCTTTTCCAGGATCACCCGGACATTGCAATGAATTTCAGACCAAAGAACCAATTGGTCAAGGCAACATACTTGAATCTCCTCCTCGGTCTCATCGAGACATTGAACAAGCCTGCACAAAGCTTCACCGAGGCTGATCTCAAAAACGCTAAGAACGAGTTGATGGAGTTAACAGAAGCGGGATTCAAGCTAGGCTGGTTGAAGAAAATGATTGATGAAATTACCTTGGAGAGGAAGAAAGCAGTTCGTGATGGTTCCCGAGTCCGAGAACTCGAGGAACATATCAAGAATCTCAAAGATGAATTGGACAAGGAGAAGGTTAAAATTTTGTCACTGGAGAAGACGGTGTCGGACCTCAACGCTGAGCGGAAGGAGAAAAAGGCCAAATCTGCTTCTCCTAGAACTTTGTCGTTCAAGGATGTTATTTGGTTCTGGAATACCAAGACTGAATAACAGCAGAATTCGGCATTGGAGTTTTTTTTTGTTATGATATTTTTGACCCAATGAAAACAAACCTATTTAGTAATAGGTTATTACTGTTTCAAGTGTTTTTCTTTTCAGCTCAAGATTAAAACCAAAATCATACACAGCATTTTTCTCATGTCATTCCCCTAATAAGATTAAGTTTTTCTGCATCACGAAGAAACAACATGGTACAAATTTTTTGGTCTATGTGGTTGCTAATCAAGCAACATTACATCCTTTCATTGTTTGATATATGCATGTCACAACATAAACATAAATATCATTGGAAGTAAAAATCCATAATTAAGTTATAATGTAATAAATTTCCACAATAATAATATGAAAAAAAAACATTAATGTAGCGGATTGTCCACCCAATCACACAGAATTCTGAGAAAGAAGATACAAGAAAATCGAAATCATTGTAATGGGGTGGTCTAAAATAACCCCCAAACAGAATGTGATGAAGAATATGGGGTGCAGTTTCATGAGCCACACATTAAACCAAAAAGCGGCGGCCACAAAGGGGGACAAAATCAAGGCGGTAATTGCAACCAGGACAATAGATAACATCAACAACCCCAAACATACTCCTACCGTCTTAAAGTGCTCAAAATCTTCTTCTTTCTTACCGACTTGACCAATTCCTCAACCTTTGATTCGTTACCTTCCGCGCGAAACCAGGAAATCAGCAAATCCGGTATGCTCATATCCAGCTTCGGTCCATTCGGGTACCACTCGCCATATAACTTCTCTGCTTCTTGAACATTGTTCAGCTCAAGAAAATAGCTAATCTCACTTCGATATCTATTATCCTTCACCTCTCCTTCATTCTTGTACTTATTCCAAGCTTCTCTTATAGGAAAAGACACTAGTTCCACTGCCAAGGACCTGTCTTTTTTTGGTTTCGTTCCTTTCTCGTCAACCGATGTCGTTGTTTTAGGCTTCTCCATCTCCTCCATATTGTTCTCCTTCAGCTCACGTTGTAGCTTCTGGACCATATCTTGTTTCTTGAGCTGACCGTAGAGAGAAATCATCGAGTTGTACGGGGAAGGTTTGAAGAGGAAACCAAGATCTCTCATCTTCTCAAACGTGGACTCAGCTTTGTCTAGTGTTTCCTCAGTTCTAGCGTAACATCCCAAGAGAGTGTTGTAGACAGAGTAATCCCTCATGTTCTCGGGAATGCTTTTGAAGAATTTTTCGGCTTCTTCCAAACCAAGAACCGTCTCAACTAGATGAAGCCGAGCTGCATAATCTTCGGAAAAAACACTAAAGACTCTTTGTTCAAACATCCACTCCGATGCCTAACACATTAAAACAAATATCATATCAAAAACTTATAAGAGACTACGCGAATCAGATATTAATTAAAATTAGTATCGAAATCGAAAACCTCAAGTGCTTGAGAAGATTGTTTGGTGTCATAAAGATTGTTGATGAGGCCTCTGACGTAAGACGGCTTCACTTGATTCCCTTGTTTCACCAATTGTTCTAAATCCGTCTTGATTTGAGTATTGTAGGAGCGACTAAACAAACAGCTTTTGTTACTAGAAGCGAGAATACGCTTCGCCTGTTGGTGAAGAACCTGCGTCTTGCTCCTCAACATCATCATCTCCGACGATATGGAGAGCCTTAGGGTTTCCGTGATTTTTATATCTTTCGGTTGTGAATTTTTTACTTTAAACTAAAGTGAATAATAAATAAAGAAATTCGGCGTGTTCAACAAGTTTTCTTTATATATAATATTTTTTTTGCTAAAAAAGTTCTCTGTTTTTCATCACATTTTGTTGTTGTTAATAGAATTGTCGAGCAAAAACAAGTTATAAATGTTCAAAATTTCTTAGTAATTGTGGAGTTTGCTTCTGGAACCCAAGTACGTTTCCATAATCCTTCTTTTGATTTGGTAAATAGTGTTTGCTATAAATGCATCATGATTCATGCCTCACAACAAAAAGGGAGACGGAATCAAATGGATTCTACAGGAAGTCAAGAAAGATCAGAAGTTAACCCCATGTGGTATCTCGAGCCACGAGATATGCAAGTGGGTCGCTAAGTTCAAAGTAGTTGGTCGGCAAACATGGAATCAAAGGAGTTGGTCGGCAAACATGGAAGAAGTACTGACGGGTTGCAAAAGCAAAAAAAACTTCAGCGTGGAGATGATGTGACAAGCAGCATGTGAAACAGTGAAATTAGTGAATTCTCTACTAGGTTTTAGGGGGAGTTGCTCTGTTTGGTTACGGCGATTACCAAGTTATAAAAGGAAGAAAACATTTTGTTCTTTACATTGCACGAAACGTGTTGAGAGGTCGACTGAACCCGAATTAAGGTGAGGTTTTGATCTCCCAATAAAGCTTCACTGGTAAATGTCATCTCCCAATCGAAGGGATTCGTCGGAACTATAACGCAGATGTGCAAGACGTTTTCCGATGGAAGTCGAAAGAGAACAAATATACTACTTGTTTCAACACCAAAACAACTAGGGACCAGCTCCGGCAAGTCTCCCCGCGTGTAGCTTGGTCAAACGGGATCTGGTTTACTCACAATTGCCCGAAATTCGGGTTCATTACTTGGCTCGCTTTGCTTAACAGGCTGTCAACTGCAGATCGAATGCGGACTTGGAATGCACAAATCTCCACAGATTGTGTCCTATGTCCACATCCGCAAGAATCAGTTCAACATCTGTTTTTCTCATGCCCGTTTTCAAAACAGGTGTGGACCAATCTGGCCCGTGGGATTCTGATTCAAGATTTCTCATCGGATTGGAACGTGATAGTGAATCTTATCTCTCAATCACCACACAATAGGTTGCAAGGGTACGTACTCCGAATGTTATTCCAAATGACAATCTACACGGTGTGGCGAGAGAGAAACGATCGGAAGCATGGATCACAGCCCACACCAGCTTCGAGGTTGATTAAGGTCATAGACAAAGGAATTCGAAACCGATTCAGCGCAATAAGATTGCTGGGGGACGCTCGGTACGAAAAGGGTATGCAGTATTGGTTTGCTTCAAGAATGGAGGCTTGAAGGCAGTAGCTGAAGAAGGAGGGGATAATACATTCGAGAAAACTTTTATTATTTGGTTTACCTAGAGTGGTCCTTTACATAATCGATCGCATGTAAATGTAGAAAACGTTATTTTTTTCGGGTTTGAATATAATTTAACATTCATCCAAAAAAAAATAATAAATAAATAAATAAATAAATAAATAAAATGTCATCGCCAATCGCTTTGCCTTCTTGTCTCATGCTTCAATGTCTTTGTTTCACAATTTTTTTTTATTTTGCATTGTAATTTTGTACATCTCACATGTTCCATGTTGTTTAAGTTATGAAATATTTGACCCAATAGAAACAAAAATATTACTTTTCCTGGTGCAAAACTTCTTTTTCTTTTCAGTTCAAGATTAAAAACAAAATCATACACATCATATTTCTCGTCTCATTCCCCGAATCAGATTAGTTCACCTTGCATTCTTTGATATATGCAAGTCACAATATAAACATAAATATCGTTGGAAGTAAAAATATATAGTTAAATATAAATGTAATAAATCTCCACTATTGTCATATGATAAAAAGATAAGTGTAACAGCCCACGCCATATGTGGGATATCATCTAGAGCTAAGAAAGACGAAACATAAACAAGCTAACCAAACAGCTAATCTGTGACGCCCAAACGCGTCACAAAAGCGTCACAAGAAAACAGCTAATCTGTGACGCCCAAACGCGTCACAAAAGCATCACAAAACATGTGTTTGCGACTCTTTTCTGACGAAAAAAAAGCGTCTCTAAAAAACCGTTGCAAATCTAAACCGTCGCACATTCGTCACAAATTTGTGACGCTTTGGAGACGAATAAAAAAAGGTCACAAATTTGTGACGGTTTAGAGACGAACCTGAAGCGTCATATATATGCGACGGTTTAGAGACGATAAAAAAGCGTCATATATTTGTAACGAAATTGTGACTCTCATATTCCATCATAAATTAGCGACACTATTGTGACGGTAAACTTCGTCACAATTGCGACGAATTTGCGACGCTTTTGAAGAATTCTATTGCTCTTAATTCGTCACAAAAGTGTCACAAATTAATAAATATGACATTTTATATATTCACAATATTTTGTTTTTGAACTGGATTTGAAAGTTGAAATTGTACAAAATTAAACAGAAATGAAAGCTAATAGAAACATTAATCCAAAATAAACATAAAGGCATTCAAACATGAATCTAAAAACAAAAGAAAGTTCACAAAACAAAATAATGTTGACATTGTTTTCAAATAAGACCAAGTTCTTAAAGGGTTTAGAAATGGAAGATAGGTTGTGGTGGCTGGTGCGGTGCTTGGGCCAGTGCCTAAGCCGAGTGTTGTGTCTTGTTCGTTTGGATTGTTGACTTGATCGGTGGAGCATCTTCTTCTTCGCAAAACATACTCTAGACCATGTGTTTCCTTTTTCAAGCTACCAATTGCAGCATTCGCTTTTACCTAAGGAACGTAGATAATGCAATTCACATAGAAAGCTATTGTAAGATTATAACATCCTAATGAAATCGCATACTAACTTCTGAAGAGGACACTTCAGATAACTATCAATACACATAAAATCTGCAAAGAGTAATAAGCTACTTACCATTATAGCTTTAATTATATGACCCATAGGATCAAAACGGAATCCATCAACCTGACAGAATCAAGTCATTAACACATGATCAGGCAACCGGAATATACAGAAGAAAGGTTTTGTAATTTACGCAGAGTACAATAAACCTTGTCATAGCCAACAGATCAAAGGTTGAAAGACATAAGAAGATGACAACCGTGTAACTTGTAGTTAGCAACCCAATTTAATAGGTGCTCACCTTGTCAAGGATAGACTCTTTGTCGTGTGGCCCACTTGCATGCAAGTGGTTGTAAACAACGCCTAAGACGACATTAAGACCAATACAATAAAGAGCCTGCCAAGAGAAGTATCATAATATTAATATGCAAACTCAAAAATGGCATGAAAGTTTACCATGAAAACATCAAGACCTTGTATATCACTACAAATTTTAGCTTTTCATGAGCTAATAAGTGTTCCAAATCACCCGTATACACTTCCTAACCAACTTTCAATATTCAAATCTGAAAAAAACTCAAACCTGAACCATCTTTCCAAATTCAATTATACGGGTTGGATCACTAGCATAGCTCCCTTTTGGGACTCCCCAAAGCACATGATTATACCTTCACAAAACAGGAAACTTGTGATGAAGGTGATTGCTTCATAAAGATCATTCTGATCTAGCTTCTCTGCCTGAATCATTAAGAGAAGAACTAGATGCTTCCTCCCCAAAGAAATTTTGTATCAAGCTCAGTGCCAACGAGTTCTCTCCATCGAAACCAAGTTAGCCATCCATTTACCAGTCAAGGATATAAGTCATTATAGATAGTAGCAGCCAATGTAAGAAATTTTAGTTATAAAAAAAATCATATCAAGCTAGACATTGTAACATTCAGATAAAGGATACAAATGTTATAACCCCAACACCAAACAGAGCCATAATCTGCCAAAAGCTTACAAGGCAAAAGAAACAAAAGGCAAGAGGATGGTCAATACAGATCTATTCTATATCATATCATATTCATATACATACAATTTAAATAAGCTAAATAATCGCCATTGCCATCATTTGTATAATATACAACCTCAAGCAAACTTTTCAATTCACAAATGGAATTTCATAGATGCAGACAAGGGAGCTAATTCTGTCCCCCTGTTTCATCTCTAGGAATCTCAAGAGGAATATATTTGCTCTTTTGATTCTTCCGCGGTATATTTATATCGGAAATTATCCATTTGTAGTCTTGCCTCTAATTTATAATCTCATCTAAACCATTTTTTCTTCTTTTCCAAAGATAAACTTGTCCCCTCCTTCAGGATAATCAATCAAAGGTGCGACAAATTAGGGTTTAACAAAAACTTACATGTGAGCTCAAAGAGGAACTTGTCTCTCTAGTGATGAAAACTCTAAAGCCACTAGCGAGGGGAGAGCAGAGAAACTTGATTTTGTTCAAAGCTCCAAACCCAGACCCAAATCTCCAAAATCGACGAGTCTTTCAACAACCTTCGGAGTTTATACTGTCGATTGGTTTCCTGGGATTCGAAATAGAAAATCGAGAATTGGTTTAGGAATCTGTGTTTCGAGGATTCGAATTACAGAAACGGAGAAGAAAATTGAAGAACATGCAAAGATAATTAGGGTTTCAGAATTGGTTTGGTGAGATTCGAAATAGAGAAATGGTTTAGGAATCTGGGTTTGAGGGGTTCGAATGACAGAAATGTACAAGAAAATCGAAAATTTCTCTGATTTTGTAAGAGCATGTACATTGGTAAAGAGAGGGTTACGAGAGTGTTTTTGTGGGGTATATTGAAATATAAAATTAATAAAATTTGAGTAAAGAGAGTAGAGAGTGTTTAAAAGGAAGAGAGAGTGTGTTAAATTGGATCTTTTGGAGAGTGTGTTTAAAAATAAAAAAGTGTGTTTAAATATAAAATTAATAAAAGTTGAGTAAAAGGATGAAAGAGAAGATATAAAGTTGAGTAAAATGAAGAGAGAGTGTGTGTTTTAATAATTTTATATTACTTTTAGACCATTTGGGGTGTACAATGTACATGCCCTAAGAAATCGGTGAGAATCATAAATCTCTGATTATGTAGTGAAACTCAAACTCTGGTGGGAATCCAAAATTAAAAAGCGTCACAAATATGTCACACAAGCGTCGCATATTTGTAACGCTTTTGTGACACTCAATATATACAAAGCTTGAAACCCTAAACCCTAAATATTATAAAGGGAAATTGGTAAGTTAATGGGGTTAAAATTAATTTTCTATCAAGTATGAGGCATGGGAATTATCATACTGAAGTAACATGAACTTCAAATGTCCATTTACAACAAATTTACTTTTTAAAGAAACTCACAAGTTATAATATAAGGATGTTACAATAACACTTATGTGATTGGAATGAGTATTTCAATTTTTTTTTTAATTATTAGATTTGATAATTATATGTAATATTCTTAATCTACTGATTAGTAATAAATGTATGTGTAATATCCTAGTACTTCAATTCACATTTTAAACACCAAAAAAGTACTGGGCGTAGCTAATCCGTAGCAAAATTTGTGACGCTTTTGTGACTCTACGTGAAACCCTATACTCTAAAACATCCCATCGAAACTCTAGCTTTGACCATTTTGCGACATTTTTATGACATTTTTGTGACGAATTTTTTTTCTTGGTTTTAAAAAAAGGTCAAAATGCAAATGGGCAGTCTCGATCCCGGTACCTCTAACATTCGTAATATGCATGCTTACCACTCGGCTATAGTAACAATTCATAAATGTAACCCTGGATATTTTATTTATACCAAATTTCTCGGTGTTTTTTTAAAAAGCCTGAATACAACTGGACAGTATCGATTCCGAGACCTCTTACACTTATACTATACATGTTTACCACTTGGCTATCGTAATAATTTGAGAATGTTACCCGATATATTTTATTTATACCAAACTTTACGTTTATCATTTAAATGTAAATTTGGTAAGTTTATGAGTTTAAATTAATTTTTCTATGATCTTAGTTTGAATTATTATATTTATGTAATTTTAAATTCAAATGTCTAATTATCAAAAAAAAAAAAAAATTTACAAAGATTACAAAGTAATAATACTTATAGTATATATAAGTAGATTAATATGGAAATTATAATTTTTTTGAAACAGAAAATTTAACAATTAAATGTAAGATTTTTAGTACACACATCAATAATTTGAAACACAAAAACTGATGTCTTGTAGTGGTGCGTAGGACCGATCCTACGCTGAAGCCAATTTCTTCGCAGCTCAGTTGCACCAGACAGGAATCGAACCCGGGTATGTACCGTGGAAGGGTACTATTCCACCACTAGACCACTGGTGCTAGCTGTTTGTATCTTCTTAGTTATATTGAATATTGTAATGAAACCAAATAATACATAGACACAAAGCATGAAATAAAGATATAATCAACCAAGTGAATCCTTCAACTGCAAAGAAATCTGGAATTTACTTGTATATTCTATCACACACATTATCTTATTGATCATAATTTGCAAAGATTCTCCATAATCTATCTAATTGTACATGTGTTGAAGATAGTAATAAACAAAAGTATAATGTTCAGCACGGATCGTTTTTTAATTATCAAAACTCCATAGTTTATTTTGCTAAAGAAAATGAATTATCAAACTATATGGTACTACAAATAATATACATAAACTCCTTCAACAAAGCAATCAGGCAGTTTCATTTTTGAAATCTTAAGAGTCTGCCTTAATTACTCTAGAGAGGAAAAAAATACAAACTTTCTAACCTTCTAAACACTCTCACACAACAGAACAATCAACAGAGAAACTAATTGTAAATAAGTATAAAGTAATAATAGTATTATTTTTTTGCTAATCATTTTACATCTAAATCTTTCCCTGCTGGTTATGAACATATATCATGATCTGTATGAACTCCATTTCTAGCTGGCTTTCCAATCTGTAAGCAATCAATCGGTGGAACGGTTACCGAATTGATCTCTCCAAATGTTTTCCAGCAAAATGGATCAGACATATGGTACTGTTGTTGTATTGGTTTTAGCTCTATGCCTGATAATTGCACATCTATGCATGGGTAATTGTCACTGCAAGCAAAATGCACAGGCTTTACGGTATAAGTTCCTCGTATCTTCTCATATGTGACTCCTTCCACGGATACTGCTGAAGTCTGGTTCTGACATTTGCTGTGATCACAGTAGAATTGATCGATTACTATCGGAAGCTGAACCTCGGAGAGTTGAATGTTCGAGAAAAGTATTCCTTTCACTAATCCTACACCTCCCTGCATTAGCATTTCCCAAAATAAAATTAGACATTTTGGTGTTAATATTGGAGATTGAGTCATTCAAGATTTTTATTTACCTGCCAGGTCTTGATTCGGACACCGGTCATTGTGTTGTGCATAACGACATCTCGCACTGTTATATTGGAGATACAAGCTTTGGTACCTTCTTTACCAAGGCTCCCTATGCTGATTCCATGTCCTGGTCCACAATTCACATTGTGAACATACACATTGGAACAACCCGTTTGAATCGAAATACAATCGTCTCCTGTAAAAACAGAGGAATCAATCAATACGAGATTAAGACCCGATTCTTACGAGTTTTATGATGTTTTTTCGACTTATTATACCGCAAGCTAATGTGGAGGTATGAATCATGACATCTCTAGTGTTCTGAAGATGAATCCCATCTGTGTTTGGACTATCTCCGGGAGAAGACACATTCACATCATGAACTAATACTTGGACGCAGTTATCAAACTTGAGGTGACATTGAGGACTGTTCTGAATGGTTATACCCGTCACAGTCACGTCAGTGCTCCCATAGAACCGCAGCGCCTGCACTGTGAAAATATATGGTAAATAAAAGCTTTCACCGAGTAGTTAAAACAAGTACAGAGCACTTCAATTTGTTATCTCACCGTTGGTTTAATGCTAGGCATTCTCTTACCAAGCTCACTTCGTATCTGCCATGTCAGGTAAAAATACAAAAAATAGAGTTTAGTTCTAGATGAATCTTGAGTGGATGGTAAGTTATTTCAGGCAAAGCCTAGAGGTCGCTTGTTCGATTGACACTTGGGAGGGGGGACCATATAAAATAAGCTAGTCCGGCAAGAGGGAATGTTTAGGCCTAGCCCATAATCTCTTAGTAATACAAAAAACAAATATTTACGAGATGAAAAGGAAGAAGAAGATGAAGAATTTTACCGGCATTGGAGGACGTTCTTGGACCGAATTGTTCAACGGGATAATAAGTTTGAATTCATCGTCGATAGGATAATCAAAAGGGTAATCTTGTTGCCACCAAACAGTTCCTCTTCCATCTATAATACCTTTTCCTTGTATTGTAATTCCATTGAGCTTAGTGAACTCAATCCACCACATTAGTCCTCTTCCCCATGTTTCAGAATCCGTAGGAGCTACGATCATTCCATCGAGCTGCAAACCAAACAAAATCTTAGACCTTTCAATTCAAAAGGTACAATTTTAACTTTTTTTATTCGAAATCTTATAAATTCTGATGATCAATTTTTCACCTGGAATACAATGTTTGATTGACAATAAGGACCAGAAAAGGAAATCGGGCCAACGAGGAATATGTATTCAGGCGGTATGATCATCGTTGATGCCTCGACTTTGCAAGCAGATGCCCATGCCGCTTCGAAAGCCTGCAGATATTGTTAAAGCTATCAATAATCACAATTTTGTCTTTCTTTTTTTCTTTTCCTCAGAGCAAACTCAATTATTGTGGAAAAGCACATAGATTTTGGTCCCCCTCTTAAATTGGGTAGTTTTGTTGTCGCTTCTCTATATTTCATTTGTTTGGTTATAGTAGAATTAAAACATTGATATGAAAAAAAGAAAAAAGGGTTATTTGACTTTACAGATAAAGAGAGAGCTTTTTGGAGCTCTGTTTCTTGCTCTGTCTCGTGTTACCTTCCCAACTATAATTCACATTCTGTTTTTTTTTTTCTTTTTCTCAAAAATTTTCATGAAAGCGAAGAGTAGAATTCTTGATTAATCAAGAACCACTTAAATAGTTTTGTAAGGATAATGAGTCTATACCTTAGTGTCATCAGTCATACCATCACCCTTAGCTCCAAAATCAATCACATTGAATTTTTGAGACTCCTGAATTGGGTGAAGCGGAAGAGGTGGTGGTGGTTGGACTTGTGGCGGCTGCGACACGACTGGTGAGCTTTCATTGGACTTTGGAGGCGTAGTTTTCGGCTTTGGTTTTGGTTTTGACTTATGGGAATGACTATTGTTTTCATGGCTTTTAGGTTTCTTGCTTGTCAAGGAATCAGACAAGGAGGAAGAGGAGCTATGGTGGTGTCTCCAATGTCTTCCTTTTCTGGCAATGCAAGTCTCTAGAGTTGCAGACCAGACCAGAATTGCCATTAATATCATCATTGTGAAGCTTCTCAGCCTTTGACTCTCTCTTGTGATCATATTTTTTGTTTGTTTGTTTGTATTGTTGTATATGATGTGTTTTCTCTTTTTAGTGGTTTGAGACAAAAGAAGAAGAGGAAGAGACTTTGGTATATTTGATGTGGTTAAGGATTGGATACAATGAAAAATGGTTTAGGGTTTATATAAGGAAGAGACCAAAAGAATAGAAAGGACTCACGGGAGTGCAATATGGAATTTCATGATGTATTATTGTTTTTTATTTGTCGTCACTAAAAATATAAAAGTCTAAGGTTACTATTACATATAAAATTATGTGTGATTTAGTTGCATTTTTTAATCATTTTGGTTGCCAAAAGGTTTGATCTTTGTAATGGTATTATTATCTAACAACAATATTATTATTGAAAACTATAAATCGTCATTGTGGAAATCTGTAGTTTCTGTTGAAAAGTATCATGGAAGATATTATTCCCTCCACAACTAAAATACAATTTGATTCATTGAAGGGGTTTTAGTCATTTGTTTTGATACCAAAAGTTTGGACTGTGTATTTCTTGTAAATAGTCGGTTAATATTAGGACAAATAATTTTAATATATAAATTACCATTTAAATTGTATTTAGGCTTTGTACATGGTTCTTCATAGTTAATTGTTCGTATTCTTCTTAATGATTGTAAGACCAAGCCCACTAAGGGTTTTTACTCTGTCTCTTAACAGTAAAAGAAATAAAAATATTATAAAAGCAGGAGAGGTGAAAGGAACCGTCTCTCGTCTCTGTTTTGATCATGCTCTAAAGATTCTTTGTTTGGCTTTGTTTTCCACTAGTGGGCTTTGCTTCTTTCATTGTGGAATGGCTTCCGAGTCATATCCGTTGACAACCGGCTTCTGTAGTTTACCATGTATTTCACCTCGTTTTTAATATAACAAGTTTAGATGGAAAAAATAATATAGCATAGGTTGTAGGTAATTCAGATAGTTAAACTCATTATTATAATTTTACTAACATGGAATAAGATTTGGATTTGGATATTTCAAATATTTTTAAAAAATTCGGATGGTTATGAATGGTTTCATTAGTTATTTAAACATGATTTGAATATGTATATTATTACCAAATGCATAATGTTACCTGTTAAAATATTATAAAATCAAACGAATAGTTTCAGTTACTATTACCGAAAGACTTGGATAGTTTAGGTTGGATACCGACACACCGTAAAGGTCACCTATCCAAAATGTGCATGCCTTAAGTATTTTGTTCAGGAAAAAAGAAAGGGAAAAACCTTTATTAGAGTTACATTTTGTTATTAATTACAACAGTTATTATAAAATTATGGCCTTGGTGATTATTAGTTTAGGAATGAAGAAATATAATTTCAGGGGATATGTGTATGCCACGTGTAGAGTAAAGGTTGGTTGAGACTCATCCACTATGGTTGGCTGAAACACATTAGAGCAAGCCAAGACAAACAAACCACAAAAAGGCACCTGTTCAGACAAACACATATACCTTTCCTGTTGCACAACCTCATCTACTCGCATATATATACTTATGTGAATAAAATGTATGTATATGCACCATAAAAGTGGGGCTATTGAAAATGAGGTAGTTGTTTTTATATGTCTGCACATAGTTAAAAGCATTTGTGTATATATACGTATCTGTTCATGTGTCATCTTCGTGACCAGATAATATGTCGTATGGTCTCCATATTTAGTATTTACCATGGAATATCGAATTTTACAAGTACATATCTCGTTGTTTCTTCACACGGCCGACTGTTTTTTTCTTTTTTATTGGAATTTCAAATTTATTACTCAACAAAAAGGTTAAGTACACACACATGAATATATAATAACCTGGATACAAAGATTACAAAAACATCTCTCGTTATTTTTTCCAAACGGCCGAATGATTTTTATAGGAAATTCATAAAATTTGTTGAGTATAGTTAGTTTTATCACATTTTCAAAAAGTCTTACATGTTACCAACCGGTTGCTATTTCCTGACACTTCGTTGTGTTGTGTTTCTTTGTATAATGTATACATTGAGTTTTCCATTGATGAAAATATATATAAGAAATCTATATGTAAACTAATTTACCATAGATGGAAACATTGTATCTATTATTTAGCTAAATACATATTTCCTACATTTCCGTTGCTTTATAGCCAGCTAATTACATTTTTCGAATTAATGTTTATTAATGATAAAGTGGATTAACTTCGAGTAGTTTTTGGCCTAAGTCCGTTCATTCTTGGGACTTGAGATAGTTGTCTCAGGTTTTTAGACCATTTTTAAGCGGAAATTGTACTAAAGATATATAACAATTCTTGGATTGACACACCACAACATTACTACACCAAATTCTACTTGATACTTCTAATATGTTAACTTAAACAAATCATTCACTGTAGAATGTGTACCTCTACGAGGATCCCAATCAGATAACTAGTTAATCCAAAATTCTTATCTGGTGAGCAACCTTGACAATTTCTTGGGTAAAAATGTATGTATATGTGTTAGTGCATCTAAAAATGGATGAGACATGTGATTGGGTATATATTTGTCAATGGGCAGTGATTATAACATCTCTTTTAGTGCTCACATGCACCACTTCACGGGCTATGCTTTTGTCTCCACAACTCCTCCAAATCTCTCTTTTTAAAAAAAATTCTTATCTTCTTCCTTTGTTTTTATATATTCATATTTAACGATTTTTTTTTTGTCACACGTAATAACTCATTCATGAGTAATCGCAATACATAGCAATGGAAAAATAGATAATGAGGTAGAATAACAATTGTTAAAATTCTATAGGTGAAATATTTTATAGTCAGGGTGTGGGTAAGTTTATATATGACTCGAGTTATATTATTTTTACCAAAATGATGGTATCGTCGTGAGAAGAAAATTGTGATGGAGTTATATGACAACTGTAACTTACTACAACATAATTTTCGTTCGTTTGCGTATGTTTTTGTGCATTATATTCTAGGGTCCAACCGTATACATGCATGGTAAACATTTCAAAGATTTTAGTTAGTGTAGTTAGCAAACTATTTTAGTTATAGTTTTGCGAAGGTTAGATGAATTTTTTTACGGAGTTAGGGCAAATGGAATTTCTAACATCTTTTTTTTTAATGGTGCATATATCCATGTATTTTATTTTTGTTGGTTCACATATATGTTTTATAAATTGGGATGTATAGTCATGTAATGGATCGATCCTTGTTCATGTAATTCAAAATTTTGTATTGTTGGTATACACTACAATTTGTTGGTATACACTATTAATGTTTACGTAAATCTGTATGTGAATGAAATGACGTTGAAAACTTTATTGTGAATACCCATATCTCTCAAAATGATGTTGAAAATATAGTTTTCATCCAAAAGAAAAAATGAAATGAAAACTATATTTACCTCTTCGTCATTTGCATGAATGCTCTCTCTCGGATGTTGGATAAATCTGTAGTAGACCAGAAAATTGGTTATCACCCATCTTGTAAAAATGCAAAGCTCACGCATTTGTGTTTTGCCGATGATTTATTGATATTTGCGGATGGGAGTAAGCGATCTATTGAGGGGGTCCTCCAGGTTTTCAATGAGTTTGCACTTATATCAGGATTAACAATAAGTCTTGAAAAATCAACGATATATATGGCGGGTGTGACTGAAGAAAATAAAGTTGATATTTTGTGAAACAACCAGCTATTTTTTTTTTTAACTAAATATTTCTACTGCGGAACATAAACATTTAAACCAATAAATTACTCCAATAAATCCATAAAATGAATAAATCATTTTAATCAATTAAATCAGATAACAATATTCAGGAATGATCCAATAAATAAAGAACCAACCTAAAACGTTTGGTTCGCTAGACTAAAACAGTAACAACAACCCTATCATCCTCTTCCAACGGCCTCGATTCCACGACCACACTTTTCCTTTACCTGCAACTCAAAAAGAAATCGGGAGTTGCGTGAGTATTATCATAAATACTCAGTGGAGCGGTCATCCCGCAAACAGGAAATATGTAAAAATACAGATATCAATAAACAATACCAATTAAACCTTAAAAACACCAATTTCCAGTTTAACTTAAATAATTTTCCAGATTAATTAAATAATTTCCAGATTAACATTACTGAGATTAATTAACCAATTTACACGAAATCAGCAAGCAAAAACCGGGTGTCGATCGACACGCCACCTTGGTGTCGATCGACACCCGACTAAAACGAGTATCGTCTTCTTCACAGGGTGTCGATCGATACTGCCCGCAAGCGTCGATCGACACTGTCCGCAGGCGTCGATCGACACTCTGTTTCAGAACCCAAGAATGAACCTATCCTCACACGGTTCATCTCGTTATGCGACGAGTCGATACAGCAATCACACACACGATTTGCACACCACACAGAGACAACATCACGCAAAACAGTAACGAAAACGACTATCAACAATCAACAATCCCTAATATCCGATTCTAACACTTTTCCTAACGATCACGCACTCACCTTCGCGATTTAGGATCGGAACGGTGATGATCACGAAGAACACGGGTTCTACGGCTAAGAACAGTCTCTGATTACTGCTAGGATCGCACGAAATCACGCCACGAATGCACACCGAGAACAAACGAACGAAAAACACTCTAGAACACGAAATAAGAACGATCGATCACCACTTCTCTCGATAATCTCTAATCTTTCTTTGCGTTTTTCTCTCTTGCCCGGCGGCCACAAACCAGCAGAACGATTAAATACTGAAGCCCTAGGTTTATTCCATTGAACCAAGCCAAACCGCAATCAAAAATCTAAAAATCCCGAGTCTGAAACTATGGTGTCGATTGACACTACCCATAGTGTTGATCGACACCTTTACCAAACTACACTTATTTGGTTTCGGGATGTTACATTCTGAAACAATTTCCTTTTGGTTCAGGATCACTACCGGTGAGGTATTTGGGTCTTCCTCTATTGACAAAAAGATGACAATTCATGATTTTAACCCATTACTAGAAAAGATTCGAGGAAAAACGCAATTTCTATCATTCGCAGGTCGTCTTCAACTAATTGGCTCCGTAATTCATAGTCTCACAAACTTTTGGATATCGGCATTTCGTTTACCTAAAGCATGCCTCAAGGAAATCAATAAGCTTTGTTCTGCATTTCTTTGGTCAGGTCCGGATTTGAATGCGACCAAAGCAAAAATAGTTTGGAAGGACGTTTGTAAACCAAAAGCAGAGGGAGGCTTGGGACTCAAACCAATTGCGGAGGCTAACAAAGTGAGTTGTTTGAAACTCATATGGAGAATACAATCGGCTCACTCTTCCCTATGGGTTGATTGGGTTCGACGGTATTTAATTCGTAAGGGATCTTTCTGGACTGCAAAAGAATCCTCCTCTTTAGGATCTTGGATGTGGAAGAAGCTATTAAAATATAGAGATCTAGCTACAAAGTTCCTACGCGTTGAGGTTCATAACGGCTTGACTACTTCTTTTTGGCTTGATAATTGGTCATCTAAAGGAGGCTTGATAGATGTCTCGGGTTTGCGTGGGTGTCTTGATCTAAGAATCCCTTACCACATGACTGTTGAGAGTGCTTTACGCATTCATCGGAGAAGAACCCATCGGTTCGCTGCGTATAACATTATTGAGAATGTGATTGAAGAACAAAAGCGCAAAGAGCCCCGACATGGTGAAGATGTCATTCTATGGAGGAAGAAAGGTGATAATTTCCAACCGAAATTCAATTCAAAAGCTACATGGGAATTGATACGAGAGGCATATCCTCCAACGGCATTGTGGAAGGGGATTTGGCTCTCGTATGCGCCTCCTAAATACTCTTTCCATGTGTAGCTTGCGATTAGGAATCGATTGTCTACGGGTGATCGTATGCTTAAGTGGAATGTTGGTGCTACTGGTACATGTATCTTCTGCCAAAACAACATCGAATCGATAAATCACATCTACTTTACATGTAATTTTTCGGAAGAAATTTGGAGAACTTTGACTCAGAAGTTGCTAGCGCTACAATATACAACAGATTGGAATCTCATCATTGGGTTATTGGTGGACACGTCATGTGACCATATTCATCTCTTCCTTTTGAGGTATGTATGTCAAGCATCACTTCATACTATATGGCGAGAGCGTAATGATCGGTGTCATGGGAAAACTCATTTGCCGCCTATGCAATTGATCAATTTCATCGACAAACAAGTTCGGAACCGTTTATCGACGATTAGAGCGATGGGTGATCATAGATACGAAAGCGGAATGGAAGCATGGTTCGATGCGAGATGATTTTAACCAAGTTATCCTTAATGTAACACATTCATATTTCAAAACAAACGATGCACTAGTTGTAAAAATGGTTTTTTTTTGTTTGAATAAATTTTACATTCTATTCAAAATATATATATATATATATATATATATATATATATATATATATATATATATATAGTTTTCATCCAATCTCATTTGAAATAGTACACTATTCATTTACATAAAGTTTTCATCATAATTAACATTGTCCTATTTTCAGAAATGTAAAGATGACATATACATGGGCAAACATACAACTGGTTAGTTTATCCTTGTGGAAGATCATGGCGAAGATCAGTTTTGGGGTTTAAGCTCTAAAAACCTGAATATTTAGATAAAATGATATAAATGCGCGACCCCGATGAACGGTAATTGTATTTAATAAACGGAAAACTTGAATCCACGTTTCTTAATTGCTCGCATACAAAGATAGTCGATGTGTGAATCTCATGGGGCATCATCTCATGTGTGTGTCCGTAAATCATGATGCTTTTCAGGCTTCAAATGTTCCTATCTCTCATTAAATTAGAAATGCCACTGTTCATTGTTACACGAGCCGTAATTAGAGCATTATTATAGATGGATAATAAGAGTAAATATAGGTGGAGTTTTAACAATTAAACCCATTAAAGTAAATCAAAATTCATATTTACCCATGTTTGAGTTTCTAAATATAGGATTATATTACCCATATTTGATGGGATAATATACATCTATCTCTCTCTCCTTCTTACTCTCTTTTCATCAAATCCTAACACAATTAATATTATAAAATACATATATTTACCCAAACATATTTATTAGCTATAAACATGCTCTAAGAAATTAAATATAAGAAACAAGTACCTTTTTTGTATCATTACCTTCTGTAATTGGAAATGAATCTTAAAGAATCGGGAGTTTTGTCACACAACCATTTACTAGTAATGTTTTTTTGCTTAACAGACATGTAGGTCCACCATAATGAGTATATGACGAGTTCATATTTGTCTTGCATGAATACGATACACGAAATTATTGAGCCATTTCTAATAAATAAGTTTTTTTTTTTGTTTTGGCATGCAAGGAAATCCTTTTAGGGGAGGTCATAAATTACTGCTCTACTTATGATTATAAGATTCTGGTACACGGATATATAGCATATATGCGGTTGGTACTTGGCATGTTTAATTTAGAATATTTTTGGTTTTTGATTAGTCTAGTCGGGTAATATTTTTTAAGATTTGGAAGGTCAAACTGAATCAATTCCACTCTGGTTTCATTATTGTGGTAGATTGGATTAATTATTTTTTGGCTTGAAATAAAATCATTTTTGCATTTCTATTCAGCTTGATGATTTGATTCAGTTTGCTTTATCTTTCCACAATTCCACTCCTAGCCTAATTGGTAGCTTCATTGAAAAGTGAATAAAAAACAAAATTGTATTATATTAGAAAAGATACAAAAATATATAAGTCACTTTGACTTCACAGCTCGATTCTTGGTGATATTGTGAAATCCCTTGATCTTGTGAAAATAATTGTGTATATATAATATGTGGACCGTATCATTATCTTGGTACGCCAAAACAATTAATCTGTCATATACAAATACGTTACCTGTCTTCGACGTTTTCATATAAATTCCAAACATTTATAATTATATTTTATATATGTATTCGTACATACACTTCACGTAACTGCATGTGTGCACATTTTTGTATATACAAGGTGTGTATTGTATTTATACACCAACGTTTATCAATAACCTAAATTTATAGTTTTATACGTATTTTAACGGAATCTTGATTTGACAATTTTTAAAAACGTTTTGTAATTTTCTTTTAAGACGAATTAAAATAGTAGGATTTTATAATGGGAAACTCACATACTGTTATTTGTAAGAGTCTTTATAAAAAAAACGGTTTGTTTTAATTGGTTGTACGAAAAATATTTGAATAGTTTCACATAATAGTTTTTTTCTTATTCAAATGTTTCATGTAATAGCTAAATGATAAAATTCCTAAGTTAAATTTTCATTTTACAAGCTTAGCGAAAAACAAAATTCAAACCCGGTTTAAAAAAAAAAAAAAAATTCATTTTAGCAAATATCGAATTATAAATTAATAGAACTAAAGACCAATAGAAACAAGAATCACTAGTTTCTTTTCATGTGGTTGTTGTTTCTCTGATTTCTTATGTTACGACATCTGCATTGGTGACACTTGCATAAGTGTCTAAAAATTTTTTAAAATTAAATATATTAAATTTTAGAATTTTTGAGTGTCTAAAATTAGAAAAGGGTATAACGCCTTTACCAATTCGGATGCGGTTAGGGATTTTATATAGATATTGTCTTTTGTTTTCTCGGATAGCGCCTTTACAAAATTCGTTTCTACTATTTCTATATATGTTGTCTTTTTGCGAAGACATGCTCGTGATTTTTAGTTTTTTATCTTATTATTTTCGTGTTCTGTTTTCTATCATTCCCGTGAGGCGTGAAGTGAAGTCCATTCGTTGGCCCATCTGTCTCATCTTCTGTTTCTGTTATAATCATTTCTTTTTCTTGGTTTGATAAATGTCCTGATACTTGATAACATGCATTATTGGAATTCATATTTGAAACTCAAACATAATGTATAATGTATAATGTATAATGTATAATCTATAATGTATAATCTATAATGTACATGTGTCTTGTAAGCCATGCATGTAATTGATCTAGGTTCAGTATAGTATGAATCCCACCATATGTAAGAATCTTTTGTAGCAAACTAGTCATAAAGGTTAATTTGGCACTATGGAAGAGATGTAATCGGCTTAATGATTTATTCTAGTATCGTCAATATTTTTTAAAACGACTTAAAAACCTTCCAAATACTTTTCTAAACGATTTGTGATATTTTCAAAAAGAAAAAAAAATTACATTACTTTTAAAATTATGGCAATATTAATATAATAAAATAAATAAATAAGTTTTTTTCTAAAAAAATGATAAATTAGAAGCGTTCATGTGATAATTATCGATTATTTTTATAGTTACAAAAATAATTTGATTTAGGTTTAAAGAGAAAAGTTCCATTTTGAGATAACAAGGCTAAAGAGAGAAAGACAAATGTTTGGAAAAGGGAAAAACTCTTAAAAATACCCCAACTATTTTACATTTGACAGAAAAATACATGAACTTTTAAGACTCCCTGAAAAATACACGACATATTAAAAAATGTTATATTAATACACGATCTATTAAAAAGTGTTATATTAATACATATACATTGAAAATCGAACAATTTACACCTAATTTTTCCGAGCTTTCAAGTGCGGATTTTGATTCCAAGTACTATATGTGGCGATCTATAGTTCTTTGAAAAGCTCTTAAGATTTCGAATCTAATGGTTCCGAGCTCACCGCATGATTTTAACTAAAACTAACTGAATTTGTCAATGAAGTGTCGGTTTTCAAATTTTAAAATTAAAATTCTCTGAATTATTAAGTGTATTTTGAAAAATCGAAACCATATATGAACTTATGGAACCAACATTAATAAAGCTCAGTAGGTTTTATTTGATTCCGACATGTTTGATTTTCGGATCTGAAAAATTAAACGACATTTCACTATTTCCGTTTCGATTTTCAATGTATATGTATTAATATAACACTTTTAATAGGTCGTGTATTAATATAACACCTTTTAATAGGTTGTGTATTTTTGAGGGAGTCTTAAAAGTTCATGTATTTTTCTTCCAAATGTAAAATAGTTTGGGTATTTTTAAAGGTTTTTCCCTTTGGAAAATGAAATCTAGCGAGCAATGACGAGTCCCAACGACAAGGCGGCTCCAAACAATGCGTGTAGTTTCACACAATAATACTTGGCCATGAATATCTTCTCATTCTCCTGCATGTTTCAACATTACATAATTTTAACTTAAATTTTTTCAATTCTCAGCTCCAAAGATTTTTACTTCTTTGTTTTGTTTACCTTATGGTACTTTTCTACATAGCTTGAAACCAAATTCCCTACTGGTAAAGTCAAGAAACACATCAACTGAAACACCCAACAAACCAAAAAAATGTTTTTTGTTAGAATGTTATTATTTTTCATTCATGTTTTAAATCTGTTGTTAACTTACTGTGCAAGTTACTGGCAAATTCTTGGTTAAACCAAGAACAAGAAGCATTGAATAGAGCAAACGAATAGCCCATTTAACAACATACGCTCCTTTTTCATTCCCTAACCGAACCTGTATAAACCAAGAAAACACTCAACTCATAAAAACACAATCATGTTCATATTAAAATTAAACCTGGTTAAGATTTTCACATAAGTACCAGAGGTGAGAATTTCCCCACAGCTAAATCTCCTTCAACCTGTTAAATGTAAAAAGTAATCAGCATTGTGTGAGCTAAATCGGTAATCATTAGACCGAGTTTTTTTTATAATCAACCTGATGAAAATGGCTGCAGAAAAGGATGAGAGATGTGGTAAAACCAACAAGGAGAGATGATGAAAGGACCCTATTACTTAACGGAAGATTACTCATCTCACTGCCAATTTCCGATTTTACCAGTTTCGGTTATTAACATTTTCATAGAAACAAATATTGATTTAGGATTAGAAGAAAATTTCGATATATACCTTGACCTACCAAGGAGTAGATAAAAAGCAGTAGTAGCAAATGGACCAAATGCTGCAAAGCATAGAGGCTCTCCTAATCCTTGGTAACTTAACCGAAAAGGCGGACACTAGAACCAATTTTCAAATTATACTTTAAATTAGAATCTCATAGGCAAAAATCAAAATGTCACTTAGGAAGTTACATTCACCTGGTATACATATCCGCAGAATATTGACGAGGCAAGCAATAGTATTGCACGGATATTACTTGCTATCAAAGATGTCCAAACTAGACCAGAAACACCGAGTACAAGCGATGTGATTGCAGCGGCTAAGGTTCCTCCCCGGCTTTTCCAAGTAAAACCCGCAAAGCACATTAATAGGAGGGAATCTAAAAACATAAACTTCAAAGTTGCAAACTCTATTCTTTTGATACTTACCTTCCAACCAAATTTACTACTGATTCCTTTTTGTTCTTATCAGCTCCGGTATCGAAATCATAAACATCATTGCTGCCATAAAACCATGTTCCGAAAGTGTAAAAACGTTAAAAGATAAGATAAGAGATTGAAAGAATGTGTAAGGAATCAAGCAATCACCTTAGGTTGAGCCAAGTAATGATAAGAATTGAAGAGAGCATTAGAGTAGCGTAACGTCTAGCTAGGAATAAACCCGCCTCTAAATAGGCTGCTGAAGCACCAACCTGTGGTATTTTAGCAGTGAATATTCCATAGCATATAAAGGCAATGGAGGAAATAGAAGGGTTTTGCGAGGAGGAAACATACGGTAAGAGGAATCAAAGCGACAGAGTAAATAGGTAATTTGATTGCTCTCCATATCAATTTTGCTTTTGGAATTTCCTCTTCTTGATACACTTTTGCTGTTTCCCCATAACTTGTACAAAAGATTGGCCTAACTCTTCTTTTAGCATTCAGATTCTCCAGTGCGTTCGAGTCAAATGCCGGTAATCTTGTGATTATATTTCCTCTGGGAAGCTAAGCTAAATGATTTTAGTAGATGTTTCATTTATTGTCAAAGAAGAAAAAAAAAAAAAAATTAGATGAAGCACTAAGCATACCTTGACAAACAAATCACTTGGCTTTTTGGCACAAACACAGAATTTATATCACAGAGAGAAACTAATCTCATCATTTCAGTTCTCTGTAAAACAAGACAAAAGTTTTTTTCAGTCATAACAGCGAAAGAGCAATAACACTATAACAAGAAACTACTAAAATCCAAGTTAAAGTACCGTGATGAACTAAAATCTTTGTTCCGACAGGAATTAGCGAAAATGTATGCTTTGTTTGCATAGATTCCTTCAAAACTTGTGATTTCTTCTTGTGTTGAGAACAGGTTCCATTACTGACATATTTAAACATAGTGAATACACGAAACCCATTTGGAATAAGTACAAATAGAGAAAGCAAACTTGACTTGTGTTCAATAACAATCCAAAAGACATCTTATGAAGACTTGATAAGTTACCAAACCAAATCAAACCTGAAAATCAGCTTCACGAAGCCACCGAGAGACAAAGTAAGAACCCAAAATTCAGAGTCAGTCAACGAATTTGAAACAAAGAATCGAGAAGAATTTGAGGAAGAGAAATGATTGATCAAGTGGATAACATAACACTAACAGTCACAAAGCTTGTTGGAAGATAAAATCACGTGAGCCTCACGTGCCCGTGTTCTGTTTTTTTAATAAAAATGGGTCTGGGCCTGGGCCTCCAACACCAATTATGAATGCTACATAATAATAAGCTTCTCAATAAAACAGAGGATTAACTCAAAAAACACCAATTAGGGTTTGATTTCTTCTTGTTCATGGTAATTTACAATTTGCTATAACATTTCACTCTCAGCAAATTTGTTCAATGAAACTTTTCTTAAGACCTATGTTTTCAGGCCCGCACCAGACCGCTCGGTTGAACCGGGACCCGATCAATATTATGGTTTGGGTTTGATGGTAAAACATGCTACTTAAAACCCAGTAGAAATCCGGAAAAACTCGCTATTAACCCGCGAACCGGTTGGTCGAACCGACAATTTGGGTTTTGAAGAACCCTAAAACTTGAATTAGAAGGTTTTTTTTACTTGTTGATATAGGGTTTGCTTTGACTTGTGATATATGTGATATGTAATTCTTTAGATCTTGATGATGAAGACTTCACTATGCCACCTGGAGAATTTGAAGGAGATGAAGCCGATCGTAGAAACCGTTGGGTGATGTGATGCACCATCATATAACTATGACATTCATGATTTACAATTATATTTCTTTTGGTTTACCTTAAGTTTTGAATGTTCACTTATGGTTATTGTTAGACATCTTATATTTTTTGATATTAGTATTATTATTTCTTCACCTTTATAAGCTAAAGAGTTTTATTTGTTGGTTTTTGAATCACAGATGAAAAAGTTTTAAAACTTTATTGTATTTTATAATAAGGGTATGATTTTATTTTTTTATGTATTTACAAAACAAATATATAGAAGTTTAATAACCTATTAACCCCCCACGGTTGAACCAATGACCCGGTGATCCGATAAGTAGTCCGGTTCGATGTCTAGGTCGGGTTTAAAAACTTTGCTTAAGACCTCATAATTTGCATAATCATCTAGTATATTGTTTCAGTTGCAAAAGCAAAGACTCAAAGCAAGTTTTAATCTTGAGCTCATCATCATCATCACATACAAATTATCTTCATCTTTCCTCCATAATCAACATTTCAGTATAAATGATTCATGGATTCTTCTCAGGAGAAGAAGACCTGAACACTAGAAGTTTTCAAAGACTGGCATACAGGACAAACACCAGTAAACACATCACATTCTTTACACAAACTCAAATGCCTACACGGCACTAGCAAGACCGAAACCTCCTTTACGTTA
Organism: Draba incana; assembly: GCA_963576765.1. Taxonomy (NCBI): domain Eukaryota; kingdom Viridiplantae; phylum Streptophyta; class Magnoliopsida; order Brassicales; family Brassicaceae; genus Draba; species Draba incana. The sequence continues at coordinate 4,708,527 of OY755215.1, read as the reverse complement.
CACGACTTACATCTCATCCCACCATTTGACCTCCCCGGAATGTTCATGTAGTTGTAAGAGGCTGCCTCGTCATCAATCTCACTATCCCCGAACCCTTCTTTCACTTGAAGATCAACTACATTGTTATTGTTTCCATGTGACATCACTTGTTGTAAATTTACCTTTAAGGCATTAACCACAGATTCATTGTACTTTGCCTTGTAATGCCAGTTCTGAGCTTCTACTGCCACTTGTTTTATCTTCTCCATGAGTTCCCGGTTCTTCTTGTTCATGTTTTCGATCTCTTGGTCTTTCTCTTGAAGCTTCTTCCTCACATCTTTCTCTAAGGCCGTGACAAAAGACGTGACATGTCTCTGTTTTATATCTCTCACACCTTTCGCCATTTCATCCGCCTGTTCCAATACAAGACTACAATCTCAAGAACATATGAAATGTAAGTAAAAACATAAGCTTTTTGTTAATAGATTTAGTACCCGGAATTTGATAAACTGATCAAGCTCGTCTTTTTGCCTATCGAGGTCTAATCTGATATTATCACCAAGTGACTGAAAGACCGAAGTTACAGAAGAGTTTCGTTCATCGTCATCATACGAAAGTCTCAGACCTGTTGATACTAAGTTCTGCTTGATATTATTGCTGATTACAGTTTTACTTCCGCGTTTGTTATTATGCCGAATCATTGGAGTAAGGTTATTATCATTAGCAAAGTAGTTTACGGGATCAATAGTGCAACCAGCTCTCACTGTAACCACATACAAAGGGAAAAAGCTTTAGCTCTATAACGTGCTAACAAAGAGAATAATGCGAAAACTCAGAAACTTACTGGTTCCGAGAAAGTGAAGCTGATTCAATGATGTGTTTGACTGGTACTGAAACTGGCTATCGTTCAAAAGAACCTGCGGTAATGGGTTCTCATTGTTGCCTCCTAACATCTTCTCTAGACCTTTAACCGTTTTTCGTGTATATAGTCGTAAAGTAAAAAACTTACAGAAGAATTACAGTAAGAAACCTGCAGAAAACTGAGACTAATGAGCTTATCTCTCTACACCTTATCTGTTTTGAGTATATAGCCGTAAAGTATCAAACTTTCAGACGAATTACAGTAAGAAACATGAAGGCAACTGAAACTAATGAGCTTAATTCTTTACACCTCAACCGTTTTGTGTATATAGCCTTAAAGTATCAAACTTTCAGAAGAATTACAGTAAGAAACTTGCAGACAAATAAGACTAATGAGCTGAAAAAATATGAAAACTTTCCAAGTTTATCTGCATACTTCTTCAGCTCCTAACATGAAGAGCCAAGACATACCAAGATTTAACTGTCCTAAGCAATACAGAATGATCAAGGTATGGATATAATTTACAAATACTAACAAGTAAGATTTGATTGATTCTTCATAAACACCAAGATTGGAAAACTTTTGAATTCATATAGTAGTAAACCAAATTTAATACAGAGAATAAAGTTTACCTATTTGATTAAGTTTCTTAATTCTTTTTTTGGGTTTTATTCGATTAGGATGATATGATCTTGCCAATTAATTGAGGATAAAAGGGAGTTAGGAACCAGATTGATTGATCATTGATCATGGTCAAAGATTCATCTAAATATCAAAATTGATCTAATAAGGTAAATCTGTTGAACATGGCAACTTCAAAGATATTGTAAGAGAACATTTTGTACCTCTTAGAGATTGTCAATCAGAGATTCAACTAATTTACAAAATTAAAATTAAACCCTAGCTTCCTTCAGATCCTGCATAACACACACAAGAAACAAAAAAAATCATAAATCATCCAAGCGACCAAGAAAAATTAAAAAAAAGTTCGATTTTTTACATCAATTAAACCCAGGAAAAAAATAAACCTGCAAAAACAAGGAGTCGTAAGAGACCTAAATCGATGAAGATACAGAATCTTAAGAGACGAATAAAGAGAAGAAGAAAAAGATGGGTTTGTTGAAACGCACAGAAACCAATAATTTAAAGGCTAAGGAAAAAAATTATTTAAGGGAAGTAGAAGAAAGAATTAAAGAAAACGGAAGAGAAAGGGAAAAAAAAAACGAATGAAATGAATGATGGAGGTGAGAAAGCGGGACACAGTAGTGAAGGAGTGGGAGAAGTTGGGTGGCAAAATCGAAATTAAAAACAAAAATAATCTCGAATTTTGAGAAAATATAGATAAAGTATAAAAAAATAAAATAAAGAAATTTGGGTGATGAAATCAAGAATAATAATAACCGGTGCCGGTGGTATTGGTTCTGCTCATTATTTCCGTGTTGTGCCTCTCCTTCTCTGGTGATGTCATTCACTCAACTTTTTTAATTTTTTTTTTTGACGAATTCAATAAATCTCTAATTAAAAAAATTAAAAATTCAGAAGTTTTAACAGTGAATCCTGATTTGTTATTTATTGTAAAAGCGACGCGTTTCGTGGACATCCTTCCATGTAGATTCTGAGTTGGATGGAGTATCTTGGAACTGGTATGGTCCGGTTTTGTCTTTTTATTTCATTTTAATGGAATAGACTAAATTTGAAATCAAATCTATATTACAACTTTATAAAAATGTTTTCTTGGTTATGTGAGGAATATTGTCCCACATCGGAAGTGGGTAGGAACTTTGAGCGATATATAACGGATTTGGGCCTCTCCACTTATTGGCAATTGGTTTTGAGTTGGATGCCTAGGAAACTTAACAAGGTATCAGAGCCTGAACTCACGCTCCCCCACCCGAACCGAAATCGATCCGGTCCAAAAGAGGCCCGATTGATCTTACCCGAAACTAATCCTAGACATGGATATTGTCGAGATTAATGGCTAGACGGGCCATTATCTCGAGGGGAGGTGTGAGGAATATTGTCCCACATCGAAAGTGGATAGGAACTTTGAGCGATATATAAGGTTAGCTCATGTAGTTTCGTGTTTGAGTTGATTGTAATTAGTTTTGGATTTAGTTTTGTTTGGTTGAGTTGTCTATTTTTCTTTTTTTTCGATTATTTTTGTTGGTATTGGGTTTTGACACTAAATATGGCACATCGAAAACTTATCAAAGAATAAGTGTAATGAAAATACATCAGTTGAACTGAGCTGATTAGAATCGGCAAACTGAAAATAATCTCGAAGATATCATATTAATAGAATGAAGCATAGATCAAGGAGAAGATGTGGCAAACCCGTATGGAGAAATCATGTAGCACATAGGACATGGTTGTTAAAAAAAACCAGGTTTGTGTGAGGGAAACCGTCATCTAATTATCCAAATTTTTAAAGTGGCGTTTTTTTCTTTCTCAACTATACAAATTCCAAATCTATTCTTAAGTATATGTTGACTACGACAGTTGGGATTTAGAAAAGTCAACCGTAAAGTTAACGTTAATGTTTAACATAATAATGAAATTCGAGAAATCTACTTAAACATAACAAAACTTTGATTTTTCTCAAATTTATCCTAAATTCTCTACATCACTCTCTCGATTCTCTTCTTCCACATCTTCATTCCTCAAAATCGACCGAGGAAATTCGAATAATATACCCCATGAATCATGGAGAACATAAACACTTACGTGGATTAGCATTCACAATTCTTTATGGATATCTTTAAAAAGATTTAGCATTTTTTCAACTTATATTTATCTTACACTCGTTTCTTTCCTTCGCCAATTTATGTGTCACTACAACTTTAGATAGATTTGTTTTTAGAGTTTACATAAACTAGTTACATGTGGCGCTAAAAATTGTCTAAGCTAAGAAAGTAAATTTATGCCAAACACTATTTAAATTATTTTTAATCTTTGAAGATATTTACTTTGATATGTACATTTTTGTACATAATTAAATATTATTAGTAGACAAAATAATTTTTTTGATAGGTTTTAAATTCACTATTTTCTCAGTCTTACAAGAATAAAGCTTTAGTTATGTTCTATGAGATGTATATGAGATACTAATCACTCTAAAGATCACAAAGTATTTCTTCTTTGTGTGGACGCAATCAAATTATATACCTTTTTCTTCCAAGTCAGATTTATAATCAAAGTCATCATAATAACTCACACTTTTTAAATGAACACATACTTGAAAAATCAAAAGATGATATTAATTTTTCAATATTGTTGTCTTTTTTATAAAACTAATGGTGTTTATTTATATTTAAAAGTATGACACAATATAGACAAATTAATTCACTAAATCCAATATTTTATACAAGTAATTGAGCCTAATGTTAGAATGGTAAAAAATAGAAAGCCCATAATTAAATTGGGCCTGATACTTTATATTATAGAATTATATTGTATAAAATATGTTATGTAGATTTGGGTTATATAATTTACGTTAAGCCCATTTTATATATGAAAGAATTCTTTTATTTATCTAGGTTAACATTTCTCTATATAAAGTCCTTTTAACTCTCATCTCTCTCATTTTATTTGAGCGGCGCCGTTACTCTTAAAACATTTTTTTTTTCCGAAGTGTTATTCACATCAGATCTTGATTATGATATCTCAAAATTATATGTGCATTCGAAAGGTATGTCTTTTAATTTTTTTGTCAACATTGTATCACAACTGACCGGCCTATTAATTTAATCTCTACATTGGCAGGGAGTGAAACTCAATCCCGGGTATGATAGGACTTGTACGTAGTGGACTTACAACTGCCTTTAGACGAAGATCAATTCACAAGGGTATGTCTAATTACTTATAATTTCATATTTTTAATTCATTTGATTCACGCACAGTTTTCAAATATTAACTTTTTTTTGCTCATGCTATCATTGTGATCATACGATTTTTTTTTCTTCTTTTTTACTATGAATTGTTTAAGATTAGATTCATGAAATTATACAGGATAAAAAAAGTAGGCTTAGTAAATACAATTATTATACTTCATATGAAACTTCTTAATAGATTACAAAATGGGATAATTGGTGCAATAATCATAAAAAAATTAGAAACCAAAGCCCCTAAATTTAAGAGTTGAGATTTTGCCACATATGCTCATTTTAGTTAGTTTATGAATTATAATTTTTTTGTGACTATTAAACAAATTAACCCTTACAAAATCTCAAAGTATTATTTTGTGTGAACAACAATAATTTTGTTGTACAAGTCAAAAATCATGCGGATCTGTAATTTTTATAGGGACACCTCATTTGTACTTTTGTAGAATCAATGGGTGCTATAAAATTTTCAATGCCTTTGCTTTTTCTTTTCATTTTTTCTTCCAATAGATCCAATATTTTCTACGATATTGTTTGATGTGTCTTAAGTTATTTTCTTTTCAAGATTAATTTTGGCTGTGTATTTAAGGGACACAAAATTTTCATTCCACCATGATATAGTTTTTAAAACCAAAAAAAATGCAGATAATACTATGGCTTTGACTGAAAAAAAAAAGTTATTCGGATTTCTACTGTACTGATAACTCAAACAAAATAAAAATTACCCACAAGAACATAATTTTTGTTATGCTTGATAGATATAGGTTGATCCGTAGTTCTGTCCATGACAGATTAAACTAGGCTTCATCTTAGATAGAAGATCCAAAAATTAAAACAAATATATCTTCTTAGATTGAAAGTTGTGGTTTTTGTACCAATCAAGTTTTCAAATACCAATCAAGTTTTCAAACATAATTTGTTGTGGTTATGTTAATTATTTTGATAATATATATCTTCTTCTATTTTTGGAACGGTATATATTTCATTTTTTTATTATTAGAGGTGTCAAGGATTATATTTACTATTTTTTTAGATTGAAAGATCAAACAAAATTGATTTAATAAAAAATATTATTAAACTTCATTGAATCCTTTTCATAGGAGAATTCAAATGAGTTAAACATTCACACTTCTATTTTTGGAACGGTATATATTTCATTTTTTTTATTATTAGAGGTGTCAAGGATTATATTTACTATTTTTTAGATTGAAAGATAAAAAAAAATTGATTTAATAAAAATATTATTAAACTTCATTGAATCCTTTTCATAGGAGTATTCAAATGAGTTAAACATTCACAAATTAAATATTTTAATACTTATAAAGAATTTTCTATTCATTTTCTTTTTGGCCTAGATTTTCAAATGTTTGAATCACGTATTGTGTTCATGTTATTATTGTGATCGAAGCTTTTAATTTGGACAATATAAAAGAGGGACATCAATTTTTCAATATATTTTCTAACTTTATTTTGACATCTTTTTTTTTGGGTATATCATACAGTTCTTTACTAGATTTTCGAGCCTCTAAATTTCCCATAAGTTCATATTCATTTCATAGAAGAAAAAATATTATGGGCCTTTGATTTGTACTCTCTGTTTCGTTTAAATGAAATGGTTGCCGTCAAAAAAAAAAAAAAGGAAAAACATTAATTATGTTACATGATAATGCATTGTTTTAAATTCGATCACAAAATCTAGACTTATTTCTCTTCATCAGGTTTAAGCCGAACCATGATGATATCCATGATACTTAAATGAAAGCTAATTTGAAGAATCAAAAGGTGATATCAATTCTTTATTGTCTTTGGTTTTTCTTCACATTTTTTTTTAAAAAGTTTGTATTGAACTCGTATTAAAAGTAGGATGAATTTGCTAGATAACCAACAAAAAAATAATAATCAAGAAAGTAACATAAAGTAGTATATGTGGCAAAAAATCAACAATTAGATATAGATTAATTAGTTATTTTTTTAGTTAGTGTTTTTTGTTTGGTTATTAAGCCTAATTTCCATTAAAAGCACGACACCATAGAAGGGAAATTTTTTTTTTTTCAAAACTTACGAAAAGTTTTACTTAAAATTAATTAAATCAAAAGAAAATCAGTACAATTAGTATATGATATTACTACTAGAAATGTAACTGCTGCACTGAAAATGTAACATTCTTTTCTCTTTTTTTTTTTTTTTGTCATGACACTGAAAACTGAAAAGGTAACACATTAAAACATAGAAAATGTAACCAAACCATATATATTTTGATTAATCTTTGTTCATTCGATTTCTATGGGAAAAATCCATTCAGAAAACTTCAAAAAATTTGTTTGAATTGCGGTTCAGTTTTTGTTTTGGACTTTTAGGGACGGCTTTTGGAACAAATCAATTGGTTTTGGGGATGGTTTCTTGATACCTATCTATTGTTATAGGCTACACATATTTATAAAACGTCTTCTAAAAGAGGCAAAATGTTAACAAGATTTTACAAAAAACAAAAAAACAGTCAATTAGCGATGAATATTTCCAAAGCTAATATCATTTTTAGTAGTGAGATATTTTAGTCTCAATGCAAATCAAAGAAACCTAGTCAGTTGAAAACCTACATCGAAAGGTGTTTATAAGATGAAACAAGACACATACAAGAAACAATTAGAATAGACAACGGGTAATATGTATATAGACACACACATATATACACCCACATACTATTGTCGTGGATCTTATAAAATGAGAGTTTCTGTCCCTTTCTATACAATAAAAACATGTTTTATCGAATGAAAATGAATGACCCTTTTCATATAACCATATAGATTTGATCCAGAAACATAGAATGCTAGTTCTCCAAAACTTGCGAGGTTACTACTTTAATTTTACAATTAGCCTAGCTAGCAAAAACCCTAAATCCACAAAACGAGAACAACTAAACTATTATCACTTTAACAACAAAGATTTTACTTAATTCACTTTTCATCATATAATACACATCCAAAACCAAAAACAATTACCCGGTAGAGTCGGTCGACGCCCTTGAGCCACCCAGAATGAAGCTATCGGTACTGAGGGCATTTTTGTCAAAGACATTCGAAGTAGTGTTAGGAATTTCATTCAATGGCTGTGGACGTTTTCAGTTCACAAAGCCAATGTTTCTGTTCACTATTTCGGCTGTCTTTGACCAAAGTTGTCCCTGGTACAGTTGGCTTTATTCTGGCTAGCTTGAGAACGTCGCGTACTATCGGACTAACTCTATTGGGTAATTTGTTTTTGGTTGGATGTATATGTGATGAAAAGTAAGTACCATCTTTATAACTAAGTGATAATAGTTTAGTTGTTATATCGTTATGTGGATTTAGGATTTTTGGTAAACTAACTTAAATTTCACGTAGTAACTGTGCACAAGTTTTCGAGAACTAGTACTCTATATTTCAGAATTATTTTAAATTTCTTTTTAAATGTCAATGGCATTTTGTTATTAAAAAGAATATTTAAAGGTTTTTACCAAACTTTTCAAGGTTGTTTGAGCAAACCACTTTTCTCCCAATGTTGTTTGAGTAATTATAGGACTTTCCGAAATTGTTTTGAGTAATTATCTCTTTTCTTTAAGCAATACAATAAGTTCGAAGAAACCTGAGTCGATGAGTCAATAAATTTTAAGCCCATCATTGTGGTGAAGATCCTCACAATGCCTTATGAAATGTTCGATTTTCGCAGTGTCGATTACCTTTTTGCCTTCACATCCACAAGTCGGAGGTGTAAGGAAACAAGGCTCAATGGAAACACCTCGAACACATGGTGGATCAGGACTTTTCATTCCCTTTGGTGTGTAGAGTATCCATGGCTTTAATCCTCCAAGACCTTGAGCAACATATCCAAATGTAGACCATGCATTTGTGACAAGTTTATCAGTAGGACTTAAGAGGTACATCTCGGCGAGCGCCTTTTGGTCATGAATCTTCTTGTTTGTTTGTTGAAATCTTTCTCCACTTGGCTGATAAACTTCTATTATATCTCCTGTTGAAGTTGGTCTTTCCCAATACATATTCTTTAAGTTATTAGAGTATTCTGGATACAGAGATGTGACCAAGACAGCTTTAAGTTTTTGGATTTTCGATATATTAGTCGCAGCTGTTTCAGGTAGTAGCTTCTCTCTTTGTGTACATGCTATGATCTGATTCATGATGTGCTGGAAATATCCAGCATGTCTGCCAAAAACCCTTACTTGAATCCCAAGTATCTCGTCTTCTCTTGATAAATATGCATTGTAGGATCTAGTGACCATACCCCAAACTGTGTTCGTCGGGTGAAAAAGATATCGAGCTAGGTGGTAGAAGACCGTTTCTTTTTGTGGGAAAAGCTTGATTAGTTTGGGTTGGAACATAAGGTTTAACCATAGAGATGGAACAAAGTAAAGATTGGATTTGACGATAAGCCATGGGACTTTCCCTAGGAAAGCTTGGTCTCCTTCACTATAAAACATCTTATCATGATCCTTGTAATCATGCATAAGATGAAGATAATGATGGGACGGACATGTTGTTGAGTTAATGACATGATTCCTCAACATTTTTCCATAAGATCGCGAATATTGCATGTTGAAGCGATCTACTTTATCAATCAATGGGAAATCCAGAGGGAGTAACCAAGAAGTACCCGGAAAAGGTTCACAAAACAGATCACTAATATCCTTGCGTTGGTCAATAAGAATGATTCTCTCAGTCAAGAGAGCATAGAGAAACACAGAAGCAATAGTAAATATTTGGTTTCCAAGCCCTGAAAGAGCTACACACACAATGTATTTGCATTCACCAACATGATTGATATGATCATGACTAAGCTTCCCTGTTGCTTTTTTATAAGCATGTGTGCCTGGACGGCAGCGCTTGTGAGGCATCTCATAGTTTCTAAGCTTAGAGACAAGATATGGAGACGTGTTGTAAATCGAAGAAGTCTTGCGATACAAGGAAGATTGGTACCTACTTAAGCAAGAATCTTCATCAAACTCTTCAGTTAAAAGCCCTCCTAACAGTTTATCCCTCGGTTTTTCATAACCATTGAACCTGTTTACAATAAAATGAAGATGGGAGTCAAAGGAGCATTTTTAAATAAGAAACCCAAAAGATGGAAATTTTTTTTTACCGTTGATTGTAACACCAAGAAGCTTGTGTATGAAGATGTTGGAGGATTGTAGTAACATAACCGACCAAAGTAGGGCTGGGCACAAATACTTGATACTTGTCCCGTACCCGTTACTTGCCCTGTACCCGCCTTGAAAAAGCAAGTACTTGTTACTGCCAAATCGGGTATCAAGTAGTAAAAAAAATTACTTGCAAGTACGGGTCAAGTACCAAGTACAATTTTCTTTTTCAATACCCGACTTGTTACTATTTGGTACTTGTAAAAAGTATTAATTCTACTTGGTTTAAAATTTCATATACATCAGAAGTGGATTTATTATGTACTAATGGGCTCGAGATCTATTGAATGTATCATGGGCCAAGTCAATTAATCGAAATAGTAGCATTATCTACATATTTCTTTGTATATTTTAGTCCCACATCGGTAAGAAACGTCGCTGAAACTTAAAGTAGTTGCTTATAAATAGAGATTAACTCATATGATATTTACTTACTTGACCAAATTATACATGAGGCGTCCAAAATACATGTAATCAGTTCATATTTTACGGCAAGTAGTAACAAGGCGGGTCAAGTACTTGCCGATTATGGCAAGTAACAAGACGGGTCAAGTACTTGCAAGTATTTAATTTTTTGCCGGGTACTTGATTTAACGAGTACTTGTTTCTGGCAGGTCAAGTACAAGTAACAAATTCAATTACTTGAACGGGCCAAGCCGGATAACAAGTACCTCAAAATTAGCAAGTACTTGCCCTGTGCCCAGCCCTAGACCAAATTTGAATTGTGTCTTGAATTTGGTATCCGGATCCGGATAGAATATTAGATAGTGGATACTATTTTAGCTACTGTATGAGCTATATGTTAGTTAACCTTTGGAAACGTGGTACGTGAAGTTTTAAACCCAAATAGTATCCGCAAGTGCACAGACAAAAGCAGTAGTATTTTAGGTATCGAATCCTCAGGGACCAAGGTCACACTATGAAAATATGGACTATTGTTTAAAGCTAAGATAAAAATGGGATTGGTTTGAAACGAAACAATGAACGAAATAGCAATTAAAAAATGATGTAAATTCAATAAGACAAAGACACTAGATTAGAGTTATTCGCCAGTGACTTCGGATTAAGGACTGAGCAATCTATTCAGGATTCAATTTAACGCAATCTAGAACTCGAACATGAATGTAATATTGCCTCACTGTCGTGATGCATCAATATCTTTATCTAACATCCTAAATGCATAAACTGCCGTTCGAATTCAGAGATGAAGATAAGCATTAACAATTTGGTTCGATTTGTTCACAATCGATGGTAACAATCAACTGTCGTTGGTTACACACCGATTGCTCATCAACGGTTTATCTAGCAACCTAGAGCACTGTCGTGAATAAGTTAATCCTAAGATCATAGACTAGGTGATCAAATTAGCCTAAGCAGTATGAATCCCGATTGATGAAGACAAATGATAACATTTCCTATTTGGCTCAGTCACTATCGTCCTAATCCACCATTGAAATTCCCTAATCTAGCTATGAGACTACTCAAGCATAATGGAATCAATCACAACAAAGACAAAAGGAGAATTCATAATCAAATTAAAGAGAATACGGTTTAGAATTCTTCTCAGAACGATGTCGTGGAATGATCCAGCAAGGAGAAGCAACAAATCGGAAAAATCCCAAAATCGTGAACAGTAACTGTGAACAGTGCCGTGAACAGTAATCGTGAACAGTGTTTCGATGAACAGTGTTTTGATGAACAGTGTTTTCGTGATTTTTCCAAGTCTCTTGTCTCAGGAACGTACAATGAAAATTCTCAGAGAAAAAAAAATCGAACTTAGGTTTAGGAAAGTGGCTGAAACTTATTTATAGGGAAAATTAGGGCAACTTGGTTCTGGGTGCCCGACCGGTCGGTCTGGTTCCGGACCGGTCGGTCCGTATCCAGAATCGGCAAGTCTTCACGTCGTGGACCGGTCGGTCTCGAATCAAGAGAGTTTGGCTTCTTCGAGTCTTCGGGCGAGCAGGTGCTCGCTCCAAACCGAGCAGGTGCTCGGTTTATGAAAAGTGCCATCTTTTCTCCAGATTCGTCCTTTTTGCTCCAATAACCTCCACAGACTCTAATCCATGCATGAGAGCCTCCTAGAACCTGCAAAGACACAAAATAAACTAGAAAGAACCAAAAAGACTAAAGAAATGATAACTAAAAGAGACCAAAATACTAATATATCAAAACGTTAATAACAAAGTTGTTTAAACTAATCAAAGACTATAAGTAGGTTTGTATATGCCAACTAAAGTAAGAGGCTTTATTTTTTTGAAAAAATTATTACGTTTTCTAAAAACTACAAAATAAAATTTATGTTGGTATCATTTCTTTTTATATCTACAATCAAATCTGAATGTTATACAAATGAGGGTTCAAAAAGAGTTGAGGAAAACATTGGAAACAAAATTAATTATTTTAAATAACCTCGTAATAACGGAATTCGGAAAATATTTTACTTCAGGAAACTCCGGAAAATCTTGAGCCGGTCCTGATTGTTGGTGTGTAGTTAGCAACTTCAATGCCGGCTCTGGAGTATGGCGAGTGGGGCCTACGCCATGGGCCAGGAAACTTTTAATTAAATATTTTAAGGAACAAGGACCCATAATTTTTGTTTTCTTCTAATTTTATACTAAAAATTGATTCTAATTTTTTTTTTCTTCCAATTTTACAGTAAAAAAGACCCAAAATTATCTTATAATACTTAAGAGACCCAAAAAAAAATTTCTGCCCAGGGCCCCACAAATGTTTGAGACGGGGCTGAGCAACTTGATTATATATCGTCACCAAACTGGTTGCATTGTACGAGAAAAGAGGCTAATTCCTTCTGCTTCCAAATGCAACAGTCTTGTTTGTTAGAGAGAGTAAATAGCAGCCTTGTTATTACTATCTCGGAGAAGTCATCTGGCCATGTAGTTTAAAACTCCCCTCGTAGGCTCGTACTTACATTTAAATAGGCCTACACTTAACCATCCCAAAATCAATATGCTTCCTACACTACAAGAAAACAAGGCATATTCCTACGGCCAAATCCGTCAGAAATCTGTCGGAATAGGGGGTAGTCCGACGGATTTCTGACGGGACCTGAATCACCGGAATCCGTCGACACTATGTCGGAATCCGATCAGAGCAGAGAATTCTGATGGCAAACTGACGGATACTCATCCTGACGGATTTCTGACGGTCAAGAAAGACGACGGCTTCAAGACCGTCGGAAATCCGTCAGTTTATGTAGCCATCGGAATACCGTCGGAATTCTATGCTCCGACCGGATTCCGACGTAGTGTCGACGGATTCCGGTGATCCATGTGCCGTCAGGAATCCGTCGGGCCAAACCGATGGAATTCTGACGGATTTGGAAATCTTTTTAAAAAAAATTATTTTTTGAAAATAAATGAATTATTTAGAAAAAAATAAATTAAAAATCAAAATTAAATTAAAATTAAATTCAAATTGTTTAAAAACCAAATTTAAAGTTTTACATTACATTTAAAATGTCCAAAACATTTACGACCTATGAGCACGGAAGAATTCGTTCATCTTCGCCTCCATTGCACGATATCGTTCGTCCGCCTCCTCCTTCTCTCTCTTTCGCCGGTCCTCCGCCTCTGCAAGCTGTCTCTGCAGCCGTTCCTCCGCCTCCACCTTTTCTCTCTCGTACCGTTCCTCCAAAGAGCTAACCCGCTGGGTCAGCTCGGTGTTTTGTGCTACCAAACTGCTACCACCGTGATAGCGAACCGACGAAACGGATGAACAACTATCTTCAGGGAGGCCGTAGACACGACCTCTGCTCTTAGGGGTTACCTAAGAAAAAAAATTCAAGCAATTTCAAAACGTATTAGTATTAAAAGGTATTTTAAATGTGTTTAAAATTGACACGTTTACTAACTTCGTAAGTGAACTCGTTGATCTTCTCGAATGGAACTTCGGTTGGCGGCGGAGTTCCATCGACGGTCGATTGCGATTGGAGGTACTGCTCCCCGAGCTTCTCCACGCTCTCCACGATTTCCTGAGCAATCACATCTTGGATTTCACCCGTCTTTCTGTTGGTGTGGGCATCTTTGATGACATCAAGATGCGAAGGACGCACACCGGTCTTCGCAATCTATTAGCATAGTCAAGTACGGAAAATATTAGCGATAATAAAAAAATTATGGAAAATTAGGTAAATTACCAGTTGCTGAACACGTGACGCCTTGCTCGTTGCACCGAGGTTGTGGGTCGCTTGTCCCTTCCCATTCTGGTCGCTCTTCTGGTTAGTCGAGTTTTTCTCAGAGGTTGCTTGAGTGTCTTCCCATTCCCAATGTGCAACTAGTCCAGCCCATAATGCTTCGTCGTTTTAAAGAACCTTAGGCACCTTCTGACGTCGCAACCACCCATCCTTCCACTCGTTCATCTTCTGCGAGTACTTTCTACGCGCCTTTGCGTCGAATTCTTTGCGGACGATACGAGTCAGCTGTGGGTCCCACGTAAATTCTGGCTGAAAAACAAATTAATACCCGAAATACTATTGACAATTGGAATGTAATATAAATGATGAATTTTTAATTTAGAATATAAATACATACCGCAAATTGCCGAAACCATGTGTCCTGGTATGCCACCGGCATGGAATCATAAGTGGGATACAGCTTACTTATCATGGTATTGATCATTGAGTTGATGGCACTCGCAATACCGTTTCCCGAATATGGGAACCTACACGGTATTTTGATTCATAGTTTGTTAAAAAATTAATTAAGTTAATATAAGCCTATAAATTTTTAAAAGTAGTCATTACCAGGTCGTGTTAGGTGGTACATCCGGATCAAGTCGTGTCAACCTATCTAACGGATTTTTGACGGATTTTGGTTTTTTAATCAATTTTTTTATCTCTGATTAGAAAAAATTATATTTCGTTAGAAATCCGTCATAATTTCTGACGGATTTTGGTTTTTTATCAATTTTTTTTTATCTCTGATTAGAAAAAATTATATTCCGTCAGAAATCCGTCATAATTTCTGACGGATCCTTAAATTATTATAATATCTATTAGGAGATTTAAAAAATCATTAGAAAACGAAAGGAGTTGTGCCGGCACTACTCTTGCGAAAAGAAGACGTGCCAGGAATACTCGTTTTTAGTAGCAGTTGCGCTGGCACAACTCTTACCAAACTTTAGATATTTACATGTTATAAAAGGAGACATTGAATTTAGACTTCACTTGGAAATAATTTTATGAATTGATTGGTTTTTTATTTTTGTTTCCAGACGGCTTAGACCCGCGTTGCGCAACTGATGCATGTTAAAGCATTTTCAATTGTTGAAATCTTGTGTTGCTTTTTTCGGTGATTTTTCAAAAGTTTACCATGCTTCTTGCGTAACAGGGGGTGAAGAATCGTTCATATGTGGTAAGTGCTTAAGTATCTCTCTTCATTTATTTTGTATATTCATCCGCAATATTATTAATCATTTGAATTGTGAATTGTAAAATTTTCTAAAGGGTTATTCATTTTATATTTGATCTATTTGGAGAATTAAAATATAAATTAAAATGTCATTTTCAGTAGTTATATTACGTTTTTGTGTTAATGTCATATTCCCGCGTATAAATTAAAATATAAAATAAATAATCCGTCAAAAATCCGTCAGAATTTATGACGGATTTCTGACGGATTATTAATTTTATATTCGGTTTATTCGAAGATTTTTAAAAATATTAAAAAAACCAAAAGCCGTCAGAAATCCGTCATAAATACTGACGGATTTCTGATGGATTATATATTTTATATTTTAATTTACATGCGGGAATATGACATTAACACAAAAATGTAATATAACATACAAAATCATTGATAAACAAAACATTATTTTCATTATTTGAATATTACATTACACATAGAAAAATATGACATTACAAATAAAATATGACATTAAATAGGCAATAGGAAATATTACACATAACAACATAATACGGATAAACTCGTACAATGGATAGTCGGAAAATATTAAATTCATGGAGGGGTTGGATGTTTATTCATCATCTGAGTCTGGAACTATTTCATATTCGTACCCAGTAGTTCCTTCATCTTCCTCATCCATGGTAGCTACTTCCGTTGGTTGGTATTCTGCAATCATCGAATTAGCACCGATTATCTGTGTGCAAAATGAATTTAGGTAAGTCTTCCCAGCAATATTTATAAACGTATGATATACATCTACCTTAACAATGTTCCGCTCTGTGATGTTCAGGTACTTTGAGTTCCTGTTAAAACGGCAAACGGTAATATTCTTTAGGATGACAACCGCACCTACACCAGTCGTGAGTCTGTACTCGTCATTCTTGAAGATGTTATGGTGCATAGTTCCCTCGATTTTTCCTGAAGGATCTTTTAAGGTTACTAGCAGATCTCCCTGGTCATTAGGGGTCAAACTAGAGAGCATAACCACAATCTGGTAATGAAATAGAATATACTTGTCAGATAAATTGTATCTCTAAATGTTAATAAAATTGGTCGAAAACGTAAACCTTTTTTATTTTCACAAATTGTGAATGCGGGGATTGAATTTCTTCGACCTGGGTCCATAAAGGTGTGCTCCTATTGTTATAAGAACCTACATGTATGAAGGATAGATTTAGTATTTGTCAAACATAACAATTTTTGTTAAAGTAAATGCGGTAATTTTATATATATATATATATATATATATATATATATATATATATACCTTAACGGGTTATGTAATCGATAGTTGAAGTCCACCGAGGAGTAATAAAATCCTTGTCGGCCTGTGGTGCCTCATTAATGACCTCTCGAATAAAATCTTGTGTTGGGCGTGTATGAGAACTTTCACCTCGTACCACCTTTGCATCATGAGACCTCTAGCGAAACAGGCCTCGCCGAATGACTTGGCCAGGTCCCGGTATTACGGGCGTTTGGTTCTGGGATTGTTTAGTTGGATGGAGTGAAATTGTCGATTCAGCATCATTAACATTTAAGTTATCGTAAGGAGGGCTTGAAGGAACATGAGTTGTGTTTGGAGGGTTTCGACCGGGGCCGCGGTTTTGCATATAGTAATTCCATAGATCTCTGTTTGCCATTACGCAATTGAATATTTTTGTGTTGTGTTATGATTTGGTGTTCAATTTTTTTTATGGAAGAATGAGAAAATGTGGAAACTTATGTAGAACGTATATCCGTAAGATTTCCGTCGGAAAACCGTCATAACACTCCGACATAACACCCCATCAATCCCATCGGCCACTGCAGATGATTTATTAACCACTCAAACGTTGCCGACATCGCAAACTGTTGGAATTCCGTCTGAAAGCCGTCAACACAATTCTGACGACATAGTTCAGGCGGAAATTCGTCAGTTCGTCTGACCAATCAAACGTTGCCAACATCGTGTAGTCTGAATTCCGTCGATATTCCGTCGGTAAAACGGACGGAATACCGGCGGGATACCGACGGTTTATACATATTACTTCTACTATAAATACACTGATGATGGAGTGGATATCTTCTACCCCTCTCACTAACAAAAAAAAATGTTTTCTACCTCTCCTAACGAAGAATCTATATCAAAAAGTGGGGTAAATTATTTGGATATTCCAAAATTCTCGTGGGAAACTGAATCTCATTGCGACGAATTCACTCAAGAGATTCCCACTTACACGTGGGAATTTGATATCTGCTCACCAATCCATCAGGAAGATTCCACATCAACAATAGTGCCGGACAGCCAGTGTTTGCCACACAACCACCACATTCCAAAATTGTCGTGGAAAACGGAATCTCAGTGCGACAAAGACACTAAAGATATACCCACATACTCGTGGGCAGATGATTCATGCACTCCAAAAAATGCAGATGGGTTCGGTTTTCCTAATCACAAATACGATAACCAGCCAGAATGTCCTGACCAGAAGCGGGTTGTCAATGCCGGCCAACCATATCAATTCACTGAACATTCATATACTTACGGTGGAAGTACTTCAACATAATGTAAGGATCAGTACTATGATTTTCAATTGGCCCAAAGCCCAGAAACGCCAAACTTAAATATTGATGTTGATGCAATCAAAAGTGAATTGTGCGGTGGATTTTTAGATTCTCCATCAAGGAATAAAAAAAGAAAGAAAATTAAAAAATGGTTCTAACCAATGGTAAGTTTGGAGTGGATACAGACATAAGTTTTTAAAATTAATATTGTCTATTTATGTGTTTGTACCATAACTGTTGTGTGTTTAATATTTGCAAGTCTTTAATCTACCTGTGTATTAAGTTGTTTTCAATTTTAAGTTTCATTAAATGTAATGTTTTATTGGTGTTGCATAATCAAAATATATTGTTAATTAGTAACCGGATTTGATTATAAATTATTAAATGTCAATGATATACAAGATTCGTCCTCACCTTAAATGGTTATGCTTCCTTAAAACTATATCAAACCCGAGTTCGAATCCGGGGTGATGTGCAATTTTATTGTTTTCTTATTTGTCCGTCGTAATACTGAGATTGTCTTCCACAATCAGATTTGTTAATGAGCAATGGCAAAATGCAGTAAATTTTTGTCCACTATATATGCAGTACACTATATTACTGGGAACCCATAGATGTCAGAGTAAAACATTCATAAGGACACATTTAGTCATAAATTATTAATATGAATCTTCGTCTGATCGACTTTCACTAGGGATAGAGTCTGAATCGTCGTCAAATTCGTCACATGTTTCCTCTTCGTCCGAATGCACTAGATCATCCCCGATATGTGTGACATCAACGACAAGGTCAATGTTATCCATCTCCTCAACATGTGACATTGGTATACTTCTCGATAGTTGTAGAGCATCTTGTTCTGGAACTCCATATAGTTTTCCTCTCGGGTTAATAGGAGTTACTGTGATCCAAGGATCTGTACGATAGTCAACTCAAGGATATGGAATGTAGCAAACATATTAATAAAGAGTGGATATATATTGTTAATATACATGAACAACAAACCTTAAGTATGAGTACGTAGGTAAACATATAATTGTATTTATACCTGGTCTGCTTGAGATGCAAGGATAAATGGATCGTAACACTGTAGTTTCCGGCTTGAATTTATCAAAATAACACCAAGAGGGTCAACTCGAACCCCTCGACCATTGGATGGATCATACCAATCGCACATAAACACAATGCACCTCAAGTCCAACATTCCTGGATAGTGGATTTCCAAGATTTCGTTTAAAATCCCATAGTACATGGTATCACCTGACTGGGCCGAAATACCATAGTCCGAAGTTGATATTTGACGTCCTTCCTTACGGACCCTGAACGAATATCCCCTAGTGCAAAACTTGGGATATGAAGGCAAATAATTCCATTAATTTAGTATTATAACTGATATACCTTTCGTACTCCAAAATTTCGTCACAGTTTTGAGGATATACGTATGCAAATGTGTGACCTCTTGTGGTGATAGTCTGCGTTTCTTTCCTTTTCCACTTGCTCGACCAACTTGGGCAAACAACTCAGGAACAACCACGGCATAGACTGCTTTCTCACCTCTATCATCATGTCGGGCAGGACGTCTCGCCTTAATACGAATTTCCGGTGGAAAGTAATATTCGGCAAAGTGTGAGACTTCCTCGTTTAGGCTTTATGCGACAATAGATCCCTTAACCTTGCTAAGATTTTTAACCTTTTTCTTCAGGTGGAACATGTAACGCTCGAACGGATACATCCATCGATATTGAACAGACCCTCCTAAGGCTGCTTCTCGTGGGAGGTGAATAGGAAGATGTTCCATAACGTAAAAAAAAGACGATAGAAATATCTTCTCAAGATTACAAAGAAGAACCGGGATATTGGACTCTAAGTTACGTATCCCGTCGACTGTAAGCGTTCTTGAACATAAATCTCGGAAGAATGCACCAACGCCTGTAAACGAAAAATAAACAAGTTAATTAGTACATGTATAGTAATATTATGGTAGTAAAAAACTAATGTGAGTACGAATGGAAGAAGATATGCAAATACAAATGGAAGAAGACGCTGCATCACGACATGACAATCATGACTCTTCATTCCTATAAACTTCCCTTCCATCGAATCCATGCAATTACGTAGATTAGATGCGTAGCCATCAGTAAATTTTACAAATTTTTTTAACCATTCAAAAAATACTTATTTCTGCCCAGCGTTTAACCGGTACGCAGGCATCGGCAATCTACCATTAGCCGAAACATGAAGAGATGGCCTCGAACAAATCAATGGCAAGTCCAATCTAGCCTTAGTTGTGCGGTTTGATTCGTACAACCTCTTCAACATCTCCGTTAAGGGTAAATACCACATCCGTTTGAATGGAATCTTCACCCTGCCACTTGTGTCCTGGAACCGGGGTTTCTGGCAAAATTTACATTTGTTTCGGTTCTCGTCTTCTCTCTAGTATATCATACAGTTGTCGATGCACACATCTATAACCTGATCGGGCAAACCAAGACCGGCGACAAGTTTTTTGACCTCGTATTATGATCCTGGGGCCAGATTAACTTTTGGCAAAACATCTTTCACGAACTCGGCGAACGCATCAACACATTCTTCGGGCAAATTATAATTAGTCTTCAGGTTCATCATCCTACTAGCAGAAGATAGCGGTGAATGACCATCCCTACAACCGCTGTATAGTGGTTGCTTTGATGCGTCTAACATATCGAAAAACCTTCGAGATTCTAAATTAGGTTCTTCAACCCTATCACCCTCATGATACCTACCCGACTACAAATTCTCTCTAAACGCATCGTTAACCATCGCAACCGTACTTACCCCAACATCTACTTCAGTCGTAGGTTCCCCTACGCTAGACAGAAAATAAGGTTCATTGCTACTGGTATTACCATATTCATAATTCCTTTCTCCATGTAAATACCAAACCTTATATCCCGCCCTAAATCCATATCTATATAAGTGGTTCCAAACAGTAGGAACCGCAACACAAATTCTATTACAGCAATTAGAACAAGGACATTTGATATCCTGACCTTTGTTGGCCGCCTCTTGATTTCTAGGTAACTGCATGAACTCGCAAATACCTTGAGCGTATTCGGTCGTAAATAAGTTCGACCCCTCTTCCATCATTGGCTCGTCCATCCATGACTGAAAATATGAAGAACTCATCTCTAAATTTTTGTTTTGTTTTTCAAATGTTGTTATGAACGTCGGAAGAAATGTGAGAACTTATGTAGAATGAAAATTCGTCAGAAAACCGTCGGAAAACCGTCAAAACCTCTGACATAACAACACATCAATCCCATCGGCCAACCCAGACGATATGTTAGCCACCCAAAGTTTGCCGACATCAGACCTCGTCACAATTCCGTCGGAATTCCATTTGTCAGACAGAAAAATCTGATTTCTGTCGTTTTTCCGTCGGAATGTCAACAGAAGGCTAAGACGGCTCATCGTCGTCGGTAATCCGTCGATAAATATTGACGGATTTCTGACGGCATACGCATGGTAATCCTGGTCGTCAGAATTCCGTCAAAATAAACCGACGGAGTACTGACGGAATGATTTTCCGTCGGAAAACCGTCTGAATTCTGATAAAAATGTCCTACATGAATTCTGACGGCCGGAAATTCCGTCGGAAATACGCCTGTTTTCTTGTAGTGCTAACTAATTTCATTTTCATTTGGGGACCTAGTTGGGGACCTTCTCTCTCTAAAAGCTCTATCTCTCTCTCTCACCTTTAATCTTTTTCGGCGAGTGCAGCTCCGGTGGCTCCGATTAGCGCTGGAGCTGTGTCCATGTCTCTTGTTTTTCTCCTTTATCTTCGCTTCTTCAGCGGTTTTGTCTAGTTTTTGCGAGAGATTTTGAGATCCGGTTTTTTGATCTAGATCTAGTTTTTTAGATCTAATTTTTTTTGGATTTTGTTTGGATTGGCCTCATTCCTTATGGATTTGGTCTAATCGTCCCTTCCTTTGTAGTTTACGCTTGGATTGTTACCCTTTCTTGACATATTTTTTTGATTGTTCAATATCTAGGGTTGTATGTCAATATATGGAATTTTTTCAGGTGATTTGTAAGCTCTTTGTTTATTTTCTAGGTCGATCTTGCTCCTTTCTCGGTTTGCTGAGACCGGTGCTACCTGGTTTGGTTCGCAGCCGCTCCTTGTGTCTACTCAACAGATCCGATTGAGTTCTGGTCCGTTCATTGTAGTTTCTATTGAGGCATTTAAAAGTCTCGATGTTGATATCGCCGCTGCCGGAAGAGAGTTTGAAGAACTTGTATGTCTTGTCGGGTTATGAAGCTTATGGAATTTGTTTTGTGAGGTACATCTTATTTGCTATGGGAGGTCTTTGTTATCGATGTGTCGTCATTGGTAGCTTCTTGACAAAGATTATTGTGGAGCTTTGATAAGTTGCAGTTTCGTTTTGATATTCCTAGTTTGTGTTTTTTAATTTGTATTAGTCTGTTTTGGAGGTGTTTCTCATAGCTTTGTTTTTATGGTTTTATTTTGGTGTAAGGGTTTAGACTTGATTAGTTTCATCTATATTATCGTATGCTCCCCATGTTTGGGCTCTGCTCCTGGACGGATTTGTTCCCGTGCCGGCTCTTGCTCTCGGACGGATGTGTATCCCTGCCGTCTCTTGCTCATGTTGTAATCTTTGGAAGTTTATTCCACTTTTTAATATGAAAGTATTTTAGACGGAAAAAAAAAAATTATTTTCATTTGAAGCGATTTTAACAAATCTCCAATAATCTAATCCTAAATACATGTCCAATCAAAACATTTAATTTAGTAGTTGTGTAACTAGATGCATTTTCATTTTTCAACAAAAAATGTATATTTGGATAAAGTTTAATTTGATTTTTTTTTTTTTTTTGCAAAAAGTTTGATTAACCAAACCAAAATAATAACTAGTCGAGTTTATTCCTTCATTACATTTCGTGAAAAAGAAAAATACTTCTAAGAGCATGTTCAATTGAGACACCCATCATTGGGTGTGTAAAGTAATTTTAAATTAAATTTAATTAATTTTTTTGTTTTAAGACATTTTTGATTATGGACCTTCCAGTAGAGACACCTAATTTTGGGGGTCTTAAAAGAAAAAAAAACTATTATTTTTAATTCATCTATTTTATAAAAAAATTTATTAAATATAAAAACATTTAAAACATAAAAAAGTTGAATAAAATTTGAAACATACATGACATAATAAAAATGTCAAACATAATCTTCCAAATCATAAACGGACAAGGAACGGTGCGTTCTAATCTTAACGTGATCACCATTTTTGCCATACATGTTCAACCAAATCATTTTCCAAGTCTTCATACTTCTTTCTATCAAGAAGTCGAGTTCGAATGACTAGCATTTGAGGGTCATTTTAATTCTTTTATTTTAAATAGAGTTATTTTATTAAATTTATAAATATAGTAGATTGGATAAAACATACAAAATATATTGCAAAATTAGAAATTTGAAACATACATTACATAAAACATTTAAAACATTTTTTTCTCCTACGTGCATTATTTTTCCTCTCCCAACCACAGCACGCCACGTCGTCGTGTCTAAACACTAAAAATGGGTCCTAAATAAGACTCGGTCCAATTATTTTGGATCTCATTAATCTGCACTCTAGAACATGCTCTAAGCTTTCAAACGTATATATTCTAAAATCATCTTTTGTTTCTTTAAATTAATGGTGCACAGCAGTTAAATCATCTTTTGTTTCTTTCAAACGTATATATTCTCACTGGTAAACATTTCTATACTTGTAAAGCGGACCCACCGCCATGTGGCTTCAGTAGCAAGCCCACATGGCCTGCTATATATCTAGTCACACTCTCAACGAGTATCTCCAAACTAAAACGCACTTCCTTCCAACAAGTACGTACGTAGTAAGCTTTTATTGCTCATCAAGTATCTTTGGATGGCGTCGAGGCCAGGAGCTCTGACGGAGTGGCCATGGAGTCCCCTTGGTAGCTTCAAGTACCTCTTGGTTGCACCGATGGTGGTAGCGAGCATGCACTCGTACGTAACTTCTGAGGACGAAAAGAAGGACCTCGGGAGGCTGCTCATAGTGGCGCTGATGCTATGGAGAATAGTTCACAGCCAGATATGGATCAGCGTGTTGCGTCAGAGGACTGCCAAGGGGAGGAAGAAGATCGTGGACAAGCCCATTGAGTTCGAGCAAGTGGACAGAGAGCGCACCTGGGACGACCAAATCATCTTCAACACTCTCCTCATGTACCTCGCCAACATCAAGCTCCCAGGCTCCTCTCGCCTTCCCCTTTGGAGATTCGACGGAGCCATCCACATGGATCTGCTTCACGCTGGCCCCGTCGAGTTCCTGTACTACTGGTTACACAGAGCTCTCCACCACCACTTCCTCTACTCTCGCTACCATTCTCACCACCACTCCTCCATTGTCACCGAGCCCATCACGTGTACGGATCTTCATCTACCCATCGTTTCCTTCTATATATGTTTTTGATATCCTTCATACATAAACATAACCAGTATGTATATGATAAAACTTTGCAGCTGTGGTGCACCCCTTCGCCGAGCACACCGCCTACACTCTACTCTTCGCCATACCCATGGTAACGGCGTCCTTGTGTGGAATCCCCTCCATTGTTTCCGTCATTGCATACCTTACTTACATAGACTTCATGAACAACATGGGACACTCAGGGCCGGCCCGGAAGCAACGGAGGCCCTAGGCCAAAACCGAAACCAGAGGCCAATTTACTTACAAAAAAAAAAAATTCCAAGCCTAAAATTGCCATTTAAAAACGGAGGCCCAAGGCGACCGCCTCTCTGGCCTCCCCTCAGGACCGGCCCTGGGGACACTGCAACTTCGAGATTTTCCCTAAGCGTCTCTTGAACCTCTTCCCTCCTCTCAAGTTTCTCTGCTACACCCCTACGTACGTCCTTTTTTTAATATCATTTATTTTATTTGAATGTGTGCATGAATATATATATATATATATATATATATATATATATATATATAACAATATGGCTTCAAATACATGTTGAAGGTTCCACTCACTACACCACACGCAGTTCAGAACCAACTACTCTCTCTTCATGCCAATCTACGATTACATCTACGGGACGACGGACCAGTTGAGCGAGACGTTATACGAGAGATCGTTGGAGAGAGAGGAGGAATCACCGGACGTCATCCACCTAACCCACCTCACCACACTTGAATCCATCTACCAAATGCGCCTTGGCTTCCCGTCCCTCTCATCTCGCCCCTTGTGGTCTCAATCACCATGGTACCTCTCCTACTTCATGTGGCCCTTCACTCTCCTCTTCTCCTTTGTCCTCACCTTCGCTCTCTCCTCCTGCACCTTTGTCTTTGAGCGAAACCGTCTCCGTAACCTCACCCTTCAATCTCACCTCCTTCCTAAGTTTACCTTTCTCGTAAGAGCATTTCACCCACGCACCCTTACTCTTTTTTTTAAAATCGACGCGTTTAAAATTGGACTTCATAGTACACCATTTTCCAAACTTTCATATATAAAATACACATTTTGTTTAGTCCCACTTGTACGTAGAAGAAGAGAATAACCTTTGAAACCTAAAAAAGAAAGGAATGTATATAACCTAAAATGAACAATGAATTTGTCTAGTTGCGTAACTTTTGTAATTTGCATCTAATTAAATTTCCATACTGATTTTGCCACATATAATGCCATGGCAGTATAAATCGCAGCGCCACTGTGAGTCTATCAACAATACCATAGAGGTAGCTATTCTTGAAGCAGATGAAAAGGGTGTGAGAGTAATGAGTCTTGGGTTGATGAACAATGTAAGTTCATCAGAATGAAAGCCACCATCCATAAATATGAATAAGTAACTAATTAACATGTGATTAATGAGAGGGAGGAGCTAAACGGGTGTGGACAAGTGTACGTCCAAAAGCATCCGAAGTTGAAGATAAGGTTGGTGGACGGAAGCAGCATGGCAGCTGCGGTGGTGGCCAATAGCATTCCAAAGGGAACCAAGGAAGTTGTGTTTAGAGGAAGCCCCACAAAGGTTGCTTCGGCCGCTGTCTTTGCTCTATGCGAAAGAGGCGTCAAGGTATATGTGATTTGTGAGAGTGGAATCCGAAACTCAGTTTCGCAATTCTCAAACCAAACAAAAAATTAATACGTAAACAAAGGTGTTAGTGTGTTTTTTATTTATACGAGTGTGTAAATTATTTAAAAATGAAGGGTCTTGGATTTACAAGAGCTAGAGCTTAACCAAACGTTGGTATATGTATCATTTTTAGGTGGTAGTGTTGCGCGAGGAAGAACGCAGCAAGCTCATCAGATATGGGGTGGTCAAGAATTTGGTATTGTCTACAAGCAATTATGAGTCCCCAACGGTGTGGTTGGTTGGGGATGAGATAGGGAAAGAAGAGCAGTGAAGGCAAAAGAAGGAACCCTTTTTATTCCCTTTTCACAATTCCCACCCAACAAAGTCCGCAATGACTGTTTCTATACCACTCCACTCCAGCGATGCTTGTTCCCAAGTCTGCTCAAAACATCGACTCCTGTGAGGTACAACTTTAAATTAATGTGTACATAGATATGTGTTGTTTTACGTATATTAAGGTAGATATGAGCATAATTAACTAACGAATGGATTGTCATATAGAATTGGCTGGGGAGGAGGATGATGAGTGCGTGGAGAGTAGGGGGCATAGTGCATGCGCTTGAGGGTTGGGAGGAGCATGACTGCGGCAACACTTGCAACTTCTCCCGTCTCCACGCCACCTGGGAAGCTGCTCTCCGCCATGATTTCCAACCTCTCCTTCTCCCAACATCTCATCTCTAATCTTTCCATATCCATATATCTATCTTCTTGATTATCTATCCAACTTTGTTAATTTTCAGTTTATCATGTTTTTTATTAACTGTATTAGTACTAGCTACGTAGCTTGTTATTATTGCTGCCACGTGCTTCATATATATCAGAAAGGACAAGCAATTATGCCTATTGTCTATTAAAATGCTTTTACAATACCGACATACAAAGCTTACTGATCAAAATTCTTATGAATCGATAAAAAATTTTAGAAATGTTAAATTAAGGCTTAACTAAACTAGAAGTTTTAAAATTTGAAGTCTTAACTAAATATATACATATGATATCTGGGTGCATCATCGAATAAAAGAGTTACAACTGCTTTACGAGGTTTTACTTAAATGGTCCTTACACATGCATGGTCCACTGGCTACCTAAATATTCAATAATCGTGTGCCATCTTACATATATATCTTTTAAGTTTTCGTTAATTTAATGTTGGAGCAACAGACGTTCGATTGGTTAGTAGTTGCCAAGCATCACCTAAGAACATCACCATTGGTGACACTAAAGGGTCTTAAGTGTATATAAAATTATTAATATTTGAGTAAAAGGAAGAAAGAGAGTATTTTTGTAGGGTATATTGAAATATAAAATTAATAAAAGTTGAGTAAAAGGAAGAGAAGTTGAGTAAAAGAAAGATAGAGTGTCTAAAAAGGAAGAGAGAGTGTCTTATATTGGACACTTTGGAGAGTATGAGTAAAAGAAAGAGAGAGTGTTTAAATATAAAATTAATAAAAGTTGAGTAAAAGGATGAAAGAGAAAGTATAAAGTTGAGTAAAAGGAAGAGAGAGTGTGTGTTTTAATAATTTAAAAATCACATTAGACCCCTTAGTGTCACCAATGGTGATGGCCTAAGAGCATGTGGATCTCTAATTTTGGATCTTAGAAACATTTTTAAAATAAATTATCATTATCAACTCTTAAGATCTCTAATAAAAAATTTTAGTTTTATTAATGGATCTCTTTCGATCGATTGTGGTCTAATGAAAGACGACTATTTTCCCATAAAAATACTGATAAACCAAGTTGGGCAATGTTAGAGCATGTTCAATGCACATCTTATGATATATGTGGTGTCTTAAACAATAAAATATAATTAAACTAAAGAAAATAATGTCTAAAGTGTTATGATATTTTTAGGGTGTTCTAATTGTGGTGTCTTAAATTTATTAATAAAAATGTGATAAGATCATCTCCATCAACAAGTTGTCTTAAGAAAGTCTTGGTATTTATAAAAAGGAAAATTAATTTTAATTTGGGCTTAAAGAGTGGATCTGGGTCCTAAATTGGATTTTTAAGATCTGATTATATCTGGACATGTGTCGTTTTTGGATTGATATGTCTTTTTTATCAAAAGAAAAGATAAAAAAAATAATCTTGCGATCTGTTTGTCTCTCTCTCTTTCGTGTCCTCTCTTTGATATCATCGATGACACAAATCATCTCCGACGACCGTAATCTGTCACACCACCGACCAAATCGGAGTTAGAAGGTCGTCATGGTAGTGTATGGATGATTTGTGAAGAAGTGGCATGGAGAGGAAGAGACGTTTCAGTTGGCGATTGAAAAGGCAAAAAATTGGTCGGCCGTCGATGATTTCGGCGTGAATATTGAAGGTAATCGTCTTATCTTGTATGGGTTAGATTTTAAGATCCCCTATTTTTAAGATCCACCAATAGATAGGACATGTGCATTAGAGAGCCCATTGGATCTAATATAAGTGCTAATGATTAAATTAATATTATAATTAAGATTTCAAGATTCAAAAACACTCTTAAGTGTTTTATTTAGGATCTGTTTCTAAGCATAAGACACTCTTGTTAAGATTTCTAATGCACATGCCGAGAGCATGTTCATAAGTGACAATTGAAATGGATGTAGTCCCAAAAGTGTAAATTTTTTTTAATTTAGTTAAATTTAATTAAAAATCACTTTAGACAGTCATCTCAAATGTCACGGATGAATTCCATAAAAGTGTAGACACGTGTCATAAACCCTAACTCTCGTCTCCTTTCTCCTTCCCCCTCGATTTTTTTTCTTCCGCTCTTCGACTCATCGGACCGCCGTTCTAATTTCATTGTCCGAATTTGCTTACTTTTTCCTCACACAAAATTCCAATACGCTTTATAGGACCCAC
This sequence comes from Draba incana, assembly GCA_963576765.1. NCBI lineage: Eukaryota > Viridiplantae > Streptophyta > Magnoliopsida > Brassicales > Brassicaceae > Draba > Draba incana. Next base: position 4,679,654 of record OY755215.1, on the reverse strand, counting down.
AATTCATCTTCCTCTTCTCTTATAAACCCTAATTTCAAAACTCTGCAGAGCCAAAATTGTCTTTGCAGAGACAAAGATGCCGACCGAAAAAGTAATAAGGGAGGTGACCGAAGAAGAAAAGAGATTCGCTAAGAATTTCAACATTAACGATTACCCAGACATTCCTCATGGACTTCCTCCACATCTCCAACTCCAGAGAACTCGCGTCATCTGTAAAGATGACGCTCCTATTCATGTAACAACTCTTCTCAATGCTCTGTTTATGGATTTCGTGTCGAATACAGACTAAAGTTTAAGTTTTTGTTAATACCCAGTACAAAAAGTTTGGTTTTTTTAAGTCAGAATCCAAATGATATGTTTGAAATTTGCAGTCTTTGAATCTTGTTCTGCCTCTTTGTGTGTTTGTGTAGACTGTGGGTGTTACTTACTCGGGGGCATATAACGCAATGGGAGTGTGCAACAGTGTGAAACTAGATAACTTCTCTGAGAATTTCAAAGTTAATGTGATTAGTTGCACAGAGACAGATATGGAATTCGATATGATCGGTATCGATCCAGCAATCGCTAATGCTTTCCGGAGGATCCTTATAGCTGAGGTCTGTCCATTTGTCTTACAACCTCTGATGAATCCTGAATCTTTGGTTTAAAGAGTGCTTCTTTTGATTGCAGGTTCCTACAATGGCTTTTGAAAAAGTGTTTGTAGTCAACAACACGTCGGTTGTTCAAGACGAAGTTCTTGCTCAGAGGATCGGTCTTATTCCCATTGCCGTAGATCCAAGGCTCTTTGAGTATTTATCTGGTAAATAATATTTCAGCGGCATTTGATCCTTCTCCATAAGCAACTACTACATCTATTTGTCGGTTTTAATTCGTTTGTCTCTGTGTCGTAGAAAATGATCAGCCGAATGAAAAGAACACCATTGTTTTCAAACTCCATGTGAAATATTCAGAAAATGACTCAAAGCGTACAAACGGTAATATACCTTCTTTGGTTTAGCATTGGAAGATTTTCTTATTGTTAGCTCAATCTTTATGAAAGGTGTTCCTGGAATGCTGTTGTCTTTTTCTTTTCTGTTTGTGTAGTTTTAACGGATCAGTTGGTTTGGTTACCAAATGGAAGTGAGTTGGTTAAAGAATCAGGAGAATCAACCTCAAAGCCAAAAACTTACACTTCATTCAGTCGTAGCCAAGATTCCTTCCCGGAATTTGCTGATAATCCTATCACTCCGAGCATTCCTGATATACTGATAGCAAAACTCGGCCGTGGTCAGGTACTATTTCTATTTCTTAGTTGTTACACTTAAGAGGTATTAACTTGTGATGAGAGATGAACCAAATACTTATTCGCTTGTAATTGTTTGTAGGAAATTGAGCTCGAGGCTCATGCGGTTAAGGGCATTGGTAAAACACATGCAAAGTGGTCTCCAGTAGGGACGGCTTGGTATCGAATGCTTCCTGAGGTGATAAGCTTACCTCAATCTTTTTCTCGCCTCATCCAAATCTTTCTCGTAATGCTTTTGTTTATAATATCTTAGGTAGTTCTAGTAAAGGAAGTCGAGGGTAAACTTGCTGATGAACTCGTAAAAGCCTGTCCTGCGAAAGTTTTTGACATTGAAGATATGGGCGAAGGTGAAGTAAAAGCCTTCCCAAGATTTTTCTTAAAAGTCTTTGAATCTTTCATACTTGCTTTTGAGTAAAAATAGGAGATTCTGATGAAACATGAGAACTTTGGCAATTTGGTTTCACACTGACTTGAAAAGTGGATATCAGGTAGGAAAAGGGCAATAGTAGCTCGGCCGCGTGGTTGTACGTTGTGTAGACAATGCTTAGGAGAAAAATTTGGGGTACCAATACCAAAACCAAAACCAAAACCAGGAGAACAAGAACCAAAAAAAGAATGGGTAGACCGAGTGGAGGTGCGCCGCGTCAGGAACCATTTTATATGTAAGAAAAAGAAGAAACCATTCGTTTTTACTAGCTGGTGTAATTCATGGTCTTTAAAGAAAGCCTAATTGAGTTTGTTGTATTGTCTTTCTCAGTTCGAATCGAGTCCACTGGATCACTGCCTCCGGAAGTTCTCTTCACTGAAGCTGTGAAGATTTTGGAAGATAAATGTGAAACTGTAATCGCTGAATTCTCCTGAAAAGAAGAGATTGATTGGTTTTCTCTACTCGCATTGTTCCGGTTTAGTTCAGTTTTTGGGGTTTTGTATCAAATTTTATCCTAAATAAATTAATATACGAAGAACATTGAAATGTACTTTGTGTAGTTTTGGTTCCAATTGGAGTTTAATCATTTTGATCCTAAGCAGCTTCACCAATTTCGAATTGGAAGCTTTGAGTCAAAAACCTCTTTTTGACGGAGAGTATCCACTACACTAAAGCTTCATTTGCTTTATAAATCCATTTACAAGCAACTGGATGTTTTCGATCAGGTAATGAACATATTGACCAAATCCATATACTTACCAGAGCCTCAATTCTAGATTCATATCAACTTCACTGCTTTGTAAATGTTGGTTTATTTTTCGAAAGAAATGTAGAAAGATTGAAATAATAAAAATTCCTAAAAACACTTGAAACTTTTATTTTGTTGCAAGTTGTAGCATTATTCTAACCAAACAACTATATAGGATTTATATATCTTTTAAGCGTTATGTGTACGATATTACGATATCACATTGTAAGATTCAAACTTTGAAATCATATTTATTGTTTTAATAAATCTATACGCTTGTACTAGTCGAACCAGGAGTATAGAATTTTCATTTCGCTATTTCTTAAACGTCATGGCATTGTCTATTTCCCAATTAAATCCGTAAAACCAATTCCATTTTAACATAGAAGATATTTTCTTCCAGCTAATGGTAGGTGTTTACACGTTACATAGAGTCATCAAACATTTTAATACTTTGCAATTTGGCTATCCACTTTTCGGCGCTATATTTGTTTATTTACTCAACATTCTTTTCTTCACTAACCTTTTCATAGGTTGACACATATATATAATAAAAATATAACGTTGTTTTGAGTGTATAATACGCTCTATATGTCAAATTATCGGTTGATAATGTTACCCTAAATTTTGTGAAAGGTATTGAAATAAAATGGGTGGTCGTCATAGAAAGATGTTGGTGTTGGTTGGAATCTTGGCTTTCATAAATCTTGTTCAAGCTGAAGATCAGCAAGGTATTCTTCGTATTAAGCAATTCTTATATACATCATTTTATAGACTTCCCTTTTTTCTCACAATTTTGATCATGTTGTGATTAGGAAAAACATATTAATATTTCTATGCATGCTTTGGTAGGTTTCATCAGTTTGGATTGCGGATTGCCGAGTGATGCGTTGATATATCGTGGTTTTTACCGGTTTTTGGCCACGATATAAGTCCATGTTTTAGTGTCTTTTGGTGTTTTCTATGTGTTTTTATAGTCTTTACAGGAACTGGACCGTTTGGAGCAGAAAAGATGTTTACTGGAGCTTTTGGAGCATTTTGGAATTTCGGGGAGGAAAGAGCTGAAAAGATCAAGTCAAAATCGGACAGAAGATCAAGCGTCGATCGACACAATCATTCCTTGTCGATCGACACCATCTGGGTGTCGATCGACATGGGTACTTAATGAAGAAAAAGCCCAAATCGAAGATTTCCGTTTTTGCGAAGGAAGTTCCAGATGTTTACTTTTCTTTTTTAGTCGGTTTGGGACCTTTATATATATGTTTTTAAGCCATTGTTTAGGCTTCACGCTTTATTTTATCAATTACTTAGAGATTTTCATTAATAAAAAGATGTTTTCTTCTTTGATCATGTCTGAGTAGTTTCCCTGTTAGGTTTAGGGATTTTCAAAGGTTGCTTATGATTTGCTAGATCTGATCATAATTGCTTAGGATTATTATCATTAGAAGTTCTTCATCTTAACTTGTTCTTATTGCTGATTCTTGATTAGCTACCTTGAATCTGATCTAGGGTTTATTAATAGAAACGACAGTTTGATTGATAACATGAACTAGTTTTTGATGAGCAAAATTCCTACTCGCAAAGGAATTTGGCTTAGGGTTTTGTGAACAATTGAACCTGAAACTAATGCTTGTTTAGATTCATAGGATTCGCAAAGGAATTTGGTTTTCTTGGATTTATTCATAGATAATATTCGCAGCGGAAGCTGGTTTGTTTTACTTTCGTGTTCATGTTTAGGAACTGAGCTTCATAAATCCTATCTTTAATTGATCATCTGCATATCTGATTCACCTGAGATTTCCCTGTGCCTAGAGCTTTTCTCTATTGATTCTCACAACCGTTTTAATTGCTTTTGTTTACTTGCATTCTCATAATTCTGCTTAGCATAATCTGAACTCAGTAAATCTATTGTGTTTCATTGATTCCCTGTGGATTTCGATACCTTAAGTACTGCATTGATCTCTTAATTTGAGAGAGTAGTTCAAAGGAAATTTGAGCATATCATGCGTCACCTTATACCGAACCATATAACGGTTTAATATACACATCCGACGAAAAATTTGTCCAAAGTGGAAAAACCGGAAAGGTTGGAAGTAAATAGAGCGACTATTTGAAGGTGTATATGCATCTTAGATACTTTCCGGATGGGAAAAAGAATTGTATCAATCTGATGGGAATTACAAAGGATACTAGTTATGTTATAAGAGCTGATTTCTTGTATGGAAATTACGATGATCGTAATAGTTACCCGATTTTCGATTTATACCTAAGCCCTAATAAGTGGGCCACCATAGACCTACAAGGAGAAGAAGTGGGTTTAAGCGAGGAGATCATTCACATTTCAAGATCAAACTCTTTGCAAGTTTGTGTCGTTAAGACTGGAATAAGTACGCCATTTATATCAAGTTTGGAACTACGACCATTGAGAAATGGTAGTTATTTAACTCAAAATGGTTCCTTGAAGTACTCAGACAGGTGGTATTTCAACAATTCAGAATCAGGTGACTATATGAGGTACGTTGGTCTAGTTTGCTCTTACAATTTCTATAACATCATGTAAGCATTTCGAGACATCTTCATTCATCACCATATACCGTATACGAGTAACTATCCACAATAGCCATTCACCCGTCCATCTTATACTAAATCTTGTTACCAAATCAATCCAATGTATTTTAATTTGAATAAAATATCTTTTTATTAACGATTTACTTTTCAAAAAAATTACTAATTGAAATATTTAATTTCCTAATTTGGTTTTAGGATGAATAAGAATTAGACAAATATCGTATTTTCTTTTGCTTTTATAATGCATATATATTGAGAGTTATTTTGGTATTTAACGTGTCTAAAATATCCATTTAGTAAATGACTTTACTAGTACCCATTCAAAAAATATATATTTAAAAAAAAAATTTATTTTCATAATTTTCTCATTATTTATTCTATCATTTCTTTTTTTTTGAACACTGTTTTCAAAATATAAGACAAGTTCATTGATGACATGAACAAATACATATGTTTTTTTATCCTATAATTGTAATATAAGACAAGTTCATTGATGACATGAACAATACATATGTTTTCTATCCATGTTCATGGAACAAAGGCCTGTTTCAAAAAAAAAAAAATTGTTTATGGAACACATTGCTTCCCAAAATAAAAATATCCCAAAGAATGCTTAGGTCATGCTTATCGTATACATTTAGAAACATTCCTCTGCGGACTAGTTTTGACAAAAAAAAATGTAAGGTGTCTTTTTTTCTTTTTCTTTTTCTTTTAATTGTAACTTGGAAGCCATTTTTATTTTATAAGCAGAAAAAGATATATTTTAATTATATAAAGTCTAGGAAAGTGAAGATCTAAAAAAAGTTAGGCATGTCAATGAAAAAGTATGTGAAACGTTGTTTGTGAGTTTTTTTTGTATTATCCTAAAATTAGCGTAGGGCTTCTGTGAATGTAAACAAGTTTGACAATGTCAGTGAATTCAAGATTATTTTGAAAGATAATGAATATGTACTAAATGGTGATTTCAATAATGCATATGTATAACAGCACTATCAAGATATATATAGTACTCTATTTACAAATTACAATATATCTTTTTTTGTCAACAATCATAAACTATGGAGATTTAAATCAGCAGTGTAACACCTCCGATTTCTTAAAATTCTGGTGCATGTAGAATTTTTTTTATTCGCCAAATTTACCGATAAGATATGGGTGCGAGTTACTTTATGAATACAAAATACTTCCAATGCTCCAAGATTCTAATCCGTGGTTGTTCTAGGTATCCTCAAGATATCCATGATCGTAATTGGTATCCAATATTTCAGCCGTTGGTATGGAGACAAATAACCACTAATCTCAACATAAACACTTCAAATGAGTATGAACCACCAAACGCTGCAATTTCAATGGCTGTGACCCCCATAAATGTCAGTGCACCATTGACCATTACTTGGTATCTCAGACCCATAAACGCAAAATTCTACTTGTACCTACATTTTGCGGAGATCCAAGCACTAAGCAATGAGACCCGTGAATTCAATGTTCTGCTCAATGGACAAGTTATAAATGGACCTTATAGTCCTCAAAAGTTACAATTACGTACTTTTCAACACGCATCACCAATGACGTGTGATGGAGGCAAATGTATTTTACAACTGGTAAAGTCTTCGAGATCAACTCTTCCACCTTTGTTAAACGGCTTAGAGATTTTAACAGTACTTGAGCTTTTGCTGGTGGAAGCAAATTCAGATGATGGTAAGTCCACAAATGCAAAATTTTAGAACAATAGTAGTTACATTTAAATTTTGTTAAAGCTAGCTTTTAATCTCTCTTTATGTCAGTTGCTGCTATCAAGAATATTCAAACTATTTATGAATTAAGAAGAATGGATTGGCAAGGAGATCCATGCACCCCTAAGCAATTCTCGTGGGATGGCTTAAACTGTAGCTATTTGGATACATCTACGCCGCCTAGAGTCATTTCACTGTAAGTTAGGTTAAACATTCTCTCACTAATTGATATCAACTTTTCTATTGTTAGGGAATCTCACATCAACAAATAAGTTGAAAACCTAACATATGTATAACATGAGGCACTATACCATTTCCAATTAAATTTTAAAATCGGAACTTTGTCATGTATTTAAGTATAATATCTTACTCTTTGTTAAAAATAAGCAGAGATTTGTCTTCAAAAGGATTAAGTGGAATAATAACGCCTGCCATTCAAAATCTAACCCAACTAGAAAAACTGTAAGTGTTTCCGATATTCTCAAAAGGCAAGTTTGTTATGGCGATCTTTATGAGCATTTTTCTTCCTTTGTTTTTCCATTTGTATTATGGATGTCAAGAGACTTGTCAAACAATAATTTGACTGGAGAGTCCCTGAATTTCTAGCTAAAATGAAGAAACTACTGGACATGTACGTTTCTTGGTTAGCAAGCAATTAAGAAACACAAAATGCCTTGCAATTTCTCTCTCTTAGGATGGTGGCTAACTCATATAATTCTTCCCTTGTGATAAAAAGAAACTTAAGCGGAAACAATTTTAGTGGTTCTGTTCCTCAAATCCTTCTCGACCGAGTAAAAGACGGACTCAAGTTAAAGTAAGACCTTAAATTTTTCTGCTATGATGATCATCATCCTACAATTTCCTTCTTGTGTACTCACTATTATGTATTTATGTGTTATATATACAGTCTTCAACCGAATCCACGTCCTTGCTCATCTGATTCATGCAAATCCAAAGATGTAAAGGACCAAAACAAGTTCATGATTCCGGTTATTGCTTCAGTTGCTTCGGAGGTTTCGGAGTGGTCTACCATGGTCATTTGAATGACTATGAGGAAATTGCTGTTAAGGTGCTTTCTCAGTCTTCGATTCAAGGTTATAAGCATTTCAAAGCCGAGGTATGAAGTTTGAATCATAATGTCTCTTTTACACACAACGAACTTAAATACAGTTCAAGTAATTTTGATAAGCCTAATGATTATTGTAATATATCGTCCATTTAGGTGGAACTTCTAATGAGAGTTCATCACGTAAATTTGGTAAGCTTAATTGGATATTGTGACGAAGGAGACCGCTTGGCCCTTATCTATGAGTTCATGCCAAATGGAGATTTGAAAGGGCAACTCTCCGCTGGTATATATAAACACTTTTCATTAGTAATATATCTCTAGGGCACTGTTCTTTAACTAATTACATGGTTAATATAGGGAAACTTGGTGGTTCCGCTTTAAATTGGGCAAGTCGACTAGGGATTGCAGCCGAGGCCGCCCAAGGTTGGCTCTATGTGCTAAAAATATATATGGTCATGTCGTCATACTCCATATGAACTACAACATTAGAGCTTTTACGTTTGATATATATAAAGTGAGTCCAACATTAATTATCAATATGAAAATCCGTTAACGTAATGAAATTCTGGCTTAGGACTAGAGTACTTACATATTGGATGCAAACCACCAATGATTCACAGAGATGTCAAAAGTACAAATATATTGTTGGACCAAAATCTCAAGGCTAAACTCGCAGATTTTGGACTTTCAAGATCTTTTCCGGTCATGGGTGAGACTCACGTGTCTACAGTTGTAGCCGGCACTCCTGGATACCTTGATCCCGAGTAAGTATATATATTTTACAATGCATTAAAAATCAGTTCGCGATATATGAATAAAACATACCTCATGTCTTTTTTGTAGTTATTACCGAACAAATTGGTTGACTGAAAAGAGTGATGTCTATAGTTTTGGGGTTGTATTATTGGAAATCTTTTCAAACCAACCAGTGATAGAGCAGACACGCCAAAGATCTCACATTGCAGAATGGATGGGATTAATGCTTAGCAAAGGAGATCTTAGAAACATTATGGATCCAACCATGCTTGAAGACTATGATGTTGGCTCTGTTTGGAAAGCTCTTGAAATAGCTATGGCATGCGTCAATCCTTCTTCAATTGGACGGCCGGGCATGTCAAAAGTTGTCACTGGACTAAAAGAGTGTTTGAGACTTGAAAACACTAGGAGAAGAGGGAGCCAAGACATGGCCTCTAGGAGTTTCCAGGAAATGAGCATGAGCTTTAACGTGGAAGGGACTCCTCGGGCACGATAGTCATACATTGAATGCCTCCTCATAAACTTGCTAAGTGAATCTGCTCTATTTTGAAAAATATGTTGCCATATTGTTGTGTGTTTTGGACTTTTGGTTTGATAGTTTGACTGTGCTTGTCATATGCATGTTTTCACATTTCCTTAGCCTCAGACTTCAACGGGAGAACAACATACCGTTGGGAAGAACAATGTTGTTTTTCTAATTTGTAAGTAATGCTGTTTTTCTAATTTGTAACTAGAAAGAAAAGGCGAGATTGACATTGGAATATAATTTGCAACCCAAAATATAGTTGTAAATCGATTCTAACTCCTCCTCGCATGTTCACATTCTAGCCAATGCATCTATTGTAGCATGACAAAGAGCGATAACATAGCTTCAAATGGCCTAGAGATTTAATCCACTTTTCGGGTATCTAGTGTAAAGATGATATCATAATCTTTCTAGTTTAATTGTACAGATCCCGTATCTCTTTGTTTTAAGTATATTCCTTAAGTAGATTAGGGTAGATCCTTCCTCTGTTCTGTATAAATACCTTTGTATCAATCACTGATTAAAATTGATAGATTATTCACATTCCTTACATGGTATCAGAGCACTAATCGATACCCTAAAAATTCTCCAAATTTTTTTTTTCCAGCCGCCTCCTCCCCCCCTTCTCGATCTCTCTTTCTCGACTCTGTAACAATGGCTGCCAACGCTGAAGTCGTAGACACCACCACAACAGTTCTCAATCTCAACATGACAAACATCATCAAGTTGACTTCAACAAATTACCTCACATGGCGAATCCAGGTTCATGCCCTTCTTGACGGCTATGAGCTCGCAGGACACATTGATGGTACCACTCAACCACCGGCGGCAACAATCACAACCAATGCTGTCGTTGGCCCCAATCCTGCATTCACAAAATGGAAGAGACAAGACAAGCTCATCTACAGTGCTCTCATCGGAACTCTCTCACCAACCATTCAACCTCTTGTCACCAACACAACCACAGCCTATGAACTATGGAAAACCATGTCCTCCACGTATGCTAAGCCAAGCAGAGGTCACGTTCTTCAACTCAAACAACAGTTGAAAGAATACAAACAAGGATCCAAAACCGTTGATGAGTATATTCAAGGCCTTGTCACCCGCTTCGATCAACTTGCTGTTCTCGGTCAACCCGTAAGTCATGAAGACCAAATCGACAACATTCTTGTTGGTTTAACGGAGGAGTATAAACCAGTGGTCGATCAAATCGAGAATCGCGACACACCACCAACAATTGTTGAACTCCATGAACGGCTTCTTACCAAAGAAGCTAGACTTCTTGCGTCTGCATCCATCATCTCAACCGGAGCTCCAATAACCGCAAATCCTGCCACTGCTCGAAACCGTCCCTACAATGGCAAACAAAACCAGAAGTCCAACCAATCATACCAACACAACAACTACCAAACACAGTCTCCACCGCAGCCTCACACATACTCTAACAAGTATGACAACCGGAACAACTCCAAAGGCTATCAAGGCCGCTGCCAAATTTGCAGCGTCTTTGGCCACAGTGCTCGTCGTTGCACTCAGCGCTTCGATCAATCTCACCAAACTGCGGGCTCCCAATACAACTCTGTCTCCTCACCCTTCCGTCCGTGGCAACCTCGTGCAAATGTCGCACTAGCATCGCCCACTCCATCAAATTCTTGGCTAATGGATAGTGGAGCTACCCACCACATGACTAGTGACCTACACAACCTCTCGAGTGCCAACCCTTACACTGGTCAAGACTCGGTTCTCATTGGAGATGGCTCGGGACTCAACATCACACATATGGGTTCCATCTCTTTCCCTTCTAAATACCGGATTTTAAATCTCAATAGAGTACTTTGTGTTCCTAATATACAAAGAAATCTAATCTCGATATACCGGTTATGCAACAATAACAATGTTTCTGTTGAATTTTTCCCTGCCCACTTTCAGGTGAAGGATCTGAACTCGGGAACCCCGTTAATCCAAGGCAAGACCAAGGATGAGTTGTACGAGTGGCCAGTCTCCCCAACTACCCTAAAATCTTTCTTTGCTACCACAACCCCGAAGCCAACCACCGTAGACTGGCACAATCGTCTTGGTCACCCATCGTTTTCTATTCTTAAGAACATTGTCTCTTCTTTTCATTTACCTTGCTCACAATCTGTACCCTGCATTTGCTCAGACTGTGCGATTAATAAATCCCATAAACTACCTTTCTCACAAACTTCTCTTACCTCTACTCGTCCTCTTGAAATTATTTTTTCTGATCTTTGGAGCTCCCCAATAAGGTCCATCGATGGATACAAATATTATCTGGTTCTTGTAGACCATTACAGCCGATATACATGGATTTACCCACTTCAACTTAAATCCCAAGTAAGAGAAACGTTTATCAAGTTCACAGCTCTTGTAGAAAACCGGTTTAATACCAAGATTGGTACGCTGTTCTCGGATAATGGTGGTGAGTTTATCGCTCTACGGTCGTTTCTCGCTCAGTCTGGCATCTCGCACTTGACGTCTCCTCCTCACACACCAGAGCACAATGGTGTGTCTGAGCGCAAACACCGTCATATAGTCGAAACTGGTTTAACCATGCTCACACATTCCGGCATCTCGAAAAAGTACTGGTCCTATGCCTTTTCAACAGCCGTATATCTTATTAATCGGCTGCCCACACCCGTGTTAAACATGGATTCTCCCTATCACAAGCTTTTTCAAGCGAAACCCAACTACAACAAACTTCGGGTATTCGGATGCCTCTGCTTCCCTTGGCTCAGACCCTATGCCAACCATAAACTTGAGAACCGCTCCACACCGTGTACATTCTTAGGCTACTCCCCAACCCAAAGTGCCTATATATGTCTCGATCCAATCACAAGACGAATCTATGTTTCGAGACATGTGAAATTCGATGAAGCCTCATTCCCCTTCAAAGATTCAACACCAATCAATCCTCCCTCTGCTACGCCAAACTCTCCATTTCTCACCTCACCACCCGTAACCATTATCCATGTCCCAAACACAACACCCCAAAATTCAATCCCACCAGAATCTCCCTCGCCGTCACTCGTACAATACACCACAACGGCGTCCTCGAGTTCAGTCCTTCACTCTTCATCATCGTCTCCAACTGCCTCGCCGTCGCCACCAACATCTCCTCAGGTACGCACATCTCAACCTCAATCTTCTTCTCCCTCTCATTCTACCACCGAGCCCACTGCTCAAAGTACACATGGGCCTGGACCTGAGGCCCAGCCAAATACAACTCCCTCTCCTCAAACCTCAAATCCACCGTCAAACACATCATCTTCTCAGGCCCAACCTCAAAGCCCAACTCGTTTACCTTCTCCTCCAAACACAGACCCTGTCACTACCGCCGTAACTCAACCTCAACCTCCTCAAAATCCTCATCCCGCCACCATAAACAACCACCCCATGACCACACGTCGCAAAAATGACATCACCAAACCAAACCCAAAATACAACTACTCGGCTGCTCTCTCTCGTGATATACCAGCAGAACCTCGCACCATCAATCAAGCCCTCAAAGACCAAAACTGGCGAGCTGCGGTCTCCGATGAAATGACAACCTTTGCTCGTAACCAGTCGTATGCTCTTGTCCCACGACAACCCCACTACAACATTATAGGTTGCAAGTGGCTGTTCAAAAACAAGTTTCTATCAACAGGAATTCATCACCGATGCAAAGCTCGCCTAGTTGCCAAAGGATTCAATCAAAAATTGGGCTATGATTACAACGAGACATTCAGTCCTGTCATCAAAGCCACTACTCTCCGCCTTATGCTCGACATTGCTGTAAGTAACAATTGGAGAATTCAACAACTTGATGTCAACAATGCCTTTCTCCAAGGAACTCTAACAGAAGAAGTCTACATGGAACAACCCCCTGGTTTTGTCGACAAGGACCATCCAACTCATGTGTGCCGTCTTCACAAGGCCATTTACGGACTCAAACAGGCACCTCGCGCATGGTACATTGAACTACGCAATTTCCTACTCAGCCTCGGGTTCACAAACTCTCTGGCCGACACGTCTCTCTTCACACTCCGCACAGGAAACCAATTCGTCTACCTCCTGGTATATGTTGACGATATTCTAGTCACGGGCAGCAGTGCATCCGGAATCAATCGGATTCTCGAACTATTAGCGGACAGGTTCAGTGTTAAAGACCCCGAAGATCTACACTACTTCCTCGGCCTTGAAGCATACCGTACATCTAAAGGACTTCATCTCTGTAAACGGAAATACATCCTAGATTTGCTTCACAAATACGACATGACAAACGCCAAACCAATATCAACTCCAATGGCCACTTTCCCGAAACTCACCATCAACTCAGGCACAAGTCTATCGGATGCGACATTATATCGGAAGCTAGTAGGCAGCCTTCAATACTTGGCTTTCACAAGACTAGACATTGCATATGCCGTTAACCGACTCTCACAGTTCATGCACCGACCAACCGATGAACATTGGAAAGCTGCTAAGCGGATTCTTCGGTACCTTGCAGGCACACCGACTCATGGCGTCTTCTACTCCGCCACCAACAAACTCAGACTTCACGCCTACTCAGACGCGGACTGGGCCGGAGACTCGGATGACTATGTCTCTACCAATGCGTATATCGTTTATCTAGGCAACCATCCTATCTCATGGAGTGCAAAGAAACAAAAAGGAGTTGCGCGATCGTCCACCGAAGCCGAATATAGAGCCGTAGCAAATACTGTTGCCGAAATTCAATGGATATCAAATGTTCTAACCGAGCTTGGTATCATCCTTCCGAGTCCACCAGTGGTTCAATGTGACAATGTAGGTGCCATATTTCTTTGTGCTAATCCCGTCTTTCATTCAAAAATGAAACACATAGCTTTGGACTACCATTTCGTTCGAGGACACATACAAAACGGTGCTCTAAGTGTAACTCATGTTCATACAAGAGACCAACTAGCGGATGCTCTCACGAAGCCGTTATCTCGCGCTCATTTCCTGGACTTACGTACCAAGATTGGCGTGGCTCAAGCCCCTTTATCTTGAGGGGGCGTGTAAAGATGATATCATAATCTTTCTAGTTTAATTGTACAGATCCCGTATCTCTTTGTTTTAAGTATATTCCTTAAGTAGATTAGGGTAGATCCTTCCTCTGTTCTGTATAAATACCTTTGTATCAATCACTGATTAAAATTGATAGATTATTCACATTCCTTACATCTAGCTTATGAAAAGCTTGGACTAAGGCTATTTAAACACTACAAGTTTTCGAGGATGAGGATCTCGAATATTAATCTTGCCCTCCACAAACAATACACAACATTTAATTTGTTATATTCCAAAAGATCAGGGACTTAAGGAAAGCAAGAGACATTTCAAAAGATCAGAAACACAGTTATGTGTATGGAGAAATTCTATTACCCGATAGATCAACTAGAACTAACTAACGTAATCAATATATCACGATTTTAAATTTATTTTCAAATATATATTACATTACTTATTTGTTGTTATGTATATTCTGGTTACAAGATTTTCCTGTCTACAAGGGATTTCCTAAACAATTTCATTCCATTATCTTATAAAAACAACTCAAAATATCTAAATTCTTATACATTGATTCACACCTCCATCATCATGAAGATGAAAAAAGAAATTTGGCACCTAAAAACAGAAATTTTAAAAAGGGTCCAAAATTTTATATATGTGAAAACAAATACCATTTTAATTATACATTGGCAAATAAATGTATGTCTAAATTAATCACGTAATATTTCCAAAACTCCTTTGGCTATGAAAGAGAGTAACCAAACATGGAGAACGAAGAAGAGGGAGAGATTGAGTTAGAGGAAGTTTACACTTCGGAAGAAGAAGAAGAGCTAAACGACCACTTAGAATATCCCGTCCCCTTCAGCGAATTCACATTCACTTGAAAGTGAATGTGCAATTTGCCTAGAGGAGTTCAATTCGGAAGATACATTGGCTCAGACTGAATGTGGACATGCCTTCCACATTTAATGTCGGAGCCATTGGATTCCAAGTTGTCCAACTTGTAGAAGCTTTATATATAGTTTAGTGTATACATTAATATAACAGTTTAGTGTATTCATTTAACTATGAGTGAGTGATTTACATTAATATCAGGAGTAGAGATCACATTATCCTATACATGTAGAGCATAACAAGTATTCACGAGTTTATCGCCACTAAGAAGCTTGAGATGTTACAACAAAGAAATAATATATACAATTATTAAGCAAAAATTGAGCAAAAACATTTAAATAATTCATAACAAAAAACATAAAAATATTTATAACTATAAAAATGGAATTAATACTTATAAATTTATATATATTAGGAAACAAAACCGCGCGGAACGCGCAATAAAATAAATTTTGTGAAAAAAAATATTTTATAACAAATACTTTCCAAGTTTTCGTAGAAAAAATATTCTATTATGTGTTGGAGGAAATTGCTAATAATGACATTTGAAATGCAAAAGTATTCCCTCATCTTATGTTTGGCAAAAGTAACCCAAATGGGTAGAGAAATTACAAATATAGCCTTAATGAGCAAACAAAAAAACGGAATGTATAATAACTTTTTTAGCCTTTTGACGTCTACACGGGAAGTCTACTCAGTAGACATATAATGACGTTTACTTTCAGACTGGAAAAGAAGTCTACATCGTAATTAAATCTTATATTTAAATTTATAAATTGGGAAAAAATATTTTTGTAAAACTTTCTTGTTCATAATTAAACTATAATAAATTGTGAAGTATGAAAAATAAAATTTCACAAAATTGAAACAAATTACAACAAAAAGACAAATAGCATTGAAAAAGAATGAATGAGTGAGTTACATGTTCTACACTAAAGTATACATAGATACCATATATTCTACTCCATCAAAATTCTGTTAGCTATTGATGTGGTTGGTAGTTATTGTAACTTGATACATATAAGTTATATGAGTTTATGATTGTAATTGGTTTATGTTTTGGGATTTATATATATAGTTTAAGGTTTAGGGTAATAGAAGTTGTAATGTAGGGTTTGATTTAAGGTTTATAATTTCTACATTTAAAATGTAAAACTTGCATAAAAGTGTTAAATTGTTAATATATTAGATGTTTGAATATTTGATACAAGTTTTTATTTAAGTATTTGACTAATCCATTGAAAAAAAAATTTAGGGTTTCAGATTGTAGACTGCATATGAAATCTAGGTAGACCAAAAATTTTAGGGTTTAGTTTTCGTAGACTTCATTTGCTAAATCAAAAATTTTAACCTTACCGAATTTTTTTATCTTCCATATATAAACACAACAAAAGACATAACCCTAATTAGTGAAACGGCGCTTCTATTGCTTTTCTCTTCTCTCCCGCTTCTCTCACCTCTCCCACTTCTCTCGACGTTAAGATCCGCCGCCGATCTGTTTTTCTCTTCTCATCGTCGATCTCTCGAAGCGAAGCCGCCTCCACTAAGGTTCGCCATCTATTTCTCTCTTTTTCGTAGCCTGTCTCTTTTTGTTCTCTAATCTCTCTCTTTATCCATTTTTTCTCTTCTCATTACACAAAAAAACTCAATTTTTTTTTGCCTTGGTTCCTCCAAACTCATCGATCTCCACCACGATGGAGTCGCAACCACAAAATCTGTCGCCGTCGCTTTTTCTTTCCCTTGGATACTCTTCGAGCTTAATGAAAATCTTGTTCTCAATCAGACTTGGATTCGTCGTCGCTTTGTATCTCCCTTTCTATCTTTTTCACCTTCGATCTATGTCACTCTCGATTAACGATTACTACATTGAAGCTCGTTGTAGATCTGGAGCCTGGAACCATGGATAATCTCAGATCGGAACCGTACGGTCACACTACGCGTCTTGAGCTAATCGATGTTGTTCTCGTAAGAGGCTGAGATCTGTTCTAATTTAAAGTAATCTTGTAGATCTGTTGGATTTTAGGGTTGATTATGTTCTCTTTAAACTGTAAAATTGAGATTGCGCAATGCGGTTTTTGCTCTAAAATGAGAACAAATCTACAATTTGATATGTTCTCAAGGTAAAATTGTTGATTATTTTGCAAAGACGCAAAGGTTTTCACGATAGAAGGAAGTGTGATATTTTTCAATGGAGCTCTAAATACAGACGAAGAAGAATCCATGGCGGAATCTATAAGCAGAAGCAGCTTCTCTCTTTGATATGCGACGTCACCTCGTGGAGGTAAAAAAGATCTTCACACTTTTTGTATGCTTTTTTCTTCGTGAAATTTAGTGTTTATAGGTTGCTTTTATGCCATTCGGTCTTCTTTGTCTCTGTAATTAAAGAAATATGGTCTTTTGATTGTTGGTAATTTTGTCGTTAGGAGCAAAGAGTGGCTTGATTGAAGAAGCAGATTGAGACTCTACAATCAGAAGTAGTTGAATAGTCTTTGAACGCTGCTACAATTCAATTCATTTTCCCTGAATTCACTTGGTTTGTGGGATGGTACAGAATATTTCAGGTAATGATTGCTCTCCTTCATGATGAAATTTCCACTGTTGGCAATGAACTAGATACTCTTAAAGATGCTCATGGCTTTTCCTTTTTCTGAAATGAAGTGGATGAAACATAAAAGTTTTATATAAGTTTTAGTGCTTATAATTGATGATTATTTTCTTTTTATGAAATTATGGATTCTTTGTGAATGGCTTTGATGGGACAAAGAGCAAGATAGTATTACTCACATAATTTAATATTTTCTAACATCGTAACTGGTTCTACTTCTTGACATAGATTTAGGTTGTGTTTGGTAATTGCTTATTCTCTTTGCCATACAAATATCAGTGCCTAAACCAAATGATTAGGTTGTTTTCTTCTCTACGCATTTTCTATTATATTCTTATAATTGATTTTTATTAAGAGACAATGGCTTGCGATCATAGGTTACGAGAATTGATCTTAATTGATCTCATCTTATTTCCTTTAGATTTGATAAATGCATAAGAGGATCTTTAATTTCCCATTTGTGATCATAGGCTGAAAATGATTGTATTTAATAAAAAGTGTTATTCTGCTCCACTATGTCTATTGTTGTTGGAATCTTCATGTAGTTTCTAGTACATAAATAGACTATTGACTCTTCTATTTAGTTGCTATATAAAAGCTCACATACTTCACTTTTCTCTTAATCTTTTTATGTAATTAGTTTTATCCAATTTCTTGATTTCTTCTTGATTTTTATGAGTTTTTTTCATCTTGATATGTAACTTCATTTGCCATTCTTGGTCCAGCTGATAATACGAACGAAGCCGAAGTTGGTGAAGCTCTTATAGAAGCTTTCAAAATGGGTTTAGTGAAGAGGGAGGATCTCTCATCTGTCGTTCTTTGCTTCTTCATAAATCTAAGATAAATCTCTCATATTATGAACGCCATTGTCCTCCTTCCGAAAGACAATATTCTCGAGAAAGATTTTTACTAGTTTCAGATTGTGAGCGTCTTGATTGTAATTTCTATTCCTTTGTATCAGAGTGTTTAATTAGAGTGTTTAATTACGGATGTAAACTAAATAAAAAAGTTGCTTGTTGGTTGATATTATATTCTCCTCTGAAATTTCACCAACCCGACTTATATAAAAAAATTAAAATATCTTTTGTAAAATATATCAAACACCTAGTATACTCGATAAGAAGTCTAATATAGAAATATATTTCATAATAATTAAATGTGATTGTCAAACTTAACGAATAAGTTACAATAGCATAATGGTTAAATGCTCACACATACTTCAAGGGAAGACATATTTGTCCTTGGTTCGAATTGAAGTAGAAAAAAAAAAAATATGAACACAAATTTTGAACTACCTTATATAACCTAGGTTTTAACACAAGTTAAATTTTTTTTTTTTTTTGCACGACTTTGAACATAAAGTTGAGCATGATAACAACTTCACTTTGGACATGATAATAACTTCTTAATTCAAAAAACATTATGCAGACTTCAAATGCAGTTTATGCAATATGAGCTAACTAGTCATCAAATAAAATAAAAATAGATTTACCCCATAAATATTTGTCTTAAACATGACAAACTCTTACCAAAGGTATGAAAATAACTAACAAACATGTAAGAACAAAAAAATCAAAAAAATACATTGTAAATATGTCAAAAAATGCATTTTAAAAAACTGTCACATTTGTAGACTACAAATGCAGTCTACTTAGAGTAGACTTCAAATGCAGTCTACTCAATATGAGCTAACTAGTCACCAAATCAAGAAAATAAGTTTGCCCTACAAATATTTGTCATAAACATGACCAACTCTTACAGGGGTAGATATACTACTAACAAACATGTGAGAACAAAAAAATAAAAAAATACATTATAAATATGTCAAAAAATGCATTTTAAAAAACTATCACATTTGTAGACAGCAAATGCAGTCTACTCTAAGTACACTTCAAATGCAGTCTACTCAATATGAGTTAACTAGTCACCAAATCAAAAAAATAAGTTTGCCCCACAAATATTTGTCATAAACATGACCAACTCTTACAGGGGGTAGATATACAACTAACAAACATGTGAGAACAAAAAAATCAAAAAAATACATTGTAAATATGTCAAAAAATGCATTTAAAAAAAATTGCCACATTTGTAGACTTCAAATGCAGTCTACTCTAAGTAGACTTCAAAAGCAATCTACTCAATATGAGCTAACTAGTCACCAAATCAAGAAAATAAGTTTGCCCCACAAATATTTGTCTTAAACATGACCAACTCTTACAGGGGAAGATATACAACTAACAAACATGTGAGAACAAAAAAATCAAAAAAATACATTGTCAATATATAAAAAAAAATGCATTTTAAAAAACTATAACATTTGTAGACTTGAACTGAAGACTTCAAATGCAGTCTACAATGAGTTATTTTTGCAATTAAGGCAAATCGGTATGTAGACTACAAATGAAGTCTACAAGTGTTGTAGACTTTATTTGCAGTCTACAAAGGTTACTTTTGCATTTGACCAAAACATTGACTTTTTGGTGTAGACTTCATTTGCAATCTACATAAAAGTGCAGGTTACTTTTGCATTTTATCAAATATTCACTGTTTAAAAAGTAGACTTCATTTGCAGTCTACATAAGAAAGTAGACTTCATTTGTAGACTACATAAGGAAAATAGATTTCATTTGCAGTCTACGCAAAAAAAAAAACAGGTTAGTTTTGGATTTGACTTTTGTTGACTTTTCAAAGTAGACTGCAAATGAAGTCTACATAAAATGTAGGGTTAGTTTTGCATTTGACTAAAAAATCTGTACTTTTTTTTGTAGACTTCATTTCCAGTCTACTTTTAGAAGTAGACTGGAAATGAAGTCTACAAAAGATATGTACTTTCCGGTCAATTTTTCGAAAGATTGGTCAAACACAAAACTAACCTCACTTTTCAGAGTAGATTGCAAATGAAGTCTACAAAAAAAGTTCAAATCCAAAATGCAGTCTACTTTTTACGGTCAATGGTTTGGTCAAATGCAAAAGTGACCTGATTTTTCCGCTGCCTGCACACGAAGTCTACAATATTTTTTATTGTTGTCAAAGAAAACTATGTAGACTTAAAATGCAATCTACTTTACCTTTTTTACAAATAATAGTCAAATGCAAATCTAACTCATAGTTGACTTGTAGACTTTAAATGCAGTCTACATTTACGAACCAGATCTGAAATTTTCGAAAATCAAAAATCGTTACCTTTTTCACTCGTTCGACTTCGTATTCACGTTCTTAAACAACCGAAACTATCAATTTCACCGAAAAACAACCCCAACCGATTTATTTGGAAGAATTACGGGAAAAAATAAAGTTATGAGTGAAAATTTTGAAAGAACGAAAATTAGAGAGATTTAGATGAAATTAGAGAGAAAATTAATGATGTCTACGTTATGAGCTCACTTATTATGCATTTACGTAACAAAAAATAAGTTGGTGTAGCATTTAGAGCTTCAATTTGGTTGTTCATGGTGGTTGGAAAAATTGAAGAATATGACATTTTCGTAAATAAGTTAATGTTTTTGGGTGTTTTAGTCTTTTGATAAGTTTCAGATTTTGAAAAAAAAATAAAGAAAAAATAATAGCATTTTCGTGAATATGAGAAGAAGAGAAAGAGAGATTTGTGAGAAAGTGGTGAATAGTAAAGAGGAGGAAAAAAGTGGGTTTGTTTTGCATTTGACCAAAAGAAATGAGTTAGTTGAGAAATCGTCCCGTTGGTGTTGTGAAAATAATTTCCCATATTATAAAATTCATATCTTAAATGAGTAACTACTCTTTAAAATATGGTATATTTTTTATATAATAAAACACATATCTTTTATTTCAAATTTATAAATAAGTGACAAAATATCAATGTGAACATTCTTATTATTTACGTAATGCTAAAAATAATATTTAATCAAAAACACAGATTGAATATTGAATCAAACAAAAAAAAAAAAAAGAAGGAGAAGAAGAAGATTGAGCTAAAACCTTTATTTGAGAAAAATGATACTTTGGTTAAAATGCAACACAAGTTCAAATAAAACCATACGAGATTATATTTTACTTTAGATAGTATTATTTTTAAATTGGAAAATTCACACCGTCTTAACCAAATGGATATTTGTATTCAAAATAATAGTTTTTATTCAATTTGATACAGAAAATAAT
The DNA here is from genome assembly GCA_963576765.1 of Draba incana. Lineage (NCBI taxonomy): Eukaryota > Viridiplantae > Streptophyta > Magnoliopsida > Brassicales > Brassicaceae > Draba > Draba incana. The sequence continues at coordinate 4,657,875 of OY755215.1, read as the reverse complement.
CAAAGTATATTTAAACCGCGTATAACGCGGGGAGTCACCTAGTTATCTTATAAAAACAACTCAAAAGATCTAAATTCTTATACATTGACTCACACCTTCATCATCATGAAGATGAAAAAAGAAATTTGGCACCTAAAAACAGAAATTTAAAAAAAGAGTCCAAAATTTTATATATGTAAAAACAAAAACCATTTTAATTATACATTGGCAAATAAATGTATGTCTAACTTAATCACGTAATATTGTATCATAATACATAATACTATAACCAATAATTTATTACACAATTATAAAAATCACCAAAAATATATACACATATCTCATTCAATCGGATCTTTTAATGCGTCAACACTTTTTATAAATTATTTTGTTTATCTATTATCAAATAATTTTAAAATTAAATTGACGGCTATGATTAAACTCGTGCACAACCTTTTCTCCTCTAGATACTTGACCAACCTTTTCCTTAACTCTTCCTCATCACGTCAACAATTCTTCGCGTATTTAATGGATAGCCAGGAACAGAGTAAGTGTAACACTACAAGAAAACAACCGATATTCCGACGGCCTAAACCGTCGGAATTGACCCTTTTCCGACGGTTTTGGTCCGTCGTTTCTATCTCGTCAGAAATTACAATCCGTCGGCAATCTGTCGACCAACTGCGATGGATCTCAGACGGAAAACGGATGTCCGGATTCCGTCGACCTTTGGTTGGTATATCGTCGGAAACACAATCGCCGACGGAATTCCGACGGATTCGGACATCCGGTGGTTGCCGACGGATTTCCGACGGTTAGTAAATTCCGACGGACATAAGTACCGACGGAATTTCGACGGAAAAAGGCACCGACGGAATGCCGACGGTCAAAGACACCGACGGAATTCCGACGGAATTTGTTATTTTAAAAAAAAATTAATAATAATTAAATAATTAAAAAGTAATTAAAATATAATAAAACATTAAAAAATAAATAAAAAACTTAAAATAAAAAACTGAATATATTAAAATTGTTTTAAAAGTATTTTAAAAGTATTCTAAAGTTTTACATTAAATTTAAAAACGTAAAAAGGCCTATTCGGGCCTACGGGTACTGAAGAAGTCGTTCATCTTCTGTTCCAACGCTCGAAATCGTTCGGCCGCCTCCGCCTTATCTTGCTCTCTCGCTTCCTCCACTGCCCTAAGCCGCTCGGTCAGCTCTCGGTTTTCCGCCACCAAACGGCTACCACCGCCATATCGAACCGAATACACGGCCTCTGGTCTTCGGAGTCACCTACGAAAAAAAAAATTAAATCTTATAGATCTTAAAAAATTAAATCGCTTATGGTCCACATAAGAACCGCACGCATGTTAAAATTCTGCTGGATTGAAACATCAAATGCTTGGACACCATGCTCCCACAACATCTGCAACTCATAGATCAATGGTTGGATGAATATATCGAGTGACAGTCTTGGATGATCTGGCCCGGGAACTAGAATTGAGAGAAACAGGAACTCTCGCCGCATGCACATGGAAGGAGGCAAATTGTAAGGTGTTACGATGACCAGCCACAATGAATGTTTTCTTCCATGCTTTCCAAATGGGTTGAAACCATCGGTGGATAAGCCGAGGTATACATTCCGTCGTTCATATGCAAAATCTGGATATACGGATTGGAAGTGTTTCCACGCTTCCACGTCAGAAGGATGCGTGATATCTCCATCTTGACTATGCTCTGCATGCCATCTCATAGCCTTAGTTGTACGGTCTGATTCGTACAGCCTCTTCAACCTCTCCGTTAAGGGTAAATACCACATCCGTTTGAATGGAATCTTCACCCTGCCACTTGTGTCCTAGAATCGTGGTTTGTGGCAAAATTTACATTTATTTCGGTTCTCGTCTTCTCTCCAGTATATCATACAGTTTTCCATGCACACATCTATAACCTGGTAGGGAAAACCAAGATCGGCAACAAGTTTTTGGACCTCGTAGAATAATCCGGGGGCCAGATTATCTTCTGGCAAAATATATTTCACGAACTCGGCGAATGCATCAACACATTCTTCGGACAAATTATAATCAGTCTTCAGGTTCATCATCTTACTAGCAGAAGATAGCGGTGAATGACCTTCCCTACAACCGCTGTATAGTGGTTGCTTTGATGCGTCTAACATATTGAAAAACCTTCGAGATTCTAAATTAGGTTCTTCAACGCTATCACCCTCATACCCACCCGACTGGAAATTCTCTCTAAACGCATCGTTAACCATCGCAACCGTACTTACCCCAACATCTACTTCCGGTGTAGGTTCCCCTACGCTATTCGGAAAATAAGGTTCACTGTACTAGTACTACCATATTCATAATTGCTTTCTCCTTGTAAAAACCAAACCTTATATTCCGGCCTAAAACCATATCTATATAAGTGAGTCCAAACATTATGAACCGCAACACTAATTCTATTACAGCAATTAGAACAAGGACATTTGATATCCTGACCTTTTTTGGCTGCATCGACATTACTGGGTAAATTCATGAACTCGCATATACCTTGAGCGTACTCGTCCCTTAATAAGTCTGACCCCACATCCATCATTGGCTCGTCCATCCATGCCCGAAAATATGAACTCATCTTTATAATTTTTTTTGTTTCTCAATATTTTGTTATGGTGGAATGAAGAATTCTGCAAACTAATGTAGAACGGATTTCCGTCGGGAATTGATATATCGTGGTTTTTACTGGTTTTCGACCACGATATAAGTCCATGTTTTAGTGTCTTTTGGTGTTTTTGGTATTGTTTTAGTGTCTTTACAGGAAATGGACCGTCTGGAGCATAAAAGATGTTTACTGGAGATTTTGGAGCATTCGCGGAATGAAGTGGCGAAATGCAAATTCGGAGTCACTGTTTGGAATCTGTGTCGAGCGACGTGACTATGTATGTCGCTCGACATGAAGACTTTTAAGCCAAGATTTACGATTTGAAGAGTCGTGTCGATCGACACGATCTATGTGTGTCGATCGACACGAAGTTCGTCAAAGCCTGGATTTTCATCAGAAAAGTCCGTTCGAAGCCCGAAGCCTTCAAATGTTTACTTTTATGTTTTGGTCGGTTTGGAACTTGTATAAATACGTATTTAGAGTCATTGTTTACTCTCATGCTTTATTTTACGCTTTATTTTATAGAATTACTTAGAGAGTTTAATTAATAAAAGATGTTTTCTTCTATTGTTATGTCTGAGTAATTTCTCTTGTTAGGTTTAGGGTTTTTGAAAGTGTTTGATGAGTTGCTGATCTGATCTGTTTATTAGGATAAAAATCATTAGAAGTTCTTCATCTTAACTTGTTCTTATTGCTGATTTTAGCCTCGCGAACTGAAATCTGATCTAGGGTTTATTAATAGAAACGACAGTTTGATTGATAATCCTGAACTAGTTTTTGATGAGCAAAATACCTATTCGCAAAGGGATTTGGCTTAGGATTTTGTGAACAATTGTGCTTGATCATTAATGCTTGTTTGAATCAATCTGATTTCGCAACGACGGTTGGTCTTCTAGGATTTAGACATAGAAATTATTCGCAGCGACAGCTGGTTTGTTTACTTTCGTGTGCATGTTCATGAACTGTTCTTCATTGTCCTAATATCTGATTTATCTGCAATTCTGATTCACTGGAGAATTCCCTGTGCCTAGCGTTTTCTTTAACTGATTTCACAACCGTTTGTTTTGTTTTGATTTATTTGCTTTTACATTCGTCTCACCTAGCTTAATCTGAAATCTGAAATCTATTGTGTTTTCCTGACTCCCTGTGGATCGATAACCCTAAGTACTGCGATTGATCTCTTAATTTGAGAGAGTAGGACAAAGGAAAATTTGACCATATCAGGAATCCGTTGGAACTCCGTCAATACCTCCGACATAACACCCCACCAATCACATCGGCCACCGCAGACGATATATCAACCACTCAAACTTTGCCGACATCGATAACCGTCAGAATACCGTCGGAATATACCGACAACTAGTATCCGTCGGTGGTTTCCGACGGCATTCCGACGGAATGCCGACCGTATGGATTGTCGTCGGCAATCCGTTGGCCAATTCCGACGGATTCTTTTTTGGTCAGCAATTCGTCGGAATTGGCCGACGGATTTCCGACGGGAAAAAAATTCCGTCGGAAAATCGGCTGTTTTCTTGTAGTGTAAGCTGCATCATCGAATGATGACGATCACACGGACTCGTCTGTCTCTGTAATGGACCAAGATCTGACTTTGCCAGGAATGGGAGGCTACTACTTCGTGGCCGCTGTCCGTGGCTTGGTGTGTTTCACATTTAAGAACAAAGTGCGAATTTGTAACGTCAACACGAGGCAGGTTGTGGAATTACCCCAAGTAACAAGATCCGAAGCGATATATGAGATGTACTATTTTGGGCACGATCATGTTCATGATGAATACAAAGTGATACATGTATCAGAGAAATCTTCAGAACATCAAGTGTTGGTACTCGGAGCTGGAGCTTCATGGAGAAATATTCAATGCCACATTCCTCATCATTCGTTTTCTGCTTACTCGCGAGGGATAACTATTAACGGTGTTTTGTATTATATAGCTTACACTGATGCATATAGTCCTAGACTTGTGTTTATGAGTTTCGACTGGAATTCTGAAGATGCCAAGGTTAACGTCTTCGTGTGCTGTTACATCACTTTTAGTTTTATGAACTACAGAGGAAAATTAGGTTTTTGCTATTATCGTAGTGTTAGGAGAGGACGTACTATGAATATTTGGGTTCTTGAAGATGCTGAGAAGAGTCGATGGTCGGACAAGAAGACTTTTGCTTTGCCTGTTTCTCAGATGAATATCGCCCACATAGATCGGGTGATGATGGGTGGCACTAGTCACAGTGATAAGGTTTGGTTGGTAAATGTAGATGTTATGGAGAAATATCAACCCACACGGTTTTTCATTTATGATTTGGAGAGGAATGAGGTAACAAAAACGATTGAAATCGGGACTCAACTTTTTCATAGCTTTAAGGAGGCCAAGTTTTTGCATCCAACCTTTTGGGATGATAATAAGAACATCATGTATTTGGAGACCTAAATATTTAGTAAGTTGGTTTTTATATACTATATGATCAGCATAATAAATCCTTGTTTTATCAGTTTATTAGATTTATTGACGAAAAATTAGAACCATCTTCTTCAGTCATAGTGTTTCCATTGATCAACAAGTGGTCTTAATTTGTTCATTCTTGTGGTTGCACCGAGCGGGGATATGTCACCCATGAGTGCCACTTTTTGTGTGATTAATTAAAACAATTGTCCGAGATGAGTGTCATTGTGTTCTGATGGGTTGTGAACTGATTTGTGTGCAATGTCATTACTAAATATATGTGACATAGCCAGAGCAATTGTCTTTGCTCTATCCTCTGTATTAATTGATTAGCTACATACTTGTTAACAAAATGATATTTCATAATATGTTAACGATCCGAGTACTGATTATATGTAGGTCTAAGGGGAAGCCTTGTTAACAAAATGATATTTTAACAACACTTATTGTTATGTAGTCTCTCCTTGATTAAAGGGACTCAGTTTTGTTAAACCAACCCATTTGTGATCATATGATTGTGTAATACATGGTAAGTGGCCCTAGGTCTAATGGTTTCCTAGTAAGAGATCTCTAGTTCAAGTTTACTTGGAAGAAGGGATATTCCAAAAGAAATAGACTAAAGGTTGCTTCCGGACCAATAAAAATTGGCCTGAGCCCGAATCTCGAAGTTATCAAAACAAGGAAAAAAAAGTACATGCTTTTTTGATGCAGTAGAACGAAAAATATACATCGTTTCTTCGGATAGATTTGGTGTGAAACCGGCATTCATTTGGCTGTTTTTTTTTTGGTATGGTAAGAACTCAAAACATTAAAGCATATTTGCATTTCATCTTCGGGTCACAGAGTAGTCCCTCAAATCAAATCCAAATGAGGCCAATAAAATCTTTACACTATGAACCCCTAGCTTCCTTCATATGCTCATATGATCCTCCCTTGGTAAGCTCTGAACCGTATCTGACCATCTCCCAGGCGAATGATCGCTGCTGTTATACGAAAATGGCGCTGCTTCGGCTCTTGCATCCTTCACCATCTTTAATACCTCTCTCATTACAGGCCGGTTTCCAGGCTGAACTGCCACGCAATTTATCGCAATATTCAAAAGAGCCTGAAGTTTATCATCAGAAGAACTCATTTCCTCGCTTGATTCAGTACTCTCTTCCTCTCTCACCGTACACACCCATCTACTGATATCAGACCTGTATCGAAGAACAAGGTCTTGAAATGAAGTTCTACCAGTTAGAAGCTCTAGAATAAGGACCCCAAAGCTATAGACATCAGCGGATTGTGTCGAAGCCTTGCGTAAGTCTCTGCACTCTGGAGCTTTGTAAAAGAGAGATGCTGCACTTGTGTCTTGAACTGAGTCAGGATCATGCAGATCGCTAAGACCGTAGTCAGTTAGACATGACTCGAAATCAGGACCTAACAAAACATTAGATGACTTCAAATTCCCATGCGTTAAGCCGGGATTCTGATGAATGTAAGCTAGACCCATAGCTAAATCCTCTGCTATTTTTAAACATGATGTCCAATGAAGTGGCTTCCCACTCCCAGAGACCTTACTTCCTACAAACAAGAACACACATTCATAAAACACAGTCATCAGAATTACCAGGAGATTCTGGACCGAAACCCGTAATCCCCCAGGCCCGAAACCACAACATGTAATATTACATACCATGGATAAGAGAGAAGAGACTTCCATTAGGGAAGTAATCGTAGACGAGCAAGCATTCTTCTTTAGCTTGGAAATAAGCTCTAAGAGGCACTAGATTAGGATGCTTGAGCCTACCAAGAATCTCAATGTGTCTTTTAAATTCCTCCATTCGAGAAAACCCCGCGTCTTTAAGCCTCTTAACGGTAACGATGAAACCAGACTCCATCACTGCCTTGTAAGTACTCCCTAACGTTCCTCTTCCCAATGTTTCTGCCGAAGCTTTAAGCAGATCATTCATGGTGTATCTCACCAATGTCATGTCTGAGTCACATCTTCCCAAGAAAACAAGTGTCTCTACTGATCCTCCTCCTTCTTCACTTCCTCTCTCCCATGAGAACGTTTTCTTGCTCCGGTCACTGATGCTTTCTTCTGACTCCGCCACGTCTTTGCGTCTCCGTACCAGACATATGAGAAGCAATGTAACCATAAGTATCATAATTCCGCCACCGATACTCCCGGAAATGACTCCGATACGCTTTGTTTTGTTGTCGCTCCGCGGCTTTCTTGTCGGAATTGACAATGGCTTCGGAGGAATTCCGATAGTGACATTTCTTTTTACGCAAGATTCTTGAAACCGAATGCCGCAAAGACCAACATTACCCGAAAACGACGACTGGTTAAACCGGTTAAGCGTTCTTGTAAATGGGATTGGACCAGAGAGGTGATTATTAGAGACATTAAAGAATCTGAGAGATATTTGGTTTAAAGGAGGAACAGAGCCAGTGAAGAGATTTTCTTGAACATAAAACATATAAAGGCGGGAAAGACGGAGCAACGAGCTAGGGATCTTGCTGGAAAATCGATTTCCGGCAAGAACAACGGTTTTTAATCGGTGTAGAGACGTTAAAGATTCAGGAAACTCACCGGAGAAGTTGTTATCATTGAGGAAAATCGATTTGAGGTTGACTAAACCGGAGAGATTAGGTATTGAAGCAGAGAGAAAGTTTCCTTTGAAACTAAGAACCCTAAGTTGGTCTAACTGATTCAAGCTCGTCTCGTCGAGTGAGCCGGTTAGGTTTAAATCTTCAAGAACAAGTTTTGAGACTCTTGTTCCATTAATGCATTCTTTAACTCCTTTCCATTTGCAGAAATCTGTTCCTTGCCATGGAAGTAAGTTTGATGGATCAATGGATGATTTTAAATTTAGTAGAGCTTCAAGATCGCTTGATCTCATTGGAGAAATCAAGAAGAAAGCTATCATCACCAAGAACAACATATAGGAAGAAGAGATCATGATAGAATCAAATCCAAGAAGAAGAAGATGAGATTTTTTCAAGTTATGATAGAAATTTGTTGTAATAGCATCAAAGAAACTCACGGACATAAACAGAGAAGATGTCACGAGAAGACAATGCTTGTTCATACTTTTTTAGCAGTAGAGAAGTTATTCAAATCTCACTTCTCTCACTTTTTTTTTCAATCATTTCGTGAATGTTATTATTATTATATTTTCATATGTGATAACTAGACACACTTTCACGTTTTATGTACATCAATAATGGTTTATGGTGGAGACCAAGGAATAAAAAAGGGAAGACAATACTAAAAGTTTGTGTCTTTTTTTAACTGTTTCTAATATTGAAAACTTTTCAAGATTTAGGCAGAGAAAGTAGTAATAGATCATTGGTGATATGGGAGCAAAATAGTTTCTCAAATTTAGAGGAAAAACATAAAACTACTTTTAGTTTTCAAATTAAGTAACTTGATTTTTGGTTTTTTTTTTGCATATAAAAAATTGTATAGCTCAATTAATCAAAAACATATTATAAGCTGTAAACAAAACTTGAAAGCACATAATCAAACTCACTCTCTCCTCCTATGTTTCCTCATCTTTCAGGACTCTCACATAGGTGGAAAAATGCACCGGTTTTAATCCTTCGTTTGACGCCTTTTCTTTCTAGGTTTGTGCGACGCATCTGTGCTTTCTCTACCATGGATGTTCATCTAAACAAAAAAAGAAACCGGTAAGGTTTTCGACAATCCAATCATGGTCACAGTTTACAAGCAGACTACTTTTTACTAACTTGTCCGGTTTTTGTGGTTTCAAACCCTGTCTTCGTGCTTTTCTATTTCCTTTTATCAGCTTCTCCCACAATTACGAATTTCGTTAGGACTCATTGGAATAACTCAAATCACTTACTAGCATTTTCTCAAATGTCCAAAAAAAAAAAGAAATTCCAGAGACGGCATCTCTGACTTATCCACTTCATCGTCATCGGTTTTGAGCTATTTCATCGATCTCTTACCCTTTCTTTGTGACCTTCTGTTTCCTTTCACCTACATTTTAACAACTTTGGTTAGGACTCATCATACAAACTCATTGGCATTTTCTCGAATGTCAAAATCGAAAAAAACCTGAAACGGCTTCTCTGCATCATCAACTTGTTCCTCATCGGTACTAAGATTCTCTTCTTTCCATAATCTCTCAAGATAAGCATGCTTCTGAAATTACTCAAACTCAAATCAATCACTTTTTCAGAACTACAAGAATCAAACAAACCTAATTCTAATTTTTTTTCCTAACAAACTAAATCAAATTGCTTTACCTTTGATGCAACATGAGCTTCCATTGATTTCTCATTAAGGCACATAATGCGAGGACAAAATCTGCATTTATAAACCTTATTGATTTTAATTATACAACCAAGAATATAATTCTCTTTATCTTGTTCCTGGCTCTGTATTCATATTTAAGTTCTTATGGTGTAAAGACCAAATCTCAGGTTCATTTTGTTGGCTATACTTTTGCTATTTCATAACATTAGCAGCCTTCTTTGTGATATTGCAGATCATAAGATACTGGTCGTCCACGTGGTTTCGGGTTTATAACATTCACTGATCGCCGAGGAGCTGATGATGCAATTAAGCACATGAACGGGAGAGAGTTGGGAGATAGGGTCATCTCAGTGAACAAGGCTGAGCCAAAGGTTGGTGGAGACGATGCAGACCATTTTCGTAAGGGTAGTGGTGGGTATTCATCCCGAGGCAAGGAAAGCTATGGAGTAGCTGAAGACGAGTGCTTTAAGTGTGGACGCCCTGGTCATTGGGCTCGAGAATGCCCATCAACTGGTGGTGATCGAGGACGGTCCAGATCCCCGCTTCCAATGCGCTCCAGAATTCGAGAATTTGATGGACACCGAGATCGCTATGGAGATCGTGAGCTGGAGAATGAGCGTTACATGGATGGACGACGTGATGGTGGACAATATAACTACAGAGACCGCTACCGCTTTGAGGATGGATTTAAGAACACTTAAAAACAGAGCTTTTGCAGTTTTACCATGAAAATTGAACAAAGGAGGAAACTTTGGCAATACAATGGAAGAACAAGAGTTAAAACTAGTAAAGACAATCTTTTTTGCTTACTTGTGAAGTTGTCCGATGTAGAAATCATCAATCATGTCAAAAACACGAGTGGCGTGTTGAGGACCGAAGAAGCCAAGAGTGGAATCATCACCAGCATGATCTAGAATAGCGTCACCACCAGGATGTTCTTCAACATAAGAAGTAACATCATAAACTTTATCTTTGATTATGATCCAACAATCGTCTCTTTTGTTGTGTAATGCGACTTCGCTTTTGCTGTAACTTTTGGGTTTTAGATCTACAGGCTCATGAGCTCGCTTCTTGTCTTGATCAACGTTGTTTGATCTTCTTCTTGTTCGTTTTCCTTGGATTAAGAACAATGCTGAAACCAGAAAACCCAGAATCAATCCAATTACAGCTATCATCTTCTATACTCGAATTGGATTTTGGATTTTGCTTTACTATTAGATCCAGATGGACTCGAGGAGAGAGAGAGAGAGAGAGAAAAAAAAGTGGTGGTTTTGTTTGGTTTGGTTATTTTATTAGCAGAAGTACATTTTCACCAATTTTTTAACATTGTATACATAGATTCCACTTCCTCCATTTTAAAATGTTTTTCTTTGTTACAAAATAAGTGTCATTTTATAAAATTTTACTGCATATCCTTTACTTCTACGGAAACTGAAAAAAAAAAAAAAAAATTCTACGGAAATTGAAAAAAATTAAATCTTTCATAATTCTCCAGTGGTCAAATAAAAGTATAAGTAATAAAATAATTATTTTCTTAATTCGAAAGAGAGGTATTAAGCTAACACTATAATTAATTAGTAAGCATTTAATATTCTTACGGGAGGGTTGATTTAATATTCTAAAAAATTTATAAAATTTGAAAACTAAATTTTTTTATGAAATTATTTTTTTTTGAATAAAAAGACAAAAATATTTGATATTTGAAGATTTAAAATTTATTAAAAAAAACATTTTTTGAAATTAAAAGAAACACTTATGTATAAACCCAGATAAACGAATGTAAAATATTGAATGATTTTAAGCACTCGATTTGAATAAACTTATAGATTTGAAGGGATAATAAATTTTAGTATGAAAGCCTAAACTTTCACAAACGAACATACAATATTGTATGATTCAAAATACTTTATTTGACTAATCTAGTGGATTTAAAAGAATATTAAACCATAAAATGCCAGCCTAAATCCACATAGATGAACGTAAAATATTGAATAATTTAAAACACTTGATTTGTATGATTTAATTGATTTAAGTATAGAAAACGTTATTTTTCAAAGTTTTTGACAGAAGGTTAGTTTTCAAAACAAAAATATTTGTGTGATTATTATTATTACAAACTTCTTCTTTAATATAAGGGTCAATTTTTGAAATAACCATAAAAAAAATTATAATTCATAAGCTAGCAAAAAAACCAAAATCTAAGAGATGATATTTGGCCACATAATGTCATTTTTGTTAGTTTGTAAATTTTAAATTTTTTTATGGCTATTTGACCTAATTTTCCTTAATAAAATGTACAATTAAGCTCTAGCAATCACATCACATTTGATATATAAAAAAAAAAATTTGATAAATAGAATGTATGTATTCAGCAATTTATGAACAGTATATATATTTACTAAAACACTAAATAGATTCTCATAAGTCATATAATATATACTTTGTTGTAATTATAAATAGATTTTTTTTACCTAATACCTTGTTGTGTTTTATATTTTTTTGTCACGTAATACCTTGTAATTGTAAATAGATTTTTTTCCCAGTAGCACCTTGTTGTAATATATATTTGATAAGTTTTTTCCAAAGTGTATGTGACTGTATTATTCACAAAATTCCATAAGATTAAAAAATTATTCATTCTTCAAAGAGTGGACAACAAAACAAAAGCAAAACCACAATGGAATAAAAAAGTGCTTCTTCTTCTTCTCAAAGAATATAACCAAACCACCATTTTCTCTCTCTCTCTCTGCAATTCGAAACTTCGCATCTCGCTCTTACTCTTCGCGAATCACGAATCTTCAGCTCAATTTCTCTTTGCGATCTCTATCTGAATTCACGATTCCATTTCTATTTGAATCACCAATCTTTTGGGGGTTTAGGGTTTTTGTATCGAATCCATCTGATTATTCCCGGAGAAGCAATAATCTTCGTTCAATTTCGCGAATTCGAGGTGGGTTTTCTCATTTCATGCTCTTTTAGGTTTCTGTTGCGTTGAATCGAAATTCTTCGCCGTGTAATTCTGAATTGCTAAAACCCTAAATCGAAATTACCCGCTGTAAACAGCTCTCCGGTGATGATTCCGATGGATAATTACTGTGTACCGAGTACTAGCACGACCGGTTTAGTATATCCGGCGAATTCGAACATGACTGCTTCATCGGGATTTCACCTTACTGTAAATTCTCCGAGTGGACTCAAACATGAAGCTGCTTTAGCTGTTGATTGGTCTATCGAAGAGCAGTATATGTTGGAGCAAGGCCTTTCAAAGTAAGCTCTTTTTTTTTCCCTTTCTTATGCTTATTTCCTCTTGATCTTCATTGTTTTATGTTTGTTCTCTGCAAGTTTCGTTGCTTCGTAGCTATTATACAATGTTAAAAGTATATAACTTTGGTTTAAGGATGTTGATGTGCCTTTGCGTCTCACATGAACTGTAATATCATATATTGTTGATCTTGAATCATAAGCGGAATCAGGGTTCTTGTAGATATTTCAGTTTATTGGAAAGCTGATTGAGATTTGCTTTTTTCATACTTTAATGGTAATTTTACCTTTCATTGTTTATGTTTTTTTCTAATTAATTCTTTGTTTTTTTTTTGTTTTTGTTTGCATGAAAACTTTGGCTTTTGTAGATATAAAGATGAACCACAGGTTACAAAGTATGTAAAGATCGCAGCAACTCTACCGGATAAAAGTGTACGGGATGTAGCAATGAGGTGTAAATGGATGACGGTAAGATCCTAACGCCTTGTCATTACGTTTCAGTGAGTGGCTTGCATACTTCATGTTATTCATGAGTTATTGGTAGTAGTGCCCTTTTACAATTCAGCAGTTATATGGTATGTGGCTGTCATGAAAATAGCGGTGCGAGAGATATTTTTATAACTATTAAAGCGTAGGAGAAGTATAAGGTAACCAACATGGTGATGCTACTTTGGGTGTATACTTTGTTAAAGATAAAGTCCTATGGGAAAAGTTCTTTTATAATTTTTGGCTATAAGGTAGTCTTCATCAAAACAAACCCTACCATATCATAAAGGCTGTGTAAAGTATGGTAAAGGGTGTCCAAGGAGAAATTACAAGTATTGCTGACGATAGATCCGGCTAGGTTTGATTTCTGTAGTGTTGGAACTTGATTTGACCTTAAAGCTTGATTTGATTTTTGTAGATATCTATGAGATTTTTAGACTTTTTGAAGTTTATTTTGACATGCTACCTTTATGAAGGATAATATGGCCGATTCTAGAGTTATGGAAAAATGAATAAACATAGTTTATACTGTCTGCAGTATGGCTTTTTGGTGTTGGATTTGCATAATTAAATGGGAAAAATTAAGTTTAAGGATTCTAGTGCTGAATATTATCCTTACTGTCTCTTCCCTGTTATATATCATCTATGAAGTTGGACTGGAGAAATGGACTAGATATTATATGACTTGAGTTGTACAAGCTGATAGATGGCCTGTTCAAACATACAGTTTCAATATTACTCCTTTTACGTTCATAATAACTGCTAGGTTGTTATTATTTGATCCATGATCTTTAAGATTGTATTGGCTAAAAATAGCATCCATTTTTACAGCAAAAACGAAGAAAAGGGGAAGAACAAAGTGCCGGCCCAAATGCTAGCTATAGAAAGGTATGTTTGCTAAACTGAACCTGGCAAGTTGATATTTGTTCAAACGGCTACAAACTTGTTATCCATGAGAAACCCAATATACAAGTAACTGATTTCTTCTTGATTACAGGTGGTGAATTTACCCCCAAAACTGAATATGTTCTCCACTGTGCCTCAACAAAATGCTCCATATGGCATGAACAATATGTCCCAGAGTGCGCGCATGCCTTTTGAAGGTTAGTACTTAGTACCATTTGGGTCACAGTATTGTTGGCATCATCATCTTCTTCTCTCTCCTGCAAAGGATATTACTGTAAAGTAGGAAATCTCAATCAGATGTAATAGGTAATTTGTAATTCTTTTTGTTGATGCCTGAATCTAGACATTATCGATGCTGCAGAGTTCTTTGGACTAGATACCTCTTTAGTGTCACATCTCCTTAGTTGTGCTAGATACCTCTTTCTAACCTATTACATTTTTTAGGTTTCAAATATTTTTCTTACTTTCTTAGGGTTAAGTGATGCGGTTATGGAGCTTCTACGGCAGAACGCTCAAGCTTTCAGTCAAATTTCTTCAAACCTTTCTGTGTGTAAGGTAATTGGTTTCTGTGTTCCAGTCCTACGTGGGTGTGAATCTGATCAAAATGGTTGTTGGTAGAAATAGATTGGCATATGCAGAAATTTGACTATAAAGAAGGATCATAGATTGTATTTTTCACACGTCACAGAGTTTATTCAAGACAACTTATTGTTTTGGTTTGGGTACATCTCGTTTTCGTTTCGAAATGGAATTCCCAATCCTGACATCGTATTTTCTGCATACAGCCACAGGATAACATCAGTCTGTTTTATCTGGCAAGAAATAACATCAGTGCCATCTTGAATGAGTATGTGTATCTAATAGCACATTGAGTCTCTAATAACGTTGTATTTCTTTCTCCTCTCTTTTACAAAAGCTTCATTTACTAAAGTCTTACTTATAATTACCGCAGCATGAAGGAGATGCCTGGTATCATCAGTCGGATGCCGCCTCTACCCGTTTCAATTAACAATGATCTTGCAAGCAGTTTGATGACTAGTACAACACAGGTAAGCAATCTTGCATTTTCTCTGTATGTGATTTGGATAGGACCCCAAAAGTCAACTCTTAATGGTTTATGAGATTGCTTTTTATATCTGGGTGAATTACGGAAAAGCTTACTGTATTGTTTGGTTCGCTTCATGTTTGATGTTAAAACAGAATGTTTTTATCTGTGTCTCAGCCTAGATCTTATATCAATCCGTCGAGCATGCATCTGAAGCAGGAGCCAAGAAACTGATAGAGAGGAAGCTGGATTTTGACCAATGGTAAAGGAAATAGCACAAGAAAACCGGTAAACTGCAGTTGCTCGACATGACCCAGACTGAAAGAAGATTGTTCATCAGCCGCGCCTCTTGCAAAACACAAGATTTAACAAAGACGGGAGCTAGCGTTGAAGGGGCTTACATTGAACCGCATGCTAGCTTAATACCATTTTCAAATCCTTCCATGTCCTCAAAACTGATTATTTTTCCGGTACCAAAATTCTTTGGCGGTCAATCCAAAATATGCTCATTGCACAGATTATTAGAGAAGTTGGTTGTATAGATTAGCTATTTATGCAAGGTTTTAGATGAGAGTTATTTAAGTATCAAGAACACTTCTTTATAAGGTTTGGTCCTCAAGAAACATTTCATTTTTCCCATAAGCTCAGATCACACAGCACAAACTAACATAACTTATACATATGAGTCTTTACACAAACTAACATAACATAATTTACACATGTTCTATATATAATTTATTCTTTGAGTCTTTACAATCGAAACACACAACACAAACTAACATGAGACGATTTTACGCAGCGTTCCAAGAAGACAGCGGAGGAGTCTCAGAGTCGTTGAAAGTGGGCACAACGGCACTGTATCTTTCTCCCTTCACAGAACCTTGTTGTGCAAGGGCCTCAAGCTCAGACATCTCTTCGGGAGTGAGTTTCACTGATAAAGCTCCAATGTTCTGATTGAGGTTTTCGATCTTAGTAGTTCCTGGGATGGGGCAAACATCATCTCCCTGGTGGTGAACCCAGGCGAGAGCTAGTTGTGCGGGAGTGCATCCTTTCTTCTCCGCCATTGCACTAACTTTCTCATACAGAATCTTGTTGCGGTCTAAGTTTTCTTGTTGGAATCTTGGTAGAGTCTGCAATAAAGAAACAGAATTTGAGCATATAAAATTATAAACAGTGTTGTGTTGATTTTCCTGCATATGTACTTACCTTTCTGAAGTCATTATTGTCTAGGTTCTCAACAAACTTAGGTCCAGATGCGAAGAAACCTCGTCCTAGAGGACTATAAACAACAATCCCAATCCCAAGCTCCCTGAAGAAGGAAAGAGAGAACATGAAGTGACGGATACTGCGCCAAGAAAGGAAGATGACAGAAATCTAGATACCTGCAGGTTGGGATGATATCTTCCTCGGCGTCTCTTGTCCACAAGGACCACTCTAACTGCACCGCAGTTATCGGATGAACAGCATGCGCTCTTCTGATAGTTGACGCTGAAGCCTCAGACATACCGATATACTTTATTTTCCCTTCTTCAACTAGCTTCTTCAGTTCTCCAATCTTGGGATTCACAAACAAAAGAAATCGTCGAATTCAGCAAAAAGTACCGGCTTTCCACCTCAATGAACTATATAGAAAGGCTTACAGTGATTTCGATAGGGACACGAGTATCGACCCTATGCTGATAATAAAGATCGATGCAGGAAACATCTAGACGCTTTAAACTAGCTTCACAAGCAAACCTAACATACGCAGGATCTCCTTTAATCTCTTGCTTTCCATCTGCAAAGCTAAATCCAAATTTTGTCCCAAGTTCCACTTTCTCCCTAATTCCATCATACTTGAGAGCCTGAAGTAGTAGTAATTCAAAACAATCAGAGCCCTAATTCCAATCTCTAAGTCAACTATGTAGAAATCAAATTGCAGATTGGGGATTTTCGAAATTCAAACCTTGCCGAGGAGAAGCTCGTTGGTATGAGGACCGTACATGTCGGAGGTATCGAGGAAAGTGACGCCGGAGTGAATGGCGTGGTGGAGGAGAGCGATTGAGTCAGAATCAGGCTTGGAAGGACCGTAGCGAGCGGAGAGGCCCATACAACCAAGACCTTGAGCTGATACCTCTAGGCCTTGGCTTCCCAACTTGATCCTCTTCACTTTCGCCATCGATGATGATTTTTGAAATTTTCTCACAACTCTCTCTCTCTCTCTCTCTCTCTCTCTCTCAATTGTGACTCTTGCAAAGCTGTGAATTTGTGAGTGGAGTTGGTGAAGAAGAATCGCTTTAGTGTTAGTGTGATAGATACTAAAGCAATTATATAAGTTTGAAAAATCAAAAGTAATTAGTATGATTAAACTTGTTTATGCTCATTTTCACTTAAGGCCGGGCATAAAATCCGTACCCGAAACCCGAACCCGAATTCGACCCGAAAATTAAGGTATGGGTAGAATACGGGTATCGTAAATTATCCGATCGGGTTTCATTTTATTAACATTAGGGTATCCGAACCCGATATGGTGAAACCCGATACCGGTATCCGAATCTATACATACACATACACGATTATGTATTTTAATCACTAAACCTAACCCTAAAACACTCATTTCATCTCTTTTTCGCATATGGCTTACATGATCGAGATCCTTGTGCTTTCGGAAGGAAAATTATTATTCTTTTGTTTCCTTTACTTATTATGTGTTTATATAGTAGTAAATTTACTACATTTGGGTTGTGTTTTGAATTTATTTTCTGTTTTTTTACTGTCATATCTTGGTGTTTCGTCAACTTTGGCATTTTAAACTCAGTTTGTGTTTAAGACTTGGTTTTTTGAATATTTTTTTTTGTCTTTTGATCATTTTTTTATATAGTATAATCATAATATTTGGGTTCCCGAACCAATATCCGAACCCGCTACAACTCAACCCGTACCCGACCTAATTATACGTTATACCCGAATGGATTTTATATTTTTGAATACGGATACCCGACGAACATAACTATCCGCCTCGAACCCGAACGGATACCCGAACGCCAGCCCTATTTCCACTTGCTTAAAATATATTTATATGAAAAAAATGATGACCAAGATATTTTACGTGTCTAAAGTAGCATTTTGAGTAGTGTCTTTTGGTCTTGGAGTATAGTATTAAAAGATTCAGTGCAATTTATGATTTTGTCTTGGCATGAATGATGATTTTGTCTTTTATCTTCTTATGTGATGATCTTTATCATATAAAACTTTAGTTTTTTTTCTTCCCATGTTAGTAAAAGTTAAAAGAGAAAACCAAAACACAAGATTGCATCAACAACACATGTTTGTAAGGTTTGTTCACAGGCATTCCATATTTAACTAGTGGTAAGATCAGCTACCATATGGATATGGCTCAGAATTCTCTTCCTTAACTTGTTTAAAAACGGTCATGTTTATTTATAGAGGTTGGTCACATTATATAAGATACATGTTCAAGATATTACTCGCCCATAGTCTATACGCTTTGAACACGCAGCACAAACCTTAAGCGGCATTCCAAGAAGACAAGGGTGGAGTGTCGGAGTTCTTGAAAGTGAACACCATGGATGCATATCTTTCTCCTTTCACATACTCTGGCTGGCTAATGGAATCGAGCTCAGACATCTCTTCAGGAGTGAGTTTCACTGATAAAGCTCCAATGTTCTGATTGAAGTTTTCGATCTTAGTAGTTCCGGGGATGGGGCAAACGTCATCTCCCTGGTGGTGAACCCATGCGAGTGCTAGTTGCGCGGGAGTGCATCCTTTCTTCTCCGACATTACACTCACTTTCTCGTAGAGAATCTTGTTATCGTCTACGTTTTCTGGTTGGAATCTTGGATGAGCCTACAATAAAGAAACAGAATTGAGCATATATATACTAATAATAGTGATTCAGTAAGTGTTTGAATGCAAGTAATAGAAGTTGCCTTTCTGGAGTCATCATTGCCAAACTTCTCAACCAGCTTGGGTCCTGTTGCAAAAAAGCCTCGTCCTAGAGGACTGTAAGCAACAATCCCGATCCCAAGTTCCCTAAAGAAAGAAACAGAACAATCTTTTTATTATTTATTACTCCCTCCATTTGTTTTAAGTGATGTTTTAGAAGTTATTTTTTGTTCACAAATAAGTGATGTTCTCACTAACCAATGCACAATTAATTAACTTTTAGTGTTTTTACTTTTTAAATTCTGCAGATTGAATTTTTATAGATTAAAATGTCTTGGATAAATAAAATGTATTTATTTATTTCAAAAAACAAGATAAATCTAATAATTTCTTAATAAGGGTGTAGGAACATTAAACATCACTTAAAACAAACGGAGGGAGTACAAATTATGAGAACTGTTACAAAAGACGATTCTTTCACAGACAATTCAATCCGACTTGACACGATTGACAAAAAGTGCACCAAGAAAAAAAGGATGAAATCTGGATACCTGCAGGTTGGGATGATATCTTCTTCCGCGTCTCTCGTCCACAAGGACCATTCTAACTGGACAGCGGTTATCGGGTGGACAGCATGCGCTCTTCTGATAGTTGAGGCAGAGGCTTCACACAAACCAATGTACTTTATTTTACCTTCCTCAACTAGCTTCTTCAGTTCTCCCATCTTAGGAATTGAAAGACAAAATAAATTGTCAAACTGGAAAAACCCACAAACAAACTAATTGGAAGAGGAAGCTTACAGTGATTTCGATAGGGACACGAGTATCGACCCGATGCTGATAATAGAGATCAATGCAGGAAACATCAAGCCGTTTTAAACTCGCTTCACACGCATTCCGAACATACGCAGGATCTCCTCTTATCTCTGCCTTTCCCGCTCCAAATTTGGTCGCAAGTTCCACTTTCTCCCTAATTCCATCATCCTTGAGAGCCTAACAAAATTCAAAAAGGGCTATTCTCAAAAATACTACCTTTTTTCAAAAGTTTCAAAAGTACCACAAAATTAAAATCAACTTTCAACATTCAAAACTAAACCCCAAATCCCAAACTCAAACCTTACCCCCTAAAACTATACCCTAATTTTGGAATAGTTAACCCAAACCCAAACATTTTAATTACAAACCATTGAAAATCAAATTTTGTGTTTGTATTATTTGTGGAACTTTAATAAAAAGTGGTTCTTTTGGAACTTTTGAAAATATGATGGTATTGTACGGACTCATTCAAAAATCTCAACAATGAAAATCATTTCTACTTACGATCACTCGAAAATCAAACATAAGAATCTAGAAAAGCCGAAATGAAAACATAACATTTCGATATCCGTACCTTTCCGAGGAGCAATTCATTGGTTTCAGGACCGTAGACGTCGGAGGTGTCGAGGAAAGTAACGCCGGAGCGAATAGCGTGGTGAAGAAGAGCTATTGCGTCAGAATCCGGCTTCGGAGCACCGTAGAAAGCGGAGATTCCCATGCAACCAAGTCCTTGTGCCGATACCTCAAGGCCTTGGCTTCCCAGCTTCATCTTCCTTACTCCGCAAGCTTCCGCCATGGATGATTTCTCAGAAATAATCTTTTTTTTCCCAAGAATCGCTTTGAAGAAGGCTCAAATGAAATGCAAGTGTTATATATAGTTCAGTGAACTCACAACCAGAGAACACAATTACATAGTAGGAAAAAAAAATCAGTTGTAACGTATGTGTAATGAAGAATTGTAACGTATATTATCAAACGTAACGTAAATGAACAAACTTTCTTGATTCCAACGAATGGAGACTATAATGGCAAATAACAAAAAGAGTAAAAAATTAACAAAGAAAATTACAAAAGAGACAAGATTCGGTTACTTTGAACAGAACAGAGATTTTTTTCATAGAGTTTGGTCACAATGTATGAAAATGTAAATTGAAGTTTCACTTGGGGAACTCTCTACACATAATTTATTCTTCAAGCCATTAAACACTCATACTTGGATAATGTACTCTTGAAGATGCAACGCATACATTACCACCGCAACCAGTCTAACTCCGCCACGTTTTAAACGGCTTTCCAAGAAGACAATGGTGGAGTCTCAGAGTTCTTGAAAGTAGCTACGATGCTACCGTATCTTTCTCCTTTCACAAAACCTGGTTGTGCAATTGCCTCAAGCTCAGACATCTCTTCCGGAGTGAGTTTCACAGATAAAGCTCTGATGTTCTGATTGAAATTTTCAATCTTAGTAGTTCCTGGGATGGGGCAAACATCATCTCCTAGGTGGTGAACCCATGCTAGGGCTAGCTGTCCAGGAGTGCATCCTTTCTTCTCCGACATTGCACAAACCTTCTCGTAGAGAATCTTGTTGTGGTCTAAGTTTTCTTGTTGGAATCTTGGTAGAGTCTGCAATAAGAAACAAACAATCAGTGAGTTGATTTACCTGCATTTTCATCAATCAAACAAGTCATACAAAACCTATGCACTTGCCTTTCTGAAGTCATTATTTTCTAGGTTCTCGACAATCTTGGGTCCTGATGCAAAGAAACCTCTTCCTAGAGGACTGTAAGCAACAATTCCGATCCCAAGCTCCCTGAAGAAAGGAAATAGAAGATTGACGGATCGTGCACAAAGGAAGAAGGGTAAATCTGCACTACACTCCCTTACCTGCAAGTTGGGACGATTTCTTCTTCCCCATCTCTCGTCCACAAGGACCACTCTAACTGCACCGCAGTTATCGGGTGAACAGCATGCGCTCTTCTGATAGTTGAAGCTGAAGCTTCTGACAAACCGATGTACTTTATTTTCCCTTCTTCAACTAGCTTCTTCAGTTCTCCCATCTTGGAATTGACAGACAAAGACAATGTTACGTTCAGCAAAAGGCGTTCAGCATAAATGTAAATTGAATACATTAGTCTTAAAATTTAGTCTGGTTTTTTGTAACTTAGGAGGGGTTATTGGATCGAGGATTTTAATGTATTTTAAAATCAAAGTAAAATTTGTGTCATTCAATTGTGTATTCCATAAAAATACATTAAAATCCCTTGTTATTGGATTAGTCATTTGTTTGATGTATTTTAAAATACAACAAAAACACATGTTATTCAATTTACACTTGATTTTAAAGGATTTTGATTATAATAGACAAAGACAATGTTACGTTCAGCATAAATGAGAAATTTTGAGTTATGTCACTATTGACATGCCACTTTTCAATTCTGCCACTGTTTTAAAATTATTACCAGCGTGCCACTGTTCACTTAAATGAAAAAAAAACAGATCTATTTTTCTCTCTCATCTCTCTCACGTTCATCTCCCAGATTCAAATTTTTTTTTCTCATCCAAATTTCGTTTTTTTTATCACTGAATTCGATTCTCGTCATCTCTAATTTCACTACCTCTGATCTCTGTCTCGATTTCCGCTAAGAAGATTTGAGAAGACGAGAAGATTTGGGAAGATTTCCGCTAAGATTCGAGCAGATTTAGGAAGAAGAAGAAGAAGAAGATCTCAAAACAAATTCAAACACAAACGACTGTAAATTTTCGAGTTTGGGTTAACTATTATGCATTTAGGGTATAGATTTTTTTTTTGGGGGGGGGTAGGGTTTTGCCTTTACTTTATAAAACTGTAAAAAAATCTTATAAAACTGTTAAAAAAATTATAAAGTTTTTAAAAGGTTTAGTAAAACTGTTAAAAAACCTTATAAAACTATTTAAAAACCGTGTAAAACTGTTTATAAGGTTTTTGTAAAGTTTTATAAGGTTTTTGTAAAGTTTTATAAGATTTTTAAACAGTTTTATAAGATTTTTAAACAATCTTATAAACCTTATAAAAACCTTATAAACCTTTTAAAAACCTTATAAATTATTAAACTGTTTAGTTTTTAATGACATGTAAAAAAGTCTTATAAAACTGTTTAAAAACTTTATAAAAACGGGAAAACCCTAAAAATAACCAAAACCCAGATTTGACCAAAAAAATAACCAAAACCCAGATCTGACAAAAAAACAATCAAAACCCAGATCTGAACAAAAATGAATCAAAAGCTCAAATTTGTAACCCAAATCGAATAAAAAGCTTAGATTCGTAACCAAAATCCAATTGAAAACTCAAATTTGTTATCAAAATCGAATTTAAAAAAACAAAATTCATGGATTAAACTTGTTCTTCTTCTTCCTTCTTCGTCGTCTTCTTCTTCTTCCAATTCAGGAAATCAAAATCGATTGAAGAAATTTACAGAGATTTACATGGATGAAAGAGAATCAAAAATCCTAGATCCATAACCCAAATCCGATTTGCAATTTCAAAGAAGGGAATTTTGTGAGAAAATTTTTTTTGGATCTAGGCGTGAGAGAGATGAGAGAGAAAGTGAATTTTTTTTCATTAAGTCAGTGAAGAGTGGCACGCTCGTAATGATTTTGTGAATAGTGGCATATTTGATTAAATTTTTGTGAACAGTGGCATATTTGCAATTGCCCCATTTTAAATTTATAATTTTGAAATATTTTAATTTTGGCAAGTTAAACTTACCAAAATTAAAATATTTTGAAAATTTTAACTTGCCAAAATTAAAATATTTCGAAATTATAAATTTAAAATCATAGAATTAAATTTGAACAAAATTTTAACATATACACCAAAAACTTTTTTAAAATAGAAACGAACATTTTATTATCTTTTAAAAATATATGAGCATGTAAAATAGTTTTTCATATATATATATATATATATATATTTATATGTGCTTTTTGTTTGACAAGTAGATGTTTTTGATTTTTCATAAATACACTTTCCCACAGGTAAAATAATAATTAATGAAATTTGTTAGTTTAATTATTTTACAGGTGACACCCATTTGTATACAAATAATCGCAACTTTCAAATATATAAAATGGGTCTTAGATTATGTATAATAATAATTCACCATAATGATTTTTAACTAAACTTATTAATTTTATTCGATAATTATTTTATCCCGCGTATAACGCGGGTAATTTTCTAGTATTACCATATTGGACAACCAAATAAAGAGTATAACCATTTCATATTTAAACAATGAACGAAATTAGTTTGTAAATTAAGAGATTTTAGTGGAAGCCTTTTTTGTTCATTGGTTTGACTAAAAGGTTCATTAATGCTTCTACACCTCCATGTATAGAGTTCAAGTCTAGGGGAATACAAATTAATGGATGCATTTACGAGAGATTTTCAGTGTGGTGCAAAGAGAGAGAATAGTCCTACATGTTCAGGCTCATATTGTTTGTTGTGTAATCATCAAAAAATTAGGAGATTTTATTAGTTACATAAAAATATATAACAAATTATTACTATAGATGTATCTTTTAAATTAGTGTGATCTTGATCAAGTTCAAATAGTTCAGTCTTGTAGAGATAAATTGGTAAAACTCTCGAATCATATGCATATTTTATTCTTACGAGCATAAACACTGTGAGATAGATTGTTGAAGCCCCCAATGCATAAGTTCATTATTACCTTGTATTGGACTGAGACAAGCTAAACCACTTCAATGCCATGTAGTTCCACCATAACAACAAAAACTCTTAACCGGTTTTTAAGCGGCTTTCCAAGAAGACAAGGGTGGAGTATCCGAGTTCTTGAAAGTAGGAACCATGGCTGTGTATCTTTCTCCTTTCACAGACTCTGGTTGGCCAATGGACTCTAGCTCAGACATCTCCTCGGGAGTGAGTTTCACTGACAACGCTCCAATGTTCTGATTGAGGTTTTCGATCTTTGTCGTTCCTGGGATGGGGCAAACATCATCTCCTTGGTGGTGAACCCACGCGAGGGCTAGTTGTGCAGGAGTACATCCTTTCTTCTCCGACATTGCACAAACCTTGTCGTATAGAATCTTGTTGTGGTCTAAGTTTTCTTGTTGGAATCTTGGTAGAGTCTGCAATAAAAAAAAAATAGAATTGAGCATATTTGATGGTTCATCAATCAAGTGTTTTAATGCGAGTAACAGTTATTACCTTTCTGAAGTCATAATTGTCCAGCTTCTCGACAAGCTTCGGTCCTGATGCAAAGAAACCTCGTCCAAGAGGACTGTAAGCAACAATCCCAATCCCAAGTTCCCTAAAGAAAGAAAGAGTACATGTCTTTACATGATTGATGGATAGTGTGTACCAAGAAAAAAGGGTAAAATCTGGATACCTGCAGGTCGGGACGTTTTCTTCTTCCACGTCTCTCGTCCACAAGGACCATTCTAACTGCACAGCGGTTATCGGGTGAACAGCATGCGCTCTTCTGATAGTTGATGCGGAAGCTTCAGACAAACCGATATACTTTATTTTCCCTTCTTCAACTAGCTTCTTCAATTCTCCCATCTTGCAATTGACAGACAAAGACATTATCAAAGGAAATTACATGAACCGCGTTTTCACTGATCGTAATTAATTCTGGAAAATGAAAATTCTAATTCTATAGAAATAGGTTCTGTTTCAGTCGGCACAAAATCCTTAGCTTCGATTCTGATAATAGATTCTCGATAGGGACACGAGGAAGCTTACAGTGATTTCGATAGGGACACGAGTATCGACCCGATGCTGATAATAAAGATCAATGCAGGAAACATCAAGCCTCTTTAAACTCGCCTCACACGCAGCCCTAACATACGCAGGATCTCCTCTTACTTCTCTCTTTCCATCTGCATAAGTAGCTCCAAATTTGGTCGCAAGTTCCACTTTCTCCCTAATTCCATCATTTTTTAAAGCCTAACGAAATTCAAAAATCTCAAAATCATTTCTACAAATGCGAATCTCAAAGAATCAAAGCCAATTTCCACATCAAATCTTCGTCTCTAAAATGCACATTTGATGAACACTCGAAAATCGAAAACAAAGCATGATCAAATGGCAGATCGGGAATTTCGAAATTCGTACCTTTCCGAGGAGAAATTCGTTGGTTTTGGGACCGTAGACGTCGGAGGTATCGAGGAAAGTGACGCCGGAGCGAATCGCGTGGTGGAGAAGAGCGATTGCGTCATTTTCCGGCTTGGAAGGACCGTAGAAAGCGGAAATTCCTCACTCCGCGAGTATTCGCCATGGATTTTGCTTACACCTCTCTCGCTCTCTCTGGATCGAGTCTCGACTTTTGTACACTTGTAGTTTTGCTGGTGAATGCTTTTGATTTCAAAAGTTAAACCACTTAATTAAACCATCCACGGTTTAGAAACTGGTTTACTATCCAATTCAATCGATTTTACTATGAACATTTTTTTCTTTTGGTCAATCTGCTAAGAATTTTACTTGATCTGCAAAAATGACAATTTAAAGAATTTTACTTGATCTCCAACATTATTTCCTAACTAGTTCATCAGAGATTCTACAATTCTCCAAGGACAGCTTCTTAAGTGATGTCCAAGACACTGAGCATTTGGGAATAATCAGATTAGTATAGTATAACTCAAGTGAGAGTTGCTTGAGAGAGGAATTGATGTAGAATGAATTAGGAAACTTATACTTGTTAGTCTAGATATTCAGGAACATATTCTCAGCTTTAAGGGACTTGGCCAACTCGATCCAACTTCTCTAGGGCTTGACTCAGTCAGATGAGATCCTCCAGCATAAACTCTCTTTTGTTCCGATCAAATTCGCCATCAGAACTTCCGATCAATCAGCTCTTTACCAGACGGAAGTTCTCATGGCGAATTCGGTCAGAACAAAGGAAAGTATATGAGGATCTCATCTACTAAAGAGATGATTGAGTCCAATCCTCCTTCTTCTCCTACGATTTCTCGGTTGCGGTAATAGTTGCGGTGGCTAGGGATTTTTACGGTGGCCGTGAGTGACACAACCTCAACCTCGATCACTTTGAATTCTAGGTCTAGCGTCCTAACTTGTACAACAAGTAATAAACCTACACATAAAAAGAGAAAAAAAGAAGACAATTCCATGATGAAATTACTTAGTGAGAATGTTACCTGCAAAACTATAATACTCGAAAAACAAAAGTGGTCAGACACACTAAACAAAAAAATAGATCATATCACTAAAACTTATTACCAGCCTTCATCACATTCATACTTAACATTTCTACAACACAATCTTTTAGTTTTCTCATACTTAAACCTTTCACATCTTTTACTTTTTCTTTTCACATTCTTTACTTATTTTTTCTTGTTTTTTATTCTTTACTTTTTTTACTTATTTACTTATGGTGGAGCCAATCCATTTCTCACATTTTGGATTTGTTCTCCCCGTCATTGGACCTCTAAAGGGCTAATGGAGCTATATGAGCTTACATTTACGATCGTCCGCATAATTATTAAATTCTAACAATCTCAAACAATTTTTTTTAATGTTTAACATTCTTTCTTTACTAAAGAATTTTTACACATTAGTCAGCAAACATCAAGCATTTCCTAAACTTAGCAAATAAACCAACAACAACAAACATTTCATTCTTAGACTTAGCATGAAAAACATATATTGCCAACTAATACTAAAGTATCATAGATCTCATCCTCACCTTACCATTTTTTATTGATTGACACGTAAGAATGAATATGGAAGAATGTGCTATTGCGAATCTATGTTTAGGAAATCATGTTTAACATTCCATTAATAAACTTCTTATGATGATTATTTGGTTCTGCATAATTGTACCAGTCACACGAAACCAAGGATAACTTTTTATCCGTACCTCAGACCAAGATAAGCTCAATGTCTCTGGAAAACTAAGATTCGGGGGTTTCCAAGATATCCTGATGGTCTTTTTGTTCCTTACAACGGGAAATACGCTTGCAAGTTCGGTCAGATCTGAAAATGAGATTTCCGGTTTCATAAACAATGATTTCTATCATTATTCAAATGCGAATTGCAAACAGATCTTACCTTAGAATTCAGAACCAAAATATACTACAGAAACTAGAATTCGAGACCTCTCCAGGAGTACTAAGATCACGAATCTAGGTACTTCTGAGTCGTGGGCAAACTGGTCTTCAAAGAAACAACTCGGCTTGTGATTATTCTCGTCTATTTCTTGCCTTTAAATAGATGTAGAAAGAGTTTAGGGTTTTAGGGTTTACTCACACATATGCTACACGTAACAGGCTTTTTAGGGTTTGACAATATGTTGGGATTGGGCTGTGTGATAGTGAGATTACGGTCCGCCATAATGTGTGCAATTTCCTTAAGGGTTTTTGTTAACATCTTTTCTATATTTTGTTTTCAGTTGAACCAGTAAACCACATTTTTTCCCTTTTGTTCTTTCTTTCTCTCTGTTTTCAAATCAAATCAAATCAAATCAACGACAAAAGCCATATATTTAAGGGGAAATTGCTAAATTATGCCATATTTAGTGGTAAAATGTCCCACTATGATTTATTTTTCATAGAAATGTCCCATTAGGCTTTCAAATCCTAAATTTAACTTTGATTTATAATTACTAAAGGTTTTTATTAATTATTATAATAATTAAAAAAATAAAATAAAATAAATGGTTGCAATATAAATCTGAAAAAAAAAACTGTTTACTTAAACAATATATATTTGAAAACATATATAATACAAAAAATATTTTAAAAACCTAATTTACAAATTTTATAAAAAATCTGTTTACTTAAATAATATATATTTGAAAAACGAATAATCAATTAGAAAACATATATACTACAAAAATAATTAAAAAAAAAACTAATACACAAGATATTAAAATTTGGAAATTAATTATAACTCAATGAATAAAGAAAGGAAAATAAAAACAGAAAAAACAATTTTAACAAAGAACGTAAAATATATCTTCAAATATTCATTTTAGGAAACAAAATATTTACTCCTATATTTTTTCAAAATAATTTAATTTCGGAATTTTAAATAATATATACTAAAAAGTTATAAAAAAAAAAATCAGAAAACGTGATTTATTAATTTTAAGAATTAAATTTGAAAATTTTAAATCTTTTCAAATATTTATTAAAGGCAACTAGATATTTACTCTTAGATTTAAGAAAATTATAGTTAATTCCGCATAAACTACATTCTACGAATTAGTAGATGGAAGATATACTGGTAGAACTGCCGGTAGAATTTGAAATCTGCATGACGCAGAAACTTCATATTTAGTAGAATGACAATTCTACGGCTTCTACGAAAAGGTAGAACGATGACCATGTAGTAGAAAATTCGTTCTACACTAGGTAGATTTATGTTGAATAGGTAGAATCCAAATTCTACTCTATTATGCAACCAGTAGAAGCAAAAACTAAAATCATTATACAACATGCATTTTACCTTTTTTTAAAAAAATGTTTTCACAAAAAACTCTTTTCATAACATGTTTATAATTATAATAATTTAATTTTTTTTTAAAATCCATTATTTAAAAAACAATTTTCACAAATTAAAGTTATTATGGGAAAAGAAAGAGAAAAGTATATTGGGACACTTTGCCGCTAAATGTGGTATATTTTGGCAATTTTCCCTATATTTAAAGATCCATGCATTTTTTACAAATGTTAATTAGGCCAACGTTGCATAACGAAAATGTTATTAAGTCAAAGTCAACTGAATCTAGAATGCAACGTATTTTACTTCAACATTGACCAAACATATTGTACAAACCTGTTAAGAATGTAGTTTTTTGTTAATTTGCTTACATGATTGACATGGAAGGCATTGCAGCAATAAACTACCGTTCAGACTATCACATTATTGTTTGAAGTCTTTATCGCTACAATTTCGTTCTTAGCCGCCTGGGTGAGGCAAAATGTCAATTTTTTTCTCTCTAGATTTTGGAATTTAGGCACGAAATCCTTTAAGGGAAAGCAACACACACTATAGCCCAAATAATATCTAGTAAATCCAAACCCTATAAAAGCCTAAAAAAATTGGAATCTTAGCAAGTTTGTTTCATAAGAGAAAGTTCAAGAGATATTGAGAAAGAGGAAGTGAAGGAGAAATCGACATGTTGGTCAATCTAAATCACACAATAATCAACTTTCCTACCTGCTTGTGTTTGACCACTTGGTCGATCCAAATCGCACAGTGACAAAGCGAATGTTGTCCTTGATGTTGATCGCGGTGGCCTCCAAGTTAGGCAGTGTGAGCTGACGCTTCCCATTTCAAAGGGTGTGGTATCTATAGATGAATGAATATTTGTCTTGTGATGAGGAGAAAAGCATCTGCGTGGAATGAAGATGTTCTTTGCTCAAGTAATTTCGATCACCATTAGCTTTATGGTTCTCAAGTTGAATACCGGCCGCGCGGAAGATTGGATTAAGGAAACCCCCGAAATAGATAGAAGCCCCTGCATTGTGGTTACGAAGCGTGGTTCGGGAAGGAGTCTACCAACTGCTTGCCTTCATACTCAAGCTTTAAATGCTTTACTCCATTGAAAGCATATTGAGTTCCTCTACCCTTACCTTACTCGCTTCACCCCTTGCAAAAAATGTATTCCCTAGGAGCTTGGTGATGTACCTCAACACCGGGTGCTTGATTAGAGAAGATGTGAAATTTTTATTCAAGGGGGCATTAACATCTACGATGAGTTTCCAAAATTTGGTTACATCCTAAAACAGTGGAAACTTGCTCAACTCTGCCATCTCAAACCCATACGCCTTGCATACTTGATTCATGTAGAGGAAATATGTTTGTTGCCCGATACATAATTGAATCGTGGCCTTCAATCCATCACGTGAAGGATAGGAGAAGGTACATGCAAGGAGGCCAAAAATTCCCTGGTGGGGCCCCGCGTAAGTGATCTCATCCATTGTGGCCAAACACTTTAACCCAATTTTCTCCAAAACTGTTTTAACCCCTTGTAACAATCCGACTTTCTCCAACAAACTCATATCCACAAATCTCGTTGAGACTACATCGGGAGATTCACTCGGACTCGATTCCACAACATTTCTCTTTTTGCCTCGGATCTTGAAGGCCTTTTTAGCGGTTTGCTTGGGAGGCACAGTTGTGTGCTTGAAGAGCTCAACGGTAATGTGATTGTGATGTTCTTTTGCTCTCTTTTCAAATGTTATTTGTCTCATAAAGTTATAACAATTTCATGGATTTTGTTACAAGCGTTATCAACAGAATAATCATTACACAAATGGATCTCTCCACATTAACATTACAACCTTATGTCTTGGTCTCTAAACGATTAAAAACCAAGAATCATGAAAAGCATACACCCATTCAACTTTTTTGGATATCATATTAGTCTAACTGTGTACAAACTTTGCACTAACAAAATCACATAGCGTTTTGTTGTTTTATTTATCTTGCTTTTCTAATTATAAAATTGTTTGTGGTTCACATTTGTATCTTGAGTTTCAGTGTCTTCTTCATTCAGTTTACATGCTATTTTTCCCTTAAAATTTTAAGAACACAAAATATGCAATTCGAGATGTGAAAACACTATAAACACCAAATTTTCTATATCAAGCTAGTTACGATATATCTTGCAATAGGTGATTTGAAAGACAATTCTTTTATTTTACATGCATAATTTCAAAGAAGAATTTTTTTTTCTAGTTTTATAGAAAATTGATACAATATTTATGTTCCAATTTAGATGGTTGTCATAACAGTATCACTACAAGAAAACTGTATTTTAGCGTCGAAATTTAGCGTCGAATTTATTCTGACGCAATTTTAGCATCGATTTTGCGTCGTAATGGCGTCCATAACACAATTCGACACTAACTCAATGCTAATTAGGGACGAAACATTTCGATGCTAAATCGACGCTATATAGCGTCGATTTAGCATCGGAAGTCTAAGTTCGACGCTAAATCGATGCAAATTTCGCGTCGATTTAGAGTCGAACATATAGCATCGAATATTGCGTCGAATTTGGTAGGTAGATGACACATTTAAAACGGGTTCACCTACTTATTTAGCGGCGTTTAGAAACGACACAAAAACGACGCGAATTCGATGCAAAATCGACGGAAAGGAATTCGATGCTAATACGATGCTAATATTCGATGCAAAATCGATGCTAAACTCTCCTATATATACCCACCCACCACCACCGTAAGGAATCATTTCAGGAGTTCAAAAAAAAAAAATTTTAATTCCCAAAAAAATAAAAAATCTTTTCTCCCAAATTTTTTTTTTAAAATGGGCGATATATACGAACTAAGACGCTGGATGTATCGACGTAAAGATGAAAATGGAGGCCTTTCAGAAGAGTTCCTCAACGGCCTTGAAATTTTCATTACTCAAGCGAGTAGTGTGCCTACAATTCAACGGACCGGAGTGATAGTGTGCTGTGTCGGAAGTGCAAAAATTCGAGGCCACAGACAATTGATACAGTTGGTACACATTTATTTAATAGAGGGTTCACACCTGAGTATTATGTTTGGTTTTATCATGGAGAGGGATATGAAGATGAAACTTCGGGTAGTACTAGTTACCAACCTATGGATCAGGGTCAGGGTTATTCGAATGAACAATATGATCGGCATCAATTTGTTATAGAAAATGATGATCATGATGTCGGGTTAGAGCATAATAGGTTTGAAGAAATGGTAACAGATGCATTTCCTGGAGTTATGTCTACTCCTGATGTTGCTGAGGAACCCAATTTAGGTGCAAAATTTTTTTATGATATGCTTGATTCTGCAAAACAACCAATCTATGAAGGTTGTAGGGAAGGTCTGTCTAAATTATCGTTGGCATCTAGGATGATGACAATAAAGTCTGATCATAATCAATTTGAGAGTTGCATGGATGATTGGGCATCTCTTCTAAAAGAATATTTGCCAGAGGGTAATCAAGCTGCTGAGTCATATTACGACATACATAAAATAGTCTCTAGTTTAGGATTGCCCTCGCAGATGATAGATGTTTGCATTGACAATTGCATGATATTTTGGAAAGATGACGAAGATCTGCAGGAATGTCAATTTTGCCGCAAACCAAGATTTAAGCCCTAAGGAGCTGGTAGAAAAGTGCCGTACCAGAGAATGTGGTGCCTGCCCATAACAGATAGTCTACAAAGGTTATACCATTCAGAACGCACAGCTGCATCAATGAGGTGGCATGCGGAACATTCAACTATTGAAGGAGAAGTTCATCATCCTTCGAATGCAAAAGCTTGGAAACACTTCAAATCGGTACACTCTAATTTTGCTAAAGAGAAGCGGAATGTTTATCTTGGCCTATGTACAGATGGTTTTAGTCTGTTCGGTATGTCTGGCAGGCAATATTCTTTGTGGCCGGTTATATTGACACCTTATAACCTTCCGCCTGATATGTGCATGCAGAGGGAATTTCTGTTTTTGAGTATTTTAATCCCTGGTCCGAAGCATCCAAGAAGATCTATTGATGTGTTTTTACAGCCGCTGATTCACGAGTTGAACATGTTGTGGTCTCATTGGGTTCGTATTTTTGATTACTCTAGGAAGAAGAATTTTACCATGCGAGCTGTGCTTATGTGGACGATAAGCGATTTTCCAGCCTATGGAATGTTATCTGGTTGGACAACACATGGTAGGTTATCATGTCCGTATTGCCAAAATGAAACAGATGCATTCCAACTAAAAAATGGTAGAAAATCTTGTTGGTTTGATTGTCACCAGAGGTTTCTCCCTATGAACCATCCGTACCGGGGGAACAGGAGGTTGTGCACAAAGGGCAAACGTGTACGTATCCCCCCACCTCCATATCTTTCAGGAGAACAAATTGAAGGTCAACTTGATTATTGGGGAGCTCAAGACACAGCAAAACGTGGTGGTAACTGACTTAATATTCCGACCAATCTCCTAGATGGATACCTTAAAGAACATAATTGGCATAAGAAGAGCATTTTCTGGGATCTACCGTACTGGAAGGATCATCTATTGCGCCACAATCTTGATGTCATGCACATTGAGAAAAACTTTTTCGATTACATCATGCACACCATCTTAAACGTTCCAGGCAGGTCTAAAGACAACTTGAAGTCTAGACTGGATTTACCTCTTATATGCTCTAGAGTTGAGTTACATCTCACGAGAGATGGGAAAGCTCCAGTGCCTAGTTTTAGATTGTCAAGCGAAGGCAAACCAACATTCTTCAACTGGGTTTCCACCGAAGTTAAGTTCCCAGATGGATACGTGTCAAAACTCTCTAAGTCTGTGCAGCAAGGGAAAAAATTTTCTGGTATGAAGAGTCATGATTGTCATGTGTTTATGCAGAGATTATTGTCTTTCGCCATTGCAGAACTATTGCCAACGAACGTGCATGAATCACTTGCATGTATATTTTCTATGACAATATTTAAATATATAAACAAATTAATTGTCGAAAATTATATTTGTGTTTTGGTTAATATTGGATTTTGGGTTTAGGTATTGGAGCATTTTTTCGAGATCTGTGTGTGCGAACTCTGACTCAGGATGGAATTCAACAACTAAACAATAACATCCCAATATTGTTGTGCAACTTAGAGAAGATATTCCCTCCATCTTTCTTTGATGTGATGGAGCATCTTCCTGTCCATCTTCCTCACGAAGCCGATTTAGGAGGGCCCGTTCAATTTTGTTGGATGTATCCTTTCGAGAGATTCATGAAACACTTAAAAGGAAAGGCAAAAAACCTAGCTAGGGTTGAGGGATCAATTGTTGCGGGCAGTTTAACCAAAGAAACCACTTATTTCAGCTCATATTACTTCCCTCCAACTGTCCGGACACGAAAAAGAGCTCCACGTAGGTACGACGATGGTGGCATCGCACAAACATATCCAGTTTTAGATGTCCCATATATATTCTGTGCAATTGGTAGGCAGGCCGGAATCATAAGAGAAGACAACTGGTCCTCGTTCGAAGACTACAATTGTACACACACATATATTCTCTTACAATGCGACGAAGTTATCCAATTTCTAAGGTACATATTATAATTACCAACTATGGATTGAGGTCAAAAGGGTTATTTTCGTACTTATATATGGTATGAAACATATATAACAAATGCATTTGTTATAACCATATTTTCTATTAGTGAATTCATTTGCCAAGTTAACGAGGCTTTCCCAAATGCATCCGCCGATGAGATTGAAAAACGTAAAGATCTACACTTTGCTAAATGGTTGAAGACTCAGGTATATAAGTTAAACACAAAATTATATATATCTAGTTTCCATAAAAACCTATATGTACAATTTGTGTATATACTACTATATTTACAATGTGTATTCTGTATCTGCCAGGTTGATTATGGAGACACGTCATACCATGTATGGTTTAGAGAGTTGATCCAAGGTCCGTTGGGGAAAGTTTTGTCACCTCCAATGTATTTTACACGAGGTTATGTGTTTCATACGTTCGAACGTGCCAAGAATAGAGCAACTGCGAACTATGGTGTGGTAGTTCGAGCCGGGTACACGGATTTTTATGGCATTATCCAAGACATTATTCAAGTGCAATTCCCTGGTTTGGTTAACTTAAAGTGCACCCTTTTCAAATGCGAGTGGGTTGATCCAGTTGTCGGGCGAGGGGTTCGAGTAGGAAAGTTTGGTGTCATCGATGTTAATGAATCGCGTTCTTATGCAAAGTATGATCCATTTGTCCTTGCATCACAAGCAGATCAAGTATGTTTCATTCCATATCCACGTGTCAGAAAAACAGGGATTCCATGGTTATTTGTGCTTAAAATAGCACCTAGAGGAATGATAGTTGAATCAAACGACGCTCCTATGCAAAATGAAACGGTTGTGGATCTAACAACTCCAGAAGCAGATATAGACAACATCATTCTTATAGATCCGCAAAATCGAGAAGCTGAAATCCTTCCGGATGCTAACGATGCATAAAACTCCGAAGACGAGTTCGCAAACGAGAGTGGAGAAAGTACCGATGAGGATGACGACAACTCAAATGACGATTCAGAGTGAAGCTTATATGACTGTTTTTATTTCATTTGTATTTATTTTTCGAATTCGTGTGATTGTTATCGTTTTATGTGATTGTTATCGTTATATGTGATTATCAAATTCATGTGTTTATTATCGTTATATGTTGTGAACATAATATCTGTATGCAGTAACATGTGATGAACATAAAATCGCGTGACCATAGGTTCGAACTCGGGTTCACTATGCAGTAACATGTGCTGATTTTCCCATTACGCTACGAACAATTTTTGTTCTTTCACTAATATTAAAAATTAGTTTTTTTGTTAATGGTAT
Organism: Draba incana; assembly: GCA_963576765.1. Classification (NCBI taxonomy): domain Eukaryota; kingdom Viridiplantae; phylum Streptophyta; class Magnoliopsida; order Brassicales; family Brassicaceae; genus Draba; species Draba incana. Next base: position 4,621,766 of record OY755215.1, on the reverse strand, counting down.
TTTAATTATTCGAATGGAAGATCATCTATAAACAAAACATTAGTTTTAATATTATCATATAACATTAGACATATAAAAATATTACATTACACATAAAATATTAAATTAATTAGAAAATATGAAATATTACAGATAACGACATTATTATAAACTCGTACTATGGATACTAGGAAAATATTATACATTAAAGCAACATAAAACCTTAATTAAGCTTATTCTTAACCATTGACGGGTCGGATGTTTATTCATCATCTGAGTCTGGAACTGTTTCATATTCGTATCCAGTAGTTCATTCATCTTCCTCTTTGATAGTAGATACTTCGGTTGGTTCGTATTCGGCAATCATCGAATTAGCACCAATTATCTTTTTGGAAAAGGAATTTAGTTTATAATTATCACAAATATTTAGAAAGTTATGGAAAATCTACCTTAACAATGTTCCGCTCTGTGATGTTGATGTACTTAGAGTTCCTGTTAAAACGGCATACGGTAACATTCTGTAGAATGACTACCGCACCTACAACAGTTTATACTCGTCATTTTTGAAGATGTTATGGTGCATGGTTCCCTCGATATTTCCTGACGGATCCTTTAAGGTTACTAGCAGATCTCCCTGCCCGTTGGGGGTCAAACTAGAGAGCATAGCCACAATCTGAAAATGAGATACAATTTACTTCTCAGATAAATTGTATCTATAAATGGATATAATATTTATCGACAACGTAAACCTTTTTCACTTTCACAAATTATGAATGCGGGGATTGAATTTCTGCAACCTGGGTCCAGAATGGTGTGCTCCTGTGCTTATAAGAACCAACATTTATGAATGATAGAGTTAGTATTTGTCATCTTCAATCATTATTGTAATGGTAAAAGCGTTAATTATATATATATATATATACCTTCACGGATTATGTAATCGATAGTAGAAGTCCACCGAGGACTACTAAAAGCCTGGTCGCCCTGTAGTGGCTCATTGATGATCTCACGAATAAAATCTTGTGTTGGACGTGTCTGAGAACTTTCATCTCGCAACACCTTTGCATCGTGCGACCTCTTGCGAAACAGTCCTCGCCGTATGAGTTGGCTAGGTCCCAGTATTACGGGCGTTTGGTTTTGGGATCGTTGAGTTGGTTGGAGTGAAAATGTCGGTGGAGCATCAATAACATTTAAGTCATCGTATGGAGGGCTTGAAGGCACCAGAGTTGGGTTTGGAGGGTTTTGAACGGAGGCTCGGTTTTGCATATAGTAATTCCATAGATCTCTGTTTGCCATTTCGAAATTGAATATTTTTGTGTTGAATTACTCTGACTTATATAGGCAAAATATAGAGATATTTAAGCTTAACGTGTCGATGTGTTTATAAGAAAAGAAATCAATTCCGTGAATGACACTGTGGGCCACTTAATGTGTTTCACCTAATTTTTTAGCATCGTTTAGAAACGACACAAAAAAGACGCGAATTCGATGCAAAATTGACGCAAAGGAATTCGATGCTACTGCGATGCTAACATTCGATGCAAAATCGATGCTAAAATCTCCACTTAAATATTTTAAAGATACGAAAATTATATGGACACATGTGTTTGGAACAAATCCGATTTGACAACTCATTTGAATGGTTAGATGTGCCATACATCATTTAACGGCCAAGATCTATTATGCTAAAGCTGTTATAATAATTTTTTAAAATCTATAAATAGGTACTGGTTTCATTAGATTAGTATATCGAAAACACAAAACACCTAATATCAACCATGTCGAAAAGAATTCTAAATCCATCCGAGGAAGAGAAGATAATTACTTCTTTCCTTGATTCTTTACCAGAATCAAACACCCCACCTTCTTCTACGATTCGTCTCAGTAACTCAACGAACCATTCTATACACACTGGTTCTATTTCGCGTGCTCCAAACAAGACTCCTAAAGCATGCTTTGGAGCCAGCGGAGAAAATGTAGTCCTGAAAACACCTCCATTGGCGCATGCTATTGATGCTTATGAAGAACCGAAGGTCTCTGTTTTTAAATGTCCAAATGACCATTACGGTTGTTGTGACAAACACATGCTGAAGTTCGAGATGGATCATTAAGAACTGTGTTTTATTGGTAATGTATAACTACTATTGCCGCACGATGGTCACTCGTCAGTACAATAAGTGCATATGGCTTTTATGTTTCCTTATTATTGATTATTGTGTGCTTCAGTAAGGGGATGTGGATTACATGTCTAGTAATGTACTATATATTGTGTGTGTTGTTATTTCTGTAAGGCTTTTATCTGTAAAGCTTTTAGTTAAAATAATGTATCAAAATTTGAAATATCTTATTTCCGATTAATATGTGCTTCAAAAATTATTCGTTTCAATGTTATAACTTGATACTTTGATCGACCACATATTCATATACTAAAAATTTAATGAAAGATTTGGTTAACCACATAAAATGTGGACACAATCGTTACAGACGAAGGTGATTTGACAAGACAATATGCAAAGACAAAACAAATTATGTGGACTACAAAGTTTCGTACTATCTCCATTAGCGTGGATATGGTTTTACTTACGTTTAAACATATAAATTCTACTATAAATACATATAATGGAGTGTATAACTTCTACACCTATCAATAACACACATAATGTCTTCCAGCTCTCCTAAGGAAGACTCTAAATCAACAAACGTGGCAAATTTTTTTGATATTCCAAAATACTCGTGGGAAACCGAAACTCAATGCGACGAATTCACTCAAGAGATACCCACTTACTCGTGGGAATGTGATACGTGCTCACCAACCCATAATGAAGATTCTACATCAACAATAGTGCCGGACAGCCAGAGCTTGCCAAACATCCACCACATTCCTAAATTCTCGTGGAAAACTGAATCTCAGTGCGACGAATATACTAAAGAGATACCCACATACTCGTGGGAAGCTGATTCATGCTCTCCTGCCAATGTTGTGAGTCCCAAATTTGAAGATGGGTTCAGTTATTCAAAACACAAATATGATAAGCAGCCAGAATGTCATGACCAGAAGCGGGTTGTCGATGAAGTTTTGTATAGGCAAATCGAAGACGGACAACCATCTCAATTGATTGAAAAATCAGATACTTACGGTGGAAGTACTTCAAATGAATGTAAGGATCACTACTACGATTATGAATTTGCCCAAAGTCCAGAAATCCCAAACTTAAATCTAGATGTTGATGCAATCAAAAGGGAATTTTACGACGGATTTTTAGATTCTCCAGCAAAGAAACAAAAGGGAAAGAAAAGTTTCTGGTTCTAACCGTTGTTTGGAGTGGATACATACATATATGTTTTAAAAATTAGTAGTCTATTATGTACTTGTATCATAACCGTTGTATGTTTAATATTTTCAAGTCTCTAATTTACCTGTGAAAGAAGTCGTTTTAAATATTATGTTTCATTATTTGTAATGTTTTATTGGAGTTGCATAATCAATATATCTCGTTGTATGATTGTTATCGACACTAATTCATTCCTGTTTGATTGTTATTGAATTGTTGTGATTGTTATCGTTATATGTTGTAAACATATAATCTTTAAATGGGTTAAGATTGTTATCGTATATGTTGCGGTTTCTTTACCCTAATTCGTAAATGAAAAATATGTTTGATTTAGCGTCGAATTAGCATCAGATCATATGTTATTTCGATGCTAATTCGACGCTAAATTATTAATTTTTTTTAAAGTTAATTTTATTTATTAGTAATGAATTATCAATACGTACATTTTGTTATAAATTTGTAAGGAAATGGATTTAAGAAATATGTAGGAAATAGATTTTAGGAAATTTGTTAAGAAAAAATTCATGTGATTGTTATTGTTATATGTTGCGATTTTAAAATCTTTAAATAGGTTAAGATTGTTATCGTATATATTGAGGTTTCTTTACCCTAAATCATTTAGCGTCGAATTAGCATCAAATTCATGTAATTCGATGCTAATTCGACGCTAAATCAAAAAAAAATTTCATTTAGGGTTTAGGGTATAAACAATAAAAGATTTAACGTCGAAGATTCAAAGTGAAGGTACAATGTTATCTATATTCAAAGATTTAATTGCCAACAAATTAGTATGTTTGTATAATTCGATGTTACAAATGCATGTAAGGACTTCTATTTGAAAAAACTATATAGGTTTACATATACCATCATAACCCTTTATGAACCAAATATGTAATTTCAAATTTCAAAATTTTAAATTATTCTATTATATGAAAAATTCAAAAGGCTAAGATAGTTTTCGTACCAGTGGCGGATACCCTACACCTTAAACCCCAAACGTAAAATTTGTTTAAGGTAGCGTCGATTTAGCATCGAATTAGCATCGATTTGATGCTAGTTCGACGCTATCTGAACAAATTTTACGTTTGGGGTTTAGGGTTTAGAGTATAAAACGGATCAAATTAATTTGATCTAACGCAAATTTGACGCTATATTGAATTAATTTGATATAACCAATGGCGGTTAACCGAAAAAATTCAAATTTTCTTTGTTAAACCAATGGCGATAAACAGAATTAATTTTGATTTAGCGTCGAATTAACGTCGAATTGGTGGGCAGTTCGACGCTAATTCAACGCTATATCAAATAAATTTGGATCGGCAACATTAACTCTGCGTGGGGAATAGAAATTATATTTAAATGTAATCCGATGCTAATTCGACGCTAACTCCCGATTTTAATACGGAGACCGAAGTCTTCTTCTCTGGTTTCTGCAAATCCTCTCCTCTCACTCTCTCCATCCCCGACCACCGCCGTTCTCTCTCTCTCCAGCCACCGTCGGTCTCTCTCTCCCGCTCCTCTCTCTCTCTCCCACTCTCTGCCGCCTCTCTCTCTCTCCCTCTCCTCTCCCTCTCCCTCTCCTCTCCTCCTCCTCATCTCCGACCACCGCCGCATCTCCTTTCTTCCGTCGCCACCGCATCTCCTTCCTTCCGCCGCCGTCCCTTCTCCTCCTCTGCATCTCCGTCCGCCGTCAGCCATTGCCGGAAAACAAATGGTAATAATTTTTTTTTTTTAATTTTTTTTTTATATATTTGTAATTAGTTATAAATTAGTTATATATATATTAGTTATGGAATTTGAAATGAAATTGATTTTATGAAATATGTAGTAAATAGAAGTTAGGAAATTTGGTTTGAAATAGATTTTAGGAAAAATGTAGGAAATAAATTTTAGGAAATGGAATTGAATTTAGATTTGCTAAGTTATGGAATTTAATTTAGAATTGATAAGTTATAGATTTGAATTTAGATTTTATGAAATTTATTTATGTAAAGTCAAATAAAAGAATTTATGAGTTTTTTGAAGTAAAAATATTTATTAAAAAATAAAACCGAATTTAAAAGTTATTTTTCGATAATATAAAATAATTTAATAAATGTTTAATTTATTTCGAAAATATAAAATTATTTGCTAAATATAAAATATAAAAGTTTTTCCAACATTATTTCAGCACTATAAAATTATTTCCTAAATTTAAATTTATATTTTACATTTTTAAATTTATTAAATTTGTAGTAGATAGATTTTAGGAAATTTGATATGAAATAGATTTTAGGGTAAATGTAGGAAATAAATTTTAGGAAATGGAATTGAATTTAAATTTGATAATTTATGGAATTGAATTTAGATTTGCTAAGTTATAGATTTGAATTTAGATTTTATGAAATTTATTTATGTAAAGTCAAATAAAACAAATTTAGGAGTTTTTTGGATGTTAAAATAAATTTTCAAAATGAAAAAAAAATTTACTAGTTATTTTTAGATAATATAAATAATTTCATAAATGTTAATTTTATTTCGAAAATATAAAATTATTTCCTAAATATAAAATATAAAAGTTTTTCCAACATTATTTCAGCACTAATAAATTATTTCCTAAATTTTAAATTTATATTTTACATTTTAAAATTTAATAAATTTGTTTTATTTTATAGGCGGATCGACCTCCTCCTCCTTCATACGGACAGTTATTTGGCGAGGATGATACGAATCCCGGATCCGATGGTCGTTGCGGATCCGGATCAGGATCGGGGTCGGGTTCGCAGGCTGCGAACTATCGTCCACGAGCTCCGCTACGAGCTCCGCTCCGAGGTCCGCCACGAGCTCCGCCACCGCCTCAGCCAGAGCCTCATCCAGAGCCAGAAGAAGCCGAAGATGATCATCCCGATGACCACAATGAGCCCCCTCCACCGGCAAACGCGCCTCTTATGATGCGGATTTCTGAGCTTCTCCGTCAACCTGGACGTGAGACACGGCTTAAGATTATCCATCCGTTGAGGCCTCGTGGTACATTATGGTATGTTTTAATTTTTTTCAATATTACTAATTTAATTTGTTTTGTTTAATTAATTTTTAATTACAAGTTATAATTAAATTATTAACATTCTAATATTTTGTTTAATAAGTTTACGGATAACAAGGTTGCGCGTTCGGTCACCAAGGCAATCAATTGGAGCATGACGCCGTAGAATGTTCGGGATATTTGGTTCGAGTCATGGGCGGTAAGTCATTTTATATTATTTAATTTTATTTATTAAATTATTTGATTATAAATATATTCATAACATTATTCGTATTTTTGTAGCAAGGGTGGCATTGGGAGGAACCTCATACTTTCGAAGTGCGAGCGACGTTCGAGAAGAAGGCCCTAAAGCGATTCAACGGTTACGTCACGAACTTGAAGAAAGTGTGGGGCAAGAAAGGCGATGATGCGAAGCCGCTCGGGATGGATCCCGATGTTTGGTCGGGTCTAGTGCAGTATTGGGAGGATCCCAAATCGGTGGTTAAATCGCGGAAGTGTTCTGCATCCCATCTCACGCCGGTGGCCGAAGGAGATGGACCTTCAAAGCATTGTGCGGGTCCATCATCATACGCCACAGTACGACTGGATATGGTAATATTTGTATTAAATTAATTTATTTGATTATTTATATTTTAAATATTTATTTATTATATATTTCATTTTTATTTCTGTTTATTTTTGTTTAACAGGCTGATGGCGGTGAGCTTCCTCCGATGGTTAGAGTGATGGAGAAAACTCATCGGAGGAAGGATGGGACATTTGTTACCGCTCAAGCGGAACAAACGTTCAACGCGTACAATGCACGACTGGAAGAGCTAGATGAGTCTGTCCAGTCTACGATGGGTCTCGAAGATTTCGATAGACTTTACGAGGAGGTAATTTATTAGGTTTTTATTTTATATTATCACTTATTTTTAATTATAACTTATTTTTAATTATTATTTTATTGTATAACACTTTTATTTTTTAGGTTGCACCGAAGAAGAAAGGACGAACGATGGGTGTTGGATCCATCAAAGATGTCCCGGCAGCGTGTTCGTCTTCTCAATATTCTTACTCGCCGAGTTCGTCTCAACCGCGTTTGACCGTTGAGTTGCAAGCTGCTAAAGCTGAGATTGCGGAGCTAAAGACCCATGTCTCGTCATTGAGTAGTCTCTTTGACATCATTGCAGTGGATAACCCGACATTAGCCACTGCCTTGCAAGGGATGAATCGTCCTCCACCGCCTCCGACACCTCCCGGTGCAACGCAATTCCACCAAGAATTCGAAGATATCGTGAATCTAAGGACCCAACAACCGCCGTCGGATTAGCGTTTTAATTTCATTTGTAACGGATAATTTGATTTTGTATCGGATAATTTTTAATTTTTATTATATTGTGTAATAATTTTTGTATAATAATTTTTTTAAAAAAAAAATTGTTATCATTCGACGCTAAATCGATGGTAAATCGATGCTTATGTAGCGTCGATTTAGCGTCGACACCTGATTCATTCGACGCTAATTCCACGCTAATTTAGCGTCTAACTAGCATCGATTGAATCAGGTGTCGACGCTAATTCAACGCTACATTAACATCGGTATAGCATCGATTTAGCGTCGAATGAATCAGGTGTCGACGGTAATTCGACGCTACATCAGCATCGATTTAGCGTCGAATTAATCAGGTGCCGACGGTAATCCGACGCTAATTTAGCATCGAATTACCATCGATTTAGCATTTATTTAGCATCAAAATGTTTCAATGCTAATTTGACGCTACAGTAGCGTCAAATTAGCGACGAAATATTGTGTCGGAGTAGCGTCGAACATTCGATGCTAAATTAGGGTCGAATTAGTGTTGACGGTTTAGCGTCGAAATATTTTTCGACGCTAAATCAACGCTAAGAGGTTATAGCGTCGAAATAGCGTCGAAATATGCCTAACGCTAAATCAGTGTTTTCTTGTAGTGTATAAATAATAATGCGTCTCCATTATCTAATTATATATATAACTAAAAAAAATTATCATGTCCATTCACAGACATTGATTCCTCATTTGTTTCCACAAATTCAGGTACCAATTTAGAAATTCAAGCGTTCGATTTTTCAAAGAATCATTGGTTGTTTGTGAGGATTCCCACTCTGCCTACAGTGAACAACACCATGTTATAAAAAAAATTAAAAAAAAGAACAACACCATGTTACTTACATAACTATCATCATATACAAAAATCTCTATAGATTTAATTAATACTAGGTGACTTCTCGCACCGTGTGCGGATATAAACATTATTTCGTAACTAAACTATTTCGAGGCTTTTATTACACTAATAGCCACTCGAACTAAATTATAGTGACTTTTAAAGCATTTCCAACATAACACCAAATCTCATTTTTGTGTAAAACTTTAACAATCCCAACATAATTTTTTACACTATTTTTTTGTTATAAAACTAACTTTATACTATTTTTGGTGCTGTATTTTTTTATTTACATATTTATTATTGAAACTTTTTCTTGTTCCTCTTTTTTTTTTCTTCTTCACCGTCTTCAACTTCTCTATTTTTTTTTCTTTCCAATTTTTCTTTGTTTTTCTCTTCCAATTTTTTTCATCATTTTGTAATGGTTTTTCTTGTGGCTTTTCTTTGTTATTTTATTAGTTTCTTTTTACATTCGTTTGCTTCTTTCTCTTCTTCATGTTCCATTCTTATATGCTCGTCTTCTCCTACTTTTTCATCATTTTGGTCATATAATTTTTGTACATCTTCTTCTTTTTGTTGTCTCACTTGTTCTTTGTTTTCTTTTATTCAAAGGTATAATGTTAACATGAAAATATTACTCTAATTTATAACAGTTGAAAATAGGTAAATAGAATTAGAAATCTATCATTCTCTAGATCCATTAGATATATTAGCTTCATGTAGACTCTTAAAATTTTTTTGGTTAGTATGTATATTTCTCCGATATTAAAAACATAATCATTTGTTGGTTTGATTCACATTTTCGATAATTAAAAATATATATTTTAATTTCGTGTCATTTGATTAATATATTCGATATTGTTTTATGTAGGTTGTCAAGATATTTTTTGCAATTTTTTATATGTTTATTTATAATTCACCATAATTGAAATTATTCAATATATAAGAAATGCATGCAATCGTTTCTTAAATTGTACACATATTCAATTATATAATGAATTAAGAATTTAAAAATAAGATCAATGCATATTAAGTTTCTCATATACGTGACGATAAAAAAAAAAATTGAGTTCGAGTTCTGTAGATTTAAGTTGCACACAATTATTCCAAAACCATTGATCAAATAAACTAAATTCCATGTGTTTACTTGGCTTTATATACTTTGTTTTGCAGCGAACCAATTTGAATTTTGAATCAGACTGCACATTTATATCTAAGTGATTTTGAACAAACTTAAAGATTTGGTTGTTGATTATTCCGAACTAAGTTTCAAAAAAAAAAAAAAAAAAAATTCCGAACTGTTGAATATTTATTTATAAATTCAATTTTCGAATTATTCATTATAATTTTGTAAATTTGTGATAATTAAATTGAGATAAATTTTTGATAAAAGATTGACTTCAAATATTTGTCATGTCATATTTTTTTGAAGCCATGTCACCATTCCATGTCATAGTTTTTTGTTGTTAAATCCAATAAAATTATAACAACTAAGCTTTTTTACTAATTGAACTTTGCTTTTAATAGTAAGAGGATTGTTAGGACAACGATATTCTACTAATTTGTAAAGATATTAATTATATCGAAAAACCAATCTAAGACCGGATAAATTTATTGATTATTATCGCCCTAGTGGCTGTATCTTATTGCAAACACATTTATCTAAACGTAAATTCCCACACACACACACACCTTAAGCATGGCAAACGCTCTAATCCTCTCATACAAGTTACCAAACAGATCATAAACTCAGCACATACAAGAAACTTATGCAATCCAAACATGTAGTTATGCTTCTTTCCAAGAAGACAATGGTGGAGTCTCCGCGTGTTTGTAAGTAGCCGTGTTGTTATCATGATATCGTTCCCCCTTCACAAAATCCGGTCGGGCAATGACTTCGAGTTCAGCCATCTCTTCAGGAGTGAGCTTCACAGATAAAGCTCTAATGTTCTGGTTTAAGTTCTCGATCTTGGAGGTTCCCGGAATGGGACAAACATCATCTCCTCGGTGGTGAACCCATGCGAGAGCTAGTTGCGCAGGAGTGCAGCTTTTCTTTGTCGCCATCGCTTGGACTTTCTCATAGACAATCTTGTTGTTATCAAGATTCTCCTGTAGGAATCTTGGTAGAGTCTGTGACAGAGCAATAGCCACAAGCAGAACATACTAAGATGATTATCCGAATAACCTAATTTTACAATGTCGATTTACGAAACAGAGAACTGAATCAATCGTGTACTTGCCTTTCGATAGTCATCTTGGTCAAGATTCTCAACAAGCTTAGGTCCTGATGCCAAAAAGCCTCTTCCTAGAGGACTATAAGCTACAATTCCAATACCAAGTTCCCTAAAAAATATAGAAAGAGGTAAAAAATTAGTGAATATTACCAAGAACCCATTAGCTCAATTGGTAAAGTATCTTCAGCAAAGTCTAGAGGTCCCTTTTTATTTTAGTGGCACTTGGGAGGGGACTATATAAAATGCTCTGGCCCCTCAGCCTGAGGGAATATTTGGTAACGAAGAAGAAATTTATGGATGATTCTGATTCATCACACCTGCAAGTCAAGACAATTTCTTCTTCCACGTCTCTAGACCACAAGGACCATTCTATCTGCATAGCGGATATCGGATGAACAGTATGTGCTCGTCTGATGGTTGAAGCTGAAGCTTCAGACAAACCGATATACTTTATCTTACCTTCTTCAACAAGCTTCTTGAGTTCTCCCATCTTTCAAAAGACATTCACCCAAACCATAAGTTCAACAAAAAGAGTAAAACAATATATAAAGCAATCAAAAACAGAACAAGAAACTAAGCTATTACCATCATTATGCATATCTTAACTTTAAAGAAAAGACTTATCTGTAAAACTCAAAATAAAGAAGCCATACCGTGACTTCGATGGGGACATTGATATCAGTTCGATGCTGGTAATAAAGATCAATACAAGTAACACCAAGACGCTTTAAACTCGCCTCACAAGCAGACCTCACATACTCTGGATCTCCTCTCAGACTAAATTTCGCATCTTCATGCAAACCAGTGATCCCAAATTTTGTCGCTAATTCCACTTTCTCCCTCAAACCATCTTTCAGAGCCTGCACACCAATAAAAACACAAACATATACAGTGCTTTATAATTGGTATCAACCTTAAACTCTAAACCATAGCCTAAAACCGTAATTCCAGAATCAATTACACATCAATTACTCATTTATTTATTTATTATTTTATTTCTTTGATAACCAAGGGGTGATATGGATTTTTACCACCCGACTAATCTTGCGGTCCATTAGCCCACTCACCGGATTTTCTAATGGATAATAATTTATTACCTTTCCCAGGAGCAGCTCGTTTGTGTGGGGACCGTATATGTCGGAAGTGTCGAGGAATGTAACGCCGGCGTTAACGGCGTGACGGAGGAGAGCGACGGCGTTAGTCTCAGGAGTTGGAGCGCCGTAGTAGGCGGAGAGACCCATGCAACCAAGTCCCTGAGCTGAAACCTCAAGGCCTTGGCTCCCTAGCTTCATCCTCGGCACTGTGTAAGCTTCGGCCATTGATGAATCAATCTCTCCAAAGGTTAGAAAAAGAAAGGTCAAAGAAAAATGGGGTTCTTAATTAAAGGATTAGAGTGGGATTTATGACGGTGAAGTGGTGACATAATGATTGCCACCTCGCTACTTATGTGCCAAAGAGGACAAAAGCAAATTGAAGTTGTGCCTCTCCAAGAAAATTCTAAAAAGTATAGTCGTTGGAATTATCTTACCATCTAGAAAAGGTGATTCCCATCGTCAAATGTTTTTGCTTTCCAAACACTGAATGATTAGTATTCAACTGGATAATAATTAACTTGAATAGTAGTTGAAAATTCTACTTGAATTATTGTTTTAACACATATTCGCCATAAGGATAAGTTAAGTCATTAGTTTTGTTGTTGAGTCCATATAATTTACACATACGTATCTCACCAGCTAAATAATGATTTCAACTAATGACTTAGCGATCTAAATAGCAAACATGTCAAAAGTCCTAAAGATCTCTTCATATAGAGAAATAAGGAAGAATGTGGTTTAATTTTTATTAATTGTTTTTGATAGTGTATGAAATTCTTCAAAAATGTAACAAGAATAGATATTTGCAAACTCACGATCTACACACAAATTTATCTTTCATAAACTTTATTAAACTTTTACACTCACTTAATTACAGAGTTAAAACCCTTAATCTACCCAGAAATACACACCCTCGCACACCAATAAGTTGCGTCTGAATTAGATTACAACAAGATCTAGTGCTATGATCTTAACAAACGTAAAAACCCAATAAACCGCTTTTTCTATCTAATCTCCCAATGAGAGTTTTTATTTTCTCTTGATACTCAAAATAAACAACCATTGCTGCATTTTATCTTCCTTGTGTCTACTTGCTACAAACCAGTGAATATGTGCATGTCTTAGACAGACACTAGCTCGGTTGTACATCATAGCTTTATTAAATGCTTCTACTGTTATCTTCATTTATACTAGAAGTATTTGCACGCCAACCCTAAAGATGATGGAGCCCACTCCACTTGCTTGACACCTAACCCGAGGTCAACTTAACACTTGACATGAGATATTTTTGTACAGAGATCTCTGTGGTACATCCGACGAGCCAGGATACATTCCTTCCTGTGATACTTCAAATCTCACTACTCTCACAATCTCCCCCTTTTTCGTTGAGTATGTCAATCCAAGCACTTGAAACATATTTAAGAACAAATCTCTATATCTTGTGTTAACACGGCAACCACCTCAGTGATTTCTGATATGCTCAAATTACCGTTAAGCTACTCTCTCAAATTAAGAGATCGATTGTAGAACTTTAGGTATCGAAATCCACAGGAAATCAGTTACACAATAGATTAATATGTTCGAATTATGCTAAGCAGAAATAATGAGAAAGCAAGTAAATAAAGCATAGATGAAGTCGGTTGTAAGACAATTAAAATAAAAGCTAGGCACATGGAAATCGCAGGTGAATTTGAATTGCAGATATAAATAAAAGATATGAATATTAAGCACAGTTCATGAACTTAAAACACGAATATAAAATCAATCAGTTGTCGCTGCAAAGATTATCTATGTCTAAATCCTAGAAAGTCAGCTGTCATTGCGAATCCTATAAATCTAAACAAGCATTAAAGATTAGGCTCAATTGTTTACAAAACCCTAAACCAAATTTCTTTGCAAAAAGGAATTTTGTTCATCAAAGACTAGATCAAGCAATTAATAAAACTGTCGTTTCTATTAATTAACCTAAGATCAGATTTCAGTTCGCGAGGCTAAAATCAGCAATAAACACAAATCAAGATGAAGAATTTCTAAAGATATTATCCTAGTAATTAAATCGGATCTAGCAATTCATCGAACACCTTTGAATAACCCTAAACCTAACAATGGAACTACTCAGACATAATCAAAGAAGAAACCATTATATTAATTGAAGATATCTCTTAAACTAAGTAAAATAAAGCGTAAGCCTAAATAATTGATGCAAAAACGTATTTATAAAGTACATAAACCGTCATAGACATAATTGTAAACATCTGGAACTTCTGGGCAAAAACGGCAATCTTCCAAAAACTTGATTTTTGGCTTGTTCGAGCAGGGTGTCGATCGACACTGATAGTCCAAAACTTCCAGTAAACATCAATTATGCTTCAAACGTCTAAGTACCTACAAAGACTCTAAAACACAAGCAAAACACCAACTAGACTCTATAAAATGGACTTATATTATGGTCTAAAACGGGTAAAAACCATGATATATCAATTTCAACCTCACGACTCAAGCTATTCTTAACCAGTTCTCCCACATGAAGTCACCTCAGTGAACTTCACGGAACGGTAACAAAGTTAAGTGAGTAGAGTATTCAAAGTACTCAGACCCAACACAAGAGCAAGACAAGAGTAAGTAGCATAATAGTTTTAGAGTCTTTAGCTTATAGCTAGGAGAAGAAAAAAAAGTCAAATTGTCTTAAGATAAGTAGATGAAGACAGGAAAAACAGGAGCTCTGAGCTCAGAGACAGCTTGAAACTCTTAATTGTACTCTTTATACTCTCCTCCTGAGACAGCTTCAAATGGTTCATTCGCAACCATCCCATATTCTCCCCCTGCTTGGAGGCAGACTCAAGGAAAAACAAAAAAGTCTTACTAGAAATAAGGTTAAGAGCATGAGAGCGGAGATGCAACAGACATACCAACAATCTTGTGGTTTAGACCACGCACAAAAGAAGAAAGAAACTGAAAGTTTGTCATGATAGACGTGTTGGGCAGGATCATAGGCTCCCCCATAGTGTAATAGTACCTTTGAGGAGAAAGAAAGACCTGAGGATCGGGGAGATATGATCTCTAGGAGTGACACATACATGCCTCTGGAACTCGAGTAGTTGACATATGATGTTGGGAAATACTAGACGGCTTCCAGTTGTGTCTTTAAGCGAGACAAAGATCTCATCGTAGACCAGGGCACCAAAATTGAACAGAGTTTTCGGCGCAACCATGTAGACAAGGGTTGCTCTTTCCTTTGTGATGACCCTTTTGTTCATTGTTGGCATCCAGTTGTGACAACAGATCTTGTACATCATTGCCATGGTTGGAGTAAGATGAATGACAGAGAGATCTTCCAAACGTTTCATTGCTCCTTCAGATAGAGCACATGCAATGTCATCAATAGGGGTTGCTACCCTGAAGGTAACACGTCCGTGTAACTCATAGGGAATGCTCGGGAGTTGGAACATCTGGTTGATGATCTGGGGCGTGAATTCGTACAATTTCCCATGAATGTACACACAAAGGTGTCCACCATCACGAAACTCAAGACGAGAGATGTTGAAGTAGAACTCTTTGACAATCTCATCTGTATAGGTGTCGACTTCGAGAACTGTTGGAAGAAGACCAGCAGCACTAATGAGTTGTTGCACAACAAAGGTCTCCGGAAAGTCTATTTTGAGATTCCTCATATCATTGAAGAGTCGATGAGAGACACTGGTATAGATCTTGAGAGTAGCTACGAAGATGAATCTCTTGGTTAAAGGTTTCCTAGCTTTAACGGTGAAATGGTGACGTAATGATTGCCACCTCGCTACTGTGCTAGTTCAGTGTTCATAGTCAAAGAGGACAAAAGCAAATTGAAGTTGTACCTCTCCAAGAAAATTCTAAAAAGTATAGTATTTGGGATTATCTTAATTACCATCTAGAAAAGGTGATTTCCATCGTCCAATGTTTTTGCTTTCCAAACACGGAATGATTAGTATTCAACTGGATAATAATTAACTTTAATAGTAGTTGAAAATTCTACTTGAATAAAGTTGTTTTAACACATATTCGCCATAAGGTTAAGTTAAGTTAAGTATCGAGTCCATATATCTACACATACATATCTCATCAGCTAAATAATGATTCGACCTAATGACTTAGCGACCTAAATAGGAAACATGTCAAAAGTCCTAAAAATCTCTTCATATATAGAAATGAAGAGTGTGATTTTTTTTATTGATTGTTTTGTTTTGTGAATGTCATAGTCATCCTAAGGCAAATTAAGAACGCTCCTATTTATACACAATCATATATACAACAATTACACACATTAACATCTTAGTTATTGAATATGGTCACCAAATAATTACATAATCCATATATATTTTATAAAATCTTTTTATGTGCATCGTTTCTTATTTGAAGATAGGATCAATTCTAACCTACAAGACAAACATGCCTGGAGAAGATAAAAAGACTAAATTGACAAGTTTTATTATCTCTTGTGTGTGTGACCAATAATGACGGTTTGGTGCAAAAATGAAAAACATTTTGAGCATCAATGAGGCAACAAGAAAGCAAATATTGATGTGTATAATGTAACTTTGTTCGCTGATACTTGATTTGAAATGGCTCATTTTGTTTATTTCTCATAAGAGTTACCTATGAGGCAACTATTACAGAGCCCAGAACAGAGTAGCATGACATTACTTGTCTGATATAATAGATTCTTACATTACTAAACTTGACGGTCTATGTCATATTTTTTAATCAAATCCTGTAAAACGACAGATGCGATGCTCCATTGATACCTCTCTCAATGTATCCCTTTGTGTACTCTGGTACTGTGGTCTCTCTGTATTTTGGAGGGTTTTCTTCACACAGAAGCATCAGAACTTGCGTCTTGTCCAAACGATGAAAGCTCCATACATACTTCCATAGTTTGGACAAGACGAAACTTCTGACGGCGAATTCGTTCGGAATAAAGGAGAGTATACGAGGATCTCATCTAGTAAAGAGCTGACTGAGACCTATCCAAAGTAGCAACTCGGAACATATTCAATAAATTCTTGAGATGGTGCTTAAGAAGACAGACGGCTGGAGCCGCAGAGGTTCTGATTATTCTCTTCTGTGTCGTGCCTTTAAATAGACGTAGCAAGAGTTTAGGTTTTAGGGTTTACTCACACATAAGCCTCACGTAACAGGCTTTTTAGGGTTTGACAATATGTTGTGAATGGGCTGTGACAGTGCAATTTTCTTAAGGGTTTTTATTAACATATTTTCTATGTTTTGTTTTCAGTTGACAAAATAGTAGTAAAAGTTTGTATTCGATTTCTATACCAAAAATAAACCAAAAATTCCGAAGTAAGAAAAAAAAAGTCAAACCAGAAAACCACATTTTTTACCTTTTGTTCTATCTTTCTCTCTCTTTTCTAATCAAATCGACAAAAGCCATATACAGTTAAAGATCCATGCATTTTCTTGTTACCTTCACCGTTTTCAACAGAAAAATATTCCATGGGGAATCCGGGTCGAATTTAAAGCATTAATTCGGATTCAAACCTTCACCGTTTAAAATCCAATTTCATAATTAGGGTTCTATTATTAGAGGCAAACAAAATAAAAATTATCACTCACAAAAGTCACAATACGTTTAATTGCATCAAGTAAAAAACTTGTACATGCATCTTCCGACTGATTCCACATGCCAATGATCATGTTGATGAAAGCAGAGATCATGCATAAGAGTCTGGTTATGACCATACTCCATCCACAGACATTGATTCCTCATTTGTTTCCACAAATTCAGCGTTCGATTTGTCAAAGAATCATTAGTTGTTTGTGAGGGTTCCCACTCTGCCTAGAGTAAACAACACCATTTTACTTCATAACTATCATCATATACAAGAAGTCTCTATAAATTAGTATTGTTCGGCCAACGATATTTTACTAATTTATAAAGATATATTAATTATATCGAAAAACCAATTTAAGACCGGATAAATTTATTGATTATTATCGCCGCATTCGTTGTATCTTATTGCAAACCCATTTATCTAAACTTGAATTCCCACATGCACACTCACACACACACACCTTAAGCACACACACGCTCTAATCATGTATACCCTCATCATACCAGTTACCAAACAGATCATAAACTCAGCACACACAAGAAACTTATGCAATCCAAACATGTAGTTATGCTTCTTTCCAAGTAGACAATGGTGGAGTCTCCGCGTGCTTGTAAGTAGCCGTGTTGTTATCATGATATCGTTCCCCCTTCACGAAATCCGGTCGGGCAATGGCTTCGAGCTCAGCCATCCCGTCAGGAGTGAGCTTCACAGATAAAGCTCCAATGTTCTGGTTTAAGTTTTCGATCTTGGAGGTTCCCGGAATAGGACAAACATCATCTCCTCGGTGGTGGACCCATGCGAGAGCTAGTTGCGCAGGAGTGCAACTTTTCTTTGTCGCCATCGCTTGGACTTTCTCATAGACAATCTTGTTGTGATCAAGATTCTCCTGTAGGAATCTTGGTAGAGTCTGTGACAGAGCAATAGCAACAAGCAAAACATACTTGTTACACCATGGATTTAGCCCAAGGCAAAATCCTACTCTCAGCCCATCAAGCGAAAAGGCCGAACTCATCACCTTGCTAACTAAGTAATAACCACCTTATCTTTAATGTAGTTACTTTATGATCAATATGGGTTACTTTATGGAAACATATGGTTAAAATGTAACCATATGTATCCAAAACCCTAGCATTCTTGTACTATATAAAGGTTGTACATCATTTTTGTACAACCAAGGCTGAATACATCATACTTTTTGAGCAAATCACTTTTGATCTAACTAATCTCCCTAAAATCCGAAATATCCCACTCGGTTACTGTTCATCCGAGCAGGAACGTTCTCTCACTTACAATATTCCTTTTTATTTATCAAAGAGTCCCCGAACCTCCTACAAATTCTAGTGTCGATCTCATCTCGAGTTCAATATTTGGCGCGCCAGGTAGGGGGATACTTTACATCTAGAGGATATCTTTTTACGCAATCATGGACCTCAACAAAGAAGCGAGCACCCGAACGCACTCCGCGGAGACAAGCGCCCATGGTACTAACACTCCGGTGGCCCAAGAAGCGACTCTTGTCCCCGGATGGGAAAATCTTAACTCAGTGAGCGCGGAAACCCCCGCCATCGTCCCAGAAAGACAGGACCAGCCCGCAGACTTCAGCGGCACGCCCATCTCCCCAAGGCAAGCACGTTCTGCAAAAGACTCGGTCGGTACACAGAGCCCCAGAAAAGGAATCCTAATGATCATGGGAGAATTCAACGCGACCCACGACTCGGTCATGTCCCTCAGGAAGCACGAGAAAAGAGCAAAAATTGAACAAGACTACCTCCGAAGGACCAAGGTGGACATGCTTATTATCTTCAGCGAGGACGACACCGAATACCTCGTCATGCCTCACAACAACCCGCTCGTGATCACTTTAGAAATTGACAATTGTGAGGTGAACAAGATCATGGTCGACACCGGAAGCTCCGTCAACCTAATCTTTAAGGAAACCCTGGGGAATATAGAGATCCCCGACGACCAGATCAAACCAGGTGCGCAGTCCCTGACGAGCTTCGACGGCGTAATAACCACGACCATTGGGTCAGTTAAACTAACAATACACGCCGGTAACACCTCCCAGAGCATGAAATTCATGGTCGTGGAAAAATTGGCCGTGTACAACGCAATCCTGGGAACACCTTGGTTATTCTTCCTTCGCGCGATCGCTTCTGTCTACCATCAGTGCGTCAAGTTCCCAACCTCGACCGGAGTTTTCACCATCCGAGGAAGCCAAAAGATGGCCCGCACATGTTTCATCGCCGATAAGCACCTACGGATGGCTAACTACCATATCGGCCCTGCCGACGAAGCCAGCGCCTCCAAGCCCAGACAAGAATCCACGATTCAAGTAAGTATAGACCCGGCCAACCCCGCTCGCCGGATCAGCATCAAAGCCGAGCTCGCCGAGCCTATCTGGGCCGAGCTGATAGGCTTATTGAGCAAGAACGTTACCACCTTCGCCTGGATAATCGACGATATAAAAGGCATCAGCCCAAGCGTCACGAGCCATGAGCTCAATGTGGACCCAACCTACAAGTCGATCAAGCAGAAACGAAGGAAACTCGGACCCGAGCGATCCAAAGCCGTTAACGACAAGGTAGCTAGACTCTTGGAGGCAGGATCCATAGCGGAAGTTCAATACCCTGAGTGGTTGGCCAACCCGGTCATCGTCAAGAAAAAGAACGGCAAGTGGAGGGTCTGCGTGGACTTTACCGACCTCAACAAAGCATGCCCTAAGGACAGCTTCCCACTTCCCCACATCGATCGAGTGGTCAAAGCCACGACAGGAAACGAGTTGCTCTTGTTCATGGATGCATTCTCGGGGTATAACCAGATCGCAATGCACCCCGATGACCACGAGAAGACTGCATTTATCACCGACCGCAGAACGTACTGCTATCGAGTCATGCCTTTCGGCCTGAAGAACGCGGGAGTGACCTACCAACGTTTGGTTAACAAGATGTTTGCCGATCAGCTGGGTGACACTATGGAGGTCAACATCGATGACATGCTGGTAAAATCCTCGAAAGTGATCGACCATGTCGGCCACCTAGAGGATTGTTTCAGGATCCTGAACCTCTACGAAATGAAGCTGAATCTAGCCAAGTGCACATTCGAGGTTACCTCCGGAGAGTTCCTCGGGTACATCGTGACCCAACGTGGAATAGAGGTAAACCCCAAGCAGATCTCGACAATCAGGGATCTCCCTTCCCCGAAGAACATAAGAGAAGTCCAGCGCCTAACTAGTCGGATCGCCGCCCTAAACCGATTCATCTTGCGCTCAACCGATCGGAGCCTGCCGTTCTATAAGCTCCTACGAGGGATAAGGAGTTCATCTGGGATGACAATTGCGAAAGGGCATTCAAGGACTTGAAGTTATACCTAACAACTCCTCCGGTCCTGGCCAAACCCGAGCTGGGCAAAACTTTGTACCTTTTTGTGTCTGTGACGGATGTAGCCGTGAGTGGTGTTCTCGTCCGAGAAGATCAGGGTGATCAAAAACCCATCTTTTATGTCAGCAAATCTCTCGATGGTGCCGAGTCGCGATACCGCATTCTAAAAAAACTGGATCTGGCCGTCATCATGTCTGCCCAGAAACTATGCCCATACTTCTAGTCCCACACCATCGCGGTCATATCCTCCCAACCACTCCGCACCATCTTGCACAGTCCAAGCCAATCCGGGCGGATGGCGAATTGGGCGATCGAGCCCAGTGAGTACGACATTGAATTCAGGAATCGAACCAGTGCCAAGTCGCAAGTCTTAGCGGATTTTATTACCGAGTAGCCCCCGGACAAGGAAATACTCGAGCCGCGGAAAGCCGAATGAACTCTCCACATCGGTGGATCCGTGTCACGACAGGGCGTGGGAATAGGCATCTGTCTCACCTCCCCATCTGGGGAAGTACTCGAGCAATCGTTCCGATTGGATTTCCTCGCCACTAACAATGAAGCTGAATGGGAAGCTCTTATCGCCGGAATACGACTAGCCAAGGCTGTCAGAGCATGAAGGATTCACGCTTACAGTGATTCTCAGCTCGTAACCAACCAGCTTAACGACAATTATGACACAAGGAGCGAGCGAATGGAAGCATATAAGAAGTTAACCCGAGTAGGATCATAACACGCGTCTCTCATAGATGCAGTAGTGAAATAATCTACAAACCTAACTCAAGAAGTCCACCAAAACTTCCCTGAATAGGATCGAAGCCAGGCCCCATCCTGCACGAGCTCCTAAAAACGTGTAAGAATTTTAAGCCGAACACTTCTCGCACGCTTAACCACGAGACAGACTCAAGTCGTAAGCCAGATTCCGATCTGCAAACAACCCGATCTGACCAATCCACCACGCGAGCTTGGTCGAATCAAAACTAGCATAACCTAGGAACCAGCTCCCTAGATGCGCAAATGCATAAGCTAAAAAACTTAACCGCATAAAGAAGATTCAAATTTCATTAAAAACCCGAGGATCCATTCCCCGGGCAAAATAGGTCAACAATTACATCATACATCACCGCTACACCTGGCTAAAACATAACAGAAAGAAAAATAAAAACATTCAAGGTTCCTAAGAGCTAAAGAGACAAAGAGCTGCATCCGAAACGCTGCTTGAGCCCTGGAGAGTGCAATACTCTCTGAACCGGATCCGTAACGCGGTTAAGGGCTTCCATCGTCCGCCAGCTCGGGCACCTTAGACGGGCAACCATCGAAGGCTTCAACCGCCCAGGAATCTTTAATCCCGTGCTCTCCAAGACCGAGCGGGGAAGAAGGACAGCGGGCCGAATAGTCATTTGGGAGAATGCAAGATCCCGGAGCAAACATGTACTCACGGTCGGAGAAATTCATCATCTCCTTTGCCTCGATCTCCCTCACGAGACCGTCATATTTGGCTTGAGTCTCGACCCTGTCTTCTGGAAGCATCACCACTCCGGTCGCCGCCATCAGATCCATGTCATCAAGCTGAGTTTTAACCTGGCTATCCACGAACAAAGCCATCTTATCTGAACTCAAAAAGCGCCTCGACAATAAGAAAGGACTGTGGACGGACGAGCTCGACGGAGTCTTGTGGTCGTTTCGAACAACCCCCCGCGAGTCGACACGAAGGACACCTTTCTCGCTCGCATACGGACTCGAGGCAATGGCCCCAGCCTAAGCATGCATGCACAGGTTACGCCGTGAAATTCTGCCAGACGACCCTGACAAGAATAACAAAATGCTCCTGGACAATTTAGAGTACACCGAAGAAGAGCGCGATGCAGCACTCCTCCGGATCCAGAACTACCAGCAACTGGCGGGCCGATACTACAATAAAAAGGTCCAGAGCCGGAGTTTTGATATTGGCGACCTCGTATTGCGAAAAGTATACGAGAGCCCCAAGGACCAGAATACCGGAAAGCTGGGAGCCAATTGGGAAGGCCCGTACCAAATCCATGACGATGGACGGAGCATCGAAGATCAGGAGGATACGCAGGTCAGTCGAAGCATCAGACATCAGTACGTGTATATTGACCCGCAGGACAAAGGAACTCGAGGCACGGTACGTGAGAGTCCGCTAGTTCTATCTGCATCACGCAACGGGTTAACAGATTAACACGCGGACCCTATTCGGGTTATCGTACAGACCTCGGTCATCCCACGTACCGCGGATCAGGGAGTGACCGGATCTATCTTTTGCCCTTTATTCGACTTTTCTCTAACGGTCATGTTGACCAACCTAGGATTTTCTATTTAAGGAGTGATTCCAATCATTGTAATCCTTATCTTGAATAATAAAAATCAAGTTCATACTTTTATTCTCCATGGTTACATAATCTTCACTAATCTTTCTTAATCTCTCTTAATCTCTACTAAAATCTCTATTTCCGCATTAATTCTTACATGGTATTAGAGCCAGGTTCATCTTGGTGACCATTTCATTCTACCAAATCCATGAAATCATCCGACCAGACGTATATAGACTTATGACGATGGACGGAGTAGCCCTCATCCAAGCCTGGAATTCTATGACGCTCAAACGCTACCACTACTGCCTCGACGTCCCAGCAGGTTCCGAACCTGATCGACATGTCACCTAACAGTCGCTCAGGAGGATGTCGCTTTCTCGCTGATTTAACGGGTACGTAGGTAGCTTCCTCGGAAGTTCAGCTATGATTAATAAAAGCGAGTTTATATCTATTACTCTCGATCCGTTCGATTTTTAAACAGCTCCGAGCTCACTTACATTAGTGCTCTGGCCAAGTACTTTATCAATAGATCATAGTCGGGAGGCCTACTACAGCCAAACCCGAGTAGGATCATAACACGCGTCTCTCATAGATGCAGTAGTGAAATAATCTACAGACCAAACTCGGGAAGTCCACCACAACTTCCCCCAATAGGATCGAAGCCAGTCCCCATCCTGCACGAGCTCCTAAGAACGTGTAAGAATTTTAAGCCGAACACTTCTCGCACGTTTAAACACGAGACAAACTCAAGTCGTTAGCCAGATACCAATCTGCAGACAACCCGATCCGACCAATCCACCACGCGAGCTCGGTCAAATCAAAACCAGCATAACCTAGGAACCTGCTCCCTAGATGCACAAATGCTTAAGCTATAAAACTTAACCGTATAAAGAAGATTCAAATTTCATTAAAAACCCGAGGATCCGTTCCCCGGGCAAAATAGGTCCACAATTACATCATACGTCACCGCCACACCGGCTAAAACATAACGGAAAGAAAAATAAAAACATTCAAGGTTCCTAAGAGCTAAAGAGACGAAGAGCTGCATCCGAAACGCTGCCTGAGCCCTGGAGAGTGCAATACTCACTGAGCCAGATCCGTAACGCGGTCAAGGGCTTCCACCGTATGCCAGCTCAACCGCCCAAGAATCATTAATCTCGTACTCTCCAAGACCGAGCGGGGAAGAAGGACAGCGGGCCGCATAATCATTTCGGAGAATGCAAAATCCCAGAGCAAACATGTACTCACGGTCGGAGAAATTCATCATCTCCTTTGCCTCGATCTCCCTCACGAGACCGTCATATTTGACTTGAGTCTCGACCCTGTCTTCTGGAAGAGTCACCACTCCAGTCACCGCCATCAGGTCCATGTCATTAAGCTGAGTTTTAACCTGGCTAGCCCGGCTAACAAGACTGAGATAGTCCCTCTCGTCAAGGAAGTATTCTTGAGCCCTAGTAAGCGAAGCTTGCGCCAACCCAACAAGCCTGGTATGAGTCAGCTTGGCGGCAGACCTAGCACATGCATGACCGTAGTCTCCCCTGGATGTGCACGGACGGATCATCTGGGACCGAACCTGGCCAACTAGCTCGGTATTAGCCTACTTGACTACCTCGAGGCGCGACTTAAGGTCGCCACACTTCTGCTCAGCGAGAACCCTCAGATCGACCTCATGTCCGACCATCTGACTGAGCTCCCGCACCGCGGCGTCCCGCTCCGCGGAATATTCCTTCAGCCTCTCCAACTCCGCAGACGAACCACCGCGAGCCCGCATCGACTTATTTTCCCTTGTCAGGGAGGCCTTGTCCTCCTTCAAGGATATATTTTCCCTCACGAGATGCGCAATCCAGCCCGGATAACTGTCCCCCGTCTTTTCCAGTTCTGGGCTAGACCCGGGTGATTGGGGTGCTCTTGTCCCTCGACCGTTTCCTCGAAATGATCCCAGTCATCCTGGGTGGCCCACTAGAAACGCCACCTCTGCGGCCGGGAGCAGACGTTTCTCCCGCTTCAGTAGCAGAAGATCCACTCGGCCCGCCAGAGGATCTGCGTACGATCGTCGTGGCAATCCGGCTGAGACAGCTGAGTCGAAGAGGTGGAGGTAGGTCAAGAGTTACCTCGACAATTCTCTTCTCGCGAGCCCGTGACTCAATCCCTTCGGAGGGGCGCCTCATCCCCTCAGAGCATTGCCGAGACAAGAGAGTATCACATGCCCCATCAACGCGAGCAGGAACGACTGGGGCATCCTCATCTCCCGATCTCATCCTCAAAGTAGCCTGCGCCAACTCCTGACTAGAACCCGTTTGCACCGGTTCACTCGGAGGACTGTCTCTGAGACCACTATCGGTAGACTCCACCGAGTTGGACAGGATGTACCTGCTCAAGTACTCGAGGCGAATACCCTCATCGTCACTCTCTTTCACCCGCATAAGGTGAAAGGTCCGCGAAGGAGGATTGGGGTTTATTCCCTGCTGATCCATCCGGACCAACACGATGTCGTCAGAACTGAAGGACGAATCACTTGAAGACATAATTTCAAGAAGGTATAGAGGAAGTCGAAAATGAATCGGGAAAACGAAAAAATCAAGAAAAAGAGAGTTGCTTTGCTTTTTGAAAGGGAAGGTCGGGCGTTGTGAAGAAACAAAAAACACGACATGGGTGAAGTATATATATAGAGAACCAACATGGAGTGGTGAAAAGGTGTAATCATTAAGAACGGTAATCAAGGAGGCGGCGCACCGAAAGGTCAAGACAATATCGAAACCCTAAAAACCCCTCGGTAACCGCCTAAAGTATAATCATTACTTGGGCGGGAGTTAAGGAATTATGTGCCTGCGCAGAGCCAGCCGCACACACGCGCCAACGCAGGTCGACGTGTCTAGCTAAGCCAAGCGAACGAAACAGAGTCCCGGATCGGAATAACAAGTTGAGCCTTTCCATTTTCTCGCCTGCCAGTGATCATTCGACAAACTCGGTAAGCTCGATTTGCCGACTCGGGGGGTGGGGGGGGAGGGCTTACTGTTACACCATGGATTTAGCCCAAGGCAAAATCTTACTCTCAGCCCAACAAGCGAAAAGGCACAACTCATCACCTTGCAAACTAAGTAATAACCACCTTATCTTTATGTAGTTACTTTATGATCAATGTGGGTTACTTTATGGAAAAATATGGTTAAAATGTAACCATATGTATCCAAAACCCTAGCATTCTTGTACTATATAAAGGTTGTACAACATTTTTGTACAACCAAGGCTGAATACATCATACTTTTTGAGCAAATTACTTTTGATCTAACTAATCTCCCTAAAATCCGAAATATCCCACTCGGTTACTGTTCATCCGAGCAGGAACATTCCCTCACTAACAATATTCCTTTTTATTTATCAAAGAGTCCCCGAACCTACTACAAATTCTAGTGTCGATCTCATCTCGAGTTCAACAATACTAATATGATTATCCAAATAACCTAATTTTACAATGTCGATTTACAAAACAAAGAACTGAATCAATCGTGTACTTGCCTTTCGATAGTCATCTTGGTCAAGATTCTCAACAAGCTTAGGTCCTGATGCCAAAAAGCCTCTTCCTAGAGGACTATAAGCTACAATTCCAATACCAAGTTCCCTAAAAAATATAGAAAGAGGTAAAAAATTAGTGAATATTACCAAGAACCCATTAGCTCAATTGGTAAAGTATCTTCAGCAAAGTCTAGAGGTCCCTTTTTATTTTAGTGGCACTTGGAAGGGGACTATATAAAATGCTCTGGTCCCTCAGCCTGAGGGGATGTACGGGCCACAACCTCTTATTATTCAGAAAAAAAATTATTAAAAAAATAGCAAATATTTGGGAACGAAGAAGAAATTTATGGACAATTTCTTCTTCCACGTCTCTGGACCACAAGGACCATTCTATCTGCATAGCGGATGCTAGTCTCATGGTTGAAGTTGAAGCTTCAGACAAACCAATATACTTTATCTTACCTTCTTCAACAAGCTTCTTGAGTTCTCCCATCTTTCAAAAGACATTCACCCAAACCATAAGTTCAACAAAAATAGTAAACAATATATAAAGCAATCAAAAACAGAACAAGAAATTGAGCATTAGTATTCTCATGAATAAGCTATAATCATCATATGCATACCTCAACCTTTAAGACTTATCAAGAAGCCACACCGAAAAGAAAAAAAACCCCATACCGTGACTTCGATGGGGACATTGATATCAATTCGTTGCTGGTAATAAAGATCAATACAAGTAACACCAAGACGCTTTAAACTCGCCTCACAAGCAGACCTCACATACTCTGGATCTCCTCTCAGACTAAATTTTGCATCTTCATGCAAACCAGTGATCCCAAATTTTGTCGCTAATTCCACTTTCTCCCTCAAACCATCTTTCAGAGCCTGCACACGAATAAAACACAAACATATACAGTGCTTTATAATTGGTATCAACCTTAAACTCTAAACCATAGCCTAAAACCGTAATTCCAGAATCAATAACACATCAATTACTCATTTATTTATTTATTATTTTATTTCTTTGATAACCACCGGGTGATCTGGATTTTTACCACCTGACTAATCCTAAAGTTGAGTGTTGCGGTCGATTAGCCCACTCACCCCCACTCACCAGATTTTCTAATGGATAATAATTTATTACCTTTCCCAAGAGCAGCTCGTTTTAGTGGGGACCGTATATGTCAGAAGTGTCGAGGAATGTAACGCCGGCGTGACGGAGGAGAGCGACGATGTTAGTCTCAGGAGTTGGAGCGCCGTAGTAGGCGGAGAGACCCATGCAACCAAGTCCCTGAGCTGAAACCTCAAGGATTTGGCTCCCTAGCTTCATCCTCGACACTGTGTAAGCTTCAGCCATTGATGAATCAATCTCTCCAAAGGTTAGAAGAGAGAATGGCGAATAATAACACTTCTGGTAAAACCAGGTGGCAGGATGACACATTATTGGAGGAGGTGGGAATATAGCACTTTTTTAGAGCATGAAGACGAGATTGACCCTACACGCGCCGCGTGGATTAAGACGAGAGTGGTATAGAAATGCATGAGGGTAGAAGAAGCGCCGGCTAAGATGGGACATGCATGACATGTAAGTAGACGTGGAGATAGCTTCATTAATGATATGTTATGATGATGTTTATATGTTTATAATCAAGTAAATGTGTATATTGTACTTTATCAATTAGTTCAACCTATCTGGTATTTATATAGAGATTTAAGAAGCATTACTTTCAGTAGTTGGGAAGAAGATAGTAATGGCAACCGAAAAATTTGTGATGGAGGTAAGATTGTACAACAACAATATTATTCTGTTTTTGGCGCGTAATGTAGTGTACATAGTACACAATGTACGCGTGAGTAAGTATTGACATTAATGTTCAATGTTGCAGTGTGATAGAGATCCAGTGGTAGTCACGAGCGGCATATGGCGTTATTCGGAAGACGGGGAGTGGGTATTCACAGTTGATAAAACGAGATAAAGTAGAACCGTGAACGTGAACAGGTATTTTCCAACGTACATGACTTTGAGCAAACACATTATTGAAGAGTTTGAAGAGAGGAGTGGGACAACCGTCGTGTTCACCTTCTGGGTGCCGCCGCCGTCAGGAATGAGTAATGTTGTTACTCTACCTCCAATAACATTTAAAACAGATAAAGGATTCAAAAATTACAAGGCTATGAGGGTCGTAGACAAGAGGGTGATGCTCTTCGTTGAATTTAGTGAGGGTGGTAATTTGGAAGTTTCCCCCATAACTAGTACACATGGACCAGCCGGGAGGGGCATGACAACGCCGAGACGAAGGTTGTTCATGGAATCGCCCGTGGATGGACATAGTGGTGAAATTGGCGGGCCATGTACGGAGGGCGGTGGGGCAAATGTACGAGAAACATCCAGTACACAGACAGTCGTCACATCACCATCACATAAGCCAATGGGTGACAGGCCAGTATATGGCGTACACAGGGTTGACAAGGTTGTAAGCCTAGCAGGGGATGATGATTTCACCTATGAAGATGAAATGAGAGTAGAAGATGGCAGTGAAGATAGCAAAGAGCCAGCGTCAGACGAACAATTTGAGGCGTCGGATGAGTTTTACTCCACCGAAGAATCAGATGGAAACGATGACATTGAGTATGATATGGAACACTGGTCTGACCTAATAAACCAAGAGTACGGTAGTGGACAAGCGGTTGGTGAGGGATTAATATGACGGAAAACATAACGGAGACGCAGGATGCATATATACCGTTAAGTCTCCATAATTTGTACGCGGACATAAGAAATGACGAAGGATTCTACGCCGCTGATGCAGCCCCAGTATTTGACGTATTTGACGAAGTGGAGAAGAGTTTGTGTGATGTGGACATCGCCACGACAGAAGATGCAATGTACAAGGGGAGAACCTTCAAAAACAAAAAACAATGCCAAATGACCCTAGCTATATACGCAATAAAAAGGCTCTTCCACTTCAGACAAACACGTTCAACACCTAAGAAACACGCAACCGGGGTCCAAAGTGTTGATCCGAAGTGTCCATTCTACGTAGTGGCAACCGGGGTCCAAAATTTAGATTACTTTGAGATACGTAAGGCTAAACTGGAGCATACATGTGACAATATGTCCTGTACACAGTACATGAAACACGCAACAACGAAGGTTATTGCAGAGCTAATGAAATCCAAATACGTGAACGGGGCACCTGATCCACGACATTGTCCTCCAGGAATTACACGTATCAGTGTCGTATTGGAAAGCATGGAGGGTGAAAGAACTAGCAATGGACATGACCCTAGGATCACCGGAAGGCAGCTATGCACTCTTTCCTGTGTACGTACATCTACTAAAGAAGCCAAATCCTGGGACACTGTGTACAGTTTCAGCAACAGAAGAAGAAAACGGGTCACATAGGTTCAAATACTTATTCCTGTGTATGAAGGCATCCATGGACGCAGTTTAATATTTACAACAGGTGGTCATCGTCGATGGAACATACCTGACAGGCAAATACAAAGGATGTTTGCTAACTGCATGCATGCAGGATGGGAATTTCCAAGTATTCCCCCTGGCATTTGCGGTCGTGGACAGTGAAAATGATGCATCGTGGAAATGGTTCTTCAATCAGTTAACGAGTGTGTTGAGTGGATGCCAGGAGCTGTACTTCGTCTCAGACAGACATGCTTCGATACAGCGTAGAATCAAAGCAATATTCCCAAAGACTGGGCATGGATGCTGTCATGTACACCTAGAACGTAATGTGGCAGCAAAATTTCGTCCAAATGGGTTGTCTTATATAGCCGGGCTTGCGTGTAAAGCTTTCAGACTTGGAGAATTCAATGAGTTAATGAGTGAGATCAAGAGGCGGGATGAAAAATGCGTTATGTACTTGAAGGATATTGGATTCAGCCACTGGAGTAGGGTACACTGTACCGGGAAACGATACAACCTTATGAGCAGCAACATTGCAAAATCTTTCAACGCAGTTGTAGAACGAGCAAAGGGGTTCCTTATAATAACGATGATCGAGTACATAAGAACCGTTATGATGCGATCGTTTGCCATACGTAAAGACGTGGCAAGGAAACATAACTCCCTAGTCACTCCGAATGTTGACAAGCATCTTGTGAGTATGCTGACAAGACAACCTAGCTATGGTGTAGGAGTTGTGGCAAGTAGGAGGGTGGTCATCAAAGGAATGGATGGTTCTAAGTACAACGTCATGCTAGATAATCACCAGTGCACGTGTTCAGTCTTCGAGACATTGTAAATCCCTTGCTCTCATGCTATAGCAGCAGCACTCCATATGGGTATACCAGTGAATAGTTTGTGTGGTGAAATGTACAAGTTGAGCAGTTGGAGCAGCGTGTACACTGGTGATATACTTCATGTGTCGGAACCAACCGATCATGTCATCTCGGCAAGTATACGAGATGTTAAAATGATTCCACCAAAAACAAGGCGCCAGTCTGGTCGTCAGTGGAAACTTAGAATCCCATCGACGGGTGATTTCAGTGTAAGTGGCAACATACATTCATTTTCAAAAATTTGTAGTTCACCACATCCTGACTATTAATATGCGTGTACATGCATATAGGATGGGAATGCGATGAAAAAACAAAAAGGCACCAACAAATGCGGATACTGCAAGAAACCGGGTCATAATCGTGCAATATGCAAAGAAGCAATCTGAGAACAAGTTCGGTATTCAAAGTATCAGTGGCGTCAACCAACCGGAAAAAAAAAGTGAGATACCAACCAAGTTACATATTATCATCACCACCTAGTCATCAGTCGTTTTAAATGTTGTCTCCTCATATGTCCTACGGAGTCGTGACATCAATTAGTTTCATAACTGCCGTGTACGGTATGTTTCATACGTACACGTGAATCGTATCATGTAGTTTAATTTCAATACTTAGTTTCCATGTAGTTTAATATTACTATTTAGTTTGCATGTAGATTCGTTTCGTGTCGCCTATCTAGATGGTCAACAACGCGTCTGACAAACCTACCCCGTAGAGGGTCCAAGTAGCCTTTGTAATCTCAGTCTGCCTTCTTTCCTTTAAGTCAAATCAACTGTTCTTGATAAACCATGTAACCCTTGTCTAGAAAAGCCAAACAAAATAATAATAAATAATAAATACACCTATAAAATCAGATGTAACCCTCCAAAACCGGACAGCCGAAATAATCTACAAAATTGCCGAAAACAACAAACAATGAACGATATCAACATTCCCGATCCAATCCTGATTGACATTGTCCGCAGATTTGGAAGAGATAGCTTCTGCCACCTTGGGCCAATCATGGCATCTGGACGCCGAGGCCTAGCAGCCGTTCACTCGCGTGAGGTCCTCCTTGTGGCAAACATCACTGATTTCATAAAGTATCCACACCTAGTTAAAAAGGACTCACCATACCGTAGTTTCTTTGTCCGGTGCCTAAACAGTGGTAACAAGGTAGCCTACCTGATGAACGGCCTCCGTGTCGCCTTCAACGAGAATAATGTGTACGCAGCAATACCTTTGGTGATGCGAGGCGATCTGACCTCTCCATTGACCGTGTACATCATAGGGATGTTCCAGATCTGCGCGGGCAATTGGCGCCTAGGAGACAACACTCTACGTGCTCTTCATTGGTGGGAAGATGTGGACGGCTTCAACAACCTAGTGTTGCTGGTGGAGGCTTTCATGACACAACTTGACCCGCCCAGGCGACAAACCTTTGCATCCACACTACAATATGAACAAACTGCTTGTGGTTGCGAAGGTGACCGGTTCAGTGGGTGCATGGGATGTTGTGTCCAGTAAAACACACTGGAAATCATGAAATTCTCCTAACAAGTGAAACAACTGCTGTGTACGGTGTGTGACTTCCATTTCGCAATGTTCCTTAATACTATTGTGCTTCATGTTCTTATCATTTAAGTTTATGTTCCTTTGCTTTTAATTGTCATTAGACTGTTAGCTTTAATTTTCTTTCATCTGCCCCATGCATGACATATGTCTTTCACCCTTCTGTGTCATCTTTAAGTGATATGTAACGTTTACCAACTTCCTTATACGTGCATCCCATTCTATATACAAACAATATGGAGATATAACTTCTACATAAACTGGACTATTGAAACTGAGTAGTACACATACAAACCACCACAAGAAATATAGGAAAAACACACACATCATAAAATCAGAAACCATGGAACACCTCCCTCTAGATGTGGTAGTAAACATAGTGAAGATAGTAGGTGCAGCAGGCTTCAGAAACCTATCAGGACTAATCGGAACAAACAAAAAGTACTCGGAGTTGGCTTTGTCATAGGAGGTGTTGAAAAACGCAGACCTATCGGAAGTAATGGACAAGGGCCACCACGTGTGCGTGGACTCGCCTTTCAGACTGTTCATGAAGAGATGCATGGATGCAGGAAATAGAGTAGCTTTGTTTATGGAAGGACTACGCATTGGGTTTACGGAAGGAAGGGTTGATGATGTCATCATGATATTACGTACATGCGGTACATCGTCAGTGTACGCTATGTATGCATTGGGAATGCTGGAATAGCAGGTGGAGAATATGAGATCGGGTGGACAACGTTACGGCAGCTACATTGGTGGGAAAACATTGAACACAGTACACGAATTGCTGACACAGTCCGCACAACAATCTTAGACATGAATCCACGAATGCGAGGGAGTTATAGGTTTACTATGGATATCCCAGAACCGACATGCGCGTGTGAAGACGATGATATTAGACGGTGTTCAAAGTGTTTCATCATGTGGAATGCAATTACACTTTGCGCAATGTCGTAGACGATTTTCATACATTTTTGTACACTTGTATTTGTATTGTTATGTTTAATGAAATTCGATAGCATGTCTTCCAAGTACTTCGCATGTAATCCAAAAGAGACAATGGATATACATGTACAGTAGGCTAATGTACTCATCATTTACAAAATATACTGGGATTGCGTAGTTATGTACAATAAACAATTTACAGAACCACCTGAAGTACACGACATACCGTCAACAAAAATTGGAAAACATACAATCAACCGTGTACACTCCAAAAAATTTCAATACACTTACATTACCCCCCTCAACAGAACTGCAAAAGAGTAAAAAAGGCAGTTAGAGCACTGATGCCCAGGGCTGACGCATGGCGGACGATGAATGTACGTCCAGTTACTAATAACATTATTACATGTGGATAGGCTCATCTGTGCAATGTGTTTGACCATGTCGCAGCCCCACTCAGTTGCTTGCTTGATGTCCGATGTGCGGCGCCAAATTTTGGGAATCGTTGCCATGGCTTCATAATACTGACCACTACATATAAGGAGTATGAGAATAACAAGATCAACATATGCGGATTTGCCTGCCATTGGACGCAGAATCTTCAAAGCATCCTCAATGTTGTTATCCACTGTGGAGAGACGAAATCCTTCCAAATAGGCAGCGTTAGGGACCTCGGCGTGAAGAAAACTTATAAATTTCACTCGGTATGGTAAGCAAATGTTAACCATGGATGCGTCACTCATTATGTCATGAATGTTAACATTTGCATCATCCACCTCTCCACCCCTACGATGGTCATACAATAAAGCACCACGGAACTCATCTGCGAATGGTAAAGCATTGCGAGGATTGGAGACACTAACCCGAAGAGGATTAGGTTGCTAAACCGGTACAACATGAATGCCATGAAGCGCAGGATCATAAACTTGAATAAAACCCCACATGGACACTGATTAGGGGAGATTGGTGAGATTAGTGAATAAAAGCTGGCTTATTGATGTTTGGTCGTCGTCTAGCATGTACGTTGAAAGGTTTGAATGCTAAATAGCTTAAGCATTGATGAACGGAACAATATAGGCATAATATAATCACCAAACCAAAACGATTCCCTATACACGTGAGGTGATGGTAAGCCAAGCTATTAACCTATCCATAGAGTCTGCTGCCTACAGTACAATCTATCAGTTCACAATGCATCCTATCTTCCATATCACCTCGGAATACGGTGACAGAAGTCAAAAAATTCTTTCATATAGCTAGGTAATTATGACTAGAAGAGTAGCATGTAAAGTTAAAAAATAATGATGACATGCAGAGTTTAAAATTTAAATATATATAAAAAGAGGATTTAAACGTTATATCCGGGTTGGTAACACGGGCAATTATAAAAACAAACTAGTAAATGAAATTGTAGTAAAATATGAAACAAAGAATATAAAAACATCTTAAAAACTCTAACACAAATGATAATGTAAAATAAACAAAGATTGGATCCATAACTAGCCAACACGTGATGGATCGAGGCAGAATGAGTTGTACACATCGACGACAAATTTCTTCCGGATGCGGTGGACGACATCATCCCCGAATGTACTCATCTGAGCAGGTGTACAACCCAACGCGTACATTTCGATGAGCTTGGCAGCCATTGGGCCACTATCACCCACTTTCTTAACCTGGAATATGCCCTGAGCACGCTGCCACAAGAATGGAGTGGTCGGAAAGTCTTGAACATTGAAGTCCCGAATCAGAAATGGCATCATCTCAACTACTGGATGCATCAAACTGTGTACGCTATCTTCATCAGTTGCAGAGCAAAATGGGTCCAAGATCTCAATGGTCCTTGTGTTGGTGTTAATAACAAGACCAACCCAATGCATCCCTTGCCAGTACATGGGACAGAAAATAGTATGGACAGTTGCACCCTAACCGGCAATAGCTTCTCTAACCGGTAATGTACCCAATGCATACTGCTTCAACTTATAATGTCATGCAAAATTACCCTTTCCATACCCCTCTTTTAAAGTGTTATACTCCGCTCTCATTAGCGACATCGGGCAGTGATCCACTATAACAGCATTGTGAGGTCCAATGACAGACGCCAACTTGAACCACAACAAAGATACAAGTACTTCCATAGCCTACAAACAAATAATTGTTCAGCATACACATTTTATTACAAATGTACTGAGATATGGTGACACTTACATTGCCATGTAATAACTCGTGTTTCTTCTCCAAATTTGTAAAGAAGTTTGATTCCACCTCCATACCACAGGACAAGAGAAAAGTCCTAAATGAATGTAGATTAAATTAACAATTTCTCATCATAATCACATGAATAAAAAAATTAAGTGCAATATAAACTTACGGTTCCGGGTGAACACCAGTAAGGCTCATCACACGTTTAAGCTCTCCTTGCTTAGGCTTACAAAGAGGGTCGTATGGCAAAGCGGAGAAAACAAGCTCTTTAATCATGCACTTGGCCTTCGACGTGGGGTTACGTAACCTAGACCCTCTTCTCCATGGACGCTGCGCACCACCTACTATTGCATTGTCCACATTGGAAGCCTACATAGGAAAAATATGTAGTCATTCTCTTAAAATTAAAGACACAAGTTGGTAATAAATTCAACTACAGTAGTCATAGTAATTACCTTGTCTTCATCAAAATTCACAGCACCACATTCGTCACCACTGTGTTCGTGTCCTCCCCCAACATCAACACCTCCGTCTTCTAACTTATCCCCATCAATGTCACTGATGTCCGCCACATGTGGAATTGAATTAAGAGGGACCTGAAATTGCATAAGTCCTTGGCAGAAAAATCCAAATTAAAAAAACAAAGTAAATACAAGTAAAATGTAATTTATTACCACATCATGTACGTGTACGACTACAGCACGGGCAAGACAATCGTTTTCTCTTGTACACGGAGGTGAGGTTGGTACACCGTCTGTATCTATTCTATCCACTGGTACGAGACAGAGGCTAATGTCAGGGAGGGCTGGTTCAGTGTGGACAACTTCAACATTTTCTTCGGAATCGTTGAACATAACATCCATGGGTTCTGGTGTACCAACTGTCTTTGACGGTGTACCAATTGTCTTTGTCGGTGTACACCTGTGATCTTCCCCACTACCACCAAAAACATTATCCACGGCAGGACGGTCACCGCTGTCATCCTGCATGTGAACGATATATGAATATCTTGTACACAACATACCAGTACTACTAAAACCTTCATAACTATCTATTAAAACACATACCAGCTTCTCAACACCTCCACCAGCCGCTAATTGGTCAACTCCCCTTATAACTTCACCCACACCTATGAGTGTACGAATCCGGCATGACATTCTCGGCTTTCATTTCTTGAATCACTGCCGGAACCTTCTCATGCTGACCTGTCTTTGTGTAAAGAGTCATGAGACTGTTGTACGACATCGAGCTAACCGTAACATTGAGCTCCTTCATCTTGCTCAATAGACCTTCCGATTTCTCTATCATCAACTCCTTACAATAACAGTTCAAAAGAGACCCGTACGTGAGCTCGGTTTTCGATGTTTCCGGAAGACCAACGAAATACGTCTCCCCTGCAGGTATTCCTCGAGCTTTCGCAACAAGATCAAATTGGATTGCTTGATCACTCACCGTCTTGTTCATACCTCTCTCTTCCATAACCTCAGAGAGCTGCAAATAAAAAAATCAACTCTACAATATGAATTCTCAAAAGTACTGTAACTAAAGAAACAATCATCACTACATTTCAAGAGAATCACTCTCTGCTCCTATAACAATTTCATGAGAATCTACATTTGTTCATAAAAATCATCAATCTACCACAAAATCTACATGTATTCCACAGATTTGAGTGTATATCACAGATTCGAAATGCGATTTGCAGGAATTATGATTACGAATCCTCGAGTACGTAATACAATTCCAATTTTGAAAATCTGCATTTCTATTTTGCATAACCCTAGAGAATCGAAGATGAATCTGAGTAAGAAACCTTGAGTGCAGGGTAATAGAGATCGCGAGATCGGAGTTTTTTGATGGTATCTCCGACTTCCCATTTGAAGACGTGTTTAGTGCCTTTGAGGAACTGATTCAGCTGTTGACGAACACTGACCTCTGTGCCGCCGTCTTTGAAGAGATGATGGTAAAGAGGTTCTTCGATGTATTTCTTCGTCGATCTCTTTACGACGTCTCTAGGTCGGCATACACATTTTATTGCAAATGTACTGAGATATGGTGACACTTACATTGCCATGTAATAACTCGTGTTTCTTCTCCAAATTTGTAAAGAAGTTTGATTCCACCTCCATACCACAGGACAAGAGAAAAGTCCTAAATGAATGTAGATTAAATTAACAATTGCTCATCATAATCACATGAATAAAAAAATTAAGTGCAATATAAACTTACGGTTCCGGGTGAACACCAGTAAGGCTCATCACACGTTTAAGCTCTCCTTGCTTAGGCTTACAAAGAGGGTCGTATGGCAAAGCGGAGAAAACAAGCTCTTTAATCATGCACTTGGCCTTCGACGTGGGGTTACGTAACCTAGACCCTCTTCTCCATGGACGCTGCGCACCACCTACTATTGCATTGTCCACATTGGAAGCCTACATAGGAAAAATATGTAGTCATTCTCTTAAAATTAAAGACACAAGTTGGTAATAAATTCAACTACAGTAGTCATAGTAATTACCTTTTCTTCATCAAAATTCACAGCACCACATTCGTCACCACTGTGTTCGTGTCCTCCCCCAACATCAACACCTCTGTCTTCTAACTTATCCCCATCAATGTCACTGATGTCCGCCACATGTGGAATTGAATTAAGAGGGACCTGAAATTGCATAAGTCCTTGGCAGAAAAATCCAAATTAAAAAAACAAAGTAAATACAAGTAAAATGTAATTTATTACCACATCATGTACGTGTACGACTACAGCACGGGCAAGACAATCGTTTTCTCTTGTACACGGAGGTGAGGTTGGTACACCGTCTGTATCTATTCTATCCACTGGTACGAGACAGAGGCTAATGTCAGGGAGGACTGGTTCAGTGTGGACAACTTCAACATTTTCTTCGGAATCGTTGAACATAACATCCATGGGTTCTGGTGTACCAACTGTCTTTGACGGTGTACCAATTGTCTTTGTCGGTGTACACCTGTGATCTTCCCCACTACCACCAAAAACATTGTCCACGGCAGGACGGTCACCGCTGTCATCCTGCATGTGAACGATATATGAATATCTTGTACACAACATACCAGTACTACTAAAACCTTCATAACTATCTATTAAAACACATACCAGCTTCTCAACACCTCCACCAGCCGCTAATTGGTCAACTCCCCTTATAACTTCACCCACACCTTCATATTCTTCAAACATCTTCCCCAAATCAGGAACATCCACAACACGAGGTTCCACATTGGTATCTTCCTCAACCTCAGAATTAGTGTCCTTATAAGAAACGTTCTTCTCAGCACGAAATTTCGAAGACCTCAATATCCTTGTACTAGTGGAAGCAGAAATGTGTTCATGTATAATGGGGTTTTCATCATGAACATCAGCTTCTTCCTCCAAAGAATCAGTTGAGCTATCCACCGGAATTGGGGCATGCGTCCGGCCACGCTTCCTGGAAGAAGGAGGCTTCCTTGGTCTATAATTACCAAGAGTTGCTGTCAACTCCAACCTTATGAAATTTTCCAAATGCTTAACAGCTTCGGCCAACGTAGTGCCAGTGAACTCAGGTGGATTGTTCGAAATCGAGACTAGATTAGAAGAAATTGAGCCATCTTTGATTTCTATAGATACTGGTTTATTAGAAATAGGGCAAGGTTTAGAAACCCTCTTAGAACGTTTGGAAGCAGTTGCCAGACCCCCAGCAGACCTTTCCCTCTTAACCCCTCCAGTTGATGCTCGCGGTCTATGAAGTACCTCAGCTTCATACTCTTTCAAAACAGCTTTCTGCGCAGGTGTGTACACACGGTCACAAGGGTAATCACCGCCAGGCCACTCATGAACAGTGAAGCTATGTCCAGACTTGTGCATACTTTCAACTAACGCAACCTTCTCATCGAAAATGTCATCCTCCCACAAGTCTTGTTGTGGATCAAAATCCTCATCAGTGTGCAGAATTGTCTTCACTACCAACTGTTACATAACATGGCAATTAATTAATGATTAGCACATAATGAAAAAAACAACAAACATCACTGGCTACACAACAGTGTACGCGGGACAACGACCCATGTACACGCATAAATATACACGCATAAAAAAAACAATCGTGTACGTAATATAAAGGACTTACATCATCAACCAGTTCACAAGTTATGATATCCTCTTGGCTAATAGCACGTTTACGGCCTAGATTTGCGTTATATCGCTGAGTTAACTGAGAATCATCAACTTCTTCCCTGTGAATCTTGTCCAATCCATCGATGCACTCGAAGGCAAGAAGCTGGAAAGACAAAGGGAATCCATGCATTGCCATGGACGAGTGCTTCAGTCTCCCAACCAATGTCTCTAGCGCTTTATCAGATTTATCCTCCCAAATTTCAGCAAACATCATTTCAAAAGCTTGGCGGCCCCAGGGATAATTAAGAAAATAATCTACATCCCTACACATCTCCACATGATTTTCATTGACCACACCCAACTGAGACTTGACGGCCACAACACCTTCCACAATAACAATCAACGCAACACTCAACTTCTTCCAGCCAGGCCAATCTTTGTTGTGCTTCAGCATATTCAAAAGATCAGGGACCTTAACACACCGACGGTTACCAATCAATTCTGAAATGTACTTGGAAGTAATTCCCTCGGTGTTTTTCCGTTTCTCTAGATCCACGGAGTCGGGATACGCTGTACAGGTTACCCCGGTTAGAAGCCTAAATTCCCTCAGAGAAAACCTTATGGGTTTACCACCGAAAACAAACCACATCTCATGGGGTTTCTTTGTCCACAGTTGACGACATAACAAGTTTTGCATTATTTTACCAGAAAACGATGTCTTCCGTGTTGGAATTGAAAACAATTTACCGAATTGTGACTCGAGAATCTTCGTCATCTCAGACGTTCCTTTAAGGGCCTCTGCAATTTCGGCTAAGTACTCAACCTTGGAATACGCATTCACCCTCAATCCAATAG
The DNA here is from genome assembly GCA_963576765.1 of Draba incana. Lineage (NCBI taxonomy): Eukaryota > Viridiplantae > Streptophyta > Magnoliopsida > Brassicales > Brassicaceae > Draba > Draba incana. The sequence goes on along the minus strand of OY755215.1, from coordinate 4,581,124 downwards.
GATAGTAATCCCTAACAAAGATCCTAGGCGGTAATTTTGCATCCCATTTATCCATGTCGGGCGGATTAGGGGGTTTAATCCGAAGAGCGACCGCTGCCTCTGCAAATTTATCAAAGAAAAATTTCAGACCGTGATAAAAACGAAATTGACATCAAACAGAATAAACCATAGTACTATGTTATCCTTTGAACACTTCGAACCTTCAAGACGCTTGAAATTTTCCTCCTCCATTGTTCAACTTCTCTGATGAATTCAAAAATCAAATACCCTAGACCAATTTTTGTCGCTGTCTGATGGAGAAATAACTGAAACAATATTTTTTTCTCTCTCTTCAAGAAAAATGTGCAATTTATTCGTCTGTAGGGTCCACTGATCTGACGGTTGCGTCCATCGTGTAACGAGACGTTTCGTTTGCATCTCTCAACGTGTGAGGACATTTTCGTCATATAAAGTTGATAAGTGTTAACTGCACAAACGAAAAACGATAAGTGTTAACAAACAAACACACTTTCTTAAATGTGTTATCCTAACATATTGTTTTTTTTTTTTTTTTTTTTTTTTTTTTTTGAAACTTTATTGTTTCAGGTTAGAAAAAGAAAGGTCAAAGAAAAATGGGGTTCTTAGAGGATTAGAGTGGGATTTATGACGGTGAAGTGATTGCCACCTCGCTACTTATATAAGCTAGTTCAGTGTTCATAGTCAAAGAGGACAAAAGCAAATTAAAGTTGTACGTACCTCTCCAAGAAAATTCTAAAAAGTATAGTAGTTGGAATTATCTTACCATCTAGAAAAGGTGATTCCCATCGTCAAATGTTTTTGCTTTCCAACCACAGAATGATTAGTATTCCACTGGATAATAATTAACTTTAATAGTAGTTGAAAATTCTACTTGAATTAAGTTGTTTTAAGTTTTAACACATATTCGCCATAAAGGATAAGTTAGGCTACCTGAGCTCCAAGTCATTAGTTTTGTTATTGAGTCCATATTTACACATACGTATCTCACCAGCTAAATAATGATTTCACCTAATGGCTTTGCGATCTAAATAGCAAACATGTCAAAAGTCCTAAAGATCTCTTCATATATAGAAATGAAGAATGTGGTTTTTTATTAATTGTTTTGTTTTGTGAATGTCATCCCCTATATATTATTAGAGAGATGATTTCTCCTAAAAATCGTACATGTCATCTTCTTATTCACTCTCACAATTTTAATATGATATGACATTCTTTAAAATGTGACATGACAAAAATCATAGTTATAATGGACCAAATAACAAATGCATTTTAATCAAACTAATATAAGTATTGGGCTAATTTTTCAAATCCCTTTAAAATGTAAATTATTCTTATCTTTATTTTCTTATTAAAATTAAGGAAAAATGATTCTTAGCTACACGAAGTATTAGCTAATATGTTGAAAATCATCTCAAGTATAGAAATGTCTTTTAAACTACACAAACTATTATGTAATACATAGTGACATACATCAAGTACATGTAAATATGTTAGAAAATACAAATTAGTGTTCTTTTATAAATATTATTAGTTTGGGATTAATATGCAATTATTTTAAATAAAATCTATAAGTTTATAAAAAAAATCCAAAAGCAAGTTAAAAACATAAAAAATTTAAGAAATCAAAAGCAAATCCATAAAATCCCAAAATTTCTAAAATTACATTAATTTCAAAGAAAAATTAAATTTTATTGTCATTGTAAAACTTATAAAACTTATAAAATTTTATTCTCATTATAAAACTTATAAAACTTATAAAATTACATTGCAATTCGCTGTTTAATGTTGGGATAGGAGTAAAAAAAACTAGTTATAATTTTCTATACAAAGAGTGCAATTTTTTTGTTGTCAAAAAAAAAACCAGTCTAATTTATTTTTTTAAGGATTAGGCTAACGAGTCTTTTATTTGTGACCCAATGTTACAAAAACAATTCTCATACAAAAGTGTAATATATGTCATTTATGTGTTTTATTCTAAACTATTGAAATTTATTCAACAGAATTTTAAATATATTTGTCGACCAACATTTAAAAAACTTTTATTTGATAAATTTAATTGGTTTTAAAATACATATATTTGGATCCCTATATACCTTAAATTTTCAATTACTTTTTAGAAACTAAGAACTTTTTGAAGTTACAAATTTTTAATAATTTTTGAATTTAAAAAAAATAATTTAGTATATTTTAAAACTGAAACTATAATTTAGTTTTTAATCGAATATTTTCATTATTATTTTTTCTTAAATTTTTGTAATTGTATTTGGTGTTTCAATTTATCTAAATTTATATTTTTTTAAATTTTCTATTTTTAAGTATTTATTTTGTATGAAATTAATTACAGATTGATCCCTAAATTGATAATATTTTTCAAAAAGCACCAATTTGTGGTTTTTAACATGTTTACATATACTTGGTGTATGTCACCATGTGTTACATAATAGTTTGTGTAGCTTAGAAGACATTTCTATACTTTGGATGGTTTGTAACATATTAGCCAATACTTCGTGTAGCTAAGAATCATTTTTTCTAAAATTAAATCACAATCGAAATTGACTAAACCCAAACAATAACCCAAACGTCATTATTATTTTGATTCCAAACAGTACCCAAAAAATATTCGTACTGTTTTAAAACTTTCAACAATAATGTCCATAAAATAGAATTTTATAATTAATTTGATATTTAAAAACTGAAATCAATAATGTATATAGAGATACTAATCTAGAACTTCAATTTATTTAACTGAAACTTAAATAGGAATCAAAACCATATTATCTCGCTATATATTTTAATCTAGTATTATTATTTATTAAAAAATAAACTAAAATAATCGATAACAATTCTAAAGACCAAAAATAAACCAAAAAATCATTTGAACAGGAATAATTTGTTAACTTCTACTTGAGTCCATTCTTCTTCTTCTTCTCAATTTTTTTACTTATAATTAATATGTTTTACTCTACATTTTTTATGATGATATTTTGAATCTAAATAATCCTAAATATACATGGAGAATTCAGGTGAAGGTAAGAAACGATTATTTACAGTAACACAATCATTTTATGAATATTATCATCTAAAATAAAAAATGATATCCCCTTACTATTAAATGGGAAGTTGAATTAGTGAAAAACTTAATTGTTATAATTTGATTGGCTAAAAACTATGACATGGAATGATGACATGTCATTAGGTAAAAGATGACATGCTTAAATCTCTATTTTTTTTAATTATCCCCTTACTATTAAATGGGAAGTTGAATTAGTGAAAAACTTAATTGTTATAATTTGATTGGCTAAAAACTATGACATGGAATGATGACATGTCATTAGGTAAAAGATGACATGCTTAAATCTCTATTTTTTTAATTATTATTATTATATCAATAAAAGAATAAACAATTGTTAGATACTTTATATAAATTAACAACAAATTTCATATTTTCTTTTTTTGGTCACAACAATTTCGTTTTTTTAAAAACAACCAATAAACCATTTTTGAAAAACTAACTTTTTACAAAACAAAACAACATTATCATACATTTTACATTCACTCCATGTTAATTTAAGTAAACAAGTTATATATACATAATATATAGAAAAAAAAATCAAATTTTGTATATCATTTTATAGCCATTACATATTATACTTACTTCCAAACTAATTTTTCTATAAAAAATAAAAGTAAATGGATATTTATGATTCTTAATTTTCATTGATCTGATTGGTTTTAGAAAATTAATCTTCTCATAAATAATACTCATAAAACATGAAATATTCCAAATAGATGCCACCACCATCAAAATATAAGAATAATTGCTGAAAGTTATTTATCGGATAATTCAAATAAATAGCTGAATCACTAATAGTTGCATAATTATAATTTCATTCTCTTTCAACAATAAAAACATGAATAATAACACTAATCTCTAACAAAAAAAGTAAAGAATTTTTTGTAGAAAACTAAAACAAAAATCTTTAAAAAAAACACATTTTTAACATGAGAAATTTCAAGAAATGCCACTTTTCAAAATTGCCACTATCACTTTTTCCAAATTTTTAAATCATTTATGTTTGGGTTAATTATGTTATATTAGGGTTTAGTTTTTTGGGTTTAAGTTTTGTTAGGAGTCAAAACATTTTTAAAAAATTGAGAATTTTGAAATATAAAGTTTTTAAAATGATTTTTATAGCATGTTGGTAAGAAAATAATTCAAAAGTGGCATATTTGTAAAGTGACATGTCAAAAGTGGCATTTTTGTAATTGTCCCTTTTAACATATTCATTTACCATCTTTTGGGAAATAATTTAAAATTAAATCATTTACATATCTTAAATTAGCATGTGTTTGAGTTTTCAAATGAGTATTCATAATTTATTTTTTGTTATGTGTCTATGCACAAGACCTCCTATATACTAACTAGAAGAGAAATGAAAAGAAAAAAAAATGATACAAAAAGAAAAATAAACAAATTTTTTTTAAAAAAAAACTATTATTTATTAACAGAACTTATATAAATAAATAAAAAATGCTAATGAATAATAGCAAAACATAGATAATTATATATTATCATTAGAAGAATATACAAATTGTTTGTATATGTACATAACGTTAGTGACTCACCCGAAAAAGAAGAAAAAAAATTATTTGTTTAATTTTATGTTTTTTCCTTGAAGTTTTGCATTTGTGTGTGTCTTCAATTTTTCGCCATATCTAAGTTCATTTTTACTGATTACAAAATTATATATAATGTTATTTACCATTTGCGTTATATTTCAATACAAATTCAAAACTACTAATAACAACACTTCTATTTTCAAGAGACGACTCAAATATTAGTAATATATTATACAACATATATTATTTTAAAAACAAGCAATCATGCATATTTAATGTTTCAAAATTTGCTAATTCTCTTTATTAAATACAAAAATCATTTTATATATCTAAAAAATTTATACCCGCACACGGTGCGGGCCATCTACCTAATTTTTATTAAAATACAAACACAAACCAAAATAAACCAAACAAAATTATCCGCTGTAAATTTTTTTCATTTTAGATATTGTTATTCATAAATCGAATAATTAACACGGCTTTAACCAAATGGATATTCCCATGCAACCAATTTGGCAAACGCTCTAATCGTGTATACCCTCATACCAGTTACCAAACAGATCATAAAACCAGCACATACAAGAAACTTATGCAATCCAAACATGTAGTTACGCCTCTTTCCAAGAAAACAATGGTGGAGTCTCCGCGTGCTTGTAAGTAGACGTGTTGTTATTATGATATCGTTCCCCCTTCACGAAATCGGGTCGAGCAATGACTTCGAGCTCAGCCATTTCTTCGGGAGTGAGCTTCACAGATAAAGCTCCAATGTTCTGGTTTAAGTTTTCGATCTTGGAGGTTCCAGGAATAGGACAAACATCATCTCCTCGGTGGTGAACCCAAGCGAGAGCTAGTTGTGCAGGAGTGCAGCTTTTCTTTGTCGCCATCGCTTGGACTTTCTCATAGACAATCTTGTTGTGATCAAGATTCTCCTGTAGGAATCTTGGTAGAGTCTGTGACAGAGCAATAGCAACAAGTACAACATACTAAGATGATTATCCAACAACATACTAAGATGATTATCCAACAACAAGTACAACCTAAGTTTATAATGTACTGAAAATCAAGTTTTTAACCACTCTATCATATTTTGCAAAAGTGTATGAATTCGGCTGCATGTTGTAATAATAACGACAAATAAAATGGTATTTGGCAGAAAAAAAAAAAGTTTAAAATGTCGATTTACGGAACAGAAAACTAAATTAATCATATGTACTTGCCTTTCGATAGTCATCTTGGTCAAAATTCTCAACAAGCTTAGGTCCTGATGCCAAGAAGCCTCTTCCTAGAGGACTATAAGCTACAATTCCAATCCCAAGTTCCCTAGAGAAATAAAGAGGAGGTATGAAATAGCGAATATTTCGTAAACGAAGAGGAGATTTTTGGATGATTCTCATTCATCACACCTGCAAGTAGGAATGATTTCTTCTTCCACGTCTCTTGACCACAAAGACCATTCTATCTGAATAGCGGTTATCGGATGAACAGCATGTGCTCGTCTTATAGTTGAAGCTGAAGCTTCAGACAAACCGATATACTTTATCTTACCTTCTTCAACAAGCTTCTTGAGTTCTCCCATCTTCCGAAAGACATTCACCCAAACCATAAGTTCAACAAAATGAGTAAAACAATATATAAAGCAATCAAAAACAGAGAAAAAGAAACTAAGCTATTACCATCATTATGCATATCGTAACTTTAAAGAAAAGACTTATCAGTAAAACTCAAAATAAAGAAGCCATACCGTTACTTCGATGGGGACATTGATATCAGTTCGATGCTGGTAATAAAGATCAATACAAGTAACACAAAGACGCTTTAAACTGGCCTCACAAGCAGACCTCACATATTCTGGATCTCCTCTGAAACTAAATTTCCCATCTTTATGCACACTAGTGACTCCAAATTTTGTCGCTAATTCCACTTTCTCCCTCAAACCATCTTTCAGAGCCTGCACACAAAAAGGAAAAAACACAAACAGATGCACTGCTTTATGATTGGTATAAACCTTAAACCCTAAACCATAGCCTAAAACCGTGATTCCAGAATCAATAACACATCAAATACTCATTTATTAATATATTTCTTTGATAACCAGGGGTGATATGGATTTTTACCACCCAACTAATCCTCAAGATGAGTGTAGCTGTCGAGTAGCCCACTCACCGGATTTTCTAATGGATACTAATTTATTACCTTTCTCAGGAGCAGCTCGTTGGTGTGGGGACCGTATATGTCAGAAGTGTCAAGGAATGTAACGCCGGCGCTAACAGCATGACGGAGGAGAGCGACAGCGTTAGTCTCAGGTGTGGGAGGGCCGTAGAAGGCAGAGAGACCCATGCAACCAAGTCCTTGAGCAGAAACCTCAAGGCCTTGGCTCCCTAGCTTCATCCTCGGCACTGTGTAAGCTTCGGCCATTGAAGAATCAATCTCTCCAAGGTTAGAAAAAGAAAAGTTAAAGAAAAATGGGGTTCTTAGAGGATTAGAGTGGGATTTATAACGGTGAAGTGATTGCCACCTCGCTACTTATAAGCTAGTTCAATGTTCATAGTCAAATAGGAAAAACGCAAATTGAAATTGTACCTCTCCAAGAAAATTCTAAAAAGTATAGTAGTTGGAATTATTTTACCATCTAGAAAAGGTGATTCCCATCGTCAAATGTTTTTGCTTTCCAAACACGGAACGATTAGTATTCAACTGGATCATAATTAACTTTAATATTAGTTGAAAATTCTACTTGAATTAAGTTGTTTTAACACATATTCGCCATAAGGATAAGTTAAGTCATTGGTTTTGTTATTGAGTCCATATATTTACACATACATATCTCACCAGCTAAATAATGATTTCACCTAATGACTTATATAGAAATGATCTAAGTCCTAAAGATCTCTTCATATATAGAAATGAAGAGTGTGATTTTTTTCATTGATTGTTTTTGTTTTTTGAATGTCATAGCCATCCTAAGGCAGATTAAGAACGCTCCTATTTATACACAGTACATACAACAATTACACAAATTAACATCTTAGTTATAGAATATGGTCACCAAATAATTGCATAATCCATACATATTTTATAAAATCTTTTTATGTGCATCGTTTCTTTTCTAAACCAATGGAACATAACATGTAATCAACAATTTTATTCTTTCTCTCTTTTATTTGAAGATATAGGATCAATTCTAACCTACTAATGCAAAGAAGACAAACATGCATGGAGAAGATAAAAGACTAAATTGACAAGTTTTATCTCTTGTGTGTGTGACCAATAATGACGGTTTGGTGCAAAAAAGAAAACATTTTGAGCATCAATGAGGCAACAAGAAAACAAATATTGATGTGTATGATGTAACTTTGTCCGCTGATACTTAATTTAAAATGGCTCATTTTGTTTGTTTCTCATACGATAGATAAGAGTTACCTATGAGGCAACTATTACAGAGCCCAGAACAGAGTAGCATGACATTACTTGTCTGATATAATAGATTCTTACATTACTAAACTTGACGGTCTATGTCATATTTTTTTATCAAATCCTGTAAAATGACAGATGCGATGCTCCATTGATACCTCTCTCAATGTATCCCTTTGTGTACTCTGGTATTGTGATCTCTCTGTATTTTGGAGGGTTTTCTTTAGACAGAAGCTCTTTGTTTGGTTCGTAAACCGTGGGATTCGGATGCATAAGCGTGGTGAAAAAGCACGCGATTGAAATCCGTGCAGCTCTGTTTGCAATCACCCTGTGCTCTACGCTTTTGAACTTGTCGTTGGTCATCAACTACATAAACCAAAACTTGTAAAATATAAAATGCTCTGGTTCCCGGCCTGAAGGGATGTACGGGTCTAAGGCCAAAACCTGGTAATAAAAAAAGAAAAAAAAAATGTAAGGATCAATGAGCTTGCCTGCAAGTAATCTCCGATGTTGATGATGAGTGCCCCGGGAATAGGCGAAACATCGACCCAAGAGTCTTGATGAAGAACTTGAAGACCACCGGTTTGATCTTGAAGGAGAAGAGCGATAAAGGCGTGGTCGGAATGCTTATTTACGCCGAAAGTTACCTCAGGTTTTGGACATGGAGGGTAATAATTGCCGGCTATAAGCACACCTTTCATGCAACCCAAATTCTGAAGCGTCTCAGAGCTTAAACCAAGAGCTTTGAGAAAAGCTCAAAGAGCAAACCACCTAAGCTTATCACATGCTTTGAGAATTCCATCATAGCATCCCTAAGACAATAATGTTTAAAATCATATATCAAACATATATTCTATATTGTTTCCCTTTTGTTAACGTAAAGACGTACTTGTTGTAAAAACGGTTTTATTTGTTTAAATAAATTTTACATTCAATTTAAAAAAAAAAACAAATATTACCTGCAAACCCCTGGGAGGTCATCAGGGTTTGGAAGATCAGGAGGAGCAATGTAACCACAAATGAGTCTCTCCAGTTAGCAGATTTCGAAGCTTTATACAGTTCGATATTATTGTGGTAGATAAACTTTTTGGTCGTGTCGCTCGACATGTAAGATTTCTTAACCTCAGGATCTTCATCTTGAAACCTAACAACTGAATCTTTCATTTCTTCAAGAACACTTAAAGGAACACCATGATTGATCACCTGGAAGAATCCCCACTTCTCTACAGCGTCTTTGACCTTCTCAACGACCAATTCACGCGACGCTGCTAGGTCCGCAAAATCGATGATAGGGATTGCAAAACCCGAGGAAGAAACATTAGGTTTCTTGTCGGACAAGGTACCTTGAGCATCAACGAGGCCTTCTACTGTAGTTTTCTTTTCCTCCAAAGACTTGCACTCAAGTTCGATTGAGTTTGTGGTCACCATTTCTTAAAATATTTTTGTATATTCCAAGATTTCACACTGAATAATCTATACTATATATATATACCAGACCCAATAAGTAGATGCAAAACATGAGAAGCGTGAACAAGATTCACTGATTTGGTCTTTGTAATGTGTGGGACCAAAATTATGACCGTTTCATGAAGCTTAAAGTATCCGTTTCAGTTGTTTTTGTACGTTATAAAGTTATAACCGTTCGAATTATATAAGAGTACAAAAATATCAATAAAAACAAAACAAAAAAAAAGAAGCGGTTTTGAATGTTTCGATGGGCAACAAAGAAAACGAAAACAACAGGTGAAAAACAAAGTATATTAGAGTGGTTTTGTATTGGTGGTCTTGTTTTGTCGATGTCATAACAAAGACAAATTTAAAACACTTATACAAGCAACTACTACACAACTAGTGTATAATTTAGTTTGGGTCGATTAACATGTCTCTATAATCCGAGGATTTAGTTTTCTCCTAAAAATAAGTTAAACCTCAAACTAATCTAAATGATAGTCACCAAGAAAACATACATCAAAAACTCCAATTACCAATAATTCAGAAACCATAAATAACACTTCTATACATAGTGAGAGGAACATAAATAGAAAATTGTACATGATAATTTCTTTTCCAATTTTATAAAGAACAAATTATAATTTTTTTACTAATGACGGGCTGTAACAAAACCCAGCTCTACCTCACGACCATCGCCGTGATCCTTTTAACGGCGAGCCGAGCCGCAGAAGCGCATTTCAAGAGCCTATGCGCCCAAACCGCATATCCGACATTGTGTTGGCCGCTGGTTAAAGGGCCGGACCCGAGACGAGCTACACACCTCACTATTCGAGCCCTCGAAACTAAGACGAAAATAGCGATTGCAAACGCTGCGAGGTATAAAAACGGAAACCACCAAGTTGCGATTTGCTACGCGACCCTTACGGACGCGGCCTTCAATCTTGGGAAAGCGAGGATGAGCATTAGGAAACGAAATGTTTTGTCGCTGAAAATGTTTTTGACCGCGGCTGTGTCGGACTACGGCGTCTGTGTCAACGCGTTCATCGATTCGCGTCAAGTTAATACCGTTCAAAACTGTGCGGACGAGCTGAGGAAGATGGGTAGCAATTGTTTGTTGCTTGCTACATTGATTAGATGAACAAAACCACTCAAAAAAAAACACAAGAAACCTAATTCCTTTAAAACTGACAGAAACAAAATACTTGCTCTTGATTTGTAAATTTTTTCTTCAGTTTTCAGAAGGTGTTCTTGATCAGGTTCAATCATGTAATGTAATTATATTAGAGTTTGTAGCGATTTCAAAAATCTTCCATAGTCTACGAATAAGTTTCTTGATTCTCAATCATCCGTAGATTTCGATGATGTAAGTTAAAACAGAATTAACAAAAACAAATCTCCAAAAAGGGGATTACATACTGTAAATCCAAGCTAAGCTTAAAACAATTCACACAAAACATGAACTAGGGCGAAGTAGACCAGACTCGTACGATTGATTTGCCGATTCCAGAGCCTAATTTTATTACCAATACGAAACAGAGCAACTGCGCCTACACGACTACTAATGTTCGTGCCTGAGGAAAAGACAAAGGAGAAAGAGATGGTACAGACCTCACTCTTCCTGAGATACTTCATCGAGGAGTTTCTTTGTCGCTTCATTAACCTCCACGTTTTCCATCTTCAAACGCCTGCGCATAGCAGGATGACTCTTTCCCGCTGCTGCATATGTTCTTATCAACGGTTCAAAGATTTCTGCGCCGATTACATCCGTTCCCTTCTTTAATATCTCCACCAAATTCTCAGCTCCATTAACATTTTTATTTTGCTCGAATTGGCTCATCAACGTTCTGATTGTTTCCTTTGACGGTAGCCACTTTCCACCATCATCTTTACCGATAGTAACTGCCTTAGATATACATTCAAGTGCTTTACTCGTATCGCCCCTCTTTACGTAGTAATCCATGAAGATCTCCCAGGTTTTAGCATTGAGCTTGCCTCCTCTTCTTGGAGCTTTCTCTCTGAGCTCTTTTGCCTTTTCGATGAGTTCTTCTTTCGCATAAGCTCCAATCATCACGTTTACAATCCTGATATCGTAAGTAGAACAGTTAGCTTTCCATTCCTTGAACAGTGTCTCAGCACCTGGTAAATCGTTCAACTTCACCAGCACCTGTATCATGTTCAAATACGCTGCATTCGAAGTTTTCGGAATAGCCAGCCTCAACGAACGCCAAATCCTATAAACTTCAGTCAGTTTTCCAAGTCGTCCATACAACGTAATAAGAAACTGATACGCTTTAAAATCGCGTTGCGTGTTTTTCATCTCCAGTTCCTGAAGAGCCTTCTCAGCTTTCTCAGATAATTCTGCATCGACATAAATAGACGCCATATTGCTGTATGTAGTCCAATCTGGAGCAACTCTACCATCTCTGTTCATCTCTTCGATAACTCTCTCGACACCTGAAACATCGTTATTAGCAGCCAAAGCTCTCATCCATACATTGTAAGTGTACGAATCCGGCATGACATTCTCGGCTTTCATTTCTTGAATCACTGCCGGAACCTTCTCATGCTGACCTGTCTTTGTGTAAAGAGTCATGAGACTGTTGTACGACATCGAGCTAACCGTAACATTGAGCTCCTTCATCTTGCTCAATAGACCTTCCGATTTCTCTATCATCAACTCCTTACAATAACAGTTCAAAAGAGACCCGTACGTGAGCTCGGTTTTCGATGTTTCCGGAAGACCAACGAAATACGTCTCCCCTGCAGGTATTCCTCGAGCTTTCGCAACAAGATCAAGATGGATTGCTTGATCACTCACCGTCTTGTTCATACCTCTCTCTTCCATAACCTCAGAGAGCTGCAAATAAAAAAATCAACTCTACAATATGAATTCTCAAAAGTACTGTAACTAAAGAAACAATCATCACTACATTTCAAGAGAATCACTCTCTGCTCCTATAACAATTTCATGAGAATCTACATTTGTTCATAAAAATCATCAATCTACCACAAAATCTACATGTATTCCACAGATTTGAGTGTATATCACAGATTCGAAATGCGATTTGCAGGAATTATGATTACGAATCCTCGAGTACGTAATACAATTCCAATTTTGAAAATCTGCATTTCTATTTTGCATAACCCTAGAGAATCGAAGATGAATCTGAGTAAGAAACCTTGAGTGCAGGGTAATAGAGACCGCGAGATCGGAGTTTTTTGATGGTATCTCCGACTTCCCATTTGAAGACGTGTTTAGTGCCTTTGAGGAACTGATTCAGCTGTTGACGAACACTGACCTCTGTGCCGCCGTCTTTGAAGAGATGATGGTAAAGAGGTTCTTCGATGTATTTCTTCGTCGATCTCTTTACGACGTCTCTAGGTCGGCTCAGATGTCGCATCATCGCCATTTTCTCCGACGATTAGAGAGGTTTTCAGAAAAACCCTAATTCACTGTTACGTTTCAAGCTCGGAGACGACTGGCGTTTGGAGGAAATGAAAATGGATTATGGATATTGTTAATGGGCTTTGCTGGGCCTTTGATTGAGCTTAGGCATAAAATCAAATTGGACAGAAATTTATTAAAATTAATATTTTAGTAATTGTGTAGAGCTATCAACCGTAAATTTATAAGAGTAAAAAAAACTGAAGCTTTTTGAGTCTTAAAGCGTTGTAGGCGTTCGCCTAGGCGTTAGCCTAGGCGTTAGCCTAGGCGTTAGACCCTACAGACCGTGGCGATTTACGCTTAAACCGCCTAAAATATTATAGTATTATAAAAATAAAAATAAAATATTTTATTTATAAATCATGATATTTTTAATATTAAGGTATTAAATGATAATAATAAATATAATCTAAATGTTCTTATATATAAATTATGATATTTTATTTATTTTGCTATATAATACTAATATATTATAGATTTTCGTAAAACATCTAGACTGCTTTAAAAATCACTTAGGCTCCGATTAGCCATTCTAGGTGATGGGTCACCGCTCGTTTAGCGCCTAGCGTTTTCTTGAACATTGGTTTGAAGTGAAAACTTTGTTAACAATAAACAATGCCTCAGAACCAGAAACCAAAATCCAAATCTCATTGTTTAACAATCTTTCAATGAAGACCAAGACAGAGACAATGTTGAGAAAGGTTACAAAATCTTATAAGAAACTCCATAAAGATTTTAAAGACAAATTCACAAGAATATAGCTACCACAAATTTTATCAGAAGCTAAAAAAGTTTCAAAACGATTCTTTTTTTCTCTATGTTTTGTCCTGTTTTGTTCTGTTTCATTGATTCAGGCCGATTCCCCGAGGAATGTGGGAATCACAATGGCATAAACCATAAAACCGAATGAACCTTACACGAGTCTTAATTCGTACTCACCAGCCATGGTGATGTACCTCACCCATGGAAGTGCTTGGTACCCGCTCTTCTCGATTATCTTCAGGTACCGAACCTATTTACCAAAATCGCATTTAGTACATGAAAAAATAATCACTTTGGAAGAGGGTTTACGCAGTGGGATGAGCTTGAAATGCAGAAGATGCAGAAACCAGGTATTATCGAGTGCAAGCTTATTACCTGAATCCCTGAAACGGTGAAATAAGGGATCTCGAATTTGACACGGATAGGAGCTTTTCGCTCAGGTGTTGCTTCTTCTGCAGTTATACTGGGAAGATGAAACTCTGCCCTCAACATGTACTCCTATATTGTTTTATATGTTAGCATTGACACTATATATGGCTGATTGTTACACAGGGGAGTTAGCAAAGAGTATCTACCTTGTTCCCGGGGAAAGATTTGATTTTCCAGACTAATGCATCTTTTTCAGGAGCATAAGCGGCAGACCCTAGAGATGTCCTAACTGTGGGGTTAGATGCATCGGTTTGTACAGGCAACTCAATCTCAACATTTGTCGCGGTGCTGCAAAAAGGAAGTTCTTGATCAAAGGTTCCAAGAATCTGCCATCAAGAATTCTATACTGCCATTGAATATATTTACCTTCGTTCCTTGAACTGACTTCTAGCTTTTACAAGCATCTCAACACGACTTCTGGAATGCCTTTCTATTTGTGCTTCCACCCATATGAGAGGTTTTACCTGAACAAGGAGTGTATAACAGAAACACATCATGATATACTTTGTTGAAGACGAGGAAAAATTCTCATCCATGCTATATTCCACATGTCTAACCTGAGTACTGAGTCTATATGTCATCAGATCAAAAGCCCCATCAGGTGGTATAAAAGATATTGTCCTATCGTTTTCAAAACGGGCCAATCGAACACACCTGCGTTGAAGAAGAGAATACATTAGAGAGTTAGGACAGCAGAGAACTTTCCAGGTTCCAATTTTTAAAAGAAGCTTAAACGCCGTACTGATGAAATTTGATGTCTTCTAAATCAATGGCTTTCCCCTTCGTTGCTCGTCCCTGTGCTTCCAGCAATACTCTATCGTTCAGTCCTAACTTACACTCTGGCATTCCACTTCAACAGAATAGATCAAAGAGCAAACGAGTCAAATAAAACGGCAAGATAAAGATCAAAGCAAAGAGGACTTTAAACAACATGCTTTGGTTGATTAGGAACAAACAATATCGAAAATTTAATGTGTTAGACATACGTCAAGTAAGTTCGCATCTTCAGTGCTCCAACGACATCAGACCTGACAATTTGCCCATTACTGTTGACAAGAATATTTACATTCTCAATTACATCCAAGAAAACCTGGAGAGAAAGAGAAGACTGTCATCATTTGCAAAAAAAACCCAAAACACAACAAGAATTTGTTTCCGGTCTTGAAACACAAAAGCACTCACTTCATTCTTCTTGTACTGTATTCCCTCACTCCTCCATGAGACAGCATTTGTCACAGCCATTGGAGGTCTCTGTGTAACTTCCATTCTATATGCATCAGTCTTGATAAATTCACTGAGAATATTCGCTTCGGTATACTGAGGGTAACCAAAGTCCATCATCTCGTCAAGTAACTCATACTGCCACCACCAGAAAATCAATTTCAGAATCTAACAAGACAAATATATTTTCTCTACACAATAACCAGAAGCTTAACATACCACTACAACAAAGTTATCCCTCAACGATTCCTCCTCTAACTCCTCGAAGTAATGCTTGAAGACCTATTATATATATATAGATCACCATTTCCATCATTTGAAACAATGCACTTACTTTTATTATCCTTTTTTCTTTCCAAAACCAAATCTACTAGCCATTATTACTTACATCGACTACTCGGTGAAGGAAGAAGAAAAGACTAGCAGCATTACAATTCTGCCTTGATGCTATCATCAGGTAAACGTTACTATGTTGCACAAACATGTAAGTCACTCCATTATCGTAAGCAACCGGATCATTTGACTGTGAATCACCCTGAACAAACAATATTGAGAATCATACACTCTAACTTACAATTAAACAACATATGCAAAACAATATTCAGGATCATTCTCTAACTTTAATCAGAAAGCTTCAAAAATTGCTGATTCAAATCAAACTCTAATTCCAAACCAATATAACCAACACTCAAATTTCCAGATTCTACGCAAATTCTACAGTACCCAAACCATTCGGAACAGACCTAATAACAAAAAACCAAGCAATAAACACCGATCAATGACCGATACGAGGAGGATCATGAATCTAATCGGAGAAAACCTCTTTCTCGATGAGCTTAGTGAAGAACCGTTCGGCTTGAGCGGCGGAGACATCGCCGCGATAGTCACGCCAGACGAGAACGCGACCTTTGATATCGAGCAGAAACAGCGCAGAAGCCGCTCCTGCCATGTTTATGTTCTTCTTCTTCTAGGATTATCGAATCAGATCCAAATGCGGTGGATGAATCAACGAGATCTGATGAATTATGCTTCTATGGAGAAGAAGAAGTAGACACATCTACAAGGAGAATGAGATGGATCTTCCGGAAGTGAGATTCTCCATTTTCGCAATTGTTTTGTATCTTCCAAGAAAAAAGGATTCACGATCTGATGATTTCGTTATAGTTCGTCCTTGAGAAAAAAAACGGAAGAATTTAGAAAAGAAAAAAAAAGAGCTACTCTGGATTTGAGATTCTCAGTTTTCGCCTCACGTCTTAATCAATACGACGTAGTTTTTCGCTGAATTGCTTATTCGTACTATATTAATAAATTTATATTCATGTAACGTGTAATATTAAAAACCAATCAAGTTTGATTATGGAAGGTCTTAGTCATTTTGAGGATTTAGAGATGGAAAATGCGTCAAAAAAAAACTAATAGAAGAGCCTGCCGCTTAGCGCGTAACAAAAGTTTTTATGGAGAAGAGCATGCCGCTTTGCACTAAACGTAACAAAAGTTTTTATGGAGGTCATAATTTAGTTTTTCTTTTTTAGTATAGAAAAATCAAAGTTTTGATTTCTTCTATTCATATGTTTTGTAAAAACATTATAGATATTAGATCGGTTATTTTGTTTTCACTGCCAAAAATCTAACGGAAATCCAACTTTTACGTTTTTGAATTCTTTTTAATTTGTTTTGTTTTTGTTACATATACTTAAATTAATTTTGCTTTGGGGTCAAAAAATATTTTACAATGGGGTCAATATAGTTACTCTTGAAGACATGTTATATAAATTTTAAAATCCATAGGGGTCAGTTGAACCCTCTAATAGCATGCTGTCTCCGCCACTAAATTCTTACCATGACATTTTTCAAAATCTCTTCCCCAGGTGAAAGGATACTCACGCCCCTCATGAAGTGAATTTATGTGATAGTTCTCTTTCTAAGTAATACTTCAGTTATCTTTATTTTTGTATGTCTTTCAAGTCTTGTGGAGGAAAGGAGAGATTTACGAAGCTTAATAAAACCGTTTGTCAATGAAAACATAAATTTATGAATCTCACAACACGAAAGTGTAGATCAGACTCTAGTTGACAATTAGGATCAAATCCACTGAGTGCTGAAAGGCTACGCCACAAGTTTATAGAATAAGAGTTAAGCTAAGAAAAATAAGAAATTGGGGGTTTTATCATTTTCACTAAAACAAGAAGCAAGAAATTAATTAACGTTAAGAAATCAATTAAAAAAAACGTTGGTCATCGGGAAAATTTCCAAGGTTCATGATTTAGATCAAGATTAAATACTTTAACCTAACCCCATAACTCAACTCTTGTAAGTTATGGCACAAAACTCCTCTACTATTATGCCAAATTGATTAATAAAGTAGTGTGCAAGAAATAATCACAAGTTGGTAAAACATGCAATATGCAAAGACAAAGAACATATTCTAAACAATTTGAACCTAAACAATTCTTCTTTATCGAGCCATGAAAACCCCATTGAAATAGAGAGATCTTAAACAGACCAAAACTAAAGTTTTTCAAACGTTTTACAAGTCGGTACGAACAATAAAGTCACAAGCTATAATAATAACATATCACAAACACAATCCACCATATGGCTCCTAAACATGATAAAAAGAAAACTAGAAGGTTGCACTACATATCACAAAACCATTGTCTTCATCACGTTCCTTGTACCAGGTCATCTCACCTCATGTAAACATGATAAGAAGAAAATGAGAGGACTAGTTGTCAGAGTCAATACCTTAGTAATAGTCTACGAGCTTCCATCCAAAAATCATCTTCTTCAGTTTCTTCTTCCTCAAACATGTTTAAGAGAATGCGTTCAATGTACATAAAAAAGATGTCTCCAAGCTGTTCTTCTTCTTCTAATCTAGCTTCGCGGTCATCCTGAGTAACATCGGAAAAATACAAAGTGCTTAAATCGATACGATAAAGAAATAGCTTGGGCTCTAAAATAGTACAAGATTCAATCTTTACCATGGACATTATACATATCATATGAAACGAATCATTGCAATGTTTGCAAGAGTAGCCCATTTTTGAAAACGTCTGATCTACAGAGAGCACACTTTTCCGGCCCCAGATTCATTTCCTTTTCTACGACGACAGTGTGTTGATGTTGTTGGTTCTTGACATTGGCTGGAAACCCAACACATTCTTGATGGGCGCAAAAACTACAATCAATGCAACCGTAGAATGACGCACCACAAGGTCTACCACACACACTGCAAGCTCGAATCACCCTTAAGTCATCAATCCAAAAGTTATAGAGAATATGCTTGTGATAGATGTTCTTCCCTGAAGCATCAACTGCTTCGCTGCATTTAATATGGAAACTGATTTCGCAAACGGAACAAAAGAGGCATGACTTTGTAATATTCTGCTTGCAGGCAATGCAGTTGGATCCACTTCTCTCTTCCATTGTAAGACTGTGAGAATGAAGGGGATGATTGACTCGAGTTTTTTTACTTAGTTCAATACAGCGAGGATGATATATCTTTCCAGACTCCCCACATGACACAACTTTTCCAAACAACCTCTCGTCACAAATAGTGCAAGGGGTCGGATATGAACGAGATACCAGAACTTGAAAAAACCGATCTCCATCTGTACTGCCTTTTACTTCGGTTGCTCCAATGACTTTCTGCCCTCTATATGACATCCCAAGAAACTTATCAAATCTTATCACACACTCGATACAGGTGATTATATTGCATATTCGACAGAATAGACTGAAATTATCTAATGCAACTTTGCAGGTGTTGCAGTTCATAATAAACCTTGTAGGGTAACTAGGCAGCAGTGTCAAATCATGGTCCAAATGTAGCCGATGCCTAGACGGTTTCCCCAGCTTTGCACAGTAATCATGTGCCATGAACGTACATGTCTCGCTAATCTGGCAAATCCATAAGCTACCAATAATAACTTCCCCACATATATTGCAATAATTATGGACCATATTATGGAATCCCTTTATATAGTGGATACTGTCCATATTGTTGGCCATCAGAACATGAATATTCCCGAAATCATTAACCTGTAACATAGACCTAGAAACATTGAGGAAAGGTCCATCTAAACAAAGAAAAACAATTATAATCTCTTTGAACATAATACTGATTAATATAGTCATACCACATGTTTTTTCTCCAATTTGTTGGTTACATATTCTTCTGGATTTGTTCCTCTTATGACGTCTTTGCCACAAGTATAGAGATCTTTCAAGTAGAATGGCGAAGGTGGTTCCAGTTGATTACAAGTAAGAGTAGCTATTCATTGTTGGAAGAGAATAAGAGAACAAAATAAAATTCTGGAAAATTTCTCTTTGTCTCGACAATTTTACACTAAGAAAATATACACACTTATGTACAAAATGAATAGAAACAAGTGAAGAGTTGTGTCTCTTTGTCTTTGGAATTTTCAAACCAACCAACACAACTTAAAGTCACAACTCTTAACTAACACCTTTTGATATAGTAACATACTAACTTAATTAATAATTAATTTAAATAAAAGACCAAGCTCAAATATAAATTAACATTCATCTTCTTCTTAACGATTTCCATTAAGAATGACGAGAGAATTGTAGCTAGTAACATATTAATTACCTTGCGTAAAATGCATTCAATATGGCCAAGAAAATCACATTCTTCGCACGAATAAGCATGATTTCCTACACGCATCATTGTCTCGCAAACGCCACAATATTCCACAGAATCATCCTCAGCTAGGAATATTTTGCAAACAAGTGGATGGATGTGGAATTTTTTCTTCACCACTACCTTAGGTATCTCAAGACACTCAAAATGAATCTTCTGATGACATTCCATGCAGTTAAAATACGATTCGAGAGAGGTCACAACCTTTTGATCGCATATGTTACAACGATTTCTTATTGAGAGGTATCCAGAAGAATAATGAGTAGCTCTATAAAACAATTTGTGCTCATGAGACTTATGCATCAAACCTCTCAATAAGAAATCTGCACACCTCATGTGAAGCCAAACTTTGCATTCTAGACAACCAATAGGGACACTGGTTATGTTGGATCCACACCCATCACAAGATATTCCACCACCACAATTTTGGGTGTAATCGAAGCGCTTGAGAGGGTGTGCTGGATGCAAAGGATGTTGAAGCTCTATGGGCGAATCAAGGCAACGCTCGTGAACAAACGAATAACAAGGAACGCAACCGTAACATATCGCGGAGGGAGAGAGTGGAAGCTCACACAAGAGACAAGAACCTTTGACGTCTGGTCCTGGTCTACACCTCGTAAGCAAGTGAGCATGGCTAGAATGGAACTTTTTATCGGCATCCCAACTCCTGAAAATGTTTGGCAGGACCGCACAGCCTATATCAAGGTAGATCTCACACTCTTTGCATTTGTAGAAGGATTCTGAAGACAAGCACCCACAACAAGAACAGAGGATGCGTTCTGTTTCTTGATCAAGCTTTTGGAGAAAACTCGAGAGTATGCTCCGCGTGAAACTCGTGTGACACCTTTGGTGGCAGATTGGAGCAAGATTTGCATAGATCAAAGTTACAAGTGATACAAGCGAACTCGACAGGTTCATCTTTGTAGCAGATGTTGCATATGCCATTTTCGACCATCTCCAGCGAGGTCAACACGCATTCATGGGAAGCATGTTGGAGCTCTTTCATCGCCATGGAAGCAAGAAAGTCAACGAAGGAAAAATGCAAGATTCAGATCCGGTTATTCCTCCCTTCCTATATCTTTTTGTTTTCTTTCATCAAGTGACTACTAATCAAGTTTTAATCATTCAGTAATATAATAAAAATATTTTCTAGGTCCAAACCTCAAACAGTGGAAGTGGAAGCTGTATTAGTCCAACGGTTGGACAAATGGTTTATTAATGTTTATATATACCAGCATGTATAAAATTCGAAATCCGAAGAGTACAAATTAAATATAGACAAAATTTACATAAAATTTTCAGCGTGTAAGGAGAGTCGTTCGGAGGTGTCTCACATGTCAAAGTTAAAATTGTCCATTGTATAATCGTCCGTGTAATTGTTCTCATAATTTAAAATAATTCATAAAACCGGATGATTAAAAAAAAACCTCCAAACTTAACCAAGAAATGTGACAATGTCAAATAAGTTATGAAAACATGAAGAATCAAAAAAGATCTAGAAACCGAGAAGAATATCTAAGAATACGAAATTCACCATTATTTCTAATATATAATTTTCATATTAGTTTATAAAATTAAGCTATTCAGTCCCTAACTTTATTCTCACGAGAGTGTAACACAATTCTTCTATACCACATTTGTGTTTTTACTCTCATCAATTTATCAAATGTTCATACATAGCAAATGACGCAATGCATCTCAACATCCGAAAAGCCTTATTTGTTTGTATTTTAAACCGTGCCACATGTATGTACTTTGATGGCAAATGAGACTTCTCTACGTGGAAAACTTGAATGTTAACATATTCGGTGTTCTAAACACCAAAGACTAAAAGACCAAACTCATAAAAAATACTGCCATATGCTTTGGAATCCAAAATGTAATTTGCTTGAACCAAGATTTCATTGGGAATTTGGACATCTCTACCATTGGAAATGTAATTTACGTTTCATTGTAAACGTAATTACAGAGTTGAAAGAGTTTAGACCGATGGTGGACGGGTACTGGAAGCAAACAGAAAATATTTTTCAGTCAACCTCATCTCTTTTTCGCTTCTCAAAGAAGCTTAAGTTACTTAAGCTGTTAATTCGCAAGCTGGCAAAGGAAAAGTTGGGAAATCTAGAGCGAAAAGCTAAAGAAGCTTACAAAGATCTTTGTGATAAGCAAGAGGCTAATTTGTTGAATCCATCGCCGCAGGCTATGGAGGAGGAGAAACTAGCATATAAGCGATGGGACTTTGTATCCGGATTAGAGGAGAAATATCTGAAACAAAAGTCAAAGCTTCACTGGCTAAAAGTTGGCGACAAAAACAACAAGACCTATCACAGAGCAATAACAACGAGAGAGGTAAGAAACATGATTCGTGAAATACGTTGCTCCGACGGTACAATGGCTAAGAGTGGGATTGCGATAAAAACAGAGGCGGAACGATTCTTTCGAGAATTTTTACAACTAACACCGGAGGGTTTTGAGGGAATTACCGTGGAAAGTCTACAGGATCTATTACTGTTTCGTTGCTCGGAAGAGGACCAGAGAATGTTAATGCGAGAAGTAACGGCAGAGGAAATAAAGAAGGTATTATTTTCAATGCCAAGTGACAAATCGCCGGGACCGGATGGCTTCACGGTAGAGTTTTATAAATCAGTATGGGAGATTATTGGTTCAGAATTTATAATTTCAATCCAATCATTTTTTGCGACTGGTTTCTTACCGAAAGGTATTAATTCTACCATTCTAGCACTTATTCCCAAAAAAACAGAGGCGGTGGAGATGAAGGATTATCGACCCATTTCATGTTGTAATGTGATTTACAAAGTCATATCAAAGCTGATCGCTAATCGCTTGAAGGGGATTCTGCCCAAGTTTATCGCGGCTAACCAATCGGCTTTTGTGCAAGATCGATTACTTATTGAAAACATGTTACTTGCTACAGAGCTGGTAAAGGACTATCACAAGGAATCAAACACAGCGAGATGTGCTATAAAAATTGATATTTCCAAAGCTTTTGACTCCGTCCAATGGCAGTTTATTCTAAACACGCTCTCGGCTATGAACTTTCCTCCAGGTTTCATCCATTGGATTTCTGTGTGTATAACATCTGCATCTTTTTCGGTGCAAGTAAATGGAGAACTAGCGGGGTATTTCCAGAGTGCAAGAGGGTTACGACAGGGATGTTCTTTGTCTCCATATTTATTTGTCATAAGCATGGATGTGTTGTCAAAACTTCTTGATCGAGCGGCAACGGATAGACGATTTGGCTACCATCCTGGATGCAAGACCACAAATCTAACTCACCTAAGTTTTGCAGATGATATTATGGTACTTACGGATGGTAAAGTGCGATCAGTGGAAGGTATCGTCAAGGTATTTGATGAGTTCGCAAAAATCTCGGGCTTAAAAATAAGTATAGAGAAATCTACAATGTATCTTGCAGGAGTTTCAGAAGGAGTTCGTCAAGAGATGATAAATCAGTTTCCATTTGCAGTGGGAACTCTCCCAGTGAGATATTTAGGTCTTCCTTTGGTTACTAAATGCATGACGGTTAGCGACTATTGTCCGCTTATTGAACAAGTGAGAAACCGTATTTGTACATGGACATCGAGATTTCTCTCTTATGCAGGAAGATTGTGTCTAATTAGCTCGGTGTTATGGAGTATTTGTAACTTTTGGATGGCGGCTTTTAGACTTCCTCGTGAGTGTATTCGAGAGATTGATAAAATTTGCTCGGCTTTTCTCTGGTCAGGGACGGAATTAAATCCAAGAAAAGTTAAAATAGCATGGGAAGATGTACGTAAGCCGAAACCAGAAGGAGGATTGGGGTTACGTTCTCTTAAGGAAGCAAATGAGGTGTCTTGTTTGAAACTGATTTGGAGAATAGTTTCACATAAAGAGTCACTATGGGTAAAATGGATTACTATAAATTTGCTTAAGTCTGAATCTTTCTGGTCCGTAACGGCGAGACCTAACAAGGGCTCATGGATGTGGCATAAGCTTCTCAAGTACAGACCAAAAGCGAAAGAATTTTGTTGTGTTGAATTAAAAAGTGGAGAAACCACCTCCTTTTGGCATGATAAGTGGTCGGAAATGGGTTGTTTATTTGACATTGTCGGACATAGAGGTATCATTGATATGGGCATACCACATAATGCTACGGTGGCTGACGCGTGGAGTGCAAGAAGAAGGCGATGGCATCGAATCTCAGTTCTGAATGACATAGAAAATGCTCTTCAAAATCATAGTCAACGACGCGTGACGGGCTTGGCGGATGTAGTTAAGTGGAAAGGCAAAGGAGACAAATTCAAAGCACGTTTCAAAACAAAAGACACTTGGAATAATATTCGTACGCCAAAACCTGAAGTATTCTGGTTTAAGGGGGTTTGGTTCACGCATGGAACGCCAAAATACAGTCTCTGCACTTGGCTAGCAATGCATAATCGTCTATCGACGGGGGACCGCATGTGCGTGTGGAATAACGGAGTTAGCTCGACTTGTGTTTTGTGCTCGGACATTATGGAGACAAGAGATCATTTGTTTTTCTCATGTCGTTTTTCTTCTGAAGTATGGTCCACCTTAACGCGGAAGTTTCTAAATACGCGATACTCAATGGATTGGCAGGTAATAACCAACTACTTAATAGATACGAGTCTCTCTCGGGTCCAAAGGTTTTTATTTCGATGTGTCTTCCAAATATCGATCCACACTATTTGGAGAGAACGAAACGCACGAAGACATGGTGAGATGCCAACTCTTCCCAAACTCGTAGCCAAATTCATCGATAAACAAGTGAGGAACAAACTCGTCTCGATACGAGGGGATCGGAAATACGATGAGAGTCTTCAAATGTGGTTTGCTACTTCATTATAGATTGTAAAAATTTCTTTTTATAAATTCAGCAAAAAGAAGCACAAGATGTAACAAACGATTTCTTTTTGGATTAATTTAACATATAATTCAAAAAAAAAAAAAAAAAAAAAAAAGAAATTATTCTCACCCTTCATTATTTTTATTATTCTCTTTTATCCCTATTTTGTTTGCATAAACAGTTTAAACTACCGTGTTAGTCACATTTTCTTGTCTTACATAGAATTTTCTTATATATTCATGTTTAAGATTCTCATTGAATCCTATACACTGAGTAATCCTGGTGAATTATTAATTGCAAAAAGTTACAAGGAAATTGATATTACAAATGCGAATGTTTTCAAAAAAATATTTAAAAGTAAAAACAGATAATAATACACAATGTGGCCCAGGCACAACAACATCAAACTTGTCACTCTGAAAAAAAAAAATATCACCAAATGGATCCTAAACATGAAAAAGACAAAATGAGAGTATTATGAGTTGTAACATCAGATAACAAAAGTTGCATTACTTAGTTTCATAGAAGGATGCAGAACCAAACTATTCTGAGAAACAGTTGTGGTAATTATACTTCATCATGTCTTCATAAATCTTCTCCTCCTCTGTAAACACATAAGAACAATATGAGAGGACTAAGATTAGATAATGGAAGTTGAAGTACTTAATTCATAGAGGGAAAGCTAAACCAAATTTGTACTTACTTTCTGTAGCAGATTCATCACGAGCTATCAACAACTCTATTTTCGTTTTTCCTTTTAATTTTTCTTCTTCCTTTTCTTCTTCAAACAATGTACATAAAATAGATATCCCCAAGCTGTTGTGCTTCTGTTGCAGCGTTGCGATCATCCTATGGAACATCGGAAAATACAAAATGCATAACTCGATAAGCTAGAAAATAAATAGTTTGTGCTCTAAAACATTGAGATATTATAAACTTGGCACAGAAGCAGTGGAGAATCTAGAAATCATTTTTACCCGGGGCAAAAACCGATAATAGGGGGCATAAACAATATATTAACAGGAACATGCTTAAAATCTCTTAAGCTAATTGACCTAATTTTTTTTCATGGTGGGCAAGTGCCACCCTTGTCACCTCTGTACCTTCGCCACTTCCCAGAAGTTCGTGGTAATTTAAAAAAAAATAAAAATAAATAACATTAAGATATTTGATTTTTACCTTGGAAATTATACATTCTTTATGAAAGATGTCCTTGCAGTGTTTACAGGAGTACCTCTTAATGTTGCTCTCTATGTTTGATCTACAAAGCACACACATTTCTTCCTGCCAACTAATCTCTTCTAGGACAGTATGTTGATGCAGTTGGGACTTGACGTTGGCTGGAAACCCAAGACACTCTACATGGGCAATGAAGTTACAATCAATACAGCCATAGATTGACGCGCCACAAGGTCTACGACACACACACAACAGCCTCGAGTCACCCTTGAGTCCTCAATCCAAAAGTTATAGAAAGTATGTTTGTGAAAGATGTACTTCCATGATTCATCAACTGCTTCACTGCATTTGATATGGAAACTGACTTCACAATGGAAACAAAAGAGGCCATACTTTGTAATGTCCAATTTGCACGAAATGCACTTAGATCCATCCAGAAGCATCATTTTAACTTTGTGATCAGAATGAATGGGATGGCTGAATTTCTCTAGTCTCAAAAATTGAACACAACGAGGATGATATATCTCTGCACACTCCACACATGACACAACTTTTCCACACAGGCTCTCATCACAAATAGTGCAAACAGCCTGATATGAACTAGAGATCAGAACTTGAAGCAAAAGATGCCAATCTTGATTGCATTTTACCTCTGTGGCTCCAATGAATTTCTGCCCTCTATGTGACACCCCAAGAAACTTATTAAATCTTACCACACAACTCATACATGTGGTTAAGCTGCATATGCGACAGAATAGATTGAAGCTACTTATGTCCACTTTGCAGTTGTTGCAGTTCATAATAAACCCTGCAGGGCAACTTGGCAGGAGTGTCAAATCATGGTTCAAATGCAGTTGATGTCTTGATGGTTTCCCTAGGTTCGCGCAATAATCATGTGCCACGAACCTACAAGGCTCGCAGTTCCATGAGCTACCAAAAAGTTCTTCCTTACATATGTCGCAACGTTGATAATGATCTAATTCGTTGTGGATCAATCTCAGAACATGAATATGCCCTATATCATTAACCTGTAACATAGTTCTAGAAACATTGAGGAAAAGTCGGTCTAAACAAAGAAAAACATTTCTAATCTCTTTAACAAGTATAAATAAATTTCACATTTCAACAAAAAAAAAACAAGTATAGATTATTATAAAGTCATACCATAAGTTTTTTGTCCAATTTGTTGGTCACACATTCTTCTAGTTTATTTCCTCTTGCGACATCTTTCCCGCAAGAGTAGAGATCTTTCAAGTAGAAAGGCGAAGGTGGTTCCTGTTGATTACAAGTAATAGTAGTTAATCATCTTCTTCTTTACAATTTTCCATACATAATAACGAGAATTGTATCAAGTGAAACCTAATTACCTTGCGTAGAATGCATTCAATGTGGCCAAGAAAATCACATTCTTTGCACGAATAAGCATGATTGCCTATACGCATCATTGTCTCGCAAACACCACAATACTGTAAAGAATCATCCCCACCTATAAATAGTTTGCAAACAAGTGGATGGATGTGAAATTTTTTCTTTACCACATACTGAGGTATCTCAAGACACTTGAAATGAATCTTGTCAAGACATTCCAATTCCATGCAGTGATAATACGATTCTAGAGTGGTCACAATCTTTCTTTTGCATATGTTACAATATGGACCGTATCCACGGTGAACGTTAATAGCATCACGAGTAGCACAATAAAACAATTTATGCTCATGAGACTTGTGCATCAAACCTCTCAATAAGGAATCTGCACACCTCATGTGAAGGTAAAATCTGCATTCTAGACAACCAATCGGGACACTGCTAATGATTTTTTTTCCACATCCATAACAAGATATTCCACTACCACAATTTTGGGTGTAATCAAAGCGCCTAAGAGGGTGTGCTGGATGCATAGGATGTTGAATTTCCATGGGAAAATCAAGGCAATGCTCATGAACAAACAAGAAGCAAGGAACACAACCATAACATATCGCCGAAGGAGAGAGTGGAAGCTCACACAAGAGACAAGAACCTTTGACGTCTGGTCCTGGTCTACAGCTCTTAAGCAAGTGAGCATGGCTGTAATGGAACTTTTTGTCATCATCCCAGCTCCTGAAAATGTTTGGCAGGACCGCACAACTTAAATCAAGGTAGATCTCACACTCTTTGCATTTGTAGAAGGATTCTGAAGACAAGCACCCACAACAAGAACAGAGGATGCGTTTAGTTTCTTGATCAAGCTTTTGGAGACAAAACTCGAGAGGATGCTCCGCGTGAAACTCGTGTGACACCTTTGGTGGCAGATTCGAGCAAGATTTGCATAGATCAAAGTTACAAGTGATACAAGCGAACTCGACAGGTTCATCTTTGTAGCAAATGTTGCATATGCCATTTTCGACGGTCTCCAACGAGGTCAACACGCATTCATGGGAAGCATGTTGGAGCTCTTTCATCTCCATGGAAGCAAGAAAGTGAACGAAGGAAAAAAGGAAAAATGCAAGATTCAGATCCGGTTAGGTGATTACTAATCAAGTTTTAATAATTCAGTAATATAATAAAAATATTTTCTAGGTCCAAAACCTCAAATAGTGAAAGTTCATTTCGGTTGGATATTTCTATACCTACCAGCATATATGAAATTTGAATCCAGGAAAATACAAATTAAATATAGACAAAATTTACAGAAAATTTTCAACGTTGTGTAAAGAGAGTTGTTCAAAAGTATCCCACATGTCAAAGCTAAAATTGTTCATCGTATAATAAGTTCATCAATGCCTTATACATACTCCGTAGCAACAGGTAAAAATGTAATTTTTTCGCATAGTAGTCAAAAAAAGATCATCGGACACATAAATCCATACTTACTTCTCTATATAGGAGATTTGCTTCATATTTCTACTTTACATTACAAACAACAATACAAAGCCAAAGGACTTAAACCTACCACTTAGACGCTAGCCCAGCCTTTAACAGTGAGACATACAAGAGCTGGTTCCATGTGTCCGGTACACCTGGTAAGCACCAATGGCTACAGTCTTGGTGGCTCACAGCCTCTCTTTTCTCTTTATCAGTCCTGTACACCGTCCTATATATAGACGGGTGGCCATCTTTTCTGAAATCTGTTAGTCGGCTTATGTTCATGTATATCACCGGTGTTTTCATTTTATCACGGAGAATATACTCGAGAGCTCTCATCTTCGAAGGATACTTTGCTAAGTATCTCGTGTTAAAGATCGGTTCTGTTTCGTTATGACATTGTCCTCCTGAGTTCCACGGCCCTCCTCTATATAAAGAACACGGTTATCGTCAAGGAATATAAAATTTTCGACAAATTCATATCGGAAACACAATCGGAAAATTACCTGAAATGTGTAACGGAGTACCCTCTAAATATGACATGGGTATGATTACGGTCGATGTTCTTGTCAACCCATTTCGCCCAAGTGATGAGAGCTCGTTTATAAGCTTCGAGAACCTTAAGCCTCGGGTACACAACGTTACCTTCTTGGTAATAGTTTTCGCTGCAAAAGAACATTAAAAAATCATTGTTAATTAAAATCACGACGAGGAGCTCTTCGTGTTCAGGTTCTTCGTTTCAGACTCATACCCGAGCTTTGTTTTATCGTGAGTCCACCAATGACCAGTGTTGAAGATCAGTATATCAGCGTCTCGATACATGGACGTCGTCTTGTCCATCATATCCAACCTTAAAGTCTCCAATGTCGTCCCGTTCACGTCTTTGAAACTCGATTCCCTCACAAAAAAAGGCGAGCCAACGAAATCCACCGTGCAATTATAGTCCTGCAAGAACAAGCAAAACATTAAGCAAACAAGACATTGTTGCGGCTTTTCGAATGTTTAATCAAATCGATATAATATCTCACCTCGAATCTGAAAGCGTAAAACCCTTTCTTCTTGAACTCGCTTCTCCCCGAGATCTCATACACTCGTTCCTTGTCCTTGAGACTATTTCGAAGAATGCAAACAAGAGATTCCCACATGTTCCGGTTTATCGAATCCCCAACGAAAACCAGCTTCTTCCCTCTTAGCTTCTCCAGAAAATCAGTTCCATTCAATCTATAGATTCCAACATTGTACTACTCATCAGACACAAAACTAACAATCTAATTTCAAAACTCAAAAATTCTGTTACCTACTCAATAACCTAATTTCAACAAGAACATCAAGAACCAAAAGCTAAAACCCTACAAGAATCAAAATTTGGAAACCTTTTCTTTCTATAGTTATATTTACCTGGGAATGTCACACCCATTTGGCTGCCATTTCCATTTAACATAAGCATTATCAGGTCTTCCATTAGCATGACAGTTGAAATCCTTGTCTATGTACGGACAAGAACCAGATTGGTAATACGGCATTGTCTCATCATCAACTCTAACCCAATTCCCATCGTAGATATCACAATCCTCGTACGAAACAGAGCCATTCTCTTCACTTGAGTCATATCTACTTCCCAAATCTGAAACCAAGCTCGAACTATTTCCCACAACATTTACATCGAGGGTATTTTCGTCATTTGGGTCTGAACTCGAATCTTTCACTGTTTCTTCTCCAGATCTTTGTCCGGAATCAAAGCTTGGAACTTTACCTTCTTCAGACAAAGTTATATTCTTCGAACCAGCATCTCCAGATCTTTGTTTAGTATCAAAGCTTGGAACTTTAACATCTGGGACTTGGTCGGTGAGATTTGCTACTTTGGGGTTTTCGTTGACTTGCTTGAGAGAAGAAGAAGAAGTGTTTTTGAGACCTTGAAGGAGAGGAGAGACGAAAGGGACAGTGAAAGAGGGATTAGTAAAGGAGAGAAGTGTGAGGAGAAGGAAAGAAGTAAGGATTCCTAAACCGAATCTGGTTAAGATGTTTTTTCTTCTGGAAGATAAAATCTGGTCTGGAAACAAGAGTTTATTATTAGAGGAATCCATTTTGTTGTTTCAAATGCAGAAGAACTTGGAGAAGAAACTGAAGAATTTAACAAAAATGGTAAATTATGGTTTTTTCGAGTATATACAACAGAAGAAGAGACCGAACTCTTTTGTAAAATAGAGGGAGAGATTTTGATTTAAGATTAAACCTGAGTTTGGGGGAAAAACGGTTTCTCTTGGAGATTAACCATTAATGGTTGTGAAAAGTTAACTTCAGTTCAGGCCCTTGTTAATGAATGTTTTATCGTCAATAATTGGAAAATTATGTGAGTTCATACTTTAAATCAAATTATTAAAACATGAATCTTAAACCTCTCACAAATAGATTAAAAAAAAAAAAAGTGTCCGGCTATGATATGAAGTTAGTACTAAAAATGTATTAAGTACGCAGTTGCTCTTTTTTGTAATTTTAATATTTTTACGTAATAACTTTAGTTAGTTTAGATAGTTTCAGAAAGTTAATGGTGAATCGGTGGCTTTGTCGTGTAATCTCATATATTGTTAATAATACTCCATTACGCTTTAACCGAATAGAATTAGAGGATTTGTTTCTCTTCAACCAGATCCGGTTCAAACCGAAAGGAGACGGTTAGGGGTCGTTTTCGGTTTGTTCGATTCGAATTTTCGGTCCGGTTTCGTTTGGCCTCGTTACCAAATAATTATTCGTCGGCATAATAAAATCATTTTCATTACCATATTATAAAAGATAACCAGAAAATTAGAGATAAAAATCCGATAAAACAACAAGACCGTAACATAAACCGGATAGATTCTTAAGTAGTTGCTTCGGTTATTGCAGACACGATTTCACACCCAAGACGAGCCTTGCGAGACGCAATTTCAAATCTTTTGTAATCTCAATCTTCTTCTTCATTGGTAATTTATTCCATCTTCGTTTCACATTCTCTTCGTCCAAATGATTACCCAAATCCAAAATAGATCGCAAAAGTGTCGATTTCTCAAACCAACCTCCATCAATCTCCTTCTCCTTATCGTTCCCGGTTTTAGTGTCCGACTCAGATTCAGATCCAGAATCTGAATCGGCGATTGTTCCTGGAACAGATTGTATATTCTTACCCAAGTTAAGTTTGACTGGTTCCATGATTTGGTCTTCACTTGAAGATTCCGGCTTGATTTGGTTATTCTTCGCCATCGGAGTTTTCATAGAGCGGTTTAAAGGAATTGGGTACTAGAAGCTTTATTAGTGAGGGTATTTATAATCTCTCTTAATGACGTTTTTACTAATGAAAAGTGATAAATTTGTGGTTGGTTAGAGTAAATAAATTAATGAAATGATACTGTTTTAATTCGTGATTGGTGTAAACATTCGGTGAACTATTTCCGATAAAATGCATGCACGAAGTCTTTTACTTTGGAAAACACCAACTTTAATTTAAGAGTGGACAAACATAAACAAGAATTAAGACTGTTAAAATTGGAAAATCCATTTTATTCACAATTCGGCTCGAATTTAACAATGGTTAATAGAGGGATGGTGGCCTAATTAACATTACTTCAATTATTCCGTAAACGTGGATAATGAACATTTTCTTTTGCATTCAGTAATATTTTTTTACACGAAAATTACACTCAACTATATTTTTTTTTTGATATATAATAAACATTATAACAAACAAACAAAAACGAACCCAAGGTGTTACATTCATCACCTAGGACCAGAGAGCTCAATAGCTTCAACAACAAGAGACGATTCTTGAATATAATCCGAGTAATACCTAACACGAGGCGACGAACTCACCATTCCCCGCGGTAACGGCGGTGGTAACGTTTCCCCCTTACCGTTCTGTGCCGCTTCCCATCTCTCAGCCAATCCATCACCTTCAAGCATTTTCATAACTTCAGACATTTTAGGTCGATAAGACGGATTAAACTGAGTGCAAAGAAGCGCAACTTGAACGATTTCTTCGAGCTCCACATTATCAAACTTGTCGTTTAAATCTTTGTCTATTAATTGCTTTAGTTTCCCTTCTTGATGCAACTTCTTCACCTACCATATTCAACAAAATACCAAATATCAAGATTCTTGCAAGTGAAGCAAGAAACAAAAGTAAAGAGACTTACCCAATCGAGCATTACGCCTTTCTGGTGCGAGGATCGGCCAAAATCAAGAGCTTTCTGACCCGTAATGAGCTCGAGGAGAAGTATACCAAACCCGAAGACATCGGTTTTCTCCGAGGATTGACCGGTGGATAAGTACTCAGGTGCAATGTGGCCTACGGTTCCACGGACCGCGGTTGTGACGTGTGAGTCTCTATGGTCTAGAAGCTTCGCTAATCCGAAATCCCCAACAACCGCCTCGAAATCTTCGTCCAATAGAATATTAGCCGCTTTCACATCTCGGTGTATGATCTTCGGGTCACATTGCTCATGGAGGTACACTAATCCTCTAGCCGTCCCAACCGCTATTTTCTTCCGTCTCGACCAGTCTAACGCTGGCTCTCCTCGGATATTATCTAACAAAAATCAAACCATAAGCGAAAGCGCGCAAAGAAATCAAACAGAATTTGGTTACATAAACTGCATTTAGTACCTTTTAACCGTGAAGCGACGCTCCCATTAGGCATGTAAGGATAGACTAAGATTCTTTCGTTGTTACTACTACAAAAACCGCGAAGCCTGAGGAGATTACGATGAAGAGCCAAACTTATAGTCTCTACTTCTGTTTGAAACTGGACTTCTCCGCCCGCAATGTTACAGTCTTTGAGACGTTTAACAGCCACCAAGGTTCCGTCGCGTAAATGGCCTTTGTATACAATTCCGTACCCACCTCTACCGAGAATGTTCTTCGAGTTGAAATGATTCGTTGCTGATCTAAGCTCTTTGAATGTATACCTCTTCAAGTGTCCTAATCTCACCTCTGGATCATATTGTTCTGCAAAAAGATTTCATCATCAAAATGAAATTGTTTATTTTTCTGGCACACAAGATGAGAAATATTCAAAGATACTAACCATTGACATCGAAAAATATTTGTTTGTTACGCCGATATCTCCACCAAAGAAACATTCCGCTTGTAAAGATAACGAAAAACGCTGCACTGAAGCTTGCTGCGAATGCAAGAGCTACATGATGGCCATTGGTACGAGTTCCTGGTTCATCTAAAACCAAAAACAAAAGAAGTAAGCGATATGGTTCATGTACGCAGAAGTAGAATACGGCTAATACCTGATGGAAGATCTTGTGGAAGCGTGAGAGGCTCAGGGAATACAGCGGAACAGTTTGCAACAGATTTTGGACCGCAGATTAATGTGTTTCCGATTACCCTGCAGTCCAAATACAATGGTGAATCTTAGTTGTTGCTTCAATGAAAAGATTAAGTTTGTTGGATAAGTCTAGTAAAGCTTACTTGAAAGTTCTAGCAGACACTCTTGGTAGCGTACCGCTAAGATTGTTATACGTAATGTCGCTGCACATTTAAGAAATCAATAACAATGAAGCTGCTAAATATTCTCCAAATGTATTTTGTTCGACCGTGGAACAATAGAAAGCAGAGTTTAGAGACGCACACTAGAGTGAGTCCTTTGATCTTGGATAGTGACTCGGGGCAAGTTCCTGTAAGACTGTTATTGTTTAACCGCCTGAAAACCAAAATGAACAAAGTAAGGAACAAATTTTATAAACATGACATAAAAGAATCAATGTGAAATCACTCACAAGTAATTCAAGTTCTTGAGTT
This sequence comes from Draba incana, assembly GCA_963576765.1. NCBI lineage: Eukaryota > Viridiplantae > Streptophyta > Magnoliopsida > Brassicales > Brassicaceae > Draba > Draba incana. Next base: position 4,546,441 of record OY755215.1, on the reverse strand, counting down.
CTCCAAGTGAAGTCGGTATCTCCCCCGTGAATGAATTATTCGAAAGATCGAGTGTTTGAAGCTTCTCTAACCTCCCGATCGTATCGGGAATTGGACCGGAGATAGCATTGTTTTGCAACAACCTAAACCACAAAATTTAACCTCAACAAAAACTACAAAAAACAAGAATCAAAACATAGCAAAGAAGAAGACTATATCATAAACTTACACAGATTGTAGATAGGTTAGGTTTCCTATTCTAGGAGACAATGTACCAGACAAGCTTTGGCTAGGAAGTCCTCTGTTTCATTAACCAGACAAAGACAAGTCTCAGAGATCTATGTCTTGTGTAACAGAAGAGAAGAGATGAGAAGAGAAGACTCACAGTGCAGAGACATAACCACCAGTACAAGTGACCATTCTCCAGCTACAAGGATCAACTGAATTCACATCCCAATTCTCAAGAACATTGTACGGATCATTCAATTCGTTCTTTACAGCCACCAAAGCCGTCACTGCTCATTTCAGACAAAACAAAAACTTAGTAATCTTTTAAATGTAACTGCAAGAATGTTACACAGAGAAAAGCTGGGATTGGTTAAGGTTTGATATGAATCTGGCGAGTTCATTTAAAGCTCATATTTATTATCCAATAAATACAAATAGAACACAATCCACACAAAACCATCAACAGAATTCAAGAAACATAGTCAAAATAAAGATGATAATTGCACAGAGAAATCCCAATCTGGAATGATGCATTTATTCAGAAATTGAAATTGCTCCAAGAAGAAGAAGAAGACTGACCTTCATAGTTTACACCAGTAGGAGAAAGTGTAGCAGAAGAGAAATCAAGGAACAATACCAAAACCAGAAACCCTAATAATCTCCACACCACAAATCTTACACCTTCCATTGGCTATATTCCTTCCTTGTTAAAAGGAATCAACTTTTGTCTATAAAATCAAAACTTTCACAAAACCCACCAACTCATTTCTCTCTCAAATGTGAAAACTTTTGCTTTTCTCTCCTCTTTCTATTATCTTCTTCCTCTTGTCTTTTCCAGACACAGAAACTACCTTGAGCAACTCTACAGTAATGGAACTCTTTCTCTCTAATTCAAATCAAACTAAGTAAAAAGATAAGACCCAAATTGAAAAAAAATCAAGACTTGCAAAATAATCAGCTTAGAAAGAGAGAATTTTACTTCATGAAGGTTTTAAGACAATGAGTGCTAAATGAGCAGTGATAAACAAGAAAAGAGAGGAGAGAGAGACTATAGAGTATGAAGAGAATTATTTCAAGAAACCAAGAAAACAAAACACCAAAATGCTCTGAAAGTCTGAGAATTTTTCCTAGAGATCTGAGAAAAAGAATGCAAAAGCTATTAAGTGATAGTACTTGTTTGATTATTTTAATCAATTTTTAAACTTGGTCGATTATTGAATAACTAATCTCAACAACATTCTAATTTTTTTTTCAAGTGGTTTTTTTTTCTAATTTCCATACCACTATTACCAAATCATCTTAGAATCTCATCCTTTTCTCATTCAAACCACCAAAAAAGAAAGAAAGAAAAAAGGAATTAAAAAATCATGAAAGAAGGGACCAAACAAGCAAAATCCAAAATGTAAAATGCCAAAAAATCCACAAACACACACAGCAAGATACTGACAGAATAACAAGAAAAGAAGAGATACTCTGTTTTTTCTTCCTTTTGTAAAGTTTGTTAATTTTTACACTCTTTTTGTAAATTAAAATTAGTTAGAGGGAAAAAAAATAGTGTAATTTATGGTTCATGATTTCTTTTTGCTTTCGGACAGATATTTCAAGAAAAACGCTTTAATATACAAAAGTGTGATTGGACTGAAAGGATGGGTCAGAGAGAGAAATATAAGAACAAAGACCACTCTCTTATTTTGTTTTTATTTTAATTTTGATTTGATTTTTGCTTTTTACAAAAGTTACTGAGCAAAAATAAGAAGTCCTTTTTGTTGGGCAGATCACGTTCATGGCCTGTCTCCTATCTTGTTGGCTTTTCCGGGCTTCAATTATTTATTTTATCCCTTTTTGAGATAAGTAATAATTATCATTTTTCATACAATTTTTCTAAAAGTATCTTACAACATGAAGTATTACAGTCATATATGTAATTATCTTATTAGCAATATACACAATATGGATGGTATTCTTCTAAAAACCTTTTTTTAAAAGAAACTTTGATAACAAAAATATTTTTATAGAAAATTTTGCCAACTAAGCACTTTTAACTTATTTAATTTGCTAAATAAGCAGTTCACTAATTATAATTGGTAAAATAAGTATGTTTCACTATTACACTAATACACATTTTTACAAGACACAATTCATGGTGGATATTGTACACAATGTTCACAATCAACACTTTTCACCATTGACACTATTCACGACGGAACACTGTTAAAGTAAAGACATTATTCACGATTGATACTATTCATAACGGAACACTATTTACGGTGGACAATGTTTACGACATACCCTATTCACGGAGGATATTGTTCACTATACACCGTAAACAGTGTCCACCGTGTGTATACAGTATACACCATGAATAATGTTCATCTTCTGTATCCACCATGAACAGTGTACACCGTTTGTATCCACCATGAACAATATACATTATGGACAATATACACCGTGAACCGTAAATAGTGTATGCACCGTAAATAGTAGGAACCTTGAAATGTGTATTCTATAAACAGTGAAAGTGCCTACTTTACTAATTATAAATAGTGTAATAGTTAAAATGTGCTTATTTTTCTAATTATAAATAGTTTACGGCCCTTTATACCAAATAAAAAACTTAAAACTGTCTATATTCCTAAAGGGTGAATTTGCCAGATATCTAACTAGGGGTGGACAAGCAAACCGAACCCGACCCGAAATTACCCGAACCGAACCGAATCCAATTTCTAAAAATAACCGAATGGGTTCTAAATATCTAAAACCGAAAAACCGAACTCGAACCCGAACCGAACCGAAAACTAAATGGGTAACCGAAATACCCGAACCATAAAATTAACCTACATATATTTAGATATAAGATAGGGTATGTTCATATACTTTAGGCAAATTTTATAGTTTTTATAGTTATTTTTGGTCAACTCGGAAATTATAGGTATATTTGGCTAAAAATAATCAATTTAGTTAGGTATATTATTTGAAAATTTCAATTTCTTTTTATCATTTTCTGATAACTCGAGTTAAAAATAATTAAATCGAACCAAAATCGGGAAAATTTTACGTAATTATGAGTTTCTCGGATAACCGAAACCGAATCCGAAACCGGCACTATTCCTAAAACGGAAAACCCGATAACCGAATTAACCGAACCGAAACCCGAGTGGTTACCCGAACGTCCATGAGTATATCTAACTGAGATTAATAATTAAGAATATAGTCACCAAATCCATTAATGTAGTCAATAACAAAAGCGTACTTCATTGTCTCTTTTTTACCCTTCACACGTGTGGATTTGAGTTGAGATAAACCAAATCTGTGTATGTGGCATTTGTGAACCAAAACTGACGTGCCTAACTCCTTAACCATATAGACTTCAGACTTCAACATAATCTAATTGCAATTACTACGTTTGAAATCCGGGTTCCTCCTAGTAATTATGTGGCTAGTATTGTCTCATGTTTTAAGTGTAATTACCTGTTTTTTAGGAATTAGATCTACATTTTTTGAAAAAAAAAGTTCGACAAAATGAAAATTAAATAGTATGAGTGGAGAAGAAAAATCCACCGGGGTAATTGCTTTTCACCAATTGATTCAGATTTGTTACTAGCTTGTAGGTCAAGTTTGTTTATGGGTCAGATTGGTTAACAACGGTAAGCTGGAGCGATAAGCTGTAAGCTGGAGCGTTAAGCTTATAGAATAGTGCAAAACTGTACAAAATAGCGGTACAAAAGAGAGGTACAAGAAAGCGGTATAAAAAGCTGAGTGTAATAGTGTTGATAAAGATTTAGTATTGCTTTGGTGATTGATACAATTTAAAGCGGTACAAATTATAAAGATGTGGTACATTATAAAGACGGTTACCAATCTAAGCATATGTTATATAGCAAAAAATTTTTTTTGCTTATGTACTGTACTATGTGAAGAATACGTTATTATTGTCACGTGTTTAAAATTACTTCTTCTGCCATTCGGGTTAATTTTGTCATACTTACATATTATACATTATGTATGATCGAAAAAACTATTTTTTATTTACCTTCAACTAAGTCCTATTGATTGAATTAACTGTTTAGATTAGAAATTTGTCCCAAAAAGTATTTGGTTAGGTGGATTCACTAAACCTTTTTTTTATTTACCTTCAACTAAGTCCAAAAAGTATTCTCTCTTTTTCCTAATTCCTAACCAATCTGTCTTTTTAAAATTAGTCTTTTGTCTCTCTCTTCCAACTCCTTGATAGGGTTCATTCCAAAAAAACAAGTGTTGTATCTTGTAATAGGGATCAATGTGATTTACTTCCTGCGAAAAGTGTAATTTGTATTGAAGTGGATATCTTACATTCTTTGTGTGCTACACATTTGAATATGTCTAACATAAAAATAACATGGTGATGGTAACTTGCACATCACCATCCATATCTTCTTTCACACATACTGCTAATGGAGATAATGTTGGATTGTTGGGATATATAGTGGTAATCGAAACTAATAACATTATGTGAAAAGAATAAAAATTCTGAGTTCAACTAAACAATTTGCTTATTATAAAACTAACTCCATGCCTTTGGTCACGAATATAATATGATTAAACGTAGCATATAAACTCTAATGATTCGAGGTTAGGTGGTATATACACAATACACTATTCCTTTGCCAATAAACAAGCAAATAAGACGAAGACGTATCAAGTTAGTACTGTTTTGAATTAATTAATCACGGAACATGAAATATACCTCGAAGTGTGAGTATATTTGAGAAATATACCCAAAACCCGAGAAGTTTAGGCATTATGGGGTATATATGTCGCATTAGGAATACTCAAATATTCTCTTTAATAAATTTATACTAATATACAGAATAAAATGGCATTTTGTTTATTATATTTACTTTTCATTCTCTTTGGCCCCCATCACAAATTTGTAAACTTGTGATCCTGGAGACTGAATTTTGCGATTTCGAATAAAAATAGAAATAATTCAGTACAAGATAGAAAACAGGGCTCTAGAAAATATGTACATTAGACGAAAAGATAACAAAGTTAATGTATATTATCAAGTAAAATCAATGTAGTTTAGTTTAAAAATCACATTGGTAGAATTATTACCACAAAAATTGGTCCCTTCTTTTTTGTCAAGCCTAGTGGATCCGGGCTCTAGATTATTTATCTTTTGCCATATTCCGTGTTCTACTTCTACCTTATGATTCATAGACCTTCACGTCCACATATAATCGACCGACTTGGAAGTCCTATCACAGAGACAAAGATGGTCCCTTCTTTTTTATTTTCCTAATTTCTTACTAACCCAATATTAAGAATTTCTCATATTAATTTATGGTATATCAAATCCAAAATCTTCCGTTTATGTAAATTCCCTAGCTTCACCACCAACATCATCAAACTTTTTCATTTGGTTCCATATTATTACACTCAAGTGAAGACCATGATGAGTATCAAAAGAGAAATACTAAGAAGAAGATGCTTGTTTATTGTTATCAAATCAAATACAGTTAAAAACTTAAGAAGTGAAGTATAATCCAAACATAAAACTTAACTCAAACCAGAAGTAGCATTTGAAGTAATAACCGATAGACAGTAATAAGAGCATCCCAAGAGACTCTCTAAACCCTCAAATTTGAGGTTTTTCCTTCTCCAAGAGTAACTTCAAAACCTCAATATTTAAGGTTTTTTTTTTTTTTTGCAATTTAGTCCCTACGATTACATATGTTTTTAATTTAATCATATTAATTTGTTTTTGGATCATGGTAATCCTTAGAAGTTTATATCTCATAATTATTTAACACTAGATTTAAACCCCTCGCGATGCGAGGATTAATTGATTTATAGTAAATAATTATGGCTTAAAATATTTTAGAGAAAAACATACCATATTCTTAATTTAAACCTTAACTTATTATATACTATATTCTTAATTCAAATCCTAACTTAGATAATGTAATGTTTTGACAAAAAAAAAAAAACTTAGATAATGTAATATTTCAAATTATAGGTTCATATGTAATTTGAAAAATATAGTTTCATAACTCATATAGTTTGAAGAATTTGGAAATTACTAAAGTATACATACTTGATATATATAAATATGATTTAAATTATTAAACAATTTGATATAACAAATAAACCATTCGTACATGTTTTGACGATCCTTCTTTGATGCTATTTCGTAAACTAAACATACCACTTACCAAATTTTCTTTATCTTTATTTTATGCTTGTTTATTTTTCATATTAATTTCTTCCTTTTTGAGTAACTAACAATTTTGGTATTAGAAAATTTACATATTTAAATAATTGACATGTGTCACAATCTAAACGACTACTTAACACATGTCGCAATCTCGTGAGTTACAATTATAAGAACTCTCCTTTATATATTGTTTATTTTCCATTTTAATTTCTTCATTTTTGAGTAACTAACAATTTTGGTATTGCAAAATTTACATATTGAAATAATTGACATGTGTCACAATCTAAACGACTACTTAACACGTGTCGCGATCTCGTGAGTTACAATTATAAGAACTCTCCTTTATATAATATAAGATATATAACATTAAGCAAATTTAATACAAGATAAAATATTATAGTAAACAAGTTTTACACACCAATAATATTAACATATAATAAAATAACAAAAAAAATTAGATAAACATAAATATTACACAAATGAAAACACTCCAGCAACACTAGAAATCGAATAAATTTGATCCCGAACCTCCAAGGTAATCAAAGTATTGCCCATAAGAATTTGGTGCAACCGGAGGTTGTGATTGTTCTGCTTGAGTCTGTTGTTGTTTTTGAGTTCTTTTTTGTACGATTTTAACTTGTTCAGATCAAAGATACTTGATATGATCATGGATAAGGCAGCCAAAGAAAGCATTGAAGAAGAAGCTATGGATCAGCTTGAAGCAGAGGAGAGCAGGGAGCATAAGGAGGATGGAGCTAAGGAGCAGCTTGTACTAGCGAAAGCAAAGGATCTGTTACATGTTCCTCTCGGTCCTATGACAAGATCCAGGGCCAAGCAACTTAACCAAGTTGTTGGCATTCTACTTCAACAGTTGGAGGGCAGCCTTAAACAAGAAGCTTATCAAACCACATTGGTTGTGATTCAAGCTGTTTAAGCTTCAGCTTTGGGAGGGTGTGTACTTGCACTCTTTTTTCCTTGTTCTGGTTTTTTCCATTGGGTTTTCTAGAAAAGGTTTTTAATGAGGCAAGCCCACACACCTTAACATTTCCCCATTGCTGAAAATAAGCCCATGAAGACCCAAAAACGTTTTTATTAGTTTATCATTTCAAATTTTGGCCAAAAACTTAGTTTAAGTCTTGTTTTAATTTTATGTCTTTTTCGAGAAGTCTTTACTTGTTTCCAAAGACTTCTCCCTTCTATATGTACTCTTAGTCTTCATCTTTATCAATTATCAAACAACTTTTCTTTATCCAAACTCTCAAAAATTTGTTTGATCTGAGATAGGTGTGTTTATCCTTTCTCCCTTGAAACTGCTTTTGGTGTGTATATCCTAGCAGAATCAAGTCTCGATAGTCTAAGAGTCTCTCACAACTCTTGGAAGTATCTATCATTCCAATCTGGTTCGTTTCATTCACGATCAATTCATCCAGCAGCATCACTCATCATCAGTTCATATTCCGCATCATCATAGATCTAACAATCTCACAAAGTGTAATCAAGGGACAAAAGGGATTCTCTAACCAGGATCATATCAAGTGGTATCAGAGCCATATTGTGAAGGTTGTATCAATCCTTTCATATTCTGATCTGTTTTACTCATATTTTATTTAATCGTTTTGAGGATTGATCGTTCATCGTTTCTGATAATTTTTGATTAGATCTTGTAGATCAGAACTTGAAATTTAAGAAACTGTATTAGATCTCGTGATTAGGAGAAAAACTCTTCAACTTCTTTGTGTTCGAATTATTGATGTTTTGCATTTACAAATTTGGACTTTTCAAATTCTGATCAAAACTGTTCTGAATTTTTGTCAAAACGTTTTTCTCTCCCAAAAAACTGTTTTACTTGTTAATTTTTTGTGATTTCAGGAACAATGGGGAGTCAAGAATAAGATGCAACAAGCAGCAATCCGAATAAATTGTTGATTGAAGCACTCACAGCTACACTTACGTCTAAAATGGCTAAATTGATGGATGAACGTTTTGAAGCTCATGGTCTCAAAACAAACTCAGAACCAAGCCTTGAGAATCCTAGGGAACATACTAGGAATATTTCTGAACGAGAGGCTGCGCTTAGTTACTAAAACCACTCCTCTTCTCATAATAGTCGAAGGAAACCTAGACGTGGCAGAGAAGAAAGGAACCCTCAAAGAGACAATTTAGCAGGTTTGAAGTTGAAAATTCCTCCGTTTCATGGTACTAATGATCCTGATGTTTATCTAGATAGGGAAAAAGATAGAGTTGGTGTTCAACTGCCAAGGATACACAAAAGAGAATAGAGTGAATGTGGCAGCAACAAAATTCTATGATTATGCATTATCATGGTGGGATCAACTTGTTACTGTTAGAAGAAAAATCGGAGATTACCCAGTTGATACTTGGAGTCAAATGAAGCTTCTAATGAGGAAAAGATTTGTGCCAAGCCACAACCATAGAGAACTACATTACAAATTACGAAACTTGGTACAAGGGAGCAAATCAGTGGAGGAATACTATAAAGAGCTGGAAACTCTCATGCTAAGGGCAGACATCAAAGAGGATAGAGAGGCTACTATGTCAAGGTTCATGGGAGGTCTCAACCGAGACATTCAAGATCAGTTGGAGGTCCAACATTATGTGGAGTTAGAAGAGCTACTGCATAAGGCAATTATGTTTGAGAAACAGCTCAAGAGGATGGGTTCTAAGTCTCGTTTTGGTCCAGGAAAGTCTAGCTATCAAAGAGAGGACAAGGTTGGATTTCAGAAGGAGTACAAGCCATTTGTTAAGCCTAAAGTAGAGTTTCAGGATCCTAAAGGAAAAGCTAAGGTGGTTTCAATAGCTAGAGATGTTAAGTGCTACAAGTGTCAAGGTTTGGGACATTATGCTAGTGAATGCTCTAATAAGAGAATTATGGTACTTAGAGATAGTGGTGAGATAGAGTCTGAAGATGAACAACAAGAAGAAGGGTCATCTCCAGAGGATTTTGAACCTGCACCACAAGGAAATCTACTAGTTGCTATGAGAACTTTGAGTGTGATGACCAAATCCGAAGAACAAGAGCAAAGGGAAAATCTCTTTCACTCTCGGTGCATAGTTAAGGACAAACTGTGTAGTCTGATCATAGATGGTGGAAGTTGCACTAATGTTGCTAGTGAAACCAGGGTCGAGAAGCTTGGATTAGATGAATTGAAACATCCAAAGCCATACAAGATGCAATGGTTAGACGATAGTAAAGAGCTGGCAGTAAGTACTCAAGTTAAGGTTCCATTATCTATTGGGAAGTATGAGGATGAAGTCCTATATGATGTACTGCCCATGGAAGCTAGTCATATCCTACTTGGAAGGCCATGGCAATCAGATAGAAGAGTCTTACATGATGGCTTCACCAATCGCTATTCCTTCGAGTTTAAAGGAAGAAAGACTGTTTTGATACCAATGGCTCCTCATGAGGTGTATCAAGATCAATTGAGCATGACAAAAGAATGCTGCAACAACCACTAACACTACAAGAAAACATGGCCATTTGCGATGGAAATTTGCGAGGGTTTAAAACGTCGCAAATTTGCGAAACATTTGCGACCAATTTGCGACGAAATTTAGCAATACGACGTAAAATCGTCGCAAATTTGCGTGGGAAAATACCGTAGCAAAACCGTCGCAAATTTAATGTTTTTGCGATGATATTGCGGCGACTATGAGGTGACGACGCAAAAACGTCGCAAATATTGCGAGGATTTTGCGTGGTAAGATATTTTGTAATAATAGCGATTACTTAGCGTCTGTTTTGCGACGAAATAAAATTTGCTACCATTTGGCGACGAATTTATTACAACACGTGTTTATGATGCTTACCTGTCTATGGGTGCAACATTTTTAGTCACAAACGTGTCGCAAAATAGGGGCAAAAATGTCACAAATTAGTAGCAAAACAAACCAATTTTCTATAAAAACCTCGGATGTGTGATGAACGAATTCACAACAAACATTCCAATCATAATCTAAAAGCAATCCGAGGAGAAATTTTTTTCTTTCTAAAATTTCTTAAAGAGAATAATTAATTTGATAATTAATCGAAGATGTCTTCGCATCATGAGGTGTACGTGGTTCGAGCATGGATGTACAACCGCAAAGATCCAGAAACTGGCGAAGTGTCTAGAGAATTTAGAGAAGGGCTTGACCAGTTTTTGACCCAGGCGATAAACAACCAAGGTGCTGTCGCAGGATATACCAACGACGGTAACGTGAAAATTTTCTGTCCTTATGTGATATGCAAAAACTTTGCTCCACATGATACGCGAATTGTTTGGAATCATTTATTTACGAGGGGGTTTTTACCTAACTACTATGTTTGGTTTTCGCATGGGGAAGATTTTGTTGTCAATGTTCCGGGTAGTTCAAGTACGAGTTATCGTGAGAATGTAGAAGGTGGTAGTAATTATGAGGATAGTAATTATCAGTATGGTCATGATAATTTTAATGAATCTGCATATGGAAATACAGATGGGAATAAGTTTAATGATATGGTCAATGATGCATTTCAAGAAACTACTGCTTCGTTTAGTGATAATACTTTTGAAGAACCAAACCCGAGTGCTAAAATTTTTTATGATATGTTAGATGCTGCTAACGAACCTATCTACGAAGGATGTAGAGAAAGGCTTTCAAAATTGTTGTTAGCATCTAGGATGGTGACAATTAAAAGCGAAGATAACCTTAGTGAAAATTGCATGGATAAATGGGGTGAATTGTTTAAAGAGTATTTACTCTGCAAAGAGTAATAACTCGGCAGAGAGTTACTATGAGATACAAAGATTGGTAGCAAGTCTAGGATTACCGTCTGAGATGATTGATGTCTGCATTGATAATTGTATGATTTTTTGGAAAGATGATGCTCAGCTGCAGGAATGTCGTTTTTGCTCTCATCCAAGATATAAGAAGACTAGTGGTCGCACCAAAGTCTCATTCAAGCGTATGTGGTACCTTCCAATAACAGATAGGCTGAAGCGATTATATCAATCAGAGCAGACAGCAGGGGCAATGAGGTGGCACGCAGAACACGATTGTGAGGAAGGGGTGGTCGCCCATCCATCAGATGCAAAGGCGTGGAAACACTTTCACACGGTACATCCAAACTTTGTTGTAGAACATAGAAATATGTATTTGGGTCTTTGCACTGATGGGTTTAGTCCGTTTGGGATGCCTGGTAGGCAATATTCGTTGTGGCCAGTCATAGTGACGCCATATAATCTCCCACCGGAAATGTGTATGCATCGAGAATTTTTATTTCTCAGCATTTTGGTTCTAGGGCAAAAGCATCCAAAAAGATCACTTGATGTCTTCCTACAAAATCTTATCCAGGAACTAAAGCAGTTGTGGCATGTTGGTGTACGCACATTTGATTCGTCGAGCCGTAAGAACTTCAACATGAAGGTTGTCCTCATGTGGACGATAAGCGACTTTCCGGCGTATGGTATGTTATCTGGATGGACAACGCACAGAAAGTTATCATGTCCTTATTGTTTAGATAAGACCGAATCATTTCAATTGTCAGCGGGAGGGAAAACTTGCTGGTTTGACTGCCATCGGTGTTTTTTCCAAGGGATCATCCTTATAGAAAGAGTAGGACGTTATTTCGAAATCAAGTTGTTAAAACCTCCCCCTTGGTTTACCTCTCAGGTGAGGAGTTGGAAGAACAAATGGATGGATAAGGTGCGGAAGAAACTGTAAAAGTTGGAGGTAATTGGCAAAGTAATCCAGCAAATATGCATGTTGGGTATGGGGTATACCAAAACTGGCATAAGAAAAGTATATTTTGGGAATTGTCTTACTGGAAGGAGCATCTGCTGAGGCACAACTTGGATGTCATGCATGTGGAGAAAAATTTCTTTGAGAATATTATACACACATTGTTGAATGTTGCAGGGAAACCAAAAGACAATCGGAAATCTCGTCTGGATCTCGCGGCTTTATGCATAAGGCCTGAGTTGCATCTAACAGGAGATGGTAGGGCCCCTATTCCCAGTTTCCGACTATCACCTGCTGCAAAGAATGCTTTGATTAACTGGGTTAAGGAGTGGGTGAAGTTCCCAGATGGCTACATGTCAACTTTTTCAAGGTGTGTTGAGCAAGGGGGGAAATTTTCTGGGATGAAGAGCCACGATTGTCATGTGTTCATGCAGCGACTACTCCCTTTTGCCTTTCAAGAGCTTTTACCGCAAGATGTACACGAGGCAATTGCAGGTGTTACATTTATCTATGGTTATTAATATATACATACATGTATTTTGTAACTGTATTAATTAACTTAATCCGGACCGGATTGGCGTTTTAGGTATTGGAGCATTTTTCAGAGACATATGTGCCAGAACCTTAATGAAGGACGAAATCTCGAAGTTGAATTCAGACATTCCACTCACTATTTGCAACTTAGAGAAGATATTTCCACCTTCCTTTTTTGATGTGATGGAACATTTGGGTGTACACTTACCACATGAGTTAGATTTGGGTGGTCCAGTCCAATTTCGATGGATGTACCCCTTCGAAAGGTTCTTCAAACATTTGAAGATGAAGGCGAAAAATCTCGCAAGAGTAGAAGGATCAATCATTGCTGGAAGTTTGACAGAGGAGACATCAAACTTCTCTACTTACTACTTTAGCCAAACCGTGAAAACTAAGAAAACTCGTCGTAGACGATACGACGATGGTGGGGTTGGCCGAACATATCACTTGGAGGGTGTACCAGATGTTTTCTGTGATGTAGGTCGGATGGGTGGAAAAGTGAAGGAATCAACGTGGTGTGATTTCAAGCATATGCAAGCTGCCCATACGTATATAATGCTAAATTGTAACTACTTTCAGCCATATGAGAGGTATATATATATATATATATGTATATATTTATATATATTAATTGAGAATATATATACAACTAATTAACGGGTGTACAGAATGTTAGAAGGCCAAATACGAGAAGCATTTCCTGAACTAAATGATGAAGAAGTTCAATTTTACATAGAACGTGATTTTGCTGGCTGGATGCGGGAGAAGGTAAGAACCATGCATGAGTTATATTAGTATTACTTATATATATATACAAATTAATTATTTCAATTTGACAATAGGTGGCGAAGAAATCTCGACAAATTTGGCCTTTATGGGTACATGAGTTTGTTTTGGGGCCCATTGCAAGCATAAAAACGAGTAAGATGTATTGTACTCGCGGCTTTGTTTTTCACACATTTCAACATGGACAAAATAAAGCCACTGCAAATTATTGTATTCATGTCCCGGGCGATACAAACTTCTATGATATTTTGAAAGAAATCATTGAGATTGAGTATGCTGGTGTGTTTAACTTGAAAAGTGTATTATTTCGTTGTGATTGGTTTGATCCATCCAATGGTCTCGGGGTTAGAACCAACAAATTTGGAGTTGTTGATGTAAAAGGAAATAGGAGCTACACTGACAAGTTTGAGCCATTTCTTTTAGCATCCCAAGCAGAGCAAGTAGACTTCATTCCTTACCCTCGTACTCGTGGACGACGGGATCAAGATTGGCTATCCGTGATTAAAGTTAACCCAAGGGGTCGAATTGTCGGGGGGTTAGCAGCTGATGCTGATGATGATCAACCCCCAGTGCAACCTGCAAGAACCGAAGAAGTTTCGATCTCTACAGAGGTAACCACCGATTTGACAAGAATTGACCCACTTCATAGTGGTCTTGATGTGATATTCGAGGATTCAAAAGGAAACGAACATGAGTTTGATGAAGACGAAGAGGAAGATGAGGACGACGATGATGACGAAGATGGCGGAGTAGAACGTTATGTTTCTGATCATGATGAAGAAGATTAATAAATTTAATATTAATTATGTGTATATATTAAGTATGTATTTTCGAGTGTGGTGTAAAAAAAATAATTTTTTAAACAAGATATATAAGCATTTGCTACTTTTTTGCGAGGAATTCGTCGCAAATCCGTCGCAATTCTGATCATTTGCGACGTATTTGCGACGAATCCCTCGCAAAAACGTAGCAACTTCCTATACCCTAAACTCTAACCAATACATTATTTATATCGTTTAAATTGGCTCTTCTTAGAATATAAAAACATATCATAGAGGCCCTAATTGATATATAAAATTATTTGCATCAATGTCCAATAAGTAATTAACACAAAGGTTTAGGGTATAGGAATTTGCTACGTTTTTGCGAGGGAGTCGTCGTAAATGATCCCAATTGCGATGTATTTGCGACGAATCCCTCGCAAAAACGTAGCAAATACCTATACCCTAAACTCTAACCAATACATTATTTATATCGTTTCAATTGGCTCTTCTTAGAATATAAAAACATATCATAGAGACCCTAATTGATATATAAAATTATTTGCATCAATGTCCAATAAGTAATTAACACAAAGGTTTAGGGTATAGGAATTTGCCACGTTTTTGCGAGGGAATCGTCGCAAATGATCCGAATTGCGACGTATTTGCGACGAATCCCTCGCAAAAACGTAGCAAATACCTATACCCTAAACTCTAACCAATACATTATTTATATCGTTTCAATTGGCTCTTCCTAGAATATAAAAACATATCATAGAGGCCCTAATTGATATATAAAATTATTTGCATCAATGTCCAATAAGTAATTAACACAAAGGTTTAAGGTATAGGAATTTGCTACGTTTTTGCGAGGGAATCATCGCAAATTCGTCGCAAATGATCCGAATTGCGACGTATTTGCGACGAATCCCTCGCAAAAATGTAGCAAATTCCTATACCCTAAACTCTAACCAATACATTATTTATATCGTTTCAATTGGCTCTTCTCGAATATAAATGTATGAGTCGTCTAATAAATAACAATCCCTCTATAATTATTCAAATAAAACTTATCAAAACATTATCGAGAAACATATATAACGAAGTATCACATACATCATGTACTTTATATACGAATATGATCAATCTATCATTTTTGCCGATTTTACGAAAAACTACAATTAGTAGACTAACTTTGCTTCATACATGCATTAAGGACCTAAAAAAGTGTATATTTACCTTTTATGAATCGTAATTTTGGTCTAAAACATCCAAACCCCTAAGTATACCCTAAACCTCATTTGCGTGGGATTTGCGACGAAAACGTCGCAAATGCGTAGCAATTGTTTATTTGCGAGGTATTTGCGACGATTTCATCGCAAATCCGTTGCTAATTTTGCTACACTATTGCGACCAAAATTACGGTCACACTACAAGAAAAGACCCGCGTTTGCGACGGCGGTATTCGTCGCAAATTCGTCGCAAACCGACATTTGCGACGAATTTGCGACGATTTTGAGTTTGTCGCGAATGGCTTGTCGCAAACTCAGAATGGTCGCAAAATCGTCGCTAAAGTCAAGAACGTCGCAAAATCGTCGCAAAGTTTGCGACGTACTTGCGGCAAACGTTTTGCGACGATTTAGCGGCTGTTTCATTTCGACGCTTTTTTTGCGACGTGTTGACATCCAGTTTGCGGCGAAAACGTTTGCAACAATTTTGCGACCATTTTAATTTGCGACGGTTTTGCGACTATATTTTTGCTACGCGTTTGCGACGAAACATTGCGACGAAATTGCGACGTACTGTCGATCTGATTAAAAAAAATTAAAATAAAAATAACTATAAATTTTAAAATAGAAAATATAAAAATTAAATACTAAAACCGTTTGAGAATAATTAAAATTACACAATGTTTTTAAAAGTTTCAAAACATAAAAATAAAACCGAAGGAAAATCTAATCGAAATTAATTTGGTTTTCGATCGGTTCCTCGTCTTCGTCTTCGGCTTCCTCTTCTATCGCTCTCTTCTGCGCTTCTGCCGCCTCTCTCTTCTCCCGCAACAACTCGTGTAAGAGGGGGTTATCCTGCGCTAACATCTCGAACATCTTATCGTAGGCCGTATCGCTAGCTTGCAACATCTTGATAATCTTTGCATCTTTCTTCTGTTGTTTCTCGTGTTGCAAGACCGTCTTCTGCAATGTTGGATCAGTAGGATAGCTGGAAACGGGACAAAACGGAACTCCTTGTTCATTCATCCGGATAGATCCAGGAAATGCCATCTTCCCCTTACGGTTTTTTGGAGCCATCTAAAAAAAAAAGAGGAGAAGGTTATAATGTAATTAAAATTACTAATAAAAATTAAATTTTAATATAATAATTCTTACCTCAGCAGCGATGCGGTTGACCTCAAATGGTGTCACCTGAGTAGGCTGACCTTCGGGAGTAGGCTGGGTTGCGAGTTCCTCGACCCGGGTAAGCACATCGTCGTGGAGCTTCTCGACACGTTGATCAACCCACGTTCCATCCGGCCTACGGTGCGTCTCTCCCAAAGCTCTGGCATCGTAGCGGGACCTCCTTTTTTTAATGCCTAAAAATAAAAATATTTTTAAAATGTTATTTTTGTAATACGTAAAACAAAAAACATTACAAACTTACAATCTCTCGCGCGTTCTCCTCGTAAGATATTTGTCCCGCACAATGCTTTGACGGCTGGTCACCGTTAACCGGCGTCAGTCGAGCGGAAGAACACTGGGCTGATTTGAGCTTGCTAGTCTCCTTCTCCCAAAACTCGACAAGACCAGCCCAAATGTTTGGGTTAAACCAGCGAGGCATACAAAATTTCGGATCTGGGTTTTCCACCCATTTGTCCTTCCACCGTCCAATTTGGTCGTTGAGGCGTACCTTCGCTTTTGCATCAAAACGTTCCCGAATCAAGCCGTTGATCGCGGAGTCCCAGTAATACTTTTGCTAAAAAAACAAGAAAAACCAAGTTAATATAAATTTAAAATTTAGAATGAAAAAAAAAGTTATATAATTACCGCAAATGTTTTGTACCACCGGGCCCTCGTATCCTCGGGAACATACTTACAACTCGTATGTAGCATAGTGAAATCCCGCTCGATAATCTCCCTAATAGACTTGGAGACTTTGTTTTTCGAGAACCTGAAAAAAAACAGTAATTGAAAACATGTTAAGTTGTAAATGTAATTAATAAAAATATGAATTTTTAAAATAAAATGTTGTACCACAATTGTTTGCCGGACGGCTCAGAATGTAGCTCGGGAAGTACTCGGCGTGCAGGACTAACGAGAAGCTGAGCAAACGTCATATCGTCCATCGACGGAACTCTACGATCGTCCTCTGGAGGAGCCTCCAGAGGTGGTTGAGTCTCGGGAATCGTAGAAGAAGAAGACCCGGCACCTCAATGCGCATGAAATCCAGGACGTGGAGGTCTACGTCCAGGGTCCCTCTCTAGAAGGTCGGTGTACTCGTTGGGTGAACGCCCCGTCATCTACAATTATGTAAAATTATAAAACAATTAATAAAAATTTATTTTAAAATGTAAAACTTTATGTTAAAATTAATAATATATTTTACCATTTTAAACTTATAATCCTAACAATTGTAATAATTCTCATAATTGTAATTATGCTCATAATATATTACAAACCTTTCTACTAAATTATAAAATTCAATAAATAGTAAAAATTAACATTCTAATATTCTAATCATACCAATTATAATAATTTCCAAAATCCAAATTATTCTAATCAACAATATAATTGTAACCATTCTAATAATCATATCATTCTAACAATTCCAACAATTGCAAAAATTAAAACCTAACAAATATATAAATAAATTAAAAGAAAAGAAGAAATTTTTTACCTTAAAATCGGATTTTGGAGAGACTTTTCACGTTTTTTGTGAGATGAAAGAGAGGATTGTGCGACGATTCACTGTTCTGGGCTCGCGCTTATATAAGAAAAAGGTCCGTCGCAAATCCGTCGCAAATTTCCGTCGCAACACCGTCGCAAAACCTTGTTTTCACCGCCACTTCCGTCGCAAAATCGTCGCAAAACCAACCACTTCCGTCGCAAAGTCGTCGCAAATCGGGATAGGGTTTGTTTAAGGTTTAGGGTTTATTTAGGGTTTCGAGTTTTGTGAACCAATTTTCGGAATAAAAAATGGTAAATATACTTGTTTTTGGGTCCCTTATGCATATAGCGAACAAAGATAGACAATAAATAAAGAAAATCAACAAATCGGTGTAATTGATAGATTTACCATATTTATTGTATACGTGTACGATGTTTATACTTATGTTTCTTACGGTTGAAAGATTTATGTTATAATAATTTCAACAACAAAGTTTTTATTGCTTATACTACTGACCCTTTTGGTAATATAACCAATAAAGGATGTTAAGAACAAATAACACAAAAAGGTCTAGGGGTTAGGCTTTGCGACGATTTTGCGAGGGAAACGTCGCAAAATCGTCGCAACTGTGGATATGTTGCGACGTTTTCCTCGCAAAAGCGTCGCAAAGCCTTACCCCTAAACCATGAACACATAATTTTTGGGTTACCTCTTATTAACATCTTCTTTTTGTGTTATTAACATCTTCTTAAGAGGTAACCCAAAAATTATATGTTCAGGGTTTAGGGGTTAGGCTTTGCGACGATTTTGCGAGGAAAACGTCACAAAACCGTCACAAATGTGGATCGGTTGCGACGGTTTTGCGACAACTCCCTCGCAAAATCGTCGCAAAGCCTTACCCCTAAACCCTTAACATATGATTTTTGGGTTACCTCTTATTAACGTCTTCTTTTTGTGTTGTGTAGATTTTCTTCTATTGTGTGTGTGTATTGTGTTTAAGAGGTGAGGATTTTCTTCTTAATTTTTTTTTTGTTGAAGAAAAATATAATCTTCTCCAAAAATTAGCTGTTAGGTTGAATATATAAATATTCATCTCATTTTATGTTAATTAATAAATGAAGAATAGAGAAATATAGAAGAAAAAAAATGATTATTAACAATATATACTTTATATTAATTATAAAATATATCGTAAAATATTAATAGCCATAAATATCAGATGAATTTAATTAATAGGAGAATTTTCTCATCAAACACTAATAACACTCAAACAAACAAATCCTTTAAAATTTTAAAATCTCAGTAGAAGTACATTTAATCTTCGCCATTACTTTTATTAATCTTCCTCTTCATTATCATAAATATAAGTTCCTACTCCCCCTTCATTTTCCTCCTCATGATCTTCTTCTTCGTGGTCTTCATCAAATTCATCTTCGTTTCCATCCGAATCCTCAAATATCACATCAAGACCACTGTGGAGTGGGTCAATTCTTGTCAAATTAGTGTTTACCTCCGTTGGGATTGAAACTTCTTCGGTTCTAGCAGGTTGCACTGGGGGTTGATCATCAGCATCAGCTGCTAACCCACCGACAATTCGACCCCTTGGGTTAACTTTTATCACAGATAGCCAATCTTGATCCCGTCGTGCACGAGTGCGTGGGTAAGGAATGAAGACTACTTGCTCTGCTTGAGATGCTAAAACAAATGGCTCAAATTTGTTGGTGTACCTCCTATTTCCTTTGACGTCAACTACTCTAAATTTGCTGGTTCTAACCCCGACACCAATGTGTGGATCAAACCAATCACAACGGAATAATACACTTTTAAAGTTCAAAACACCTGCATACTCAATCTCGATGATTTCTTTCAAAATACCATAAAAGTTTGTATCGCCAGGGACATGAATACCATAATTTGCAGTGGCTTTATTTTGGCCATGTTCAAATGTGTGAAAAATAAAGCCGCGAGTACAATACATCTTACTCGTTTTTATGCTTGCAATAGGCCCCAAAACAAACTCATGTGAAAGTGTTTCAATGCCTTTGCATCTGATGGACTAAACCCATCAGTGCAAAGACCTAAATACACATTTCTATGTTCTACAGCAAAGCCAGGATGTACCGTGTGAAAGTGTTTCCATGCCTTTGCATCTGATGGATGAGCGACTACCCCATCCTCCCAATTATGTTCTGCATGCCACCTCATTGCCCCTGCTGTCTGCTCTGATTGATATAATCGTTGCAGCCTATCTGTTATTGGCAGATACCACATACGCCTGAACGGGACTTTCGTTCGACCACTAGTCTTCTTATATCTTGGATGAGAGCAAAAACGACATTCCTGCAGCTGAGCATCATGTTTCAAAAAAATCATACAATTATCAATGCAGACATCAATCATCTCAGACGGTAATCCAAGACTTGCTACCAATTTTTGTATCTCAAAGTAACTCTCAGCAGAGTTATTACCCTCTGGTAAGTACTCTTTAAATAATTCACCCCATTTATTCATGCAATTTTCACTAAGGTTATCCTCGCTTTTAATTGTCATCATCCTAGATGCTAGGGACAATTTTGATAGCCCTTCTCTACATCCTTCGTAGATAGGTTCGTTAGCAGCATCTAACATATCATAAATTTTTTTAGCATTCGGGTTTGGTTCTTCAAAAGTATTATCACTAAATGCACCAGTAGTTTCTTGAAATGCATCATTAACCATGTCATTAGACCTATTCCCATCAGTATTTCCATACGAAGACTCATTAAAATTATCATGACCATACTGATAATTATTATCCTCATAATTACTAACACCTTCTATATTCCCACGATAACTTGTACTTGAACTACCTGAAACATCAACAACAAAATCCTCCCCCTGCGAAAACCAAACATAGTAGTTAGGTAAAAACCCCTTTGTAAACAAGTGTTTCCAAACAGTTTGAGTATCATGTGGTGTCAAGTTTTTGCATTTCACGCAAGGACAAAAAATCTTTACGTTACCGGTATAGGTGATTCCAGCATGCGCCCTTTGGTTGTTTACCGCCTGGTTCAAAAACTGGTCAACTCCTTCACTAAATTCTCTTGTCACTTCGCCGGTTTCTGGATCACGACGATTGTACATCCATCCTCGAATCGTGTATATTTCATGATAAGACATAGTATTTGATGATTAAGAATTTTTTTTTCTGTTGAAAGAAATGTTTTTCTGTTGTGTTCATTAATGACATACATTCGTGGTTTTTATAGAACTTCATTTCATTTTGCGACTAATTTGCGACGCTTTTCCAACATTTTTGCGACTTATTTGCGGCAAAAATATTACACTCATAAACAAGTGAGAATCAATTAAAACGTGTTGAACCTACTTTCGTCGCAAATCCGTCGCAACCGTTAAACATCGCAAATTCGACGCAAATTTGCGACGGTTTTGCGTCCAAACGTACATGTCGACGCAAAATCGTCGCAAATTTGTATTTTTACTAAAGTAATTTATAGTTTGGTAAGTTAAGATTTAATTTGTTTTTTTTTTAGTAGTTAATGTGTTAGGGTTACAAGTAAATTTTTGGAAACTTATATTAATATAATATTATGATATTTTAACATTAACATCGATGTTCATAATCGTACGTACATTATTGCTTAAAAACGTAATACAAATAAACTGCTAACATAAACACATATTTATTTTCATTTCTTTTATTGATGACGTAATGTTTTACTCATCATCAATTTCTTCACCATCATCCGTCGTCGACCCTTCCTCATCATATACCTGGGATAGCCAATTGTTTGGATTTCGATGCACACGACTGCTACTACCTTCTTCTATGAACGCTGTAGCCATGTTTTCTTTAGATATAACCTGTGAAATAAAAACTTTATTTCTGTGTAAGGATATATCCTTAATACAATACCTTTAAAATATATATTCTACTTAACTTACATTGCTTATGTTGTTAAGAATAATGTTAAGATAGGTTTGCGCCCTATCAAACTTAACAACTACAACCTCCTTTAGCACCAATATCGAACCCTCCTTTATGTGCGGCCCATATTTGTTATCAGATATGGTGGACCTATGAATGCTCGCTTGTACAGTCCCGGTAGGATCCTTCAAGGAAAACAAATAACATTTATCGATTACTAAATATATAATTTGTTAAAAACATCTATTCTTATAACTTATATATACATTTTACCTTTAGCATGACCATCGCGTCCCCCAATCCATTAGGTTCCATTTTATGAATCACTGCTATCACATATGGTACGTGATGCCATTGTGGTTTTATGTTATGCAACTATTTTACCAGTGTCCACCCACGTGTGTGTCCACCTGTATATATTCAACGTAGAATAAGTAAAATATAATTAAATGTCAAGTAAACAATATACTAATATATATAATTATTTCTGTTTCTTATGTATATACAAACTTTGAAATATTAGTAATTACCAATATATATTAATAATGATATTATACCTGTTAATTTGTTGACATTTCCAATTGTCGTCTTCCAAAGGACATCGGTGAACGTTGGATCTTCTGCCTCAACAACATAGTTAACCATCTGTACATGTCTCTCATAAGAATTGCATTCTTCCAACATCGATTCTTCAAGTCTTTTCCTTGCCCTTTCTTCTGCTTGTCTCACACCAACCGGACCCGAAATCAAAGTTCGATTGTTATCCATATTTGTTGAATTATAGAATGTGAGGTATATAATTAATTAATGTGGATTTAATAGAATGTTCATTTCAGTTTGCGACTAATTTGCAACGAATTTCCAAGACTTTTGCGACTGATTTGCGGCTAAAATATTACACTCATAAACAAGTGAGAATCAATTAAAACATGTTCAACCTACTTTCGTCGCAAATCCCTCGCAACCCTTAAAACGTCGCAAATTCGACGCAAATGTTGCGACAATATTGCGTCTAAACGTAAAACTCGACGCAAAACCGTCGCAACCTATAAGTCGACGCAAACACCTCGCAAATTTTGCGACGGTTTTGCGTCCAAACTAACAAAGCGTCGCAAAACCGTCGCAAATTTGCGAGGTGTTTGCGTCGTCAAGTTCCTACGCAAATTTGCGACGGTTTAAAACCATCGCAAACTTCCGTCGCAAAACCTCCTGTATTCTTGTAGTGTCAACTCTATTAATTAATCGTACATTCACCATGGGATTTACACTTTGCGAGGCATTTGCGACGGTTTTTTTAATATTTGCGAGGAATTTGCGACGCTGGCTGCGCGGGAAACAAAAAGTTGTGGGCGGCAAACATGGGTTGGGCGAAATATTCGGCCCACTTTGCGACCGAATTGCGAGGGATAATTTTCTCTATATATGAAATTCCAATCCCTCGCTTATTCCTCACAACTCTCTTCTCTCTCTACAAAAAACGTTTCTCTCTCTAACAAAAAGTTCCCTCGACCTTCCAAACCATTCCCGACCTTATAAGGTAAATCTCTAAATTTTTCTTTTCTTTTATGAATTTTAAAATTTTTCTTTTGTATATAATTTATTAGTTAATTGTGGTTTATAGGAGAATGGTTAGGAATAATTAATTAGGAATGGAATTGTACTTGGGAATTGAGGTTTAACTAATATTGATATTATAATAGTTAAAATTGTTAATTAACTATTTTTGTTAAATTATTTTGATGTTTAATGTTGATTAGGTTAATTTAATGTTATCATTAAAATTGTTAAAATCAATATTAGATTACATATTTTTTTAATATGCAATTACTAATTTCAAAAATTATCAAATTTATTTAGATGGAAGAGAACGAGTATTGCCAGTTCTTACAGTCCGGTGCCGGTCGTGGTAGAGGTCATTCACGACCAGGCCAGCGTACACATCCCGCGCAGGCCTCTGCTTCCCCCTCTGGTTCCACGATTCCTGAGTCACAGCCGACACCACCTCCCGAGACAAACCCTGGACAAGTTCCTTCATGGGATGACATGACCTTGGGGCAGCTTCTTGTTAGTCCCGGACGGCAGGTTCTTCCCCATTTAGAACATGAGCCTACCGGCAACGCTGTGTGGTAAGTAATTTTTTTTACATAGTTTTAATTTAATTTTGTTTAATAATTATTAATATATTTACACATTATATGCTTTTTATATATTTTTTTAGGTTTTGCAAAAGTTCGGTCGGAAAGGATGTTAGAAAGATCATAGAGCGGGATTTCAAGATTTGCCACACGAGTTGGCATTATGTTACCCAGGAGATCAAGGACCGGTGGTACAAACAATTCGCGGTACTTTTTTCATATTTTTTTTGAACTTTTATTTATTTACTCAGTTTTGTAATTTTCTAACTTATGTTCTAATTTATGACAATTTGCAGCAAAAATACTATTGGGACCCCGCGATTAATGGTTTAGTTCGTGAGGAATTTGAGGAGAAAGCGAAGAACCGTCTCAACGACCAAATAGGACGGTGGAAGAAGAAGTGGCAAAAGAATCCGGATCCGAAGGTATGTATGCCATCTTTCTTTGATCCCAATATTTGGGCTGGCCTTGTCGCCTTCTGGCAGTTGGAGACAACTCAGGAGAAGTCTGCCCAGTGCTCGTCTGCTCGATTGACAAAGGTTGGCGGTAGTGACCAGCCTTCAAAACACTGTTCGGGACAAATTTCTTATGCTCAGCGTGCTGTTGACATTGTAAGTTATTAATTTTTTTACTTTCAATTTTTACGGTCACAAAAATCTTAACTTCTAATATGTTTTCATTGTCAGGCCGTGGAAAAAAGAGATCCCGCAACGATGCCAGAGGTTTGGGAGAAGACCCACCGCAGGCCGGACGGGACATGGGTTGATGAACGTGTCCACAAGCTCCACGACGATGTCATTGACCGAGTCGAAGAACTCTCAACCCAGCTTACTTCCGATGGTCAACCTACTCAGATGACACCGATGTCGATCAACAGTGTCGCATCACATGTAAAAACTTAATTTCCTTTTTAATTTTATTCACAATTTTAAATATTTATTATACTATTATATTATTATTATTTATGTAAAATTGTAAACTTTTAATTTTATTTTGTAGATGGCTCCTCGAACCCGTAAGGGAAAGATGGCATTTACAGGATCTATTTGGACGGATGATCAGGGAGTGCCATATTGTCCTGTTTCGAGATTTGTTTCTGATCTGCAAATAGCCAAGGAGGTCCAGGAAACAAAATAACGGCTCGGCCAAACGGAGAAAAAGTTAGAGAGGACTATGACCGTCTATGATAATATGTTCGCGGAGTTAGCGAAGACGAACCTCGTCCTTGGCGAGATTATGAGTAGGAGAGACGACCAAGGAGGCACATCGACCAGGGATCCGCTCGATGATATCAGTTTCGATTAGATTTTTTTTCGGTTTTACATTTATGTATTTTAATGTTTTATGTTAAACTTTATTTTATGTTTTATATTAAATTTAAAATATTTTCGTATTTTTTTTTTAAAATTATAAATTATTATTAAATTTTTTTTTTTTAATAAATCACATCGAAAACCCTCGCAAAACCGTCGCAAATAATAGCCGCAATTGCGTCGCAAAACTGTTTGACGCAAACATATTGCAAAAAACTAGTCGCAATACCGTCGCAAATAGGAGCCGCAATACCGTCGCAAACTTATTCGACGTAAAACCGACGCAAAAAAGACGTCGTAATTAAGTCGCAAAACCGCTAAGTCGACGCAAACTTTTACCACGTAAAAACGACGCTATTTCGTCTCAAATCAGCGGTGAACAGTATTCGTCGCAAAATCGTCGCAAAAAGTATAGTCGCAAAACCGTCGCTAATATAGCGACGGTTTTGCGACTACGGATAAATTTGCGACGATTTTGCGACGATTTTTGGTTTGCGACGAGCTTGTTGCGACAAACGAAAAATCGTCGCAAAATCGTCGCAAAATCGTCGCAAATAGCCGTTTGCTACGAATTTGCGACGAAAATTGCCCTCGCAAATGGGGGTGTTTTCTTGTAGTGTAAACCATCCAACCTCATGATGACAGAGAGTAAGCACAAGGGAAGTAATTTTCATAAAACTAGCCTACTTTTTTGTGTTTAAAGAAACTCTTGCTTGTACAACTAACACGGAACCGGCATTGCCGAGTAAAATTGAGTTTCTATTACAGGATTTCAAGGATATTTTTCCAGAGGATAATCCAGAGGGTTTACCACCTATTAGAGGGATTGAACATCAGATTGATTTCATTCCCGAAGCAGCATTGCCTAACAAACCAGCCTATAGAACCAACCCGGTGGAGACAAAAGAGTTAGAAAAGCAAGTTACTAAACTTCTGGAGAAAGGACACATCCGTGAAAGCATGAGTCCGTGTGCTGTACCAGCTTGCTTGTACCTAAAAAGAATTGAAGTTGGAGAATGTGTGTTGATTACAGAGTCATCAACAACATAACAGTGAAGTATCACCACCCTATACCTAGATTAGATGATATGCTTGATGAATTGCATGGTTCTAGCATCTTTTCTAAGGTTGATTTAAAAAGTGGTTATTATCAAATTAGGATGAAAGAGAGTGATGAATGGAAAACTGCATTTAAAACCAAATATGGATTATATGAATGGTTGGTTATGCCATTTGGGTTAACACATGCACCTAGTACATTCATGAGGCTAATGAATCATGTTCTTAGAGCTTATATAGGTAAATTTGTTGTAGTATACTTTGATGACATTCTGATCCACAGCAAGAGTCTAGAAGAGCATGTTAATCATTTGAAACTTGTATTAGAGGTTCTTAGAACAGAAAAACTCTATGCTAATTTTAAGAAATGCACTTTTTGTATGGATAACCTTGTATTTCTAGGTTTTATAGTGAGTGCAGGTGGAATCAAAGTAGATGAGGAAAAGATAAAGGCAATCAAAGAATGGCCAAGTCCAAAATCAATGAGAGATGTAAGGAGCTTTCATGGACTTGCTGGTTTCTAGAGACACTTTGTCAAGGATTTTAGCACCTTGGCAGCCCCGCTCACTGAGGTTATCAAAAAGGATGTGGGATTCAAGTGGGAGCAAGCACAGGAAGAAGCATTCCAATGCCTAAAAGAGAAGCTTACTCATGCTCCAGTTTTATCTCTTCCTGATTTTACTAAAGCTTTTGAAATTGAGTATGATGCTTCAGGTATAGGAATATTGGTGTTGTACTAATTGAAGATAAAAAGCCAATTGCCTTTTTCAGTGAGAAGCTTGGAGGAGCCACACTAAACTACCCTACTTATGATAAGGAGCTATATACCTTGGTGAGAGCATTGCAAACTTGGCAACACTATCTCTGGCAAAAGGAGTTTGTAATACACACAGATCATGAGTCCTTAAAACACCTTAAAGGACAACAAAAGCTCAACAAGAGGCATGCTAGGTGGGTCGAATTCATTGAAACCTTTCCCTATGTCATCAAATATAAGAAAGGTAAGGACAATGTTGTGGGTGATGCATTGTCAAGATGATACGTTTTACTTACAACCCTTGAAGCTAAATTGCTTGGTTTTGACCAGTTGAAATCTCTCTATGTAAATGATTCTGATTTTGATAAGATTTATTGATCTTGTGAGAAATTTGCTTATGGGAAATACTATCGATATGAAGGATTCTTATTTTATGATAATAGACTGTGTGTTCCTAATTCTTCTTTGAGAGAGTTATTTGTAAGGAAAGCACATGGTGGAGGCTTAATGGGACATTTTGGAGTTGCCAAGACACTTAAGGTGATGCAGGATCATTTCCATTGGCCTAACATGAAAAGAGATGTGGAAAGAGTGTCTGAAAGATGCGCCACCTGTAAACAAGTCAAATCCAAATCTCAACCCCACGATTTGTATAATCCTCTTCCTATTCCTTTGCATCCTTGGAATGACATTTCTATGGATTTTGTAGTAGGATTGCCTCGGACTAGGACATGTAAGGATTCTATCTTTGTGGTTGTGGATAGATTTTCTAAGATGACTCATTTTATTCCATGTCATAAAACTGATGATGCTATGCACATTGCTAATCTGTTCTTTAGGGAAATTGTACGTTTGCATGGCATGCCTAAGACCATTGTTTCTGATAGGGATACAAAGTTTCTTAGTTATTTTTGGAAAATACTTTGATCTAAGTTAGTGTTATTTTCTACTACTTGCCATTGTTAAGATTCAAGCCTGAATTTACTCCGATCAACTTCCGATTGAACTCTGATTCAATTCCGGTGAACAAATCAAACAATCTCTTCGACGAAAAACTTTATGCAACAACTATAAACTTCTTTTGAGCAGAAAATAAAGAACACCACGACTCGAGCTTCGGGCTTAGTGCCGGCCCTAACTCGCCGGTGAAAGACTCACCGGAATCTACTATAACGGCAAACTCGCCGGAATTTACAACTCAGATCGTCTCTCTCTCTCTCTCTTCTTACTCTAACAAACATTTCTACTCTCCATCTTATCCTTAACAACCGGATAAAACTAATTAACAAATAATAATAAGAGACTTAGACTTATATACACATAAATCACCTAAGTCTAATCAGATAAGGCCCATTAACGAAAGCTCATCCGAAATTAGAGCCTTCTTAGTGGATCTTGAAAACCCTCTGATGGGGTCAAATTCCACCTCTCCAGAATCAATGTCTGAAATAACTAAGTATAAAGACTAACAAGCTCTGCGGGGTTAATGAGGTCGACTAACAAGCTCCGTGAGGTGAATACTCAGAACAAATAACGAAGCTAACGAAGCAACAGAGCTAACATGTCCGAGTGTAAATAGAATGTATTAAGTCCGTTAAGGCTAGGTAAGCATTGAAGATGAAATGAGCTAGGCCCAGATGACTTAGAGGAATTAAAACAAACTCGCTAACAAAGCCCAGCAGACATGATCTGAGGATAAAGGAAGATCCCGCAAAATCAGGAAAGTTTCCTTAATTTCCGGGAAAGAGAATCTAGCCGACTTAGTGGACCTAGCCGACCTAGCGGACCTAGCAGACTTAGCAGATTTTATATATACTTGTAAACATCTCTTGTAAGAGGCAGAGATAACTGGTTACAGAAAAACATCAATACAAGCTTCCCTTACAACAATTACAACCTACGATTCTGAGCTTTAACACAAAAATCTCTTTCCCTTCATAAACCCTTGACAAATCTAGTTGTGTTAGTTTCGACTCCCACAATTTGGCGCCAACTAAGGGGAACTTGAGATTTTCTTACTCCAAAAAAGCTTACGAATGACCGACCTTACGATGGTTACAAGCGACGATCAACAACTCAGTACTGAGCAGCAACACATCGCCGAGCAGCAACACGTCGCTGAGGATTCACATGTCACTGAGCAGCAACGCATCGCAGAGGATTCATCTCGCCGAGCTCGCTCACTTCGCGGAGAGTAAAAACGCACTGTAGAGCAACGACGCACAGCCGATCAGCAGCGTCGTGAAAACACCAACGCTGGATCTCGAAACAAAGAAGGTGGAACTAGGAACATTGAAAGCAGAATCGTTCCTGACACTCCGTCAATAGTGACTCCTGCGTTCTTGACTAGCTTGCAAGCGACGCTAGACGCGCTACTTAAGAAAACAGCGGAGCAAGAGAAAGCTGTAGACGAGCTACGAACCTTCGCAACCGCAGACCGAGGTCGCAGAAGAGAGCCTATGGTCAAACGAGCCATTGGGCGAATAAACCCTACATTGTTGGATTTTTCGACCCCGGTTGACGCTCCCAGAATCCGGAGTCTTCACCTCGATCGTCCTGATGCATTACGCGTGGAGAGAAACTCAGATGCACCTGCTGCAACTACACAACCACAAGCAACTGCGGCAACAGTTATCAACTTAGAAAGTCTAGAAGATGAACGCGCCATGCTCAATTGATAGCTTCAACCAGCTGACTGCTGCCTTTCTAAAGCACTATGCGATCTCCATCGAGAAGTGCACGTCCGACGTTGATCTCTGGATGATGGTTCAAGGGGAGAGCGAATCACTACGAAGTTTCCTATATCGCTTCAAAGGAGTATTGTCTAAGTCGGAAGGAGTAAGCAACGTTTCTGCACTACAGGCGCTTGAAAAAGCACTTAGGTTCGGATCTGCCTACCAGGAGGAGATGGCTTTAAGCCCTCCTCCTACAATCCAAGATGCGCTCCATCGAGGAACGCTTCATGCACGATACGAGGAGCAAAAGAAGGTCTTCGCTCAAAAGACTAGAAAAGCAAGGACTATCAACCCTCCTCCTACTCAGAACACGAAGAAACACAACCAAGGATCGAGTTTTGTAGAACACGAAAGAGGATTCAGAAGGGCTCATAACTATCAAGTAGATGTCCCAAGTTACGGACGTGGCCGAAGTTACGCTGGACGAAGTCGAGGTCACGGTCAAAGTTCACGGAACAACACCTAGACTCGAAGTGAGAGCACGTATGATGAAGCTGCTTACTGCGAATTCCACAAGATACATGGCCATTCGATTGCAAATTGCCGTGTTCTGGGCTCTCGTCTCGTGAAAAGACTTGCGGAAGGAAAGCTCGCTGGCAACGTTTGCATTGATGACTTCGCTGACACAGATGTTAACTGGCAAGAGCAAGCACAACTTCCAGTGCCACCTCAACGAGGAAAAAGCAACAACGAGGCACCTGCATCCACAGAAAAGAGACCTTAGATCCTAATGATACTAGGAGGGTCCCACTATTGTGCGGATACGGTTTCATCAATCAAAGCATTCCAGCGACGTGCAAAAGTTAGTGCTAACTTCTCCGTACCCACCAAGTTTCCAAACGACGTACTATCCTTCGAAGAGGAAGAAACCAGCGGGTTCAACAGGCCACACGACGATCCACTGGTGATCAAGTTAGTCATCGCTGACTTTCTTGTCTCAAGGGTGTTAATCGATACAGGAAGCACAGTCGACATTATTTTTAAGGATGCACTCGAGAGAATGGGAGTCTCTTTATCCGAAATCAAAGCATTTCCAAAGCCGCTGACTGGTTTCTCTGGTCAAGCAACAATGACATTGGGAACCATTCGGCTACATGTTCTCGCCGATGGTGTGACGAAGGTGGTAGAGTTCTCTGTATCAGATAACCCGGTACCTTACAACGTCATTATAGGAACCCCATGGTTGAACTTGATGAGGCCAGTAGCTTCCACTTATCACCTGTGTGTTAAGTTCCCTACTCCCAGTGGTATTAAAGTGATTAGAGGAAGTCAAAGAGAATCACGAATGTGCTTCATGGTGACACACAAACTCCGAAACCCAGTTACCGATCAAGAGTCCAAAGAGGGACGAAAGAAGATGAAGACTGACAGGGAGCCGATCAAAGACCTTTCTAAGCTATTATAGAAATTACAGATTACGGAGGATCACGAAGAAGAGAGCGTCGTGCCAACCTGCGATCCTACCGTTCCTGTCTGCATTCATGACCAACATCCAGAGCGCTGTGTGGAGATCGGTGCCGACTTAGATGGTGATATCAAGAGCGACATCGTCTCATTCCTTCGGAAAAACATCAATAAGTTTGCCTGGACCGCCGATGACATGCCTGGAATCGACATCAACGTCACCTCCCACGTCTCAGCATTGATCCAACCTTCAAGCCGATGAAGCAGAAGCGACGAAAGCTGGGTTCCGAAAGAGCACATGCCGTCAATGACGAGGTGTAGAGACTCTTACGTGTGGGATCAATCAGTGATCTAAATAAAGCTTACCCAAAAGACAGCTTTCCTTTACCTCACATCGATCGCCTCGTAGAAGCCACGACTGGAAACAAGTTACTCACATTCTTGGTTGCGTTTTCTGGCTACAACAAGATTATGATGAACCCCGAGGACTGCGAGAAGACAGCATTCATCACTGATCGAGGTATTTACACCTACAAAGTAATGCCCTTCGGTCTTAAAAACACTGGCGCTACATATCAACGCTTGGTCAATAAGATATTCTCTTACCAGCTTGGTAAAACGATGGAAGTGTACATCGATGACATGCTTGTCAAATCATTAGAAGCAAAGGATCACGTAGCACACCTAGAAGAATGTTTCGAACGTCTCAACTTTTACAATATGAAGCTGAACCCAGCGAAGTGTAGATTCGCCGTTACGTCGGGAGAATTTCTCGATTACCTAGTTACTCAGCGCAGTATTAAAGCAAATCCAAAGCAGATCAATGCACTCATCAACATGGCTTCGCCTAAGTCACAACGCGAGGTGCAGCGATTAACAGGAAGGGTAGCAGCGCTTAACCGGTTCATCTCCCGTTCCACCGATAAGTGTTTACCTTTCTATGACACACTCCGCGGTAACAAAAGATTCGAGTGGACAGAGAAGTGTGAAATGCCCTTCCAGGAGCTGAAGAGATACCTATCCAGCCCACCCGTCCTTGCTAAGCCAGTCGAAGGGGAACTATTGTTCGTCTACACCGCTGTGTAAGAAACTGCAGTAAGTAGAGTTCTAATACGCGACGACCGCGGCGAACAGAAGCCAATTTTCTATGTTAGCAAGATACTCACTGGTGCAGAAACATGCTATCCTGTGATAGAGAAGCTCGCATTATCTGTCGTTATGTCTGCACGCAAGCTGGGACCATACTTCCAGTCTCATAGCATAGTGGTACTCAGTACTTTCCCATTGAGATCTGTCCTTCATAGTCCTAGCCAAGCGGGACGACTCGCAAAATGGGCTATTGAGCTGAGCGAGTATGACCGATTTCTTGATTGAACTTCCTCCAGCATATACAATCATGGAAGAGCCTCTTTCATTTTGGCAGCTTCACGTCGATGGCTCTTCATCCAAAAATGGTTCTGGCATCGGCATCCGGCTGAGGTCACCGACAGGTGAAATACTTGAGCGGTCTTTTTGTTTGGGTTTCCGAGCATCCGACAATGAAGCGGAGTACGAAGCTCTTATCGCAGACATCATGCTTGCACAATGACTCAAGATTACCAAGGTCAACGCGTTTTGTGATTCCCAGTTAGTCGCCCACCAATTCAATGACGAGTACGCAGCAAAGGACGAACGTATGGAAGCATATCTCAAGCTATCGAAGGAGTTAGCCGCAGACTTTGATACGTTCACTCTCACCAGCATTCCACGAAGGGAAAACACCAACGCTAATGCACTTGCAGCGTTAGCTTCCACGTCGCCTTCCGATCCAGACTTAAAGCGAACCATTCTAGTGGAATTTATTGAGTTTCCTAGCATCCTTCCACTAGAAACCATCTATGTTCTTACACGATCCCAAGCAGCTAGGAAAGCAAGGGAACTAGCCACCATGCGTGCACCTTCAGAGGCCTGCAAGGACGCTACTGGGGCTGAGCCTATAATTGAGCAAGTCCCCGCTGCTGACAATGTTACGATAACAGAGCCTACGGTTGCCCAGGTCCCAGTCAACGATGACATTACAATGACAGAGTCTCCGGTTGAACAAGTCCCGGTAAACGAAGACCTAGAAGCAGAAGACATTCTCCCAACCATCGATGATATGGTCGATTCTGCCAAACATCACCGCGCAATCGACCCGTCCGAACCAATGGACCTCGACGTTCCTGCAACAAGTTTGGCTCCTCTCCCTTCTAGCCAACGTGACGATGTACCGACGTCTCTCCCGAGCGATCTACCGCACTAACGCCTAAAGATATCTTCACAGAAAATGACGAACAACATGAATTTGAATATGGCTGTGATAGACGCTGGTTGAACAGTATTCGTGGTTACCTCTACGATGGCATCCTGCCCAAAGACAAGTGGGCAGCCCGAAAACTTCGCGCTCAAGCTGCACGCTTTATTCTACTTGACGGAAACGTTTATAAATGGAGATTTTCTGGACCTTTACTAAGCTGTGTCCAGGGAAACGATGATAGAAAATCATGCAGGAAGTTCACAGTAGAGTTTGTGGCAATCACTCTGGCGGACGAGCATTGGCAATCAAGATCAAGCGTCACGGTAATAACTGGCCAACCATGATCAAAGATTGTGAGAAGTTTGCAGCAAAATGTGAGAAGTGTCAGCGACATGCTCCGAAGATCCACAACCTACAGAGCTACTTTCATATGTGACATCGCCTTACCCGTTCATGCGTTGGGCAATGGACATCGTCGGTCCTCTACACTGCTCCAAACAGAAGCGATTTCTGCTCGTTCTCACCGATTACTTCTCTAAATGGGTCGAAGCTGAAGGTTACGCAAATATTAAGGATGCGCAGGTCGAAAGTTTCGTGTGGCGAAATATAATCTGTAGACATGGAGTCCCATTCGAAATCATCACAGATAACGGTTCACAATTTATCTCTACCCGGCTTGAAGCTTTCTGCGACAAATGGAAGATACGTCTCAGCAAGTCGACTTCGCGTTGTCCGCAAGGTAACGGTCAAGCAGAAGCAATCAACAAGAAAATCTTGGATGGTCTGAAGAAGCGTCTTGATGCTAAGAATGGTAAATGGGCAGAGGAGTTAGACGGTGTCCTCTGGTCACAACGAACTACTCCACGACGAGCCACCGGCGAAACTCCATTTGCCCTAGTTTATGGATGTGAATGTATCATCCCTTCAAAAGTTCAGTTCCCAGGCATTCGGCGACGTTTGCTCCCTGGTCAAGAGGAACTTAACCATCTTTTAATGCTTGACGAGCTTGATCTCATCAAAGAGAGACGCGACGAAGCACTAGTTCGCATCACTAACTATCAGCATGCTACGGCGAGGTACTACAACTCTCAGGTCACAGCTTGCACATTCTACGAAGGTGACTTGGTACTCCGAGAGGTCTTCCAGAAAACTGCTGAGCGCAATGCTGGTAAACTTGGAGCTACCTGGGAAGGCCCTTACCGAGTCATGAAAGTAGTACGTCCAGGCGTCTACGAACTGGTCAACATGGATGGCGTCCCAATACCGCATTCCTGGAATGCGTGGCATTTGAAGAAGTACAATCACTAAGGTACTTTCATGGAACTACGGGTGGCTTGATCCCTGTAAAGGCTACGTAGGCAGCTCATCTTCGGACGGGTTCAGCTACCCCCTCCTCAAAAAGAGGGAGGGAGTGGGGTACGTATACTTGTATACTCCCACTACTTCGTTGCATTGCATACAACTATGTTACTTGGAGTTATCTCCTGATTTTCATAAACATCCTTCACGGGTTTCTATGTCATACAAAGCTCAATCACATCCTTTATGGATTTAAAACAGTCTCAACTACATCAGACTTGTTTCCCAATTACAACTGTCGCTGCTGGCCACAGTGACGCATCTTGTACTTAACGAATTTTCAGATCTGACTACCACGTCCTCATACAGACTTACAGCGCGCGATGATCATCAATGGAGCATATGTTTTAATGAGAAAACATTTGTAACACCAGCGACGTTCATCTTAAAAACCCAACAACGCGTTGGTCGGAACGTGATCATCTCGGGAGCGAGAATGTTAATGACAACATATTCGTAAACCTTAGTGATCATCTGCAAACCCAACATATAATCGGTTGGTACAATCGTAAAGGAGCTTAAGCGTTACTAAGAACGTTTTTGTCAACCATGTTACTGATAAGAAGCACCAACGAAACAGAGAAATCATATTACGCCGCATTTATAATCATCCTACATCATCATCCGGTACAGGGTAAAAATCATGTCATCATGGAAGACACCTTCCAATACTAAGGTGTAAAGTCATAAACAGTAGAAGCAACAACACAACACTTGTAAGTGTTAGAATCCGAAACAAAGGGATAAAGCCATCCAGGCACTTAGCGGACTAGTCTAAAGGCAAAAGATAAAACCGCATAAGCGCCAATAAGAGTCTCAAAGTCATAATAGAAAAAGCAAGTAAAAACAACTAAGCTGCGACCTCGCGCTCCGCCTCGCTCTCCCCATGGTCCATCTCGACGTCCTCGTCGTCTCTAGGTCCCGCAAGCGGATCAACCTGCTCTGCATGCTCCACATCTCGCTCACCAAATGGAGACTCAATAATGCTCTCTAAATCAGTCAACAATCTCGTAAAGAAGCTATACGAACCAGCTAGGTTCTTCTTTTGAGCAGTAAGCCTCTCAACCTCCGCGTCGAAGTCGAATTGCGGAGTCCACCGGATCTGGTCAATGATCTGGAATAACACACATACATTACAATGGTGATCATCATGAATCATACACGGAGATTTTAAGTATGAACTATACCTGAAGGTTGCCCCTGCATTCCATATAGTCAATCATCTTATCTCTCGGAGGTCCATTCATCTCACCAACCTTCTGCTTCACTAGCTTCATCTGCGCCACAAGTCTAGCTTCCATCTCACGGGTCGTTTTGTCAACGGCTTTTTGTACCTCCGTCTTCTCACGTAGCTGCATCTCGTTTAGGCTCACCGTTAGCTCCTTAACCTGATTTAGTAGGACTGCGAGCTCCTTTCTCTGCTCCTTGACCTTCACTTTCCTCGCCTTAGCCAAAGCTAAGTAAGCGTCACTTCGAGATTTTTCCATCGCAATATCTGCATCTTTCTGGTTCGCAACGTCCTCATAGTCGACAGCGAGACGATTGATCTCGGCGATGAGCTGTAGAAACAAAAAAAATCCACTATTAAAGCATAACTATTGGCTCACCACCACGAGTTGCAAGTGCTAAACAAGATAATAACTTAGTCCCCTGAAGAGAGACCGAGGAGTAGGAGTCGTAGCAGCACAAGCCATATTCAGGAGGAATGGAGTAGGAAGGACAACCAACGTCGCTAAACAACTGTGCAGAAGACATCCTACAGTTGTAGGTGGCTCTGGGCGTCTGAACAGGACTCGGAGATACCAGCGGAGTCCTCCTAACATCAATCGCGGAAAGTCTGGGACGTTTCTTCATGTTTACCTCGACCACGTCATCGGGATCAGCTTGACTTTGGCCCTTACTGTTGTCCTTAGCAGAATGAGCTGCGACGTAGGACCTAGAGGGACGGTCTTCCAGAACTAAACCTGAAAAGAAACTGAACAAAAATAAATATATACAGGCATCAGAACCTGCAAAAGCGATCTTACCTCTTGCATCAGCAACATGAGCCGAGTCTGCTTGAGTTGGCTCAGACGTCTCAACACGCTCTACATGCGACTCTCCGCAAGCAGCGTTGATCATCCTCTCACGGAACGACGGTCTCTCATCACTCATGACGGAACTTGGAAAAGTGAACTGACTAGAAGGAGTAACACCTGCGTGATAAGCTCGAGCCTTCTCTACCCTTGCAAGGCTGAAGTCGTAAGTCCAGTGACACCCCTGTGCAGCTAGGAGCGCTTTGGTGGAAGCGGTATCTTCTGTAGCCATAAACGGATAGTTACGACCTGTCATTTGAGCCAACAAAGGAGAAAAGAAGTTAGAATAAAAACTAAAGATACGTTAAGTATGGTCGCAAGGTTAGACTAAAAATAAAGACGCTACAAAGCCGGCTACGAAGAGGATGCCAGTTTCTCCTAATATTGTGGAGATAAGTCGAACCAACTGAAGCTACGCTGATACGAATAAAGAAAAATTTCGTCCACCGGTCATCAACTCTACTAGAGAAATCCGTAATGATCCGAAAAAGGGTCTATTCGTAACATGGTAGTTGAGCTTGCCCTTGGTACCGGTCTTTACGATCCTGAAATAGTTGTGTAAATGGGTAAGCGTGAGCTCGCGGTTACACTCGTAACAACGCACCAAGACTCCAACCAAGTGGCGAAGTCCGCGAGGTGTCACTTGGGATATTGCAATATTATGTTCCCATAAGAATTCAAGAATCAGCTCAGGAATGGGAAACAAAATAAAGCAGTCGTAGAAGTAACTCTCGCACATAGTGAAGTAACCCTCTGGTGGATTTGAGGGCAACTAAAGAGAGCCGAAGTAGGCAGAGCAAACTTGACATCTCCTGGGACGCCAAAGTAGGATTTGAGGGCAACTAAAGACTCTTGTGTTGACTTAGTAGGTTCTAGAGGACGACAACTACTTCGTTTCTTTCTTACAGGAACCTCGGAGCTAAGAGTACCGTCTAAAACCGCATTACGCAGAGCTAGACGAACTGGAGCAACATTAACATCACGGTTCAACAAGTTTCGGGAAGACATGTTCCTGTAGAAGACAAATTGTTTTGTAAGACTCTATGTCAAGAAAGATCATCACGCAACTCAAACTAATCAACACCTGAGAGCTCAACCATAGCTACCTTAATTCGGTAACAAAGGTCGTGATTCTTCATCAACTACGATAAATGAACGAGTTGTGATTAGCTACCAAGCCTAAGTTCTGGTTCAAATGTAAAAACTAATTAATGGCATAGAGCTCCATTCAATTTTTACTTTAGGAACGCAAGGTGAGCACAAAAAAAAAAAAAAAAAACGTGCATTTTAATTGAAGAAAAGCACCTCACGACGTCTCTTCTTTGAGTGAGTATAAAGACTAACAAGCTCTGCGAGGTGAATGAGGTCAACTAACAAGCTCCGTGAGGTGAATACTCAGAACAAATAACGAAGCTAACGAAGCAACGGAGCTAACATGTCCGAGTGTAAACAGAATGTGTTAAGTCCGTTAAGGCTAGGTCAGCATTGAAGATGAAGTGGGCTAGGCCCAGATGACTTAGAGGAATTAAAACGAACTCGCTAACAAAGCCCAGCAGACATGATCTGAGGATAATGGAAGATCCCGCAAAATCAGGAAAGTTTCCCTAATTTCCAAGAAAGAGAACCTAGCCGACTTAGTGGACCTAGCCGACCTAGCGGACCTAGCAGACTTAGCATTTTATATATACTTGTAAACATCTCTTGTAAGAGGCAGAGACAACTGGTTACAGAAAAACATCAATACAAGCTTCCCTTACAACAATTACAACCTACGATTCTGAGCTTTTAACACAGAAATATCTTTCCCTTCATAAACCCTTGACAAATCTAGTTGTGTTAGTTTCGACTCCCACACCCTCTCAATGAAAGAGAGTAACTCTCACACTTAGCTAAATCTTCAGCATTCAACTTATGTGCTTATACTTCCTTGAAGCTTACAATCTTGAGCTTCTCCATTTTCCATTAAACTTGCACTAAGAGAATCCATTAGGGAACTTGATCTTTATCTATAATCCTTCAAAACTCCACCTTAGACACATATCAATTCAAAACTTCTTGGTGAATCTTCTTGTATCCTTTACCGAATATAAACACATTCTTGACCGAATGCTAACCCATCCTTGACCGGATGCAAACTGAGCTTCTTCTCAGTTCTTGGACACTCGAAGCAACTTCAGTGCTTCTCTCATCTTGTACACTGGAATAACCTTTGTGAATATGTCAGCTGGGTTATAGGCAGTAGCTATCTTTGTAACTTTAACAAATCCAGCATCTATCAAATCCCTGATTAGATGATACTTAGCTGCTACATGCTTAGTCCTCTCGTGAAACACTGCATTTCTTGCAAGTGCTAGAGCACTTTGAGAATCATTGAACACCTCTATAGGTCCTTGAGCATAACCTAGTTCTTCTGCTAATCCCTTAAGCCAAACTCCTTCTTTTACAGCTTCATTCAAAGCTATGTATTCAGCTTCTGTTGTTGATTGAGCAATAACCTTCTGCAACTTAGATCTTCAACTGATCACATTACCACCAGTTGTATAAACCATACCATTGATCTTCTTGCATCTAAGTCTGCAGCATAATCAGAGTCACTGTAACCCTTGATTATGAACTCTCCTTTCTTCTTGAAACACAGTTTCATATCATAAGTGCCTTGAATATAACTAAGCACCCATTTAACCGCAGACCAATGCTCCTTGATAGGCCTGCTCATGTACCTACTCACCATTCCCAGAGCATAAGCTAAATCCAGTCTTGTTCCCACCATAGCGTACATTATGCTACCAACTTCACTCTGGTAAGGTATCTTTCTCATTTCATCTTCTTGATCAACCACTTGTTGATTTGTAGCTGATTTCAGTTTGAAATGAGCTCCTAGAGGAGTGTTAACTGACTTTGCTTGATCCATTCCAAACTTTGCTAACACCTTGAGTAGATAACTCTCTTGAGATATCCATAATCCTCCATTCACTCCCCTGTCTCTTACTATCTCCATGCCTAAGATCTTTTTCACATCACCCAAGTCTTTCATTTTGAACTCAGAACTAAGGAGGATCTTCAACTTCATAACCAAGTCCTTATCCACTGATGCTATGAGTATGTCATCAACATACAACAGCAAATACACATACACACCAGTTTCAGTCTTCTTGAAATACACACAGTAATCATACTCGCTTCTGTGATAACCTCATTTCTTCATGAACTCATCAAATCTCTTGTTCCATTGTCTTGGTGATTGTTTAAGACCATATAGAGATTTCTGTAATAGGCACACTTTCTCTGGATGTTTCTTATCAATGTATCCCTCAGGTTGTTCCATTATAATCCTCTCCTCAAGATAACCATGGAGAAAGGTTGTCTTGACATCCATTTGCTGTAATTCCATGTCATAATGAACCACAACCGACAACAAGCATCTTATAGATACATGTTTAACCACGGGAGCAAAGATTTCTTGATAATCTATACCCTCCTTTTGAGCATAGTCTTTGGCTACTAACCTTGCTTTAAACCTTGGATCTTCTACTCCCTGAATCCCAGGTTTCCTCCTGGAAATCCATCTACATCTTTAGGCCTGTCAATTAAGATCCAAGTCTTATTCTTCAGAAGTGACTCCATTTCTTCATCAGAGGTTGCATACCATTTATCACTGTCTGGATCACTCATAGCCTCTTCAAAACTTTGTGGTTCTGCATCACAATCTTCTGACATTGCACATACAAACCCAGCATAATCATCTTCAGGTTCATACTCCACGAATTTAATAAGATTAGCATATCTTGCTGGCTTTGGTACATCTTCTCTTCTAACTCTGTCCCTTGCTAGTTGATAATCAGCAAGATCAGGAGAACTAGCTTCTGTTTCAGTGTTAACATCAGAAACTTCTGGTTCCTCTAGATTAATAACTTCAGGAGTTGTTCCACCTTGATCATTTAATCATGAACTAGCTCCACCTTGAGCTAACACTTCTGATGTCTCATCAGAATCTTTTAACTGTTGATTATCTTCTAACCCTGTGAGATCAAACGTGACTCTCCTTGCAGTTTTGTCAGACTTTTCACCACTTATCTTTTCAGCTTGAATATCCTTGAAGACTTTGTCTTCTTTAAACACAACATTTCTGCTAGTCACACACTTCTGATCATCTAGTAACCAAACTCTAAACCCTTTTGTACCTTCAGGATACCCAGTAAATACACCCTTCTTGGCTATAGGATTCAGTTTACCATCATCTAAATGTACATAAGCTAGGCACCCAAACTTTCTCAGATTTGACAAATCAGGAGTGACTGAAGTCCATTCTTCTTCAGGTATCTTGAAATCAATGACTGAAGAAGGAGACATGTTCATCACATATACTGCAGTTGAGACTGCCTCTGCCCAAAACCTTTTTCCTAGACCATTTTCACTCAACATGCTCCTAACCTTGTTTATAATAGACCTGTTGAGTCTCTCAGTAAGTCCATTTTGCTATGGAGTGTAAGCACATGTTCTATGCCTCACAATTCCTTCATCCTTATAGAAACTGTCAAACTGAAGATTACAAAATTCTAACCCATTATCTGTACGCAGCTTCTTAACCTTTCTCTCAGTTTGTGTCTCTACCATCTTCTTCCATTCCACAAAACTTCTGAAAGCTTCATCTTTAAATTTCAGAAAGTATACCCATACCTTTCTTGTGAAATCATCTGTGAAGGAAATGAAACAGTGACACCTTCCTAGACTTGAGGGAACGTTTGGAGATCCCCACAACTCTGAGTGAACATAATCAAGCTTGTGTTCTTGTCAGGTGCTGAGTATGTTCAAAACTGACTCTGTGAGTCTTTCCAATGACACAATCTTCACAAAACTTTAGCTCGGCCACAATGTCATTATTGAAACACCCTTTCTTTGCCAAAACGTCTAACCCCTTTTGACTTATGTGTCCCAATCTGCTGTGCCATAATTGAGTTTGATATTCTACCAAATTTGCCAGTCCTGAAACTGTAGCTTCAACTACATTCACCTCTAATAACTTTGCCTTACCTTGAAGAGTATACAACTGATCTCTCTTCAATCCTGTCATGAAAACCGTGTTATCCTTAGCCACTTTCATGACACCATGACCTCCTCCAAACTCACATCCCTTAGAGTTTAGAGTTCCTACTGATATCAGATTCTTTGATACATCTGGCATGTATCTCACTTCATGCAGAACAAAAGTTGTTCCATCCTTGTTCTGAAATCTTACAGATCCTATTCCTTTAACCTCTGACCTTGTATCATTTGCCATCCTGACTCTTCCTGATGTTTCTTTCAAGTCGATAAAACAGTCCCTCTTTGAAGTCATGTGAAACGAGCAGGCTATGTCCAAAACCCATTCATCAGGATCACCCTCTCCAGTAATCATGTTCACCTCAGCAACCAGTAAACCAACCAGACCCCTAGCATCATCCTTTACTAATGAAGACTCTCCTCTATCTCCTGACTGCTTATACCCTTTGTTCCTTTCAAGCCATTTGTAGCATTGCTTCTTGAAATGGCCCTCTTTACCACAAATCCAACAAACTCTTTTACCATCTTTGGATTTAGATCTTGCCCTGTTCTTGTTACCCTTACCCGTAGAGAAACTCCTACTATCCGATCTACCACGGACATAATGTCCTTCACCATCAGACCTAGATTTAGAATTATCTTTAAATTCCAGTTCCTTAGACCTAGCAGCACTAACAACCTCTTCCAATTTCAAGACTTCTCTACTATACTTTAGAGTTTCTTTTAGAGAATCATACCTGGAAGGTAATGCATTGAGCAGGAGGATAGCTTGCACTTCTTCTGGAACTTCTATGTTCAGATTTCCCAACTCAGCCACCAGCTTCAAGAAATCATCCACATTCTGGTCCATACTCTTAGAATCCTGCATTTTATACGAGTAAACTTTAAGCTGAGAATGAACACGATTGGGAAGAGACTTAGCCATGTAAAGTCTGTCAAGAGTCTCAATCGTTTCAACTGCAGTTGTGCACTTATCCAGCTTTCGCAGAACGTGATCTCCCACATTCAAGAATATGAGATTCATAGCTCTTTCACATCTCTCAGGTCTTGCTGCTTCTGCAGCCAATCTTCTCTTCTTGAGATTAGGATCCTTAGCCTCCACTTCTTCATCTGGAGCTTGAGGTTCCGCATTCACCAGTACGTCCTTCAAACCTTGTACGCTTAGATTAGTGAGCATCCGTTTCTTCCAAAGACCATAATCCCCAGATTCGTCAAACTTATCGACATCGATCCTTGTTGCTGACATCACAAATCGCCGATTCTCCTTTTACCAGAAGAAAACCTGGCTCTGATACCACTCTGTTAAGATTCAAGCCTGAATTTACTCCGATCAACTTCCGATTGAACTCCGATTCAATTCCGGTGAACAAATCAAATAATCTCTTTGACGAAGAACTTGATGCAACAACTATAAACTTCTTTTGACCAAAAAATAAAGAACACCACGACTCGAGTTTCGGGCTTAGTGCCGGCCCTAACTCGCCGGTAAAAGACTCACCGGAATCCACTATAACGGCAAACTCGCCGGAATTTACAACTCAGATCGCCTCTCTCTCTCTCTTCTTACTCTAACATACTTTTCTACTCTCAATCTTATCCTTAACAACCGGATAAAACTAATTAACAAACAATAATAAGAGACTTAGATTTATATACACATTAATCACCCAAGTCTAATCAGATAAGGTCCATTAACGAAAGCCCATCCGAAATCTGAGGCTTCTTAGTGGATCTTGAGAACCCTCTCAATGAAAGAGAGTAACTCTCACACTTAGATAAATCTTCAACATTCAACTTGTGTGCTTATACTTCCTTGAAGCTTACAATCTTGAGCTTCTCCATTTTCCATTAAACTTGCACTATGAGAATCCTTTAAGGAACTTGATCTTTGTCTATAATCCTTCAGCCATCCCCAAACTGATGGGCAAACTGAGGTTGTGAATAGAACTTTGTCTACTCTACTGCGTGCATTGATTAAAAAAACTTAAAAACTTGGGAAGAATGTTTACCTCATGTAGAGTTTGCATACAATC
Source organism: Draba incana (assembly GCA_963576765.1). Classification (NCBI taxonomy): domain Eukaryota; kingdom Viridiplantae; phylum Streptophyta; class Magnoliopsida; order Brassicales; family Brassicaceae; genus Draba; species Draba incana. The sequence continues at coordinate 4,502,241 of OY755215.1, read as the reverse complement.
ATTCTGTGCATTCTGCTTCTAAATTTTCACCATTTCAGATTGTTTATGGCTTTATTCCTATTTCTCCTTTGGATCTAATGCATGTACCTTTGAGTGAAAGAACTAGCATGGATGGCCAAAAGAAATATGAATTTGTTAAGCATATTCATGGGAAAGCTCGGGAAACCATTGAGGCAAAGACAAGAAAAGAGTTAATCTTTGAAGAGGGAGATCTAGTTTGGATTCATCTCAGAAAAGAACGTTTTCCTAAAGAGAGAAAGTCTAAGCTAATGCCAAGGATAGATGGTCCATTTAAAATCATCAAGAAGATCAACAACAATGCCTACCAGCTAGACTTGCAAGGTAAGTATAATGTGAGCAATAGTTTTAATGTTACTGATATCTTGCCTTTCCTTGTAGATGAGAAAGATTTGAGGTCAAATCTTTCTTGAGAGGGAGGGGATGATATGATCATGGATAAGGCAGCCAAAGAAAGCATTGGAGAAAAAGCAATGGATCAGCTTGAAGCAGAGGAGAGCATGGAGCATAAGGAGGATGGAGCTAAGGAGCAGCTTGTACCAGCGAAAGCAAAGGATCCATTACATGTTCCTCTCGGTCCTATGACAAGATCCAGGGCCAAGCAACTTAACCAAGCTGTTGGCATTCTACTTCAACAGTTGGAGGGCAGCCTTAAACAAGAAGCTTATCAAACCACATTGGTTGTGATTCAAGCTGTTTAAGCTTCAGCTTTGGGAGGGTGTGTACTTGCACTCTTTTTTCCTTGTTCAGGTTTTTCCCATTGGGTTTTCTAGAAAAGATTTTTAATGAGGCATGCCCACACACCTTAACATTTCCCCATTGTTGAAAATAAGCCCATGAAGACCCAAAAACGTTTTTATTAGTTTACCATTTCAAATTCTGGTCAAAAACTTAGTTTAAGCCTTGTTTTAATTTATGTATTTTTCGAGAAGTCTTTACTTGTTTCCAAAGACTTCTCCCTTCTATATGTACTCTTAGTCTTCATCTTTATCAATTATCAAACAACTTTTCTTTATCCTAACTCTTTGAAATTCGTTTGATCTGAGATAGGTGTGTTTATCCTTTCTCCCTTGAAACTGCTTTTAGTGTGTATATCCTAGCAGAATCAAGTCTCGATAGTCTAAGAGTCTCTCGTAACTCTTGGAAGTATCTATCATTCCAATCTGGTTTGTTTCATTCACGATCAATCCATCCAGCAGCATCACTCATCATCAGTTCATATTCCGCATCATCATAGATCTAACAATCTCACAAAGTGTAATCAAGGGACAAAAGGGATTCTCTAACCAGGATCATATCAATACTCACGGGTATTACTATCAGAAATAGTTTTAAAATTTAATAACAAAATTTTATTTTCCTCCAGCATTTCTTTTAAGGCTATTTTTTTGCTTGATTTTGCATAGCCATATCATAACCCTTGCCCCTTGTTGCAACATTTTCTTTTAAAAAATTAAGGATTTGTTCATATGATGAAACCAAAGTGTCAACAGATGAATTATTACCTTCGCTAATCTTCCTTTTGAGTTTTGCTTTCTTTTAACCAATGGGACGTTGTAATGAAGTTGTGCCACCATCATCACTGCTTAGATTGATTGAAAAAGAAGACAATCCAGGAGATTGTGATGTTGGAGAGCTCTTGGTGTCGCTCATAGTATTAGGAGTATTAGGAATACTAGTGTTTACATTGTTTGTAAACTTTGGGATATCCTTCATCAGAAGCCAGATGTGGTCAAACTTAAACCCTTGTTTTAGTTTTGGATCTTGTACTAACAACTTCTTGGCTCTTTCCATCTGTAAAACATTAGAACATAAATCTTTGTTAAATACGTAAACAAGTATCATATATAAATCTAATAGAAAATGAAGGTACTTACAATATCGTTTTCGGACACACTACTTAAATGCATATTCTCAACTTGGATTTTGCAGCTTTTCAAATTTCTAACAGCATAAGTAATATTATTCATTCTACCTTGTAGAGATCTATCGCTTCTAACTTCCCAACTCTTGTTTTTTGTTTCGTTGTATTTTTTCTCTATTTTCCCCCATAAAGTTCCCCTAGATTGGTTATTGCTACCAATTGGGTCTTGGGATATTTCTGGGTATGTAATATATCTATTATAAAGTTTAAAGAAATTATATTAGTTTTTATTAAAAGAAATGACTAAACTGCAAAATATTTATTTTTTAAGGTTTTGTTTGAGGTTTTACCATTGGAGGACAACACCCTCAAACCTTAAATATCCACTATTCAAAACCTCAAATTTGAGGAGTCTCTTGGATATGCTCTAATGGCTTATGCAGCCGTTGTGATGTATTGGATTGACTCCTTGCAGATACATGTCATTGTTGCTTCAGGACCATACACCTTAAATCAAACAAACAGGTCAAAACCGTTTAGAATCGAGTTAGCGAGATCGAGTTGAGATTTTATATTGTGTACATATATATACCTCGATTGGGACACCGATTTCATCTCCAAGTGATCTCATTTTAGTAAGTCCCTTTTGGTAGTTTGGTCCTCCTCTCCTCACAAATATATGCATCCTTGCTGCTTTCAGCTTTGCTTCCTGTTTGAAGTGAACACAAAAAAATGTTGAAGAAAGTTCATTTATACATACTTTTAGTCATTTATACTTTCTTCTTGGTTTTACCTTCTCCTTGAGAGCTCGGATTATGCCATTGAAAGTAGCAGCAACATCGGTGAAGTTAGCAATTCCACCTCTGATCACCGGAGCTCTGGTTTTTTTCATCCGGATTCGCTGTAGCACACTACGTACTTGGCAAAATCACGGTATTTTGTTATTCAGTCTGTAAGAGCATCTCCAATGGTGCTCTATTTCTTCCTCTAAACTCTATTTTTCGAGTAAAACTATCTCAAATAGTATCCTATATCTTACTCTAAAAATAGAGAAATAAATAGCATATCTCTATATTTGGAGGAAAACTATGCATTCCTCTATTTTTAGAGTAGAACTTTTTTATTTACAAAGTGATCATTTCATTTATATATACTTGCATTTTATACCTAAACAAATATTATATGTTTTAATTTCATGCTTGAATAAAACCATATGAACAAAAACTAGTTTTCTAACTGAAAAAATTTGTAACTACAAAAGAAAAGAAATTCATTTCCCATTTCGAAATGCATTAATTCAACATTCGTGGGAAAAATACACTAATGATAATGCTTAAACAAAAATCTATTAGTTATTCTTTTTCCTTATATGTGGTATGATTAAAAAATTACTTTTATCACAAATTTTAATTTCAATAATATTATTTTTGTTGAATTATTGGTACAAATAATATATATGGGGTAAATTTTGTAAATTTTGAAAAAGTAAAGGGTTTCATAAGAAGTCAATAATAAAACAAAAATAAAATATATTTGTAATATTTAATTTTTAGAGAAAGAAATAGAGGCAATCATTGAAGTAAAACTCTACCTAAAATAGAGCCAACAATTGGAGATGGTCTAAGAATGTCTATTAGAGCGGCTGATTTCAGTTAGAGGGTGAAAGAAAAACGTATCTTACGTCGATGACGACACTAGCGTACTGCAAAACCTCGTCTTCAACTAACAAAAAGGTAAGTGAAAAAAGATTAACAAGATCCAGATCCACAGAACGATTGTCATCCACAAGTCAGTAAAAGGATTAACATTAAAATCTCAGATCCACAAGTAACATTAAAAGGATTATCTTGCTTCAACACTTGTTTGCTAATCTCATCCTCATCTTCATCTTCATCCGGAGAAAACGACGAAGACATGGAGGCTGAGGCTGATCGGGAAAGTTTGGTAGTAACCGGAGAGATGGAAGATCAATAATACTGTAAAATTTAATGACATAATACGAAAACTATCTTGCTCAAAATCCGGTTGAAAGTTGTTACCCAACCAAACCAAAAACTATGGAGTATCTTTATGTTTTGCAAATTCTTGCTAATAAAAAAAACTAAAAACCACAAATAATATATTAATAGCCACTAAACCTTTTATGCAAACGCTCAAGCACTTGCATTTTGTATTTAGAAACAAATTATTTGCTACAACTTAAAAAAAAACAAAAATTAATATTTACTTAGTCATTCAAATTGCCAAATATAATAACACATAGAAAAAATTAAGAAACTTCAAGTTAAATTTAATAAAGATAATGGTTACATACAAGAGACGTCTTGTTATTTTTGTGGTTACCAACATATCTTCAGTCTTAAAGTCTCTTATTTCTGTTGTGAATTAGATATGATAAAACACTATTTTCTTTTGTATCTTATTATATAAAGGAGAGTTCTTATAATTGTAACTCACGAGATCGCGACACGTGTTAAGTAGTTGATATACTCCATTTTTGGGGTATTCTAACCATTGTTTTGTAGGGTTTTATCGAGTCTTTCTACTTGTATCGAGTCTTTTTAGGTCCAAATGTAGCTGGAATGAAGAATTGGAGTTTGCTAGGAGGCTTGGTAGAAAAGATAGGAAAACAAGATCTTTTGAAGATTCTGGAGCTAAAGGAGCACCCGCTCCCCGATCTGACTGACCTGCTCCCAGAAGATTTATTAAAGGGAATATTCACTTAATGAAAATATTCACCTAGAAGATTTACCCTAGATTTACTTCCTTATTCGAGCCACCGCAGCTTTTAAAAAGAAGGCAGACCTTGGAGAAAAAGACACTGCCCCCTACACGCCTCTTTCACAGAGTTCATAAACGCTTTTCTTTTACTGTTCACGACTATTCACGATTACTGTTCACGTTACTATTCACGAGTACTGTTCACGTTACTGTTCACGAGTACTTTTGGATTTGCAATTTGGAGGATCATTCCACAACTCTATTGAGAAGAATTCTAAATCCTAATCTCTTTCCATATCATCATGAATTCTCTTATTTGCTTTGTTTTATTAGATTTCACCATGTGCGAGTAATCATCCTTGTTAGGTTAGGGTTTTCGATGGGAATTAGGGATTCTTGAACTAAGCATAGATAGGTTTTATATATGTTTTGATATCTTCATCTAAGTTGAACTTATTGCCTAGACTAGCTTAATTACCTAGCCTTTGATTTTAGGTTGAATTTACTCATCAAAAGTGTAGCGAATTACTTGAATGAACTTAGATGGGCGTGTTGACCCTTAGCCAACGACAGTTGAAGTTAAGGCAACTCGTGAACAAATCAATCCTATTCGTTATGCTCATCGATTCTCTTTAGCCTCAAACGACAGTTTAGGGTACTAGATTGATTGATGAAGTAGTGAATGCCATGACAGTGGATTCTCTAGTATTTATGATTGAGTTCTAGATTGGTACTTAAATTGATATCCTGAATAATTGCTTGGTTCCTGATGATCTATTCCCTGAGATATTTACCCTAGCTTAACGTTTTTCTCATTATTGTTTACATCGAATTTTATTTGTTTTGCTTATTTAAATTGTGACAACTTAAACCAACTTGAATTACTTAGCTAAATTTGTATTTACATAAGATTAGAGTGTATTGCCGGTCCTTGAAAAGAACCTGACATAAGATTAGGGTACTAGATTGATTGATGAAGTAGTGAATGCCATGACAGTGGATTCTCTAGTATTTATGATTGAGTTCTAGATTGGTACTTAAATTGATATCCTGAATAATTGCTTGGTTCCTGATGATCTATTCCCTGAGATATTTACCCTAGCTTAACGTTTTTCTCATTATTGTTTACATCGAATTTTATTTGTTTTGCTTATTTAAATTGTGACAACTTAAACCAACTTGAATTACTTAGCTAAATTTGTATTTACATAAGATTAGAGTGTATTGCCGGTCCTTGAAAAGAACCTGACTATTCTACATCTGATTAGAATAGGTTTGAAATCTTAGATAGGATAAAAATCTGTTATCAAATTGGCGCCGTTGCGACTTGGACCCCTTCGATACCTCTAGTTTTAAAATACGTTTTTAGACTAAGTACTAACTTGTTCTTCTTTTCTCCTCTTGTGTGTGTTTCAGGTGTAATCAAGGTTCTCAAAACCTACTCACACTCGACAATCAAGAGTTAGCAAGGGTAGAACAAGCAGAAAAAAAAAGAAGTCGAATCTAGCCAACATGGGCGACGAAAGCGACAACCGAGCTGCAAATGGGCATGTAGCTGCTGCTATTCGGAGGCTGGAACAACAAATGCAGCAGCTGCAACAGCATCAAAAGCCACAGCAGCAACGTGCCATTGGGGATATGGACAATCCTCATGCTTTCTACCGGAACCGAGCGGCAATCGTTCCACCTGCTGATGAGAGGCAAGATTATGAGATTAAGCCTCAAATGATATCACTGGTTAAGCAGCACTTGTTCCATGGACTTCCCGCAGAAATTCCGATGGACCATATAGAGAACTTCGAGGAGATTTGCTCCACGACGAGCTCTAATGGGATGAACCCGGATTTCTTGAAGTGCAAGCTTTTCCCTTTCTCACTCACGGACAAAGCTTCCCGTTGGCTCAAGTCGCTACCAGTTGGATCCATCACGACTTGGCCGCAATGTAGAGCTACGTTCTTGGACCACTTCTAGACCAAAACCATGACCGCGAGTCTAAGGAACAAGATCTCCACGTTTCAGCAACATTTAGGAGAGTCCTTTTGTGAGGCATGGGAACGATTCAAAGAGTATAAGAGGGAGTGTCCACACCATGGGTTTAGCGACGAGAACTTGTTGAGTATCTTCTATGATGGTGTTGATTGGGATTATAGGAACACTTTGAATGCTGCAAGTGATGGTAATTTTATGACTAGGACCAAGGAGGGTGCGTATAAGCTCATAGATAACCTGGCTGCAAGTTCCAGGAACCACTGCAATAAGTATGATGAGTCTATATATGTCAGCAGTGTTGAGTTACAGAAGATTGATGAGCTGACAGCGAAGGTGGACCTGTTGTTGAAGAGAAATCAGAGAAGTGTCCAGCCTTGTGAGAACAAAAGAGATGCGAAGCGTGCTGAGGTGAACTATGTGGGTGAAGACTATGTGCAGAATCAAAGCTTTCAAGCTCAAGCATCTACCTCTCAAGACGAGCTGAAGTCCCTTATGCAATCGGTTTTGCTCAGCCAGCAGAAATATGCTATTGAGATCAATGTCAAGGTGGACAGCATGTACAATGATCTCAATAGTAAGTTTGAAGCTATTTGCACTCATGTGAAAAAGCTTGAAATTAAGGTTGCTCAAACTGCTGAGGCATCAGGAATTCCTCTTGGGAAAGCAGAGGTGAATCCTAGGGATGGATATGTCGATGCAGTTGAGATGAGAAGTGGAAGGATACTGGATCCTGCAGTGGAAAACGTCATAGCCTCGGACAAGGTTATGGAGCAGGCTGAGGAGCGCCTGCTCCCACGACGTGCTCCAATCAAACCTGCAGAAAATCCTCCAGCGAGGGTTTATACTCCTAAGGCTCCTTACCCAGTTCCACCTAGAGATCAGAGGGATTCCATCAGTGGAGAGAAGCTAGATAGTTTTAAGAAAATGGTGAGAAGGATTCCTAAAGAAATCTCCTTTGAAGAGGCTTTGGAAAATCGTCCCATACATGATTTCTTTTGGAACTGCAGAGAGACTCAAGAGGAGATTAAGGCAATCTTTGAATCAGCGAGGAGTACACCACCACCATTGAGGGTATTGCCTAAGGTTAAAGATCCAGGGAAGTTTGTTGTTCCATGTTCCATATTTGGAGTTGATTTTGAAGATTCTCTATGTGATTCTGGATCTAGTGTTAACCTCATGTCAAGGGATATTGCGAAATCTTTGGGTATTGTTGATATGCAAACTTCTCGGATGTCTATCAGGTTTGCAGATGCGTTAGTAACAACTTCACAAGGGTTAATTGAGAATTTAGATATCCAGATTGGGGATTGCTTGATCCCGACTGATTTCCAAGTTGTGGAGATGAACAACGGTTCATACATGCCCTTGATTCTAGAGAGACCTTTCCTTGCGACAGCAGGTGCAGTTGTTGACTTACCAAACAGAAGAATAGTTTTCTCTAACATCGACAAGCAGATCTCTTACAACGCCATTTCAGACAAGGATGACAACAAATATGGCTCTTGTGTTGCCATAGACGATGTAACAGGGAAGGTAAGTGTCCTGCCAGCTGCAACACTTTGTAATAAGAATGAGGTTACTGAAGTCTTGGATGGAGACACTCGTTCTTATGCAAGGAAGCCCAAGAAAGTCAACAAGCGGGACAAACCAAAGCTCGAGAAGAACATTTCAGGTTCGTATATAACCTTGACACCGCAGAGATGTGTTGGAGACACAATTGAGTATAAGCTGAAGGGCAAAGGTATGTCTAGGCCTTTCTCTAAAGTCAAAGCTATCATTACTCCGGAGTTTAAGGAAAAAGGTCAAGCAGCTATGGCTAGTATGCTGAGCAAGGTTCTGCAACTAGATATTAGTAATCAAAGAGCAAGTGGACCCCGCCTCAACCCACCTCCACCGAGCCCTGACCCGGACAAGAAAGTCTCTAATCCTCATATGGATTCTCTCTCTTGAGCCTAAACGGTCTACAAAGTCGAGCTAACGACTATAACCAAGCGCTTGGTGGGAGGCAACCCACCGGTATGTTTTCTAATTTTTTTACTTTTAATTTCTTTTTCTACTAATTTTGGTTTTTAGCTTTGAATTTTTCAGGATTTCGTTATAATAAACAAAAAAAAAAAAAAACAATTTTGGGGGAAAGAATTTTTCGGGGAGCACCTGCTCCTTCGCAACAAGGCGTCCATAGTCTCTGGAAATGAGACCGGTCGGTCCAATGGTCAGATCGGTCGATCCAAAGAGTCCAACAGATCGAGAGAAGCCTCTGGAAATAAGACCGGTCGATCCCCATATTAGACCGGTCAGTCCCATGCTCAAGCCGACCAGATCAAGAAGAGCACCTGCTCCATTTAACTAAAGCCTGCTCCCCCATTACAGAGCACCTGTTTTCGAGGGTAACAAAAACAAAACTAATTTTATGCTTTTCCTTCTGATTTATTTTCACTCTCTCTTTTCTTATTTCCACACTGAGACGGTGTGAAGTAAGTCTGGGGGAGTTGCTACTAATCCCGTTTATTTTGGATGTTTTCTTTTCTTATGTCTTTTTCGAGTCTATTTTTCTTTGGTTTTATTGAGTCAAGAATTTTTAGTTGGGAATTAGGACTTTATTCTATGACGATTTATGAACCACTTGTGCTAATTAACTCTCTTTCTAGTGACCATTTCTTCAGAGCGCGAATTACAAGGAATAGTTTGAACACTTCAATGCACCATCTTCCAGGTTTCAGATTGACCAATACTTCTCTCGCTATTGACACTAGATTAGAGAAACGAATCATATTCAGGACTTCTTTTTCCTTTTTACCACTCTTGCTGCTCCTGAATAGCTAGCTCATTTTTAGCTAGTACCCACCTTTAACCTAACCTCTTTTCAAACCCCATGCCGTCTTGTTACTTCATTGTCACATGTGCAGCATATGCGCAAAAGGGCCGGAGAGAGATGGGTCGACACAGCCTCTAGATCATTTGTTCTGAAGGACAGAGCACCCGCTCTTATTTACGATGTTTTGTGGAAGAAAGAGTAGAAGAAACATCATTGAGACTCACTTGGGTATGTACATTAATTCTAATATTTTCGTGTTTGAGAGGCATATCTGTGTAATCAAAACCCTCTTCATCATCATCTTTCATCAAAAAAATAAAAAAAAAATAAATAAAAAAAAATAATAAAATAATAAAATAATAAAAAAAAAGAAAAACAAATCGATGATGAAGAGTGGTAAAATCTGTAAAAACATGTCTCTCTGCACCATGAGTATACCCAAGGTGGACGTTGGTTGGTTAAGGAAGAAAGAAAGAAGGATGGAATGAGTGATTTAGAGAATGTGGAGCATCAAATAGACCCGCTCTCTCTTGCAATTTTGTGCGATATCCTGCATCCTCTACGAAACATCGGGTAACCCTTAAACATTCTAAACACCTTTAACTCCACCCTTAAATGGCCTTAAACCCTTAGCGCCGTATTCTCTGAGAAAGTGTCTTTAGCGAGATCCTCCCGCATACTTTAAGTGCGTTGGGTTTGTGTTATTACAAAGAATTGTTTGGGAAATGGCCTGGTTGGGAAATGTGTTGAGGTTGTTTTGGCGAAGCTTTGTCGTTCGTAATCTGGATTATGTGGTCTGCATATTGAAAGCCAAAGGTACGGTTTGCTGAGAATAAAAGAGTTCCCACGTTTTCAACCCTTTTTCCTTTACTTAGTTTTGAGTTTGTTTGAGGACAAACAAAGATCTAAGTCTGGGGGAATTGATATACTCCATTTTTGGGGTATTCTAACCATTGTTTTGTAGGGTTTTATCGAGTCTTTCTACTTTTATCGAGTCTTTTTAGGTCCAAAGGTGGCTGGAATGAAGAATTGGAGTTTGCTAGGAGGCTTGGTAGAAAAGATAGGAAAACAAGATCTTTTGAAGATTCTGGAGCTAAAGGAGCACCCGCTCCCCGATCTGACTGACCTGCTCCCAGAAGATTTATTAAAGGGAATATTCACTTAATGAAAATATTCACCTAGAAGATTTACCCTAGATTTACTTCCTTATTCGAGCCACCGCAGCTTTTAAAAAGAAGGCAGACCTTGGAGAAAAAGACACTGCCCCCTACACGCCTCTTTCACAGAGTTCACAAACGCTTTTCTTTTACTGTTCACGTACTATTCACGATTACTGTTCACGTACTATTCACGAGTACTGTTCACGTTTACTGTTCACGTTACTGTTCACGAGTACTTTTGGATTTGCAATTTGGAGGATCATTCCACAACTCTATTGAGAAGAATTCTAAATCCTAATCTCTTTCCATATCATCATGAATTCTCTTATTTGCTTTGTTTTATTAGATTTCACCATGTGCGAGTAATCATCCTTGTTAGGTTAGGGTTTTCGATGGGAATTAAGGATTCTTGAACTAAGCATAGATAGGTTTTATATATGTTTTGATATCTTCATCTAAGTTGAACTTATTGCCTAGACTAGCTTAATTACCTAGCCTTTGATTTTAGGTTGAATTTACTCATCAAAAGTGTAGCGAATTACTTGAATGAACTTAGATGGGCGTGTTGACCCTTAGCCAACGACAGTTGAAGTTAAGGCAACTCGTGAACAAATCAATCCTATTCGTTATGCTCATCGATTCTCTTTAGTCTCAAACGACAGTTTAGGGTGCTAGATTGATTAATGAAGTAGTGAATGCCATGACAGTGGATTCTCTAGTATTTATGATTGAGTTCTAGATTGGTACTTAAATTGATATCCTGAATAATTGCTTGGTTCCTGATGATCTATTCCCTGAGATATTTACCCTAGCTTAACGTTTTTCTCATTATTGTTTACATCGAATTTTATTTGTTTTGCTTATTTAAATTGTGACAACTTAAACCAACTTGAATTACTTAGCTAAATTTGTATTTACATAAGATTAGAGTGTATTGCCGGTCCTTGAAAAGAACCTGACTATTCTACATCTGATTAGAATAGGTTTGAAATCTTAGATAGGATAAAAACCTGTTATCAGTAGTCGTTTAGATTGTGACACATGTCAATTATTTAAATATGTAAATTTTCCAATACCAAAATTGTTAGTTACTCAAAAAGGAAGAAATTAAAATGGAAAATAAACAATATATAAAGGAGAGTTCTTATAATTGTAACTCACGAGATCGCGACACGTATTAAGTAGTCCTTTAGATTGTGACACATGTCAATTATTTAAATATGTAAATTTTTCAATACCAAAATTGTTAGTTACTCAAAAAGGAAGAAATTAAAATGGAAAATAAACAATATATAAAGGAGAGTTCTTATAATTGTAACTCACGAGATCGCGACACGTGTTAAGTAGTCGTTTAGATTGTGACACATGTCAATTATTTAAATATGTAAATTTTCCAATACCAAAATTGTTAGTTACTCAAAAAGAAGAAATTAAAATGGAAAATAAACAAACATGAAATAAAGATAAAGAAAATTTGGTTAGTGGTATGTTTAGTTTACGAAATAGCATCAAAGAAGGATTGTCAAAACATATACGAATGGTTTAGTTGTTATATCAAATTTTTAATGATTTAAATCATATTTATATATATCAAGTATGTATACTTTAGTAATTTCCAAATTCTTCAAACTATATGAGTTATGAAACTATATTTTTCAAATTACATATGAACCTATAATTTGAAATATTACATTATCTAAGTTTTTTTTTTGTCAAAACATTACAATATCGAAGTTAAGATTTGAACTAAGAATATAGTATATAATAAGTTAAGGTTTAAATTAAGAATATGGTATGTTTTTCTCTAAAATATTTTAAGCCATAATTATTTACTATAAATCAATTAATCCTCGCATCGCGAGGGGTTTAAACCTAGTATTATATAATTTAAATACATTATTATAAAATTATAAATTGATAATAGATTCATATATCCGAAAATTAATACTTCATTTACGTTAGCGTCTAAAGAAAATAGTTTGGTTGTGAGGTGGTCCAACATTTTCGAATGGAATTTTGCCATAGTACGTATTACTTCTACGGTTCTACCTAGGGGTGGGCAAAAAATCCGAAACCGAAAAACCAAACCGAACCCGACCCGAAATTACCCGAACTGAACCGAACCCAATTTCTAAAAATAACCGAATGGGTTCTAAATATCTAAAACCGAAAAACCGAACCCGAACCCGAACCGAAAACTAAATGGGTAACCGAAATACCCGAAACATAAAATTAACCTACATATATTTAGATATAAGATAGGGTATGTTCATATACTTTAGGCAAATTTTATAGTTTTTTTAGTTATTTTTGGTCAACTCAGAAATTATAGGTATATTTGGCTAAAAATAATCAATTTAGTTAGGTATATTATTTGAAAATTTCAATTTTTTTTTATCATTTTCGGATAACTCGAGTTAAAAACAATTAAATCGAACCAAAATCGGGAAAATTTTACGTAATTATGAGTTTCTCGGATAACCGAAACCAAATCCGAAACCGGCACTAACCGAACCGAAACCAAACCGAAATTTTAAATTACCCGAATGAGTATTATATTCCTAAAACCGAAAACCCGATAACCGAATTAACCGAACCGAAACCCGAATGGTTACCCGAACGCTCACGCCTAGTTCTACCTTATGATTTGTCACTCATTCGTAAACCTTCATATAATCGACCGACTCGGAAGTCCTATCACATAGACAAAGATGGTCCCTTTTTTTCCCCCCTAATTTTGAATCTTAATAAACGGCCTTTTGGGAAAATTATTTTGGATATGCATACTACCATGCATAGAAACTAGGAAGCATCTTCACCCTTTCTAGCTAGGTCTTCGTATTGAAGGATCAATTCCCAACACACTGAAAATTGCATTATAACTATAGTTTGATAATTATCTAGCCAATAAAAATAGTTTGAGTTATGTTGTCTGGTTGGGCCATAAATAAGTCTGTAAAAACCGATCCTAGTATTATAAAAGGGAAATTATTAGCTAGATTGGATCTGAATCTTTCAAGCTTTTCTCTTCGTTGACTTTCTTTCTTCAATGGCGATGGCGATGAAAAAGCTCCAACATGCCTCCCATGGATGCTTATTGACTTCGCCAGAGACCGTCGAAAACGGCATATGCAACATTTGCTACAAAGATGAACCTGTCGAGTTAGCTTGTATCCCTTGTAATTTCGATCTATGCAAAGCTTGCTCCAAGTTGCCACCAAAGGTTTCACACGAGTTTCACTCGGAGCATCCTCTCGAGTTTTGTCTCCGAAAACATGACCAGATTCCTCAACATATCCTCTGTTCTTGTTGTGGGTGCTTGTCTTCTTCAGAATCATTCTACAAGTGTGAAGAGTGTGAGATCTACCTTGATCTAAGTTGTGCGCTCCTGTCAAACATTTTCAGGAGCTGGGATGCCAACGAAAAGCTCCATTACAGCCATGCTCACATCCTTAAGAGGTGTAGACCAGGACCAGACGCTAGAGGTTCTTGTCTCTTGTGTGAGCTTCCAATCTCTCCCTCTGCTATATGTTATGGTTGCCTTCATTGTTACTCGTTTGTCCACGAGCGTTGCCTTGATTTTCCCAGAGAGATTCAACATCCTGTGCATCCAGGACACCCACTCAGGCGCCTCGATTACACCCAAAATTGTGGTGATGAAATAACTTGTAATGGTTGTACAACTAGAATTGCTACTGTCCCCATTGGTTGTCTAGAATGCAGATTTTATCTTCACTTGCGGTGTGCGGATTCCTTGTTGCGCAGCCTGATACATAAGTCTCATGAGCACAGGTTGGTTTACAGCGCTACAGGTGCTAAAACCGTTTTTGAAGGTGCTAGCTGTGATATATGCAAGAGACGTGGTATGATCTCTCTTGAATCTTATTATAGCTGCTTGGAATGTGCTTCTGAGATTCATTTCGAGTGTCTTGAGATTCCTCGGTGTGTGTTAGAGAAGAAGTTTCACATCCATCCACTTGTGTGCAAAATATTCCAAGCTGAGAAGAATTCTGTAGATTATTGTGGCGTTTGTGAGACAATGGTAAAAGTAGGACATCATGCTTACATCTGCAAAGTATGTGATTTTCTTAGCCACATTGAATGCATTTTGCGCAAGGTAATATATTATGTCACTAGTAGCTAGAATTCTGTTTATTCTTAGTAAAATAATTGTTATGAAGAAGGTGACGACTGACTCTTACATCTAACTTAACTAGGAAGCACCTTCACCAATGTACTTAAAAGATCTCTACTCATGTGGAAAAGTGGTCGCAAAAGGAACATATCAACAAGGATGTGCAACCAACAAAATGGAAAGCAAACTTATGGTATGCCTTTAATTATAATAATCAGCACAATGAAAGAAGAAGTTTTTCTTTCTTTAATCGTTTTAGATTATATATGTTGCAGGTTAATGATATTGGGTATGTTCATGTGTTGAGACCGCAAAACATGTCCGTTGGAAGCTGCACAATTTGTAAGGGTTTAATATTTGAGAATACTCAATGGATTTGCGAGAAAGCTAAGTTCAAAGCACACGAAAGCTGTGCGAAGCTGGCGCAACAATCAAGGCATCGACTTCATTCAGACCATGATTTGATACTCTTGCCAAGTTATCCTGCAGGGTTTGTAATGAATTGCAACACGTGCGAAAAGAAAATATTTGATTTCAATCTCTTTTGTCGTATATGCAATCTAATCACTTGTATGAGCTGTGTGGTAGTATTGAATCATCTCCTTGGGGTCTTACATAGAGGACAGAAAGTCATTGGAGCCGCGGGGAAAATTTGCACTAAACATAGGCATGATTTGTTTGAAGTTAAGGTATCAGTGTCATACAAGATCAATTGCCTGATTTGTGATGAGAAGGTATGTGGACAAGGTGTAAGAGAGGTTTCTGGAGCAACAGAATACGAGCTGGTGGAACACGTGCATAGCTGTTCCAACACGTAGAGAAAAGTGAGATTGGGCCCGTATTGAATTAGAAGCCCAATTATGAGAGAGGTTAAAAGCCCACATGACCTAAAGCGTTAGGGTTTCGTGGTGGCAGTATAAGAGGCAAGAGGCGTTGACAAAAAGAGTCACGCGCCTAGGGTTCTTTTGTGAGATGCACACATGTGTGTGGCGTCGTCCCACCATATTGATGGTGGTTTGTCTATGAAGATTGCAACCGTTGAGAAGACAGCGTTGCACCGGTGCTGCTGGTTGGTTGTCAAGCTGCTGGCTTGAAACCTATCTTCATAGTTTGTCCATGTAGAAAAGAGTGGTGGTATGCCATATAGGAATTGTAGGTTGCGGCCTTTTCTAGTGGATTTATTCTGGACTTGGTCCCGGGGATGTAGGAAACGAACCTCGTGAAAAAACTCTATGTCTTCTTTAATTTATGCTCATACATACTCGCAGCGTACACAAACATATAGATCTAGCCACACAAATCGCTTTTTCACAAGGTTTGTCATGTATGGAGTGTGGAGATATATATCATCCTCGTTGTTTCGAGCTAACGGGAAAAATACTCAACCATCCTCTTCATTCTGATCATAGTCTTAATGTGAAAAATAGAGCTGGATCCAACTGCATTGCCTGCAAACAGAATATTACAAAGAATGGCCTCATTTGTTTGCATTGCGAAGTCGGTTTCCATATTAAATTCAGCGAAGGAGTTGATGCACCAGGGAAGAACAAGTTTCACGAGCATACTCTCTACAACTTTTGGATTGGTGACTCAAGGGTGATTCAAGTCTGCAGTGTGTGTGGTAAACCTTGTGGTGCGTCATTCTACGGCTGTATTGATTGTAACTTTGGCTCCCATCTAGAATGTCTTGGTTTTCCAGGCAACGTCAAGCCTGTCAGGGGATATGCTAGTTTTTGGAAGAAAAAGTGTGCTATGTGTACATCAAAAGATTCCGATCATCGTTATTCGGATTATTCCTGCAGACATTGCACTGGCTCATTTCAGATGAGATGCCTCATTTCCATGGTAATGATTTAATCTGTCAATGTTCTAGAACCGGAACCATTTCTATATTGTATCGATTATGTAGTATTTTTTCTGATGTTACACAGGAGGACCGCGAAGCTGCATCAAAAGAAGAACAGCTTGGAGACATCTATTTCATTTACATCGAGCGCTTTCTCTTAAACATGTTTAAAAAAGAAGAAGAAAGAGAAGAAAAGAAAGAAAAAATAAACAAGATAAAGAAAGAGACAAACTATATGATCGTATGGCTTTTGAAAATCGTAAGTGTTTCTTTGGTTATTGCCTCTTCTCTAATTTGAATTAGGTAACTTCTCTTGTATGAGGTTACGCCTCAAACTCAAATTCCTCTCATTTTCTTGCTTACAGGAAGCATGTATGATTCGAGTGATGAAGAATACTTGGTTGATTCGAGTGATAAAGAATACAAGGCTGATTCGAGTGATGAAGACAACTATGAGCCTTATTACTAGTTGGGTTCTGCCTCTCCCTATGAAACTAAGTAGTGCAACTTTTCTTATCTGATGTAACGCATTCTCGTTTTTTTTTTAATCATTTTAAGGATTCATTTGGTGGATTGTGTTTGTGATATGTTTATTTGCTTGGCTTCTTTTTATGGATTGTGTTTGTGATCTCTAACAACTTTGTGATTGGGACTAAAAGGGAAGAAGATGACGAGTATTAAAGAGCAAAACAAGAACATCAAAATGAGTAAGAAGATACTTGTTTATATCAAATACAATAAGAAACTTAAACAAGTGTAACACATAATCCAATCATAAGTTTCAACTCAAACCATAAGTAACCGATACGATAGAGAGTAATGGCTTATGCAGCTGCTGTGATGTACTGGATTGCCTCTTTGCAGATACCGGTCATTGTTGCTTCAGGACCATACACCTTAAATCAAACAAACAGGTAAAAACCGTTTAGAATCGAGTTAGCAAGATCGAGTTGAGATTTTATATTGTGTACATATATATAAATATATACCTCGATTGGGACACCGATTTCATCTCCAAGTGATCTCATTTTAGCAAGTCCCTTTTGGTAGTTTGGTCCTCCTCTCCTCACAAATATATGCATCCTTGCTGCTTTCAGCTTTGCTTCCTGTTTGAAGTGAACACAAAAAAATGTTGAAGAAAGCTCATTTATACATACTTTTAGTCATTTATACTCTCTTCTTCGCTTTACCTTCTCCTTGAGAGCTCGGATTATGCCATTGAAAGTAGCAGCAACATCGGTGAAGTTAGCAATTCCACCTCCGATTACCAGAGCTCTGGTTTTTCCATCTGGATTTGCTGTAGCACACTGCATAATTGGCAAAATCACGGTGTATTATTATTCAGCACCCGTAAGAATGTCTATCTGAGTGGCTGGTTTCAGTTAGAGGGAGAAAAAAAAAAGCATCTTACGTCGATGACGACTCTGGCGTACTGCAAAACCTCGTCTTCTTTCGGTGCTCCACTGTATTCAGCATAATTTCCAAGCTCAGATGCATACCCGAGATCTCCGACCTGAATAACATTTCACCAGACAACTCAGAGCCATGTAAAGAGAAAAAACAATGCAGGAGATTCTCATTGTAGCTTAAGCAGAAACATACTGTATCTGCATAGATGACACTTGCACCTCCTCCAGCTACCATAGTCCAAATCCTTCCCTTGGGATTCAGAACGGTGAATTTCAAAGATGCACTTGTCTGCATATACAAAAAACTTATAAGAGTCATACAAAGACTGCTGTTTCTCGAAACTCCAAGTTCTACACAGCTTGTGAAATGATACCTTCTCGTCTAAACCGTGGATGAAGCTCTCTGTGGGGCTCATCACTCTTCCGAAAGGCATAGGGAATTCAATGTCACCCCACCTGCAAAAAGTGAGAGGTTAAGCATAATGCTTAAATACATGCCTTCTTGAAGCTCTTATTAGCCTAGAACAGTTGGAAAAAGGTCGAAAGTCAAACTTACTTCTTAAAGTTTTTAAAAGCAGCAGTGTCATCAAGCTCACCCCTCATATCCAAAGGATAAGGCTTTCCATCAACCAATGCAAATGGATTCATCTCCAAGAAAGTAAAATCAAGATCTAGAAAGAAACAACAAAGAGAATAAGAAAGCTTCGGTGTTGGTAAAGATTTGATTTGTGTGTAGAATCATTGACCTTTCGCATACCTTCGAATAGTGTAAAAATAACTTGAATAAAATCTTCAAGCTCCCCTTTGATCTGTATGTGGAATATTTATAAGTCCAAATTCAGAAAATATATTTCAGCAAGAACTTCAGTTCTCTCACTGATATTCAGCTTCAGTATACCTCTAGAGGAAGGGTTGCAACAAGAGGTGCACATATCTCAGGTGTCAGGGAAGCACCGGTCGGTACAGAGATCGTCTTGACCTATAAAAAATTATCTCTCGACTCAGTTTTCAGCTTCATAATAAGAAGATAGCGAAACGGACACTAGGAAGTTAATGAAAAAGCTTCCAAAAATACCTTGTCCCAGTTCTCCTCGATGTCAATTCCTCCGCACTCTGAGAAACTTATGCTGCAGCCAAGTCTATCCGAAACGATATTAAGATAAAACTCCTCATTGTGTGGGATAAATGGTTCAACAATGAATGTCGTTATCGGTCCTTTGCATCCACCCATCTCAACCTGTTGATGATACAATGTACAATGAAGCAACCAAGCTAAGAGAAGATGGTCTCAATTCAACAAGTTTACCTCTTTGCCTAAACGCTCTTTCACGAACGTTGCAACGTCAGCGAAATCTAATTTCAACGCAACCAAACCGCTTTTGCCACGCTTTCCAAACAACATATCAGGTTTCACCACGAGCTTTTCGGATGAGAGCCATGGTTCCTTCTCTACTAGCTCGTTCAAATCAGTCTCTTGGTTAATCTAAACACATATACACAATAAGCATTAACACAACAACAAAATAAGTAAAACCACTAATTCAATTTCATAAATCCAAATTTCTGATCATTTCGGAGAAACCAATGCAATTATGGGAAGATTTGGATCTAACCTGAACAGATCTGATAGGTAAATCTCTACCAGAAAGCCTTTTGAAATGTTCCTTAACCAGTCTCTTTGAGTCATACTCTCTGATCTTCTTACGAGCCATTTTCTCAGATCAAAACTAGATACACAAACAAGACGAGAAAACAAAAAAAAAAAATCAACAAATCTCACAGATCCAGAACAGTGAATCAACAATCAAAATCGAACAATTCAAATCAATTCTTCGAATCCGAGTCTAGTGACGATTCGATACACTCCAGAATTCGAGTGGATCAAACTTCAGGGCAATGTAGAACATCAAAGGAAGAAGAAGAAGAAGAAATGGATCATACCGTTGAGAGTGAAAGGAGAGAGGTTAGCTTGAGCTTCGGTGGTTAGAGAACAAAATCGACACTTAAGGACCATATTTATATTTCAATATTATCACTTTTTTTTGTGTGGGATAAAGTTTTAGTTTCTCTGTAAATTAAAAAGTGGATCTATAATTTGTCCAATTATAGATTTGAGTAACAAAGAACAAAAATTTGTGAAATTATAACAGAAACATATGTCATAAACTTTCATAAGTACTCCAATTATCCTAGTTGTAAAAGATGGATACTAGATGTTGTGCATATGGACCTATGCAATGTTGTAGCTAACTAGTTTAACTCCACTTGAAAAAAATTATTTACTTTTTAAACATGGTAATATCATTCTGGACACCGAAAAAATTATGGATATAAAATTTGGAATTTAAACGGTTTATTAACAAAAAAATGTTGTAGCTAACAAGTGTACGGAATTAGTTATTAAAAACAATTATTGTTAAAACCTCATATGGAAAAAATAGTTTATTAATTGGTTTTTTTGTGTCTTTTTTTCTCGAGAATTATAATTGACATGTTTTAGAAGAGGCCAGAACAAGTTATTTTAAAAAATGTTTCATCCATTGTTATTTTTAAAAACTAAAAATTTAATAGAGTAAAAGACTTAAGTCTTTTCTAACCTCAAGTAAAGCTTTACTTGATAATTTTTCTAACCTCAATAGAATTTGTAGAAAAGTTATACACCCTCCATATCATATTAGATGATGTTTTAGAAAATATTTTTTGTATCAAATTACTTGATATTTTCATTTTTCAAGGTAAATATTTAATACTTTTTATCATTTGTGATCATTTGAATTCTGTAGTATTTTTTGTGATTGGTTGAATTAATTTTATATATACAATA
Organism: Draba incana; assembly: GCA_963576765.1. Lineage (NCBI taxonomy): Eukaryota > Viridiplantae > Streptophyta > Magnoliopsida > Brassicales > Brassicaceae > Draba > Draba incana. The sequence continues at coordinate 4,481,460 of OY755215.1, read as the reverse complement.
AGTAATTTTATATATATAACTACATATAAAATTATAATATTAATGAGGTTTCCTAGTTTGTGGGTAATATCTTTAAAATTCAAATATTATAATACAAAGATAGTACTATATAAGTACATAAATGCTTTGAAGTTACTCTTCCATGATAAAGCTGGTGAACGTTCGTGTCCATAAAAGCCACCTAACTTGTAAGCCAACGTCTCAACTTCCAACCATTTGATTTTCCATTTTTCTATCCATTATATTTGTATCAAAATTCCAATTAACTAAGGCGAAAAATATATAAGAAAATTACAAATATGTCATCTTTGAAAATATTTTTTTCAAATATGTCATCTTTGAAATTTTTTTCCAAATATGTCATTGCAAACATGTCATATTTTATAAGGAAAAATAAAATCATTGAAAAAAATTCTCTCACTCAAAACCCAAACCCTAAATTCTACCTTCAAAAACTACCTAAATATAAAATAGTAAACTCAAACCCAAAAATTACAATAATTAAGTTTAAAAAATGGTATTCTTGCAAAAAATTTCAAACGATGGCATAAATGTTAAGTGGCATATGAAAAAATGGCATATCATGAAAATTATCAAAAAATATATGTCCCCAGAGTATTTGAAAAAACTCACTTCTTGATTAATCATTTTAATTCGTTAGTTACACTACTAATACAAAAATGCCAAAAGGGATAGAGAAAACGAAGCAATGTTCAGAAAAAACATAAAATAATCAGTGCTATATAATCTAAAAAAATAAGTTGCAGACCGTATAAATAAATTAAAATAAACAATTAGTGTTTACCTTATAAAAGAGGTAGAGGTGCAGTAACAACAGAATGTTTGTTATCAAAGATAAATTTATTAGAAAATTACAAATAAAACAAAAATTCTAATAAAAGAACCAATGGATTCACCGGAGCTTCAGTTGTCGGCTTCCCTGTCATCAAAGGGGCTGAGTCATTCAAGCCGATGAGTATTGTGATTTTAACCCAAACATAAATTATCTTTTGTGAAAATGATATACTTTTATTGGCATTTTCAAAGAGATTTTATATGGGTGACATTTTTGTAAAGTGGTATTTTCCCCAAAAAATTTTGAATTTATTTGATAATTCGTCAAATAGCAAACGTACATAAAGCCAATGGTTATCAAGAGAATAATAGATACATGAACCACATTAGTGCAAAAATTTTAATGGGTCAATAATACTGTAAAATTAAATGAAATAATACGAAAACTATCTTGCTCAAAATCTGTTAAACGGTTGAAAGTTGCTGCCCCAACCAAAAACTATTGAGTATCTTTATGCTTTGCAAACTCTCTCCTAATAAAATAAAAACTAAAAACCACAAATGAGATATTAATAGACACTAATTGTTTTATGCAAACGCACTAAAACACTTACATTCTTTATTTAGATACAACTCTTTTGCTATAAATTAAAGAAACAAAAAATTATATTTATTTAGTCATTCAAATTGCAAAATATAATAACTCATTAAAAAAATCAAGAAACTTCAAGTTAAATTTGAAAAAGATAATGGTTGCATACAAAAGAAGTCTAGCTGTTTTTCTTATGATACTGAGTATATTATCAGTGTTTAGCGGAATCGGAGAATCAAGAAAATGGTTAGATTACGGAGCTATAGCAAAAGGGAGAAATCCAACATGCAGTCCTAAAAACCCTAAAGCGTGTGTTAAAGTTCCAGCTAACCCTTACACTAGGGGTTGTGAACTTATTACACGATGTGACCGTGCAACTGATGTAGTTCCAAATACATGAAGCTAAATCATTTTTTATGAACACGCTTTTATTTTGTTTTTTAAGTGAAATCATTAATCGTTCCCATCGAGTTATACTTATTGTAATATTCTTCCTAATTATTGTCAACTCGCAATATTATCATCATGTGTTAACATTCCTTACCTTGAACTTCTCATAAATAATTTTAACTATTGACTTTTTATTGTAGCAATACGTGTTTGTTTTAAATTGGTTTTTGGAAATCAAAGATTATGAATTTTTGTATAGATATTTGACTCTCGTTTACTTTTATGTTTGTTCTTGTTCAACAATCCATCCATAGAGTATTAGCCTCGTATATAATCAATCCTAAAACATTTGAGTTCGTTGTAAGATTTTAGGATAATGTTTTCAAACTTACTAAAATCGATGTTTATATACATGTATCATCATCACATGTTATAAGATGTATGAGTTTATTAACAAAGACTTATATGACATTGTTTTTACTAACACAAGATTATATTGAATAACATCTCATCAAACTTACAAGTAATAAACAAAATCCACTTTGAAGATAAAAGTGGTAGATGTGCAGAAACAACAGTATGTTTGTTATCCAAGATAAACTATTTCCTGACTCTTGAAAAAAATACAAATAGAACCAAGGTTCTAATAAAAGAACCAATGAATCTGCCGGAGCTTCGGTTTGTCGGCTCCCTTGTCATCAAAGGGGCTGAGTCACTCAAGCCGATGAGTATTGTGATTTTAAACCAAACATAAATTATCTTCTGCGAAAATGTTATACTTTTATTGGCATTTTCCAAGAGATATTATAAGGGTGGCATTTTTGTAAAGTGGTATTTTTCCCAAAAAAAATTGAATTTATCTGATAGTTCGTCAAATAGCAAACGTACATAAAGCCAATGGTTATCAAGAAAATAATAGATACATGAACCACATTAGTGCAAAAATTTTAATGGGTCAATAATACTGTAAAATTAAATGAAATAATACATAATTGCAGAGTTACGCTTATGGCAGCTATTTTGAAAGAATGCTATGAATGGTAGAGTTTTGTTTACAAGGGAAATGAATGCATAAAGTTTTGTTTCAAACATTAATTGGTTTCATGATTTTTTGTTTTAAAAAAAGTTTTGAGGTGCCACATGTTACACATATGGAGAGGGTTAATTCAACTTTCATATATATGATTTTGAAAAAGACCATGCTTCTCCAACCATTAGATCGTTGAAATCTCTTAACTTCGGAATCAGAATTTAAAAAAATTCAGTACACAGTTGAAAACCAAATTAACTGAAACAAAATTCCAAATTGGTACAGCTACGATTGTGGTTTCAGCTGTTTCTAATCAAAGATTATAGAAATCCAAATTGAAGCAAAAATTAATGTTCTTCATATTAATAGTAAGGAGAAATGTTGTTACAAAACCCAAAATTGAACTAAACCGTGACCATGCCAGTAGAGATAAACCAATGAACCTCTTCTCAGGAGAGTTCAGCGATTACAGTTTCACATTTATCTTCCAAAATCTTCACAGCTTCAGTGAAGAGAACTTCCGGAGGCAGTGATCCAGTAGACTCAATTTTAACTGACAGACAATACAAATAAACTCAATTACAGTTTCTTAAGATAGATCATGAATTGCAGCAGAGCAAAAGTATTGGTTTCGTCTTTCTTTTCTTACATATAAAATGGTTCTTGACACTGCCAAGATCCACCCGGTGTACCAAATCATCATCTCTTTCACATTCCCTACACAGAGTGCATTTACGCGGCTGTGCTACCGTCGCTCTCTTCCTACCTGTTTTCCACAAGTCATTATGAAATCAAATTTTTAGACTCTCATGTTCATCACTCAAAAGCAAAACAAGTGAGAAAATTTGAATGAAACTTGGGAAGATTTTATTTCACCGTTTCCCATGTCTTCGATGTCAAAAACATTCTGTGGACAGACTTTTACGAGCCGGTCAGCAAGCTCATCCTCAACTTCCTCAAGTAGAACCACCTAAGTTAGTATAAACAAAAAGCATTACAAGAGAGATTAGTACGAGGCACGGAAAGAAAAAAAAACACCTATTGAGGTATAAACTTCTCACCTCAGGAAGCATTCGATACCAAGCCGTCCCTACTGGAGACCACTTTGCATGTGTTTTACCAATTCCCTTAACCGCATGAGCTTCGAGCTCGATTTCCTACAAAAAAGAAGATAAAATTAAGAGCCAAGTGTTAAGTGTAAGCAATTAAGAAGAAGAGAATACATAGAAACAGTACCTGACCGGGGCTTAGTTTTGCTATCAAGATATCAGGATGGGACGGAGTGATAGGATTATCAGTAAATTCAGGGAACGAATCTTGGCTCTGATTAAAAGAAGTGTATGTTTTTGGCTTTGAGGTCGAACCTCCTGATTCTTTGAGAAACTCACTTCCATGTGGTAACCATTTCAATTCATTCGTTAAAACTACAACAAACAACACCTCACATGAGAGATCAAGCTGAGAATAAAAACAAGAAATCTTCTGGTGCTAACTAAAGAACAGATATTACCATTCATACGTGATCCGCCTTTTGGACATTTCACATGGAGCTTGAAAACGATCGTGTTCTTTTCATTTGGCTGATCATTTTCTATATCACAGAGATGAAGAATTAAGCTAACACAAAAGAAATATTAGCTTAAGGAGATGATAATAACTTGCCATTGAATGTTTTCTTACCGGATAAATACTCAAAGAGCCTAGGATCTACGGCGATTGGAATAAGACCCATTCTATGAGCAAGAACTTCGTCTATAATAAGCGATGTATTGTTTGCTATAAGTACTTTTTCAATAGCCATTGTAGGAACCTGCATTAAAAGAAACACATTATATACTAATACTCAGGATTCATCAGAGGTTGTGAAACAAACCTCAGCTATAAGGATCCTTCGGAAAGCATTGGCGAACGCTGCATTGATACCAATCATATCAAACTCCATATCTGTCTCAGTGCAACTAATCACATCAACTTTAAAATCCTCATACAAGTTTTCTAGTTTCACACTGTCTTCGCCGTCTACTCTCGAAACATAAGCACCCGAGTAAATATTACCCTGAGCCTACATTACCACACAAACACAGGAGGCAGAACAAGATTAATAAGACCTCAAATTCCAAACAATCATCACACATATCATTCAAAATTAAACCAAAACGACAAAATCCATCAACACAGCAAAATTAAAGGACCATTGAGAAAAGGCGATAAATTTCTGAAATTGAGACAAGAAAGAGTTGATACATGAGTAGGAGCATCATTTTTAGAGACGAGGCGGGTTTGGTTGACTTTAAGTCCGGGAGGGACGTCAGGGAGCTTGTTTATGTCGAAATTCTTAGCGAATAGTTTTTCTTCTTGGGTCGGCATCTTTGTGAGTGAGTAATTTCTTAGATGGAAAGAACTAGGGTTTATCTTAGAGAGAGAGCGGCGGCTAGGAGGATGATGAGCAGAAAACGGCCGGAGATTTTATTTTGGGGAAATTTGCAAAGAAGCCCCTCAAATTATGAAAACTTTCCAAAAACAACATGTTAATTCAGATTAGCACCCACAAGACCCTGCTGATTTTTTTGGTTACTTTTTACTCGGTTCAGTTAGCTAGATCTAAAGTTCTAAACCGATGATTCTTCAGATGTGCCATTCCAAATGCAAAAATGATGACAAAGAAAAAAATTATTTCTATCAGCTTATAAGTACATAATGCATATTTAACATTCCTGACCAAATACTACAACAGCTACAGTAAGATGACCAAAGAGCATCTGTCTCATAATCTTTTGCTTAGTTATCAATAAGATTTTTTATCTAAACACAAGGGAAATGGTACATGTTACTGACACTCTGCTAAGAGAAGGAAGAGCTCTTCATCAGTGATGGCTCCCATCTCCATTGCTCTTTCCAATACACTTAATCCTCCACCATCTTCTATCGAAGGACGAGCACCTCTGCAACATTCAACGCAAAAAGAGAGACCAATATTAAAACATAATTTTACTGATGAGGCGGCAATATAAAGATTTTCTGGATCACTATTAGTTTACCTTCTAAGTAAAACCTTTGCGAATGTGTTGTTCCCTGATGCGACGCAATGGTGTAACGGAGTTCTTCCGTGACAATCTCTCATGTTTATGTCAGCACCAAACTGCAATAACAGTTCAAGCAAGATCGGGTCACTGCTTTGACACGCTACATGCAACAATGAACAACCTTGAAGACAGTTTCTTGCTTCTTTCGAATCCTTGATTCTCTGACACGCATTTGGATCGTGACTTTTCTTTACTTCATATGGTGTATCATCAACATGGTGGTGATGTGCATCGAATTCAGTAATATCATCAAACTTGGTATTGATGATATTCGTATCTGCTGTTACAATGAGCCGGTAGATTTCTCTTATGTTTCGGTTTTGAACAGCTTCCCATATTCTACTCGAGGCAGTAGGGTTTGTTTCGCTTTCGTCTTTGACAACTAGCGCTTTCTCCAGGTACTGGCTAGGCATAACATTAGCATGTTTAGTATAGTTACCAATTGCCCAATCATCTAAGTGCCATGAATTTCGCGCGGTTTATATCAGTGAAAACTTTGAAAGCTAGACACAGTACCTTTCCTTGAATGTATTTCTCCTTCAGCGTAAAGGAATCTTTTGAAGATGATTTCGAAATTGATGCAAAAGTGTTCGTTGATCCCTTTTCACTGCAAAAATCCAACAGAAAGTAGGAAATCAAAATGCTAATCAATCCTATCTTTACTTTTAAATACAAACAATATAACTTTTTCTTTTCCTTGAGAAGTCATACCCGTCGTCATCAAGGTGAAGTAGCTCCTCCCAGACCGAATTACAGTATGCGTTGCCTAGTTTCCGAAATAAGTCCAAGATTGTAGACTCCCATACTTTCACATCCAATGTGAGCGATCTCACCTGCAGGAAATCTATCACATTAGGAAATTCTGGATAATCACATGTTTTGCAATACAAACAAACTTACTCATACAGCAACAAACTATAGAAAGAAGCCGATACACAAAAGAATGAAATTACCTTGGATATATGAACGCCGACATTCCTGTGAACACCAGAGCATTCAATGCACATCAAAACTCCAAGATTCAACGATGCCCAATCAGGGTCAGGTGCATTACATTCTGCACATGCATTATTCCCGGGAATTTCTCGGAGTATTGTAAAGACATCATCCTCCATATTTAGTCTTCGATTATAGTTTTGTTTTTGATCCAGGGAGAGGCCATCACTAGCCGGACCAGAACTCGCATAGTTTTTATCCGAGTACTGCATTGGTGACTGCAGAAGATAATACAATATGCATTAGCACAAAATCTGACTGATGTTAAAAGAGAAGCCTGAGGCTTTTGTGCATACCTGTTGCAGAAAATGAGAATTCAAGCGTGTTGCTATAGCTGATGTGATTTTATTTACCCAGTCCATCCTATCAGCTCCATTTTCAGCCTAGTAGCATGGAGAAGAAATGAGCTGTGTTAGCCTCTTGAAGCTATATTTCTCCTTATAACTAATAAGTTGAGTACCTGTAATGTGTAAGTCTTTTGAGGAGAAATAATTCTAAAACAAAGTCGAAGATCTGTGTCCTCTGAATCCAATTTTATCAGTGAAGTACGGAGATCGATCATATTGCAATCTAGGCTTCCCTGTGAAGCTGATCGATTGTGTCTTGTACGAAATCTTCCAAAGACGCCGCTGTTATGATGCTCACCTAAACCACTATAGTAATGTTGAGATCCCTAAGAAGAGAAAAAAAATGATTAGAAAGGATAGAAACTAAGAAAGAGAAACTTAAACTGAAGAAGACATACATGAGGTGGTGCTATGTATGTCTACAAATCATTTCTGACTATAATCAAGTTTGAAAGAACTTATGGATCTCTCTCATGGAAATGAGACCAAAAATAAATATAAATAGAGCTTGGCACCATACCACTGATTTATTACCGGTGTTTCTGTAATAATATAGGGATCCATGATTGTCAAGTACAAAAAACCTCCTTTTCCAATCAGCTCTCAGTCTAGCTGATCGCTTTAACAGATACCCCTGTTTAATTACCTGCATTAGTACAGAAGAGAAAATATGCAAGACATTAATCAATGTCTACACAATTAAATATGGTTTTGCACTTGACTACTACATGAGTAAGTTGGAGACCCTTACTTCTTTGTCCGCTGTTGATATTGAAGTTGTTTCTACGTTTTTATACGGGATAGTTCTATAAACATGGTCTCCATCAGCACCAGAGGGTTCTGCTTTAGCAGAGACCTGTTGGCTGTCTAAATCAGGTTGAGTCCTGAATTCTTGAATGCGTCTTGCGAATCGGTCTTGTTCAATCTTAGACTGTTCTTTTGATTGTTGTGCCTATGTCAGTACCTGTAAGAAGTAAAGTAGCAATTAGCAATGCTAATCAATTTTATTAGAAAACAAGGATAACTTTTTAATGATCTCAAGTTGCAGTATTAAGGTTGTACCTGATGGATATAAGGCTCCGATTGACTCAATAGGTCATAACCCTGAAGTACAAAGAGACGAGATTATGGAATACAACATGGCACAGATGTTGTTCTTAGTTGGTCACACGTGGTGACGTCTTAAAATGTGAAATAAGAAGAAACCTACAAGCTTAAAATATCTAAAATGGGAATCCATAATTGCACTTATAGATTCCAAGAACTCGTACTTCTTTTTTGCTTCAATTGTCATCAAAGAATTTACCGGCATTCCTTAACCCAAAGAGAAAACCATTTAGACGCAGAAAGGTCAAAAGATAATAGTAGTAGTGGCTTCTGTTCATAGACTTAACATACTAGATGATTATTGGTTAACTTTAATTTTATAATGCTAATAGATCAGTTACAGAACTAAAAAAATATTGTTCATCACATATTCTCGGATAACATATGAGTTTTAACAGATACCCACAACTTTAACTTATACTGCTAACAGAACAGTTACAGAATGAAAGATACTATTGTTCAGCACAAATTCTCGGATAACATATGAGTTTGATGCTTTAAGGTCTCTTTGTTCTTGAATAGCGACACGTGAGAACTTGATGCTTCTTAAACGGTTTGAAGGCCTTCATGTCCCTTTCTTTCTTTTCCTGTCTCATACGGTTTACGTCAGCAGATGTAGCGCCACCTTTGAACGTTTGCTTCTTAAAGTGAAATTCCTCACCAATTAATCTGACCATGTTTTCCACCTCCACATCAGCTTATTCATCAGACCAAACTAAATCCATCGCATCCACGCCTGTTTTGCCATTGTCTGATATAATACTGTCTACAACAACCTGGAAATACAAAAAACAAGACCAAGAGATAGTGAAAAATTGAAGCGGTACCACAAACAATTAAACAGTTAACTATTAAATGCAACAACATGGAAATACAAAAACATAGCACAAGGTAACATGAAAATTATCGGGTACCAAAACATATAAAGATTTAAATATCAATACAAAAAAATGGAAATACAAAACATAGTTGCATATAACATGAAGATTATCAGGTACCTCAACATGTTAGCAAATAACTATGGTCAACAACATCTTCAAATACACCAGCACAAAACCTAGAGATAACAAACTTATTATCAGATACCAAATGTTTTAGCAGTTAATTATAGCCGTAACCAATCTGGAAATAGAAAAGGGTGTCAACCCTAAAGATATCAACACAATTAACGGGTACCATAAACTTTATCCAGTACTCCAACATGTTAGCAGATTACTAAGGTCAACAATATCTTCAATACAAAAGCACAACAATAGAGATATCAAACTTATTATCAGATACCGATTTTTTTAGCTGCTAACTATAACCTAAACCAATCTGCCAGAATTTCAGACATGCATAGGGTTCAGACAGAGTTTCGTGCAATCCTCGTCAAGCTCGCATTGTAACATCCCGAAACCAAAATTCTGATTTTGGAAAGGGGGTGTCGATCGACACCAAGTTCTGCAACCGGTTCAGTTTTAAGTTAAATCGCTCGGTTTGGTGCGTCGGTTTAAGGGAAAACCTAGGGCTCGGGTATATAAGCCTATGACGATCGTGGCCGCGTTTCCAGAGGGAAAAATCGCAGAGAAATCGTGAGAAAGGAGATTGAGAGAGAAATCGAGTGATCTGAAGGTTTCTCGATCCGTTCTTCGTGTTCTTCGTCGTTGATTAGTTGAGAGGCTCGTGGGATCATGTGTGGTGTGTTTTCCGGTGATTTCCAGTGGAGAAGGTTCCCTGTTCGTTGCTGTGTTCGTCGTTCTTCGTCATTCATCACCGTTTTCGATCCGATATCGAGGTGAGTGCGTGATTGTGGATATTGGATTAGATTGTTAGGGTATCGGCTGTTTGATTGAGATGGTTTGATTGATTTTCCGTATGAATGTCGTGTGTTTATGTTCTGGAATTGTCGTGTTTGGTTCTCGAGAAGGAACGGGATCGAGTCGTGTGAGGATTTGACTCGATTCTGGTTTCTGCGAGTGAGTGTCGATCGACACCTAGAGGTAGTGTCAATTTTTTAAAACATGATTTTTGAGTTACGAGAATGTGGTGTCGATCGACACCTAGTGGTAGTGTCGATCGACACCAAGTTGAAATTCCGAGTATTGAATTGTGGTGTCGATCGACACCAGTTGCTGGAATGTTGATTTTTGGTTGTTTTGTTCGATAGCTTATACGTTTTAACTGATTATTGCATTGTTGAGTTTGAGTATTGGTAAATTGAATAATGTTGGTTGGATGTTGTTGGATGGTATATTATTGATTGTTGATTAATCGCGTAGTAATTGATAAATTATTTCCCTTATTATGTATCCGGTAGACGGGATGACCACCTCACTGAGTATTTGTGATAATACTCACGCAACTCTTTGTTCCATGTGTTGCAGGTAAAAGAATGTGTGATCGCGGAATCATGGCAGAGGAAGAGGATGATTAGGATGTTTTGTGTTATGGTTTCCGTTTGATAGAACTATTGCTAGGTTGTTAGTATGGAATATAAATGTTCTTGGAATTATGGAATTGAATTGAACTATTCGGTTATTGGAAGTAATTGGTTTAAATGGTTTATTGTCTTCCGCTGGTTTATGTGTTTTACTTGATGATTCTTGAAAACTAGTAATAATAAATAAATAAAAATGCGGGTGTTACACGCATGTTGGTTCTTCACCGGTGGCGGAATCTCAGTTGCAAGCTTTCTTCTTATCGGAAACTCAAAATCAAAACATGGTATGCGAAGGTGGATTTGAATCTCCGTCGTCGCATCCACCGTAGAGATCTATTCGAATCTTGTGAATCAAATCATCTACTTGGATTTAGATCTCCATCGTCGTATTCGTCGTAGAGAAATCAATATCGCCATGACCGAGTCTTCTAGATAAAAAGGTTTTGTAGTGTTAATTTTAGGAGAAAATGAAAATGGTTGTTCACTAACTCAATTATAAAACACATATAAAGAAGAAAGCTAATGAATGTAAGAGAGATTGGATGAGAGATTCGAAGAAATAGAAAAATGGAGAAGAAGGAGATGAAAGAGATGAAAGAGAGAAAGATGTTCAGAGAAAAGAAAGAAGTAGCATGTGACATATATATTAAACAAAATATAATAACCCATTGCGTCTGACAACGAGTCATAGGGCTATAGCAATTTGGGTTATAGCTGATAGGGTTATAATCGTCATAGATTTATATGCATAGTAGCCAAAATATAGTGTATTTTTTGTTTGTCAATCTAAATTCTCTTAAATAAATAATTAAAAAATATACTATATTTAGAAATTATACAAAATTGATGGGATTCCTTTACAAAATAGTAGAGAGTTTTTGTTATACACTTACTTAGTTTACCTATAATTTTTGGTTTACCAAATGCAAATTTTCTAACATGTATTCCATTTTAATAACATTTGGATTTGTTTTCACGGTCTGTACTGAATTTGGTGGAGAATGCTCAAGGAAAAAGAAAAGGAGAAAAAAAGAGACCCATCATTTATTTTATCTTTTGACCATTTTGTCAAATATCTCCAACGGTAGTTTAAACTCTTTATCTGCTTATCTCTCTGCCTTCCATTATTATAATAATCCACTTGTACACCAAAATTCTCCATTACAAAGAATCATTCGATTCTCTCCACTTAATCTTATCATCTTCTCCAAAAACATGGAAGCCCTAATCCACCACTTCACTCTCCTCTCCGACCAAGCTCTCGTCGACAAAACCTTCGACCCATCCACAATCGAAGACCTAATGCGTCTCTTCGAACTCGATTCCTACAAAGCCTGGGCTGCTCTCGAATCCCAACAACAACAAGAACTCGAATCCGCCGAAGAATCTCTCCGTGAAGCCGAATCCGAACTCGATCGGTAAAAAAAACAATTTCCCCCTTCTTTTTATTTTTTTACCTTGTTGAATTATTCTCAGATCTAAAAAAAAATTGAAATGTGATTTTTAGGGATATGGAGTGGGGAATGGAGGAGTATAGGCGAACGTTGGAGGAGATGGAGAAAATGGAAGCGGCGGAGTTGAAAGAGCTTGAGGAGAAGGCGGAGGTTGCTCGGAGAAGTGGAAATTTGATGGAGAAAGCAGCGACGATCGCCGCGAAACGGCATATTGCGGCGGCGATGGGATCTGCAGCTGCGTCGATGAGATCTGCTTGGAAAACTGCATCTGGAAATAAGGTTCATCCATCTTAATTGGATTACGCCAGAAAGTTGGTATATAGTGATGATGATGATGATGATGATGATGATGATGATGATGATGATGATGGTGATGAGAGCAAGGTCCATGTAATAGCATATACAAAGGAGGTTCTTAAGCATGTATCTGAAAGTAAACAGAATTAATTTAAATAAAAAATGGTTTAATTAAGGAGAACTATCTCTTAAATAAAAAACTTTTTAGATATATCTTCAGTGCCACGTGTCTGTCTCTGAATGAAGCTACCATTATTCCGAAAGGAAAAAGAAGAAAAAACGCGTTTTTCCTTTTATTTTTCAGAATCCAACAATTGAAAAATGATTGAATTATTACTCTACAAGATACAATATATTTTACTAAGAAATGCTTTCTCCCGTAAGTATATTTTTTCCCTAATGATTTTTTCCTAAATTCCCAAACAACTCTTCCCTCACATTTAACCGAACAAAAACATTGACTGGTTTTGTTTTTCCGGTGGATCCATTCAAAATCCTTGTTTCTTCTCCGATTTCTTGTTCCGCTCCGGCTCTTTGCTCCGCCTACAAACTTTACCTCTGTCTTCCAGAGCTTAAAAATCTCTGTTCATCTCGTGATTTTCCTCCCAGACCGTACATCAACCTCCGTGAATGGAATCGGAGATTGGACTCACTCGTCACGAATCAGATCCAAATCGTAGCAGCGATCCTCGAGGAGGAGGAGGAGGAGGAAGAAGACGAATCGGCGGTTCCGGTTAGCGATGGCCGGAGTTCTCTAAGCTTGCTTCCACAATTAGCCACGTGGCGGAAATCAGAAGCGATTAGGAAGAAGTTTTTGTGTACGATCGATAACGAGATGCGTCGGTGTAAATACACGTTAGGTCTCGGTGAACAGAATATCGCCGGAAAACCGAATCTCCGGTACGTTTCGATTTGCTGACCTAATGAGATTTATAGGATTTGATACTTGAATTAGTTGAAAACTTAGTTAATTTTGTGGTTTTCCTCAATCTTTGTGTAATATCACTCTTCTGCAGAAAAAAGTGACCACATATGATCCACGGCCAAATCTTGTACTGAAAATTTTGTTTTGTCCAATTTAGTTCATTCAAGGAAGACGATTCATGATAGTCTATCAATCACGCATGGTCCATGATAATATGTACATGGCTTCTCATTAAATTCGGGATGGATGAAAACTTTATTTATTTCATTACATCTAAAATTACAAAATTTATGTTTGTGTTGGTGTGTTGGTTTTGTTTTAAGTAGGAAGAGTGTGTAATGTATAAGAGAGAAATGATTTAAACACTAGAACGTATATAAACGTACATAGATTTGGTTTTGTTTTCTTCTTATTGTTTCATTCTTTCAACCATGCTCACACTTCCAACCATCACACATATCCATCAGAATTCTTATTGATGGATTGATTACTTGATTGCACATGTGTTATCTCTTCTATTTATATACATTCTAAATAGATTTACAATCATACAATACGTTTTATCCATTTTAAATCTTAAGAATTTTCAAATAAGAATGGATTATGTTGCTTGAAACACTTAAAATTGTCTTGAATGACTTAAATCTTAAGAATGTTCATCTGCGTCGTGGATGGATAACAGTAAACCACAACCATCCACCATGATTAATCCATGGGGCATCTAACATGTACACCATCCACAATACGGGGTACAACCATAATCAATCCATGGCCACCAAACCTGTACACCATCAACAAAATGGGGTACCTAACCACAACATATTGTCCACCGATCCCGACCTTATCTGCTAGCAAAAAGCAACTAAATCAAACACAATTCATCATATGAAATCAACACGAACACAGTTTAACTCCAAATTTAATCAACAAATCTCATATTAGAATTCGAGATTGCTGAAATTTCAGAAGATCATAACCTCTAAACGGCGCAATAAAGAGATGAGAGGGGTTAGATGTACCTGAAAGTTTCGGAGCAGACGGTGGTCCGAGCATCGGAGAGAGTCGTCGAAAAAACCCTTAAAGAGTGAAGTTTTCTTCCGATTTGTTCCGACCAAAATCCATTGTATTCCGCATAATGATATCACCGGCGAAATCAGTCGGTAACTTTTCCAAACCATGAGATTTCTACAAAATTTCCAGATCAGAGCAATACAGTTACGGTGGAGTCATGGCGGTGGAGGAGGAAGAGGAGAAGAAGAAGAAGAAGAATGCGTTGGAAAAAACCCTTATTTTTCATATCTACGAAATTTTGCTTCGTCGAGAGTTTTAGTAACTCAGGGGCCTAAGTGTCTTTCACCATCAAATAAGTATACCTCCCGTTTTAAGTATTTATAATGCAACCAAAATCTTAAAAAGTATATATATATATATATAAGTAAAAAACCCAAAAATGGTTTGGTTGAGTATGTATGGCAAAAATGTCAACTACGTCAAGACTAGAATTCACCGTTCATTTTCGTTTATGATTTGAAAATCTATGTTTTAAATGTTTTTATGTAATCTATGTTTCAAATTTCATTAAATGCAATATATTTTATATTTCATCCAATCTATTA
The DNA here is from genome assembly GCA_963576765.1 of Draba incana. NCBI lineage: Eukaryota > Viridiplantae > Streptophyta > Magnoliopsida > Brassicales > Brassicaceae > Draba > Draba incana. The sequence continues at coordinate 4,466,406 of OY755215.1, read as the reverse complement.
TATTTATAAATTCTAATAAAATAAATTCTATCTAAAATAAAATAAATTTCAATTTTTTTAATTTTGTTAAGAATCCATAATATGGTTCCACCATTGAAGGTGAAAAAAAAACATAAAAGGTTTTTAAACATTCATAATCATAAATTATTAATAAAAATTGTTCTAAGAAACAAAAACATGGTTCTCCTTTGTACATGCTCTAAGATGATGGTTTATATGGATTGGTGGAGAACATCTACATAATATGTTAAGGTTTTTTCAAAACTAAAATTATAAGAGGATGTCATGTGCACATATTTGGCATTTGTTTTTTTCTTTATATTAATTATTGAAGAAAAAAGAAAAATTAAGTGTATAACTTACCAATTAGTTCAAACTTAATTGCACATTCCAATAAATGTATATTAGCCGTTATCGGTTTTCACTAAAGTTATCGTTTGAAATTTTTTTATTATATTAAACCCAACAATATACTATACAAAAACATATAAAACTTAGGTTTTATAAATCCCAATAATTTTAAAACACAAAAGAGAAACATTGTATATGTCCAATGATTTTCATAAATGAACGGTTTTTTTTATGTAACATTGTATATGTTCAATGATTTAATGCTTAAACTTCTATCATATATAATTATTTACTATAAATACCAAATTTATGTAATATCTTATTTTTATAGGTAATCATAAGTTAGAAATTATTGCATATTTTTATCATGTTGATTTTCAAATCCACGCAACGCGTGGACCTAGTTATTAATTAATAACTAGATGAGAGCCCGCGCGTACGCGCGGATCAGATTTGTAATTATATTTTTAAGTATGTTTTTGTTTTGGTTGGTAGATCTTCTACATCGTGATCGCTTCTTTCTCAATCTCCGGGTGCATTGATGCATACATTCTCTTACACCATGAATGACTTTTTCTACCAAAAATGAAACATACTAAATTGAAATTTGTGTAAATCATTGTTTTAATCATTGATTGTTATAAGAAAAGACAAGGATGGATCTTGTGAGCTCTTACCAAGAACGAAGTTGAAGTTCATATGCATGCCTATTCTTTTCAAGCAATCTTCATGTATCATGTCGTTCATATGGTTTTCATAAAGATTTTTGTGTGACCATTTCTATTGCTTATTTGTCTATGTTTGATTTTAGCTACAAATATGCATCCATGAAAGTAATGTAAAAATAAGCGAAATGTTAAAAGATGCATTATCTATACTGAGAGCTCCTCGTTTGATTGAAATCTTTGCTTTAACACATCTTTCCCGTAGTTTCACAATAACATAAGCTAACCTAAACTCTGAGTCCCTTGGTTTTTTCCTTTACAACTAAAAAAGAAAAGGATTTTTTTTTTTTGAGAAATCATGGTAGCAACCCACATGGGAAATGATAACAAAGCATCCTTTGATTAATATTGAAGCAAAACGACTATAAGGAAACTAAAAGAATAAAGAGGAGAACTTTAAAATTAAACGATGCAACTTCAGGAATTTCCAACGATATGTGAACCCTCGAGCATAACCCCACAAAATACAACAAAACCCTCAGCTCTAGAATCAAACAAACCTTTTAAGCTTTCCTGTGAGGAAAACCTATAGGAAAAAAGAAGAAGTCGAAAAGTGTAGAGTTAAAAAGTTTTTTTCTTTCAAATATGAATATGCCACATATCGGTTATAGAGAGCATCACATGTCTCCCTCTGAAGAGAGTGGTGGCCATCTATTATAGTATGGTTTATTTATCATAGTTATTAGTTTTAAGAACATATTTACCTATTTTTTCTTACCGTATTGTTATGTGGGTTGAGTTTTGGTCATGTTTGGTTTACTTATTGTTCCCGTGTTTCATTTATTGGATGTTTTTGTTTTCTCATAATGATGAGACTTGTATATTAGATATTATACAAACAATAAAGAGAAATTATATTGATTGAAATGATTTTAAATCCGAACATGATGAGATTGTTTACAAATACTCAATAAATATGTAAAATTAGTTTGGAGAGTAATTTATTTTTAATGATCTATGTATAAATGTTATAGAATTTCCCAAATTTGGTATCTTTGGTATGTAGTTGTGAGCTTCAGTGGTTAATTACTAATTTTTCCTTGACATGTTTTATCTAAGGAACATTGATACTTTGTAAGGAAAGAAAAAAGTTATGGTGAGCAAAGGATAAACTGGGTCGGCCCATTATCTTCACTTAAACTCGATAGCTCTTTAGTTTTGAAAAGTAACGTCCATACCGGTTTATACAATACACTCGTTAAACAAGAAAAAGTGGATATATAACTCAAACATTTAAAAATACAACCTTATATAATAGTTAAAAAATTCTAGGAATAACCTGAGAATTTTAAGATATTCCTAGAATTTTAAGATATCTACAAAGCAGTATGCATTAAACCCGGAAAAAAATATCTAGAAACCTCTATGGAAATTGGAAACGAATTGTAAGAAAATTCATAAACGTATGAACCCAAAAGAATTCAAAGTCAATCTAGTTTTTCAAATTTAAACGCATAAACGTATGGCCACATACTAATCAAATTTACCATTGAGAGCTCGTGAAGATTTTTTCACATCAATAAAGGGCGTAAGAGGAGCCATCAATAATGTCTCTAACCTAATTCAGTAAATCAGTTTAACCTTAAATATGCATAAAGGACCAGTAGAGCGTAAGAGGATCTCGTGGCAAGATAACCAAACACAATTCTTTATCCCTTGTTTTTTCTTGGTATAGAGCCCTGTCTATCTAGAGTGCTCCATCTCGAGCTCTTTCGCCTCTTTTTCTTTCATCCAGCTAATAGTGTCACGAACTGAATTGGCGAACAAAATTATTCAAAATCACAAAGTTATGGTTTCGTAAGAGAAAGAGAGAGAGATAAGAGAAAAATACCATGTTCCTCGAATGCGGAATTTTAACTTGGTAGGTTTTCACTGTCACTTCAACCATTTCTTTTGGTATGCAACAACAATCAACTTATTCGTAGCCTCTCAAATTAAAAAACTTTTAGGAATAAGCTGAGAGTACACCCAAATAAGACCAAGGAGAGACGATCTACCCCGATGAATCAAAGTTATCTGTAGATGTTGACATCTTAGGCTCCGGAGATTCATGCATAGTCATCACACACCTGAACATCGGATAGAGAGACGTAAATCTCAAGAACATTGTTCTTCACATTCAACACAAATCATTTCATCGTAGTTCGTTACATTATGGTTCTGATATTTGTCTCTTATCCCTTTTGAAGCTCTTCCTTTCCTGCTCAAAATACAAGTCTTGTAGCATACCCATACATTCTTCCAGATTCTTTTCGGTTTCGTACTTTGGTGAATATTCTTCCCACATTGCACACTGTTACATTCAACATCAGAGGTTTAGTTTTATACAAAGTAATGTGTATAAGATTAAAATGAGAAATTGAGAATGACATTTCTAAATGTTTTACTTAGGGATTTTGTTTTGGACGAATAATGAATCTAGCGAGAAATACCATCGAAGCAGCCACAATGAAGGGAAGAAACTTCATACAATTACGGTTTTAAATTAGCTCAGAAAGGTAGCTACACAACCCTAGACATAGCAAATATATATTCGACAGACTTTGCCAATGACAAAAGTCGAAAAGATAAGCTACCTTTCTGACTTTGGAATCTTCTTGTGCAACCGTGTGAATCGTTTACCAAAGCAACATAAGCATAGGGCAAAAGGAATGAGAGAATGAATTGTTCAACCATAACCCACTAAAAGCTACCTCTTTGCATCAAAATCAAATCTTATATATATGTTGAATTCCTTTTAACATGGAGTTCATCAACATTCTCCCCATTGACATGATGTGACCCGTTTTCTATATTAAAATACACGAAAATAATTTTGTCAGACATTATAAATAACAGTTATACCATCAACTTAGAATGCCCTCAAAATTCAGAAACTAAGATCCAAATAGAAATTTCATAAAATCAGAATATTAAAACATAACAAAAGAGCAATAAATTATAAACGTAAAGCCGACTCACATTGAGACCAACTCATGTAGACTCATACATAGCGCAACACCCTAATTTACAATATATCATAATCAACTCAAATTTGGAATTGCTAAACATAGAAACATGATAATTGAAAATACGAATGATTTTACCATAACCTTTGGTGATGACTCAACGTATGGCTGTACTCTGGCGGCAAGACTAAGTTTAGACGTTTTTATGTTCTGTTATGAATCTTTAAATGCACATGAACCCAAAGGAAGTGAAGATCCATCGAACCATAAAACAGAAGGGTTTCTGGAGATAATCACAATCGATGAGAGGCGACGTGAGGAGACGGAAGAGGAGAGACATAGGCTTTCTTAGCGAATTTTGCAGAGGGAGTAAAGCAAGATGATTTGGAGCTATTAAATTCCGGAGTAGCAGCGATCAGGATGGAGACAGTCTCTCGAGAAGTCGAAAGAGTTCGAAGCGTTTTAGTTGAGGAGTTTTTTTCTTAAAGTAAAACATGTACCAACCAATCAAAGTGCCACGTGTCAGTCTCTGGAGAGTGCTAACCATCTATTATAGTATAGATTAGATTCTACTACTTATGTGTTGTGTGAGAGGCGTAATTATAATTATATTTTACGAAGCAATGTTGTCGTCAGATTTGCATTTTGATAATTAATCGGGTGTGAAAGTTATATCAAATTTTTTAGTTTACGTAAATAGTCTAATATTTTAGCAAGGTTCTTTTATAACTCTGTCCCACATCGCTTGCAAACTCAAGCATGACTCTTTTTTTATCCACTTATTCGCTTCAATTTTTACGTGGGCTTAAGGCCCATCAAGTTATGCTGCTTTTTTTCTTACGTATCAAGCCGTTTCGGGTATAACCCGGTAGCAGTTGGTTATTTGTGTACAAGTACCGGTAAAGTAACGGAATTCCTGGTCCGGCGATTCTGTTACTTTAACCGGTTTTTATCCGGTTCAACCGGAGTAGAGAAGATACAGATACAATCTTCTCTGGACCAAACGAACGATGTCGTTTTATATTATAAACGGTAAATTTTTCCCACTTCTCTTTCTACGCTTTTTCTCTTTGTACTTCTTCTTCTCTGATTCTGCTTCTGCTTCTGCTTCGTATTGCTGCTTCAGTCTTCATCATCGGGTTTGATTTCATCATTTTCTCTGTATTGATATAAATTCATCACCTTCTTTATTGTTTTATTTGTTGTGTGTGTGATTCTCAGTCGTCTTCTTGAATTGATATGAAATTCTGTTCGTAGTTTCTTTCTCAAAATCTAATTGCATTGAAACGAAAATCTGTTCTTAGTTTCTTCCTTTGCTGGGTTTTACGAATTCTCAGATTTGGTCCCGCTATATGCATTCATTCTTTTACTTTCAAATTCGAAACTTATCAATGATTTCTTGAATTCGTGATTGTACTCGTGATTTCCGATGAGTAATTGGGTGGTTTCGTTTTCTGGGTTTTGATATGTAGGCCTGGATTTCGTCTAATACATAAGTTTAAGGTTTATGTATTTGTGTTGTTGATCAAATATCAGAATTTTGCGAGGCTGTTTAGTTTCTTTGCTAAATTGAAAATTTGGGTTTGATCTAGTCTCAAAATTAACTTGAGTTTACTTTATCAACGAGTTTAGTCTATACAAATTGTAGTGGAAAACTTATGATTGTATGTTGGATTTGTTAAAAGGGAGAAACTTTAGGAGGAGAGGGTTCTCTTTATGGACTTGTTTGGACTCAATTTCCGATAGTGGGTGTGAGTTCATTCTGAAGTAGGAATTGTTTGTGTAATGACTACATGAAGTTAGTGTGTATCCTTGATGATCTATTTGTGTTGTGTTTATTTGAGTGAAACTGATTTGTGAATTCACTGCTTTGGTCTCTCTATATGCATTCATTCTTTTACTTTCACATTCGAAACTTATGAATGATTTCTTGAATTCTTTCTGTTTCAGAATGGATCAAAACTGTCGTTTATGTACCACAATCATTCCCCAAAACTACTGTTGGGTTCATCGCAGACCTAGCATTTGTTTTGGATCTACCAGCCACTTCGCTCACTACACAGATTTTGCTCATATGCAGAGTCCACTATGTGATCTATGTGCAACTCGTCCAGCTTTGTTTCTGTGTTCACACCATCATTTAAGACTTTGCCATGACTGTTTCAATGATTATCAGATTTGTGTCCCGAGTAGACTCTAATTCAATTTTCATCTCATATGGTAATTTTATTTTTTTGAGTTTATGTGTTCATTTTCCTCTTTAAAGTTCTAATAAAGATTCATGATACCATAGCATTGTCGCGATCCGAATCCTGGTTTTGGACGTGGAAGGAGAAGGAGAGTGGGGAGGGGAAGGGGTGGTGGAGGTGGTCAGGGTGGTGCTCTTCCAAATCGACTTGGACTTCCTCAACAAGCTGCTGGTGGGTATTCTTCATCTTACAACTATATGCCTGTTTTTTCGCCTTACGAATGTGACAACTTGACAAAGAGTGTATGATGTGTTGCAGGCCTAGTTTCTAGTGTGTCAACTGTTCCTGGGATGGTTGCAATGGCCCCATATCAGGTACAAATCCATAGATGTGGCCTGTCTCTTGGTTTGTTATGATCATACTTATAACTTTATGTTCTTTCTTCTCACCCAGCAACCTGATCAGACAATGACTCAGCAGGTAAGATCCCTATCTGAATCTTAGGCTCTTCACCATTTGTTTAGATATCCTTGCTAAGAATGTGCTTTTTGATTGCAGGCATCTAGGCATGCTCGAGGAATCTATGTTCGTGGCCTGCTACACACTGCAGATGAACAGGTTTGCGACATTTTCTTTTATAATGGTCTTTCTAAACCGCAATTTTTGACAGTATCCATTGTATGAGTATGACTACTGATAATGGGATTTTATGTTCTAGTCGGTGGCAAATTTCTTTAGCCAAGCAATGTCAGACATTGGGGGGAACGTTGCTGGGCCAGGTACCGAGAAAATAAAATGTTCTATCCAAGATTTTTTGACATATGCAGAGGAAAAAACTCATCCTTTCCCTACTTTTGATTTATAGGTGATGCGGTGGTCAATGTTTATATGAACTATCAAAAGAAATCCGCTGTTGTAGAGATGAGATCTGTTGAGGAGGCTAGTAATGCAATGGCATTAGATGGCATTATATTAGAGGTGATTAACTAACTCTCCTCAGTTAGATTACTCTTTATTTTTAGCTACTGTATGTGTTGAGAGTATTGATATCTTAGCTGTGATCATCTCCAGGGGGTTTCTCTAGAGGTGAGGAGGCCAACTGGCTATAACCCTTCCCTTGCTGCTACTCTTGGTCCGAGCCAGCCTAATCCAAATCTCAACTTGGCGGCTGTTGGATTGTCTTTGGGATCTACTGGTGGGCTTGAGGTTCTCGAGCGCATTTTTGTGTGTGGGTTACCCTGTCACTTCACAGAGGCCCAGGTCAGAGAGTTCTTGGAGTCCTGTGGCCCCCTAAGTAGTCTAGACTTAGTTAAAGATACAACCGGAAAGTCAAAGGGATATGCATCCTGTGTTTACCAAGGTCCTTCAGGAACAAAGACTACTGCATTAGCTGCATTAAACGGGATCAAGATCGGTGATAAAACACTTACAGTTGGGCGTGAAATCCAGGGCGCGATTGAGGTGATTACTTGTTTGTTTGTCTGTTTATCAGTCTTTGTATATCATTTGGTTTTACCTCAAGTTTTGAAGATATCTGGTTATGATTGTTTTAAAATTTTGTAGCAGCAAGCAGTAGGCACACCCACAAAGATTGTCTGCTTGACTCAAGTGGTTACAGCTGCTGCTCTTAGAGACGATGAAGAATATGAAGATTTAATGGGAGACATGAGACAAGAAGCTGGAAAGTTTGGTAAGCAATTTTTTCTTCTTCTTGTATGATGTTACCATGTAATACATGGTTCAAACTTTTATAAAATATTGTTGTGTGCAGGTAACTTGGTGAACGTTGTGATTCCGAGGCCCAATCATGATCAGGATCCATATAGACAGAGTTTATTGAGACTGTCTTAGTAAGACGGCATTGGTCTGTTTTGTTTTCGTCGTGGGTAGTACAGAAAAAAAAATAAAAAATGCCGGTGCATTTTCATCACCATCATCGAAGAAGCGTTCGTGAGATTGATTCGTGAATCTGTATGTGAATCGTCTTTGATTTCGATCCAATCTCGAAAAAACAAGAGATCGTTTCGAGGTTTATCGAATTGGATCTGGTGAATATAGCGGTTTAGATGCTAGTGGATTCGGAAAATAGCATTTGTGAGCAAACGTTAATGTTTATAGAAGCGATTTGAGAAACCAGTGAAGGGAGAAAAGAAGTTAGAAGAAACGAATTAGTGATGCCGATTTTGGTAGAGAAGATTCTGAAGATTTTGGAATTTGCAAAAAAGAAATTGGTTTTGATTCCAAATCAATCCCATATCCTCATTGTTAAAACAAAACCAGATTTTTTTGTTTGACTGTTACAATTCCGATTCCGATTAACTGATTTCTTGAGCTGCGATCAGAATACGCAAACTCACAATCACTCATGAATCACTCGTTTGTTTGTATGAAAGAATAAGCAAAGAATAAAAACAGAGACACAAGAATTGTTCACCCACTTTTCGCCTCCGATATGGAGATACTACTCACTGGGGCTAGACTCAATCCAGCAAATTCACTAGCACAAAGC